>VONZ01000081.1:600000-1200000 GCA_012976165.1 Labeo catla
TGAAATTTCTCTCAGACTTTTGGGGCCGTGAGTCGAACAAGCCCACCTAGTTTCATTCTGATCTGCCTCCGTTAACCTTGTCTAACAGGTGCTCAAAATTCATTGACCAATGGTGGCCATGTTTTTCAAGATACGCAAATGTGCTTGTAGACACTTGTGGCATTTGGACCAAGACCATGCACAGCGATTTTCATGTTGATAGGACAAAAGGTTGTGCATGTATAGCCATTTTTATGTTTTTTCCGTTTTTTCCATTTTATTGTGCCACCAAGTTATAGGCATTTTACTAAAAGTGGCCCTGCCTCTTTCGTTTTGGTGCCCCTTTGCGAGGGTGGGTCAAAAGTTCAACTTTTTTTTTTTGATAATAATTGATATTCACTCTCCAGAGAATCTTTCTGCACTGGTTTGGTTCCGATCGGGAGTTAGTTCCGATCCTAGATTACAAAAGTAGGTTTTTCAAAAAATGCAAAATACCCGAAAATTTCGCAAGGTTCACAATTTAGTTATGAGCGATTTTGTACTTTTGCTCGCTGTAGCGCCCCCGTCGGGCCAATTGGGGCAAGACTGGGTCACGTTGTAGGCGGTGTGAGTACTCCAAGTCCCTCCAAGTTTCAAGTCTCTATGACTTACGGTTTGGTCTGCCCGATCAGTTTTACGTGGAGATTGCTGATCCATGAGCAATTTAACAATTACAAAAAGGGTTTCAGCGGCATGCACTTGAAGCCTTAATAATATCTAAAGGGGACCACCAAAATAAAGTGTAACTGTAAAATTTTTTAGGAATTTACTAAAGTTCCAACATGTCTTGAGGTGCAAGTGACATGAATATGAGCAAGAATTACACACTTGTGCACAGCCTATCTCTTACATCTGTACTCAATGCTTGCAGAACACCTTGAGGGCTTTCCTTTAGAAGGAGGAGCCACCTTCCTGCAGAGTTTAGCTCCAACCCACCTGCCTGGAAGTTTTCAGTGATCCTGTAGTGACCTTAATTAGCTGTTTCAAGTGTGTTTAATAAGGACTGGGTATAAAAAAGATTGCACCTGCCACTGCACTTCTGTTTACAAATAAAGAGTTCAGATGCAAAACCAGCTAAAAGCCTTCTCGGTCAAAAATGAGATAATGATACTGAGTGAATGCTCCTGACACATAGTATACGTCCATCAAATACTTTTACTTCAAACTCGCTAAATTCCAGCCCCAGCCCAATCAGATAGAAACCTATACAAAGTAGCCAGAAAGAAATGCTCATTTTAAAGAAATACGTCAGATGGATTTAGAGGCTTTTGCATCTGAACTCTTCATATGTTAACTGTAGAGACCATACTGATATTAAAGCACACATAGATAAAAAGATTAAAAAAAAATGATATTATCATCATAGTTTGAATTTTTTTGGTGTATCATAACTTTAATTTAATGACATTTTCATTGATTTTCTGTTAAAATCTCACTGTTGTTTTAACATTAATTGCGGGTGCAGAAGTGATGTTGAACCAATGTCACTTTGTAACATTAAATGCAGCTAGCATTGATGCATCCACATTGACTTAACATTGTTTCAGTGATCGCTTGCTATCTGGAAAGCAACTACAATAATCAAATCTAGGGGTAAATATAGGCTAATAAATGTATATTTTTAAGCATGAACATTATTATTTAAAATTATGAAAAGAAATGACTAAATTCAGCGAACAATTTACATTTATTAAAATACATTTCTAATAGAATTTGTTTTTAATGAACATTTTATTGTTTGACTTTTACAAAACAGAGTGGCAAGTTATTTAAAGTATTTGTTTTGAAATTATGCCTTAATAAAATCACATTTAACACATTTTATTAACAAAATGAATACATGATTTCATAAATGAAGTTTTCTTATTAAAAGATGAACTGAAACTAATATGGCAAAGAACCTTATTATTCCTCAAATAAAGGAAACATTATTTGTTCTTAGCTGATCAGCTATATTACATCTAAAGTAAATTAGAAAATCATAGACTGATAATATACAATAATGTCATGGTCTTAG
The DNA here is from genome assembly GCA_012976165.1 of Labeo catla. NCBI lineage: Eukaryota > Metazoa > Chordata > Actinopteri > Cypriniformes > Cyprinidae > Labeo > Labeo catla. The sequence goes on from VONZ01000081.1 coordinate 602,036, forward strand.
ATCTTTCCAATGATATTTTCAAGAAGGTTTAGAATAGAATTTTGCTGTAATTAATCAACAAAAATGTTCTACAGGTGGGATGGTGGGGGTTAAAAGGTTTTAAACATACTTTATGTATTTATCAAAAGCCAAGTATTTGTGGGTTTACCTGCTATGTTGAGAAGTATGGCTCCAGCCACACAAAAAACTGTTCAACTTCATTTTTTTCTCTTCTGGAGTGTGCTGTTTCTTCTACAGTCAAGTCTCTAATGGTCTGTGAAGTATAAATACTCGTGCCTTAATCAGGAATTTGCTTCCACCCCACCTGAAGTTTTCCCCTCAGGCAGCTGTTGATGTTTAGAAAGATCAGTGATGATGTAATCACTCCATTACTAATATCAGTCATTTAGGTTTTTTTTTGTTTGTTTGTTTGTTTTATAGAAGAATGGAAAACGAAATTGTTACTTATTGTCACATTATACAATCTGACCATGATTTATGAACAAATGAAAACTAAATGACCGTCAAACAGCCTTGTCACTCACTGCAGACCTTTTGGCTACCTCAACCACAGAAGAATGCTGTCACTGTTTAGCAAGTAAAAAAAACAGGGTCTGGTCCTCAGTTCTAAGAATGCGGAGAATGGACTTGCATTCTTACGAAAACCTCCTCAGAATGACCCACCAGTGGTTCAAGCTGTTACATTACTGCCATAAAATTGTTTTTTTTCCCCTCACATTCTATCAGGTTCAAAATGGGCCATCCTTATGTACTACCACACCTGAACCAGTTAATCAAGGTCTTACTAGGCATCCTAGAAACTTCCAGGCAGGTGTGTTGAGACAAGTTCATTTGCTCCTTTGTCATTCATACGAATTCCTACGAATTTGCCACCTCATAAAATAAGTATGATTTTTTTACAAAACTTACAAATTAGGCACATATCGTCATGGAATCGGGTTCCCCCGAGTCCTAATGCCTCTCCAGTAAAGCATTTTATTTACTTAGAGGGCACTGTTGGGCGCTACTTTACTTAACAGCATTAAGATTTTGTTTCTGATTAAATAAAGCAGTAACTGATGTCATAAAATCACAAGTACATTTTGATTCAAAGGTCAGAAGCTATAGCTTACATGAATAAATTGGTCCACACTGAATTAACTGTGTGTGACTGTCTGTACATCTTCTCAATTCTGCTGATGTTTACATTACAGATCTAACACAGACTAATAGGCCTACTTCATTTTAGTTTTCAAATTATAAACACAGTTGTTAAAGGAATAGTTCAGTAGAACACAAACGAAGATTTTTAACTCCGTTGCAGTCTGTCAGTCATATAATGGCAGTCAATGGGATCCACGGCTTTGAGAGTCAAAGAAACATACACAGACAAAACCAAATGAAACCCTGCGGCTTAGAGGTAAAAAAATTATATAAATACCGTTCAGTTTCTTGCACAGACCGATTGTTTTGTGTCTTAACACCTCAATGTATCGTCACGAGCTGCAGGGTTTAATTTGGTTTTGTCTGTTTTGTTGTATGTTTTTTTTGACTCTCAAAGCTGTGGTTTGAGTGTCAAACTATTCTTTCTGCTTAGTAGTTTGTCTCTTTCACTTACAATTGATTTGTGTATATAGTGCAGGGGTGCCCAAACTTGGTCTTGGAGGACCGGTGTCCTGCAGAGTTTTGCTCCAACCCCAATTAGTCACACCTCCAGGACCGAGTTTGGGCACCCCTGATATAGTGCATATCTAAGGTTTTGTGCTGCAAAACATAACATGACTATAATTGTAGTTTAGATCGGTGGTTCTCAAAATGTGATACGAGTGCCACTAGTGGTACTCAGGCTCCCTCCAGTGGTACGCAGAGGAATCACTAAATTAAATATAAATTAATGTTAAAACACAATGATTCAGATTAAGCCAAGATTAGACCATAGTTCAATTAGGACATTAAAGTAGCCTTTATAAACATGTCTCATAAAAGAAAAAATGAACATAAAAACATATAAACATAAAAAATGTTTATAAAGTTTCAGCTGAAAAAGCTCAGACTTGCATTTTAGTCGTGGTCTAGGCTTAAGCCTTGTCTGTGAAACCAGGGGAATACATTTTAATTAAATCTTTATTTGAGTCAAGTTTTTACATTTAAGTACAACACAGTTTTTATTTTTAATTTAATCATTATTTAAGTTTTTTATTTACCTGTTTGTAAGCAAAGTGCAGTGTTAATGTTCAAACTATGCATTTACAATGTTAAAGTGCAGACAGCAAAAAAAATTCTTATTAGGAATAAAAATGCCTCGTTTTTGAACTGTGCAGAGCTGTAGCTGAATAGTTAGGTCTACTAAGCTACTGTATTTTTATGTTGGTCATTATGATGGTACTTTGGAGAGACAAATATTTTCTGAGGTGGTACTTGGTATAAAAAGTTTGAGAACCACTGGTCTAGATTGTTTGGCACGAGGGAGAAAACTGCCACACCCAGGAGGCCTTAACAATTTTTCCTAGGGCCTTAAAATGTCTAGAACCTGTCTGTCTGAATACTTTAATAATGTATTGTTCTTGAACAAGTCAGCTCTATGAGCCGGTTCCTTTAAGTGAACGATGGGAGTCTTTTTTTAATACAAACTAATAATAGGATTCCTCTTCACTACGTAATTAAATCTGTGACAGTTGAATGGATGAAATGTCCAACATTCCATGCTTCCTTTTTTCGGTTATTTAAAGTGCATTTTTTGTTTTTGTAATTTTCAGTGTGAACACACTACTCGCACTCTTTATACTAAAAAATGTCATAGAATAGTGCATAACTACATTTGGGATGCACCTTTAATTTTTATTTGTTATATGGCACATAATGTTCCATGTGATTCATTTGTGTTTTGGGGAAACAGTTTCTCGAAAATACTGAAACCTCATTGAAACGTTTTTTGTACATCTGCATGAACAAATGCCCACCAAAATGGACAGAGCTATCTGCCTATATAAGTCATTCTTTCGACTGAGGAGTGGCAAGCATCGGCCAGCCAGCTTACTCGCATTGCATTAGTTTAGCTACATTTAGGTGGAATGAAATCCAGTAGCATCATGCTACAAGCCCAGAACAAAAACCTGTCCGGCGAGCCCAGCCCTAGGGTACTTAAGGTTCAGGGCCTTAAAACAACACAAAAAACAGAAATGCACTTTGTATCAAAATATGTGTAGTAGAATGCAGAAGACTTTTTGTGCACTGTGGGATTGAAATGTTCTGAAAAATTGTGTTCTGTTGCTTTTTATAGCCTATTTTTACCCATGAAATCATCAGCAGCATCAGCATTTTAAAATCTGTACATTTTTTGTTTGTTTGTTTGTTTGTTTTTTACTATTATTAGTAGTAATAGTAGTAGTATGATCACTTACGCTGACACTCACTTGAATGTTGTAAAATAGAGGCACTCAATTAAAACATTCCCAAAAATCTTTTTTACATTTGCATTGTTTATTTGGGATAGCAATAATAAGGACATTCTCATGAGAAACATACATGATCACATTCCAACAGGTACTGATTTGCTATTTAAAAACTTAAATGCTGAAAAAGAATGCTAATATATCGAACGTTTTGTGTTTCACTAGAAACAGATTGACGACCCCAAAATCTAATCAATATTAATAATGTTTCTGTTAGAGAAAAGATTAAAAAGATGAAACACCCATTTTACCCATCTGAGAATGTCTACAACAAACTGTTGTCATTATTACAGAACTGTATCTGTAAAATTATCTTTAAGAAAGCAGGATAAGAGGGATGATGAAGAAAGCGAGAACATAGGAAAATGAGAGGATGTTGACTGAGCCTCCATCAAGGACAGAAACAATGACAGGAACAATGGGGTATGAGACAAATCCAGGCTCGCTGCTGCTTGTGTAATTACTGATCCAGTCCTGATATTCAGACACTCTGAAGTATAAAGTAGGAAAACCGTGTAGACCACATCCAAATCTACCATCAAAAACTCCAGACTGAATCCACACAGAGCCCTGCCTAGCGACCAGTGGATTTCCATCATCTTTCTGCAAAGACAAACGCTTTATATTTACATCTTTGCCGTAACAGAGGAGATGTGGTAATGCAGTAGAGATATGCAGAGTGATAAAATGATTGACTGATGTCTTACCGCACATGGTCCTTTCCCATCTAAAAATTCAGCACATATATGTTTGTCTGTAACAAATGTTTCATATGCAGCATTACATTCAGCGTTGTCCACAACAGGGGACTCCAACTCCTGCAGTATGTCAGGATACTCGAATCCTATCACATAAAATAAATTGGAAAGATCATAAATGTCTTAATCATTTTACTTCAGAATTTTAGAGCTTTGATTGGGTGTAATTTTGAAGAAACGTTTCTCACTGTTCCAGCCCCATCCAGTGACCCAACTCTCTGTCCCAGCAACAAACTCACTACCGGCAGCCGCCAGACACACTGGCTTAATATAATCAGTGAAAGTCACAAAAGAAGAGAGCCGGAGCAGTGCTAGACTGTCGTTAGGATGTTTGATGACTTCAGTCACTGTCCTGGATATCTCATGTGGGCTTGAGCCATTTTGGGTCAGACGCCCCAAGTAGATCACAATGTCAGAAACACTGAAGCTGTAAATGCAAGTTTTAATTTGAATTAGATGATACATAAAAACTTGAAATTCATAAAAATTGGTGATAATATTAAACTTGGCCACTTCGTACAATTGGACATGGTAAACTGAAGTCAAAACCCAGTCTTTATTGATTAGCGTCCCACTGCAGATATAGTCCCCACTGGACAGTTTGTGAATGCTGGCTTGCCACGGCCAAGAACCTGCCGTCGCATTCTGCCCTCCAATAATCTTGGTGTTGAAGGGGGCTTGACCACATACTGATGAGAGGAAAGATGATATATGGGAATTCCCTGTTTACTCAAAAAACTACAACACATTCAAAATACAACTCTGTGTGACTAAACATGATTTGCAGCAACTTACCGTCGAACTGACCCAGACAGCCTGATAGGAAACAAATAAAATAAAATAAATTAAAATAATTAGACCACATTTTTAGCTAATTCAAAATTAGAATAGGCTACTATGAACTGTAACTATTTACATTTACATTATTAGGGCTGTCAACTGTTTAAAATGTTTAATCTAATAAGCCAATTATTTGTGGGTTTACTTGTTATGTTGAGAAGTATGGCTCCAGCCACACAGAAGACTGTGTTCAACTTCATTCTTCTCTTGTAGAGTGTGCTGTAACTGCTATTTCTCTGTTGGAAACAGATGGCTGCCTCCAATATGTAGAGAAATTTGCATAAATAGCTACCTGTTTTTTTCCTTTAAAAAAATGAATGGAATGAAGTTTGACTGAATTCCTTGCTGTTTTATGTGTGTTAATAACATAATAGTCTATATATATATATATATATATATATATGTATATATATATATATATATATATATATATATATATATATATATATATATATATATATAATGTGTTTTCTTTACCAAGAAGGTGGCAAGATGAAAACCACTCTTTTCTGTTTTATACTTTCACATAGCATCTTTAGGTTATAATAACATAAAAAATTCAAATCTAGATTTTAATTTTTCAAAGATTTATTATAAAAACGGATTATTTTTTCCCAAAATGCAATAAATCCATTAGGGGTCTACTCTTACTTTTCTTTTTAGAGAAAGTATAAGTGATGGAAAGAGATGGCATAAGTGCAATCAAATTCATAAACTCTTCTTGAGATTAATGTTTTAAATATACAATTTTGAACAGAAATATGAAAATGATTTTAATAACTAAAAAGAAGATAAAAATGAAATACTGCCAGTACACTGTAAAAAACAATTTGTTGAGTCAACTTAAAATAATTTGTAACCTGGCTGCCTTAAAATTTTAAGTTCAGTCAACTAAAAAAAAAGTTTATTCAACTTGAAACGTTAAATTATACTACGTGACAACTTAGATATTTGAATTAAATCAACTTAACATTTTAAGGCAGCTGGGTTACTTACCCATCTGTTAAGTTTAGCAAACACAAATATCTAAGCTGTTACTTAGTACAACTTAACATTTCAAGTTGACTAAACTTATTTTAGTTGACTGAACTTAAAATTTTAAGGCAGCAGGGTAACAAATTATTTTAAGCTGACTCAACAAATTGTGTTTTTTATTTTTTTACAGTGTAGGTGGCGGTAAGTCACTGATTTAATTTCTGAATCATATCATTCATCTGATTCGTTCGAACGGCTGATTCATTCAGGAATAAAGCAAGTGACTCTTTTTATGAATGGGTAATTGATTCATTGACTCACTAGAAAACGCACGTTCATTCATAAACGAAACACCGCTGTGTTTGAATGGAGATGCGCAGCGGCTCAGCTGTGACTTTGTTTCAAACTATTTTTGAAGATGAAATAGAGCAAAATCAGGCAATAGTGTTATAGTCAGACAATGTAAGTCACTTAATCTTAACTTCTTGTTTATTTAACTTTTGTATTAAATCAATATCTCCTTTACAGACTCCCTTAAAAATCATTAAAAGCTGCCACTCATCTTAGTTCATCGCGATCTCACAAAATTATAATCGACGAAACTCTCTACACTGCACAATGAATCTCTTATTTACACTCTGTCTACACTTTGTTTATGAAAGCATTAATCAGATATGTCTGTTATACATTACTTAACGTTGAAAACTAGGATGCGGGGTGTTCAAAGCGCCGCCTTTACTGTTTGCAATGCGTGAAATGCTGCGCTGTGATTGGTTGAGCGGATGCATCGCATTTTGCAGAAAAGAGAGACTGGCGTTTGTCGCGTTTTGAAAAAAAAAGGGAGAAAACACGACAGAATAACACGGCGGATATCGCACTTTGCGTAAAATTAAAAACTGCCTTTTCAATACCGACCAGATACAATACTGATTTTGGCAGGAACTCAATTTTGTAAAAAATGGCGTTTATCGCGTTTTGGAAAAGAGCTCTTCATATATATACACACACACACACACACACACACACATATACATATATATATATATATATATATATATATACATACATACATATACATACACAGGTCCTTCTCAAAAAATTAGCATATTGTGATAAAGTTCATTATTTTCTGTAATGTACTGATAAACATTAGACTTTCATATATTTTAGATTCATTACACACAACTGAAGTAGTTCAAGCCTTTTATTGTTTTAATATTGATGATTTTGGCATACATCTCATGAAAACCCAAAATTCCTATCTCAAAAAAATTAGCATATCATGAAAAGGTTCTCTAAACGAGCTATTAACCTAATCATCTGAATCAACTAATTAACTCTAAACACCTGCAAAAGATTCCTGAGGCTTTTAAAAACTCCCAGCCTGGTTCATTACTCAAAACCGCAATCATGGGTAAGACTGCCGACCTGACTGCTGTCCAGAAGGCCATCATTGACACCCTCAAGCAAGAAGGTAAGACACAGAAAGAAATTTCTGAACGAATAGGCTGTTCCCAGAGTGCTGTATCAAGGCACCTCAGTGGGAAGTCTGTGGGAAGGAAAAAGTGTGGCAGAAAACGCTGCACAACGAGAAGAGGTGACCGGACCCTGAGGAAGATTGTGGAGAAGGACCGATTCCAGACCTTGGGGGACCTGCGGAAGCAGTGGACTGAGTCTGGAGTAGAAACATCCAGAGCCACCGTGTACAGGCGTGTGCAGGAAATGGGCTACAGGTGCCGCATTCCCCAGGTCAAGCCACTTTTGAACCAGAAACAGCGGCAGAAGCGCCTGACCTGGGCTACAGAGAAGCAGCACTGGACTGTTGCTCAGTGGTCCAAAGTACTTTTTTCGGATGAAAGCAAATTTTGCATGTCATTCGGAAATCAAGGTGCCAGAGTCTGGAGGAAGACTGGGGAGAGGGAAATGCCAAAATGCCTGAAGTCCAGTGTCAAGTACCCACAGTCAGTGATGGTCAGGGGTGCCGTGTCAGCTGCTGGTGTTGGTCCACTGTGTTTTATCAAGGGCAGGGTCAATGCAGCTAGCTATCAGGAGATTTTGGAGCACTTCATGCTTCCATCTGCTGAAAAGCTTTATGGAGATGAAGATTTCATTTTTCAGCACGACCTGGCACCTGCTCACAGTGCCAAAACCACTGGTAAATGGTTTACTGACCATGGTATTACTGTGCTCAATTGGCCTGCCAACTCTCCTGACCTGAACCCCTGTAACGAGGACGCTGAGGCGGAAGTTGAAACCATATGCGGAAGTTTATTAACAGAAGCAGCGTACAAATAAACAGGCAGAGGGTCAATAACCAGAAGGCAGTCCGATAGCATACAACACACAATCGTAAACCAAGCAGCAGTGAGTTTAAGCAGGCAGTGGGTCAGATAACGAGAGAACAGTCCAGTATATCAAACGTAACAATGGGGGTAATCCAGAGAGCGATGGTCAGAGGCAATAATAGGTCAAACCTTGTAAGCAGTCCACACAGGCAAACAATCCAAACAAGGGTGATCCGTAAACTCAGTAATCCAGAGACAAAGCAAAACAGCAACAGGTAATCCAACAGAGTAATATACAACGCTCGGTAAGGCAGGTTAACTGGCAATACTTCGCAAATGTGTGAGCACATGGTGAGTCCTTAAATACTGCCAAACAGGAAGTAGCAGTAGAAGCAGCAGAGGGAGCATGCAGGCAGTCCTGGGGTGAGGGCTCCCTCTGCTGGCTTGGCGTTACAGAATCCCCCCCCTAGGAGCGACTCCTGGCGCTCAAAACAACAACAACAGTCCAGGTGGGTGGGGGAACAGAGGCAAAACAGGGGGTGGGACGGAGGGCCAGGTCCATGTAAAGCAGGTGGGCCTGGATCGTGGAGCAGGGACAGACAGTGAAGCACTGGAGGACCTGGACCATGGAGCAGTGGCAGACAGTGAAGCACTGGAGGACCTGGGCCGTGGAGCTGTGGCAGACAGTGGAACCCTGGAGGTCCTGGGCCGTGGTGCTGTGGCAGACAGTGGAAACCTGGAGGACCTGGGCCGTGGAGCGGCAGCAGACCGTGAAACACTGACGTGCTTAGGCCGCGGAGCAATGACAGACAGTGGAACACTGGAGGTCCTGGGCCGTGGAGCAGTAGCAGACCGTGAAGTACTGGAGGGCCAGGGCTGTGGAGCAATGGCAGAGTAGGGAACCATGGTGGGGCAGGCAGAGCAGGTAGGGCTGGGAGCCATGGCGACGCAGGCAGAACAGACAGAACAGGGGGCCATAGCGAGGCAGGCAGAGCAGGCGTAACAGGGAGCCATTGCAGGGCAGGCAGAGCGGGGTGTACATGAATGATTTCTTTGGCCCTCTTGATTGCGACATGGCGGGCAGAGAGTTCATAATAGGCCTTCTTGGCTATGACATGACAGGCAGAGAGTTCATAGTAGGCCTTCTTGGCTATAACATGACAGGCAGAGAGTTCATCGTAGGCCTTTGTGACTGTGACATGACGGGCAGAGAGTTCATCGTAGACCTTTGTGACTGTGACATGGCGGGCAGAGAGTTCATGATAGGACGCCGCCCCCATAGGAGGATCTACAGCTTGCGCTGACACCTCTGGGGGCATGGGCGCAGATGCTTGGGCAGGTGTGGCAGGGCAATTATAAATGGCCTTCATGGCCGTGACAGGACAGGCAGAGAGTCCGTGGGGAAACGCCGCCCCTTGAGGAGATTCTGCAGCCAGAGCTGCCACTTCTGGGGGCATTGGCGCAGAGTCTTTGACAGAAGAGGCCTCTGACGTAGACTCGTGGACAGACGAGGCAGTGAGTTCATTAATGGACGCCACCTCCTTAGGAGGTTCTACAGTGCATGCTGACACCTCAGGAGGTATTGGCGCAAACTTTGGGACAAGAGAGGCTTCTGGTATAGACTCGTGGATAGACAAGGCTTCTTGAGCAGACTCGTGGACAGACGAAGTTTCTGGAGCAGACTCGTGGACAGATGAAGCTTCGGGAGTAGACTCGTGGGCAGACGAAGCTTCTGGAGCAGACTCGTGGACAGACGAAGCTTCTGAAGCGGTCTCGTAGACAGACGAAGCTTCTGGAGCGGTTTCGTAGACAAGCGAGGCCTCCGGGGCAGACTCGTGGACCGGCGAGGCCTCGGGAGCAGACTCGTGGACCGAAGAGGCCTCTGGAGCACAGTATGCAGCCCACACACTGAAGATGGCTACGGCCATTACAGGCAGCACAGTAGCTAGTGGGGTGTCTGTTGACCTTGTGAGTGCTGATGCTATGGGCTTGTGGCTTGTGAATGTGGGCTCTGCGTGGCTTGGGAGCGTGGGCTCTGCGTGGCTTGGGTCAGTAGATACGTGAGGTGGATTGAGAAGGTTAGAAGGGACCTGGTGAGGTTTTGGTAGGACAATAGCTTTTTGCCTTGACTCAGGGAGGCCTGCCGTGGCCGGACTTGACTCAGGGAGGCCTGCCGTGGCCGGACTTGACTCAGGGAGGCCTGCCGTGGCCGGACATGACTCAGGGAGGCCTGCCGTGGCCGGACTGGATTCAGGGAGGCCTGCCGTGGCCTGACTTGAGTTGGGAAGAACGGTGGTGACTTGACCTGGCTTGTGCAGTCCAGCTGTGACTTGGCTTGGCTTGTAAAGGTCAACGGTGACTTGACTTGGCTCAGGGAAAATAGCGGCAGTTTGACTTGGCTCATGAAGAACAACCGTGGCGTGGCTTAGCTCAGGGAAGACAGCAGCAATTTGACTTGGCTTGTGAAGATCTGCTGTAACCTGACTTGACTCAGGAACAACATTGCTTGACTCAGGAACAACATGGCTTGACTCAGGAACAACATGGCTTGACTCAGGAACAACATGGCTTGACTCGTGGGGAACAGCTGTGACTTGGCTTGACTCGTGGGGCACAGCTGTGACTTGGCATGGCTCGTGGAACACAGCTGTGACTTGGCTTGGTTTATGGGGAACAGCTGTGGCCTTGCTTGACTCATGGAGAACAGCTGTAACTTGGCTTGATTCATGGAGAACAGTAGCTTTGGCTTGACTTGACTCTGTTGCTTGACTTGACTCTGTTGCTTGACTTGACTCTGTTGCTTGACCGGGCTCTGAAGCTTGACTTGATCCTGGAAATCGACTGGGCTTGGAAGCCTGACAGAACTTGGAAACTTGACTTGACCCTGGAACTTGACTGGATTTGGAAGCCTGACTGGGCTTGGAAACTTGACTTGACCCTGAAACTTGACTTGACTTGGAAGCCTGACTGGACTTGGTAGCTTTTGACCTTGGAGCGGCAACTGTAGCTTGACTTGGTTCTGCAGCTTGACTTGGTTCTGCAGCTTGACTTGGTACAGGAACAGTAGCTGTAATCTTACTTGGCTCAGGAAACACAGCCGTGACTTGACTTGACACAGCTGCAACTTGACCTGGATCAGGGGTAGCTGCCATTTTAGCTGCCCATACAGCCATTAGGGGTGAGTCCAGTACGTGGGCCATCATGAGGCGTGGCTTGGAAACAGCGATTATTTTGTGGAGTGGCTCTGGGATGGCGGCCATTTTGTGAACTGGCTTAAGGTTGGCGGCCATCTTGTGGATTGGCTCTAGAATGGCGGCCATCTTGTGAACAGGTTTGGGGTTGGCGGCCATCTTGTGGACTGGTTCTGGAATGGCAGCCATCTTGTGAACAGGTTTGGGGATGGCGGCCATCTTGTGGATTGACTCTGGGATGGCAGCCATCTTGTGGACTGGTTGTGGGAGGGCGGCCATGACGGGTGCAGACTCTGGACGGGTGGCCGGCATGGCGTGAGCAGGCCCTGGAGCGGCAGGCATGGCGTGAGCCGGCTGTGGCTTGGCAGGCATGGCGTGAGCAGACCTTGGCTTGGTGGACGTGACTTGAACTGGTTGTGGTGTGGGGCCTACTGGAGGATTACGGGGTCCCTCATCCGCGATCCCCACAGTAAACGTGGATCCACTTAATAGCAGGGCATGATCAATATATTTCTCTAGTGACCAATGAATCTTTCCCCCAGGTAGCCATGAACGAATGGGATCGTTTAAACCCACCCGAAAAATGTCCTTCAGTGCCACGTCATTAAAGTCAACCAGGTGACACAGTCCACAAAATTCCCCCACATATTCCTCTATAGCCTTGTCACCTTGACGAAGGCAGAGGAGGCGAGATACTGCTGGGTTCATGTTGGCTGGTCGTGTATTCTGTAATTTCCGCTGGATTCTTGGTAGGCAAAGTATTCTGTAACGAGGACGCTGAGGCAGAGGTAGAATCCAAAAGCGGTCGTTTATTACAGAAATCAGAATACACAAAAGCAGGCAGAGGGTCAATACCGGAAGGCAGTCCAATAGCAAACACAACATGAAACGTAATCCAAGCAGCAGAGAGTATAAACAGGTAGTGGGTCAAATACCAAGCAGACAGTCCAATCAGGCAAACTTGACAACAGGGGTGATCCAGAGAGCGATAGTCAAAAGGCAGATAATGGTCAAACCTTGAAATCAGTCCAAACAGGCAAATAAATCCAAACAGGGGTAATCCAAAAACACAATATCCAGGAACAAAGCAAGACGGCAACAGGTAATCCAACAGAGTAATAGTAAACGCTCGGTAAGGCAGGTGAAACTGGCAATACTTCGCAAAGTATTGAGCACATGGCCAGTCTTTAAATAGTGACAAACAGGAAGTAACAATAGAAGCAGCAGAGGGAGTGTACAAGCAGTCCTAGGGTGAGAGCTCCCTCTGCTGGCTTGGCGTTACAATAGTGGATAGTGAGCAGTTTCGGACACAGCTAATGAAAATGAAGACAATCTAACTTGTAGTGCAAAACCACGTTTTTCCACCTGTACACACCCATCAACCTTGCTACCAATAATGGCATTCTTAAAGACACAAGCACCCATATCTTGTGACTTGAAAATAAAGCGTTAGACTCCATTAATATTTTAGCTCTGAATGAGAGCATAAATTATCAAACAGTAAATGAACAATATAACCCACGACTTTCTAGAATTATATTCTAGTGGGTTACATACAGTAGCCACATTTGTCTACTACAAATAAAACTTGGACGTGTACTGCATAATCACAGATTATGTGATTAATGTCAAATACAAAGAGTTCTGTTGTTACAACCTTGTTGTAACACAAGCTGGTGATAAATGTAACAGTGTGAAGTAATTTGTTGAAATAAGACCCACACTTACAATTTATGCACAAACTTGATTGAAGAACAAAGAATAATCAGTTTTTTTTTAATAAAGTGAACCATTTAAAGTGACAAAAACATTATACTGTATTCATTTTAGGACTTTAAATTTAGCACTAAAACAGTTGCTGTGTGTGTGTCTGTGTGTGCGTGTGTGTGTGTGTGTGTGTGTGTGCCTTCTAGTGGAGCATGTGGGCACTCCAGCTAGAGATCGTAGAGGCTGACTTTAGCTCAGAATGTCCACTGTTTATCCAAATGACATCTATATGTTAGGTGAACATCCTGTGTTTGTCTGACATTTTTGGCAAGTGGCTCTACACATCTTCTGTTAATTCTGACTACTTACCTTGGGTCAGGTGGTGTGGTCAGGTTTATCTCTTGCTGATTTCAATAGCAGTTGGCATTTAACTGAGCAGTATTTGATGATCATCAGTGTCAACACTGTTATTCAAAAGTGGACTGTGAGAGTAAATGCAGTAGTAAAAGAAATGTTTAAGTTGAGTAGCATATTTAAACTTAAGTAATGGTTTACATATTATTTCCCATCAAAACACAGACCAAACAAATTTTGTCCACCCCATTCCTATTTTTCCACCTTGTTACATATGTCCACTGTGTAAGTTTCTTACGGTAATTTTCATAATGTTAACAAAAGTATATTAATAATTCAGTGTCAATGAAAAGTTCACAGTAAACAAAAAAAAAAGTAAACAAAAATCTATAAAGACAAAAATCTAAAGAGAGCCATGAGGGATGAATGTAGGATCCTATCTTCAATAAAGAAAAACCCCTTCACAACATTCAGCCAAGTGAAGAAATCTCTCCAGGAAGTAGATGTGACATTGTCAAAGCTACAGTCAAGAGAAGACTTCAGGAGAGCAAATACAGAGGGTTCACCACAAAGTGCAAACGATTCATAAGCCTCAAGAATAGAAAGGCCAGACAAAAACCATGTAAAAACACCAGATGAGTTGTGGACAAATCATTCGGTCCCACTTTATATTAGGTGGCCTTAACTACTATGTACTTACATTTAAATTAATCATTTTGTACAATGCACTTGTTGTGTACATACATGTTTTTACATTGTACTTATATTTTTAAAAATACCTATATGTAATTACATCTGTAAGTAATTTCTAATTACATTTATAATTGCACTGTTGACCCATCCCTTACACCTTAATTCACCCTTTAAACCTACCAATACCACCAAACCTGTCTCTAACCTTATACCTTATCCCACCTTAATAGAAGCAAAAGTGTTTTGCAATACAATATGACCACAATAAGTACATTGTACTTATTTTTTGATGTAAGTACACAGTAGTTAAGGCTGCCTAATATAAAGTGTGACCAAACATTCTTTGGATGGATAAAATTTGTACCATAATGATGTGAAGAAATTAGTATAGAGAAAGCTCATGATCCAGAGTATGCAGCATCATCTGTAACGCATGGTGGCATGCTTGGTTTCCAGTGGCACTGGGTCATTGGTGTTTGATTTCTAAAGTGTATTGGGATATATTGTCTGCCCACATTCAAACAAATGCAGAAGCTGATTGAACAATGCTTTACAGTACAGATGGACAATGAACCAAAACATACTGCAGAAGCAACCCAGGAGTTTTTTGGGATTTTTTTTTTGAAAACCATAGAAGTGTAATGTTCAGCAATGGCAGAGTCAGTCACCTGATCTCAAATGCATTTTACTTGCTGAAGACAAAACTAAAGGCAGAAAGACCCACAAACAAACAGCAACTGAAGTCAGCTGCAGTAAAGGCCTGGCAAAGCATCACAAAGGAGGAAACCCAGTCTTTGGTGATGTCCATGAGCTCCAGACTTCAGGAAGCATTACCTACAAAGGACTCTCAAAAAACTTTCAAAATGAACATTTTATTTATAATTATATTAATTTGCCCAATTATGTTTGAGCCCCTAAAATAGGGGGGCTGTGTATAAAATTCCTAAATGTTTCACCATATTTTTGTTCAATGTGTTGAATTTCAACTTGATTGTTTCCTTTTAATTCTGAGTCTGAGTTGTGGAGATTTTGGAGAAAAACATAAAAGCAGAGTTAAATTGGGCACCACCCTGCCAAATTTGGTGTTTCTAGGACTTATTGGTTTGGCATTTAAGGTTAAATAAAAAAGACAATTAGGCTTTATACATCCTCTGTTAATTCTGGCTACTTACCTTGGATCTGGTGGTGGTGTGCTTTTAACTCTTGTTAGTTTGCATGTAACTAAGCAGTATTTGTTGTGTTTTTGTTGTTGCTGTTGCTTTTTTCATTTCATTTTCATTCATGGCATCTGTTCCTAAACTTTGGTTTTTATGGGGAGATCAGACTGGCCTTACGAAGGCAATTTGGTTATACAAACGATAGCAAGCTCACCAGATGTAGGCTCTCTGTCATATTTCAGATAAGTAGCCATGTATGCTGATATGCACAATTGCATTTGCATAAATAAAGGCATATATTTGAGTGCAAGGCTGCACATGAGAAGTGGTGTACCGGATTGGTGCCAGGGACAATCACTTGTAAAGAACCTCAGTTGCTGCAAATCAAACTCACAGCAGATCATCTTTCCCAGGTAAGACAAGTAATTAATGTTAAGGACACTAGGCCCATAATGTGAAATAAAACAAACATATACAAAATAGTTTGTTGGCAGTTATTACATTTAGGCACTCTTTATTATCTGTCCAAAGCTGACTGGAATAAACATTAGTTCCTTTTTCTTTATGACAAAACCAGCTGTAAGTGATGAGACAACAATCAGTCACTGGTCACCACCTACTGGCATAATGTAACATATACAGTCTTTATTTGAATACAATTATTATTGTGTTAAATTACAAAAGCACTGAATAGACATTACAAAAAAGTAGCTATAGGAAGAAATATTTTAATTCAACATACAAAAATACAAATAAATACTAAAATATGAAAAATTTGAAATGATTTTTAAAAAGAAAGAATATAATGCGTTGACGTTATTTTGTCCAACCACTGTATTTTACCAAGAGCAATACTTGACACAGAACACAATTCTAATCTAAAATCACCAGTGTGCATATATTCTACAGTTTTCCTTAATGAGGCTTATTGCAGATTGTCTATTTATCAAGTTAAACGCTTTCATTATTTATGAAATATGTAGATAACGTGGCAGCAGGGGATGATGGATTTCGGCATGGTGATGGTCTTTGCTCTGCTGCAGATCAGCCTACAGCCAGCTGAAGTGGATTCCAGTCTATCCATTCCAGCAGAAGACACTTCAATGACTGAAAGAGCTGGTGTGTTTGCATTTATATTATCATTTTTATTAGATATACAGTATATTTTCATGGAAGCACTGTGAGGACTTAGACACCATAGGTCCGTGATCTCACTGTACTAAATCACTGAACATATACCGGCCTCTATTGTACGGACATATTGTGCCTACATACAGGTGCATCTCAAAAAAATTTGAATATTGTGAAAAAGTTCATTTTTTGTTTGTAACTTATTTCAAAAACTGAAACTTTTAGATATTCTAGATTCATTACATGTAAAACATTTAAACATTTTTTTGTTTTAATTTTGATAATTACAGCTTGCAGGTCATGAAAGTCAAAAGTCCAGTATCTCAAAATATTGGAATATTTCCTAAGATCAATCAAAAAACAGATTTGCAAAACAGAAAAAGTTCTTTAAAGTACGTTCATTTATGCACCCAATACTTGGTCGGCAGCACATCTTACAGCAAATTATTTGCTCCTAGCATAAATTACAGCATCAGTAAAGTGTGACATGTAAGCGATCAACCTGCGGCACTGCTGCAGCACTATTGAGCCTTTCAGTCCAGTTCATTTTCTCCTTATCCCAGGTAAGATACTTCTGACATTGTTTCTGTTTCAAAAGTGGCTTGGTAGCCCTTTTCCTAAAGACGTCTGAGCATGGTGACTCTTGATGCGCTGACTCCGGCTTCATTCCACTCCTTGTGAAGCTCTCCCAAGTGTTTGAATTGGCTTTGCTTGACAGTTTTCTCAAGCTTGCGGTCATCCCTGTTACTTGTGCACCTTTTCCTACCCAATTTCTTCCTTCCAGTCAATTTTGCATTTAATATGCTTTGCATTTAATAAGCACTCTATAAACAGCCACCCCCTTCACTAATGACCTTCTGTGACTTATACTCTTTGTGGATGGTGTCAATGATTGTCTTCTGGACCATTCTCATGTCAGCAGTCTTCTCCATTATTGTGGTTTCAAAGAACAAGAAATACCCAGAATTTATACTGTAGGGATGGACATTTAATGAAACTCAAATGTAAATATTCTAATATTTTGAGATACTGGATTTTTGACTTTCATGAGCTGTACACTCTAATAATCAAAATTAAAACAAAAAAAACTTTAGAAATGTTTTACTTTACATGTAATGAATCTAGAATATATGAAAGTTTCAGTTTTTGAAATAAATTACAAACAAAAAAGGAACTTTTTCACAATATTCTAATTTTTTTAAAATGCACCTGTATGTCTGTACAATGCTACTTGTATTTTTTCAGCTTGCAATTTTATCTCAAGAAAAAATGCCATGAAGTGTATATATGTGTATGTATACAAATATTAAAAAGAAAACAAGAGGGACCATAGTATTTGTGAGTAAGGTCATTGGTTATGAACAGTATAAAATAGAGAGATTCAGGTGAGACTGTTAAATGTTCTGCAGGCATCTCAGCTTTGTTGTTTTGACCAATAAAGTCAAACGTTTTGGCATCTGGAACTCTCTGACTTGAGAGGATTTTGTTTTATAATACTTTCTGTGCAGGTTTTCTCATCCTGCTCACTGACTGAAAACATATTGTCCAATGAATCAATTATTTGATACCAAATTCAGTATTTCATGGCAAAATGTAGTAAAACTTTAGTGAAGTGTACAAAATTCATTCAGTCCACTAAATCTGCTCATTTGACACCCCATACTGGAGCTTTTAAAGGAGTAGTTCACTTCCAGAACAACAATTTACAGATAATGTACTCACCCCCTTGTCATCCAAGATGTTCATGTCTTTCTGTCTTCAGTCGTAAAGAAATTATGTTTTTTGAGGAAAACATTTCAGCATTTTTCTCCATATAACGGACTGATATGGTGCCCCGATTTTGAACTTCCAAAATACAGTTTAAATGCGTCTTCAAATGATCCCAAATGCAGTTGTAAATGATCCCAGCCGAGAAAGAAGGGTCTTATCTAGTGTAACGATCGGTTATTTTAATAAAAATAATACAATTTATATACTTTTTAATGTCAAATGCTCGTCTTGTCTTGCTCTCGCTGAACTCTGTGTATTCTGCCTCAAGACAGTCTTTTCTCGTATTTTCTCCCTCAACTTCAAAATCATCCTATATCGCTGTTTTATCTTTTTTGTTAAGGGTGTTTGATCTTCTTTGCATGTTCACTTTGCAAAGACTGGGTCGGTACTTGTAGGATGTAGGATGATTTTGAAATGATTTTTGAAGCTGAGAGAGAAAATGCGATTGGAGTTTTTCAACATACCCTAACTGTCTTGAGCCAGAATACACAGAGTTCAGAGAGAGAAAGACGAGATGAGCGTTTGAGATAAAAAAGTATATAAATCCCCTCGGCTGGGATCATTTACAACTGCATTTGTGATCGTTTGAAGCCACATTTAAACTGCATTTTGCAAGTTCAAACTCGGGGCACCACATCAGTCCATTATATGGAGAAAAATGCTGAAATGTTTTCCTCAAAAAACATAATTTCTTTACAACTGAAGAAAGAAAGACATGAACATCTTGACAAGGGGGTGAGTAAATTATCTGTAAATTGTTGTTCTGGAAGTGGACTTCTCCTTTAATAGCTGTATTTGATCTTGCAGTGTTAATGCAATGATGATTGACTGGCACATAATTTGTCTTGCAGAGTCCTCTCATCTTCATCATATTCTTCCTCGCGCTGTGACAGAGTTCCAGAACTTCTTGGAATGGACAGAAGCAAAGCTACCTACAGATGTGCCTAAGGATGCGGTTACTGTCTTTGACAAGAAATTAAAGCAAACTTTTTATGCTGCTAGGTTTGAAGACTGTACACCTTGCTTCTATGACAGAGCTCAAAAAACATGTTGGGATATTAAATCTAATGGGGAATTCAAAACAGGAAGCGCTGTCCCAAATCAAAAAGTTTCATTTCTAGTGAATAAGGATAACTTTGAATTACTTGAGTGGAAGAAATCCTCATATGGAGAGATTCCACCTTTGGCAGTGGAGACTTGTAATGGTTACTTTATTGCTAGAGATGATTTGGGGTTAGGCTATATGACTCAGAACAGTTTAATGATGCTTGGCAATAAAAAACAGGACACCACAGAAAACGAGGTTTTCACCCTAAACCATGATATTAAAGGGCAGCATTTAACCATTATCGAGTATAATAGTAACAAAGCAGAGACATCCCAAAATGAACAAATACTGAAACATTTCACAGCTGCCAACAGGAACTGTGATCCAGCCAAACATCAGGTGAAGCTGGACCAAGGCATCGATAAAACGGTTTCTTTCCTAAAGAGCCGTACACATACGTTTGGTGGGACAGGAGAGATATCGGTCAGTGGTAAGGTTCCACTTCTTGCAAGTATGGGAGGAAAGCTGGGCTTGAAATATGACTATAGCCGCCTCAATTCTAAGACTACATCCATAGTTGAGAAAAGCCTGCATTCAGTGAGTATAGAAGTGCAGGTTCCTCCCAACCACATTTGCAGCATCGACATTAAAAGCAATACCTTCACAGCTGATGTCCCGTACACTGGCCAGGTCACTAGAATATACAACAACAATGAAATACGCAGAACCTTGATCAATGACATCTATAGTCACCAGGAAATAGCAGAAATCCAAGCACTTGTGAATCCCTGCACTCCACTTTCAGATGGAAAGAAATGTTCTCTGTAATAGAAAATGAATGAAGAATATGTTCATCAGTATAGTATCTCTGACCCCAAAATTCCTCAAGAGTTACCAATAAATTGACTTTAGGCAAACTACTACTTCTTGGTCTGTTTTATTAATGAAGTCATTCCTTATTCTAGAGTTGATTAGTTTGAATGCTGATTAACTGATTAAACAAACTTTTAAAGGAGAAGTCCACTTCCAGAACAACAATTTACAGATAATGTTCTCACCCCCTTGTCATCCAAAATGTTCATATCTTTCTTTCTTCGGTTGTAAAGAAATTATGTTTTTTGAGGAAAACATTCCAGCATTTTTCTCCATATAATGGACTGATATGGTGCCCCGAGTTTGAACTTTCAAAATGCAGTTTAAATGCGGCTTCAAATGATCCCAAATGCAGTTGTAAACAGTCCCTGCCAAGGAAGAAAGGTCTTATCTAGCGAAATGATCGGTTATTTTCATTTTAAAAAATCTAATTTAAATACTTTTTTATTCTCAAACACTCGTCTTGCCTTGCAGTCCTTGAACTCTGTGTATTTTGGCTCAAGACAGTTCAATTCAATTCAAATTTATTCGTATAGCACTTTTCATGATACATATCGTTGCAAAGCAACTTTACACCAAATTAACGTTTTTACAATATATGTAGTAGTAGCTTACTAGTGGTGACTATGTCAAGTTGATGTACATATGGCAGAGATGTATGGTAAAGATCAATTAATGACATACTCAAACAGACAAAGAAAACCATAAATTAGTAGCAGAATTCGGTAGTGCTGTATGTAGTTTCAGGGTTGGCATCATCTGAAGTCCTCTGAGGGGTTGGCATCATCTCTTCTTAAGTGTTTTGGATCCAGACTGGAGCTTGTGAATTCCTAGTTACCATGGGATGTCAATCCCATGGCAGAAACAGAGAACAAATAGGAGCATAATTAGCGTAGCTGCTGTTCAAACCAAGCAAAGAAAGATTTGTTTAACCAGAGCTAAAAGATTAATAATGAACATTTGATCAGTTATAACTGCAAGAAAAAGTTTATGAGATGCATTATTTTGAATGCTTGGCTAAAAAGATGTGGCTTTAATCTAGACTTAAACAGAGAGAGTGAGTCCGATCTTCGAACGTTATCAGTTCCAGAGTTTGGGAGCCAAATGCGAAAAAGCTCTAACTCCTTTAGTGGACTTTGCTATCCTAGGTACTACCAACAGTCCAGAGTTTTGTGACCTTAGGGAGCGTGATGGATTGTAGCGTGGTAGAAGACTAGTTAGGTACACAGGAGCTAAACCGTTAAGTGCCTTATAGGTAAGAAGTACTATTTTAGAGCTGATGCGGTACCTAATAGGTAGCCAGTGCAGAGGCTTGAAAATTGGGGTAAGGACTCTAGCAGCTGCATTTTGGACTATCTGTAGCTTGTTTCTTGAAGATGCAGGACAAACACCTAGTAGTGCATTACAATAGTCCAGTCTAGAGGTCATGAATGCATGAACTAGCTTTTCTGCATCAGAAACAGGTAACATGTTTTGTAGCTTGGCAATGTTTCTAAGACAGTTAGGGTATGTTGAAAAACTCCAATCGTATTTTCTCCCTCAACTTCAAAAATAATTTCAAAATCATCCTACATCACTGCAGAAGTACCGACACAGTCTTTGCAAAGTGAACATGCAAAAAAGATGAAACACCCTTAACAAAAAAGGTAAAACAGCGATATAGGACTATTTTGAAGTTGAGGGAGAACATGAGATGGGAGTTTTTCGACATACCCTAACTGTCATGAACAGTTTCCATAATATGTTTATTTACAAGTCCATAATTTTTCTTTGGAGGTCTACTAGAATAGGTTCATATGATAATGTTCAAAACTCATTATTTTCCCTATAATTTACATACATTTTATAATACTTTTGTGAAATACAGAAATTAAAACATTTATATCATATTATTTCAGACAACAACTTTTACCCTGCACGGTACATTTTAATGAAAATCCCTATCACAGTGAACAAATCAGAACACTTGTGTTTGTGCAGAGTTCAGATACCCTTATGAAAAATAAGTTTATTCAAGTGTGCTATTAGTGTACTTCTTTTAAACTAAAAATAGGAAAGTATACTTTGTCTACCTTTTATGTACTTCTCAGAAATGTACTTTATGTAGTTCTTAGAAATATACTTAAAGGACATTAAAGTATACTTGACTTATACTTAGAAAATGTCTAAATATATTTGAGCAATATTGTTCTCAGAGAATCCATGTTTCATTGTTATATGGTAGGGGGCGCTATTACACATTTGCAAAACACAAGCGAAGAAGAAACCAGAACAACAACAGACGCTTCCACATGTTTTTAACACGATCATCAGTCATAAAACAGCATCAAAACTTTAACGTTATGGAATAAAATGTGACCCATGAAGAGGTAATATTGACTGTCAAGCTTTGGAGTGTTGATTGACGTTTTGATAATCACTCTGAATTCAATTCATAGTCTTTTTGTAGCTTTTTGTTCAAAATGTTGTTTATTTATTCTTTTTTTATTATTATTTCTAAAACATACCCACATTCAAGTGTTTATAAAAAAAGAATGCATGAAGCTAAAATAAAATGTTTTCATTTACAAGCAGATACCCTGATCTTTCTTTTGATGTTTGGTTGTTCAGATATTCATACAACAAAATATACAAATTAATACCCAACAGGGACATAGTAGTGCACTTAAAGTATGATGTAAAGTTCACTTAAAGAAAACTTATGAGTATACTTGCAGTGTAAAACTACTAAACTAGAAGTTTACTGAGACTAGTGTACTAAAAATGCTATAAGTATTTAATTAGTAAACAATAGGTTCACTTTTAGTGTAGTTGCAGTACAAACTAAAAATATAGATATAGATATAAACTAGTTGTGTACTCAAAGTTTACTACTGTAAGTATACTGAAATGTGGGCCAAGTTAGTCCCAAGGAGTATTGAAATAGTACACTTACAAGTATACTACTAGCACACTGACATTTGCATACTTACTATATAAAGTATACTTAATAATATACTTCAACTTTACTTAAGTATACTTAATGAAATAAACTTGAAGTATACTTCTTTTTGGTAAGGGTATATCACAGTAATGGTCAGTCTATTGCGATTTCCCACTACCAAGCCAATAAACTGTAGAAATCCAACAGAAACTGACTGTGAAAGAACAGCAATTGAAGGCTTAAGAAATAACTTAGTGTAAATAACTTCACAATGAATATTTCTGTATTTGGCCCATAAAACCCACAATACATTATTAGTTCAAACACTACTTTTGACTCACATTTCTCACATGTCTTGATTCTTTGCTACCGATTATTTTTTCAGCAATGTTAATTTTTCACCTATAGGTGTCATTAAGCAGGCTGGCTGGAAATGCCATCCTTTAAAAAGAGGATAAGCCTGTCCCAGTGCTCACACTTGCGGACTGCATTGACAATGTAATACCACTTTACTATATAGTAAGTGAAAAACAATATGTAATCAGAGTAGTTGGTCCAAATTCACAGTATTCTGTGTTTAGCTCCAACTTGCCTCAATACACCTGCCGGGATGTTTCTAGCATGCCTACCTACTAAGCTGGCCCACTTTTTAGTATATAAAAGTAGTATACTTTAGTATGTTAAAGTCTTTTTTTAACATCAGTGATTACATCACTTTTTTCCTATAATTCACATAAATACTTCTGGGAAATACAGAAATTAAAACATTTATATCATATTATTTCAGACACCAGCTTTTACCCTGCAGGGTATGTTTTAATGAAAATCCCTATCACGATGAACAAATCAGAACACTTGTGTTTGTGCAGGATTTAGATATATCACAGTAATGGTCAGTCTATTGTGATTTCCCACTACCAAGGTGGCATTTCAAGCCAATAAACTGTAGAAATCCAACAGAAACTGACTGTGAAAGAACAGCAATGGAAGGCTTAAGAAACAACTTCACAATGAACATTTCTGTATTTGGCCCATAAAACCACAATACATTATTAGTTCATACACTACTTTTGACTCACATTTTCATAAAGACTACATGGAAGCATGTTGTTTAGGTATACTTAAATGTAATTTTAAGTATATTTCTGAGAAGCACATGAAGCCCATTTTCTGATAAGTAGACTAAAAGTATACTTTCGTATAGTTTAAAAGAAGTATACTAATAGCACACTTGAATAAACTTCTTTTTCGTAAGGGTAGTAAGAGCTTGGTTAGCTGGTTCAGGTGTGTCTAATTGGGGTTGGAGCTAAACTCTCCAGGAATACGGTTTTAGCTGGTCTCCCAGCCTAGCTAGGCTGGTCAGGCTGGTTTTAGCTGGTTGTTCTAGCTGGTCTCTCAGTCTAACCAGCTAAGACCAGCCTGGTCAGCCAAGGAAGTGGCCAAAACCTCTATAAAACCAGCCTGCTGACCAGCTAAGAGCCTGGATGACCAGCTAAAACCAGCCAACCAGCTTAGGCTTTTTTTTCAGTAGGGTTATATTGCAATTAGAGTACTATTTAATGTTAAAATTGAGAAAGGGTTTTAAATTCCAATGCAAAAAGGCAAATTTTGTGGTTGAAAAAAAAAAAAATTTTCATTTGTAATGCCGTGGTTTACGACTCTTTACTAAAAAGACATGTACTAGTCTAGTTTCTCAAAAGAGTATTGCAGGTCATGCCTGCTTATTTTTTTTTAAGTTTTACTTTAAAATAAATATTTAGACATTATTATTTAATTTTTAATGATACTCCTATAAGTACACACGTGAATATTAATGAATGCAAGCAAATACTGAATTTAACCTAAAAAAGTTTAAAATGGTCCTAAAATGGCATTCAACTGCATTCAACAAAAGATGTTTGTCCCCTTATATGTACAGTATATAGGCCTACATAGGAGCTACATATGAATCTCACTCTAAGCTGAACTTAAAAGTTGGCAACTCTGCTCCTACTAATGTTTATTTGTTTGTGTTCTTACATTTGTGCATAAGAATATCAACATCTTTAACATATGTTGCATCAGAAGCAACACAAATTAATTTGCAGAGGTATGGCTTTTTTTATCCAAATTTAGCCAAATCACTACAAGATATATGGTAATACAGCTTTCGGTGAATGACGTCACATAGCGCTGTTCGTGTGAAGCGCATCAATAAAGTTCTGCGATTCAAAGTGTCATTTTACTTCCTGTTTTCATTTTTTCATGTGACATCTGAGAAAATTCATCTCGACAGTAGGAAAAAAGCTTCAGTGCTGCCACGTCAGGATTACAGCGTTAGATAAACACCTGGCCGAAATCCCAAAGACACACACCATATAACCAGTTACGTTACAGAAGATATCAGCCCAGCGTTAGGTTTCTTCAGTCATGGAGAGCAAATATAACTTAAAGAGTCCAGGTATGTCATTACATCTTTTCTACATCGTTAACATTAAATCAGTCACACCTTTAATTTAACGAGTTATTGTGTGCTCTGAGGGGCTATACACACATTCAGCTCCTTCTTAAATGTCATTAGCTAGCTAAATTGTTAGCGTCAGTCAGAGTTCATTCATGTATGTGTCAGTACTCCGTTTCACACTGTGCTGGAATGCGTCTAACTGTCTGCTATTGTTAGTTCTGAGTTTGTGATCGGACAAAGTACCATGCCATCTAAATACCATGGTACGTGAATATGATAATCGTCAAATACCATGGTATATATTCATTAAAACCATAGTGCCATGGTGCTACCACTACAACATGTTTTGGGAAGAAACCAGCAAACGTTGATACAGTAATTATACACAAATGTTAATTTGTGCTTAAACATATTGATTGTTCTGCCAGTCAAATACTGTTTGTAATGAACTGAGGATTTTAACCAAAAACTGTACAAACATATCCTTGAACTGAAACTGAGAAATGTGATAGCATTATCAAACTCCATATGCCCAACAATATGCTAATATTGTAAGTGACATGATATGATGTGCTACCCACATTTTTAGCACATTTTATGAAAATATTGGTATTTTTTGGACTACACATTTTCTAATATCAAAGATTAATCAGTAGGACACTGCAGTTTGTTTGCTATTTTGTTTACATTTGCTAAGCTATTATTGTACTCATTGTCTATTTATATTTATATTTTTTATTGTTTTTTGTTTTAGTGTATAGTTGGGCTGCAATAATTTTAGTTTGAGCCATTTGCTGTAGACTTTACTTTGCTAATTTGGGCTTTTGCGTTGTTTGGATCGCTCGTGGTTGCTAGGTGGTTACTTACTTACTATCGCAAACCAAAAGTGTACATCCTTTATTCTCTCTGATATTGTGGTCTCTATATATGAGTATTGCCCTCTTCCAGTGTAATTCTGTGGCATTTTTTTCCCTTTTGTGTTATCGTCTAAGTCTGGTCACTTAAAAAATTGATAACACATATGATTTGAGAAATCATTCATGTATGTTGTGCAATCAGGATAGGTTATGCACAAAATTAAATGTGTTTATTTCAGTATGAAATGCTGGAGTAAAACACCACTAATGGATAAGTCAGTTTCGTCTCCACATAATTTCAAGAGAAGCTAATATGTGAACCAGTCTAGCACAGTTTTACTGTAATACATTATAGACACATTACTCTAGAGTCACTATTGCCAGGCCTTGTTATTTTTGGTTTATTCAGAATATTGAATATTTGTTGCAGATATTGACATATGAGAAGAGCTCAAGGACAGATTAGTTTAGCAAGATCAGCAGCAGTCTTTTCTCTGTTTTTAATGTTTCTTAGCTGTGAAGAGGCTGATGAAAGAGGCAGCAGAGCTGCGGGACCCGACAGAACATTATCACGCTCAGCCACTGGAGGTGAGACACTGCTAATGCCTAGTTTTATTATTATAAATTAATATTAAGATTGTTGTTATTAATTATATATGTCTAATTGTAATTTATTTTGGAAAAGTGTGATCATAGCTGGTTTTCATGTTGATCATCATGTGGTTGTTAGTGAATTAATTGCGTGTCTGATGTGACTGTCATGTGTTCAACAGGATAACCTGTTTGAGTGGCACTTCTCAGTTCGAGGACCTCCAGACTCTGATTTTGATGGTGGAGTTTATCACGGTCGCATTGTGTTGCCCCCTGAATACCCCATGAAGCCCCCCAGCATCATTCTGCTCACTGTAAGACAACCGACTCATCTTGTAATGGCTATACACTCGCATCCTACACTCGATAATGATTATAGGACAATATTTTGATGAGTGTGTTTTTGTGCTGGTACCTTGGTTTGTTTAATACTGTTGGTAACAGCTCACTCCTAAAGCTTTCCATACTCTTAATTTTCTGTGTGGTGGTCAGTTTACAGCAGTGACAGAAACATTTTTATGAAGTTGTGATATTTACCTCTTTAACTGATTTCCAGGGCCATTTTAAGAGTTAAAAGCATATGCATAATCTTTCTGTCCAATTCTTATATTTATTTAAGCTGTGGCCTAATGGTTAGAGAGAGAATGGTTAAAGGTTGCATACTTGGCAAATGTCACGATTTTCACTTTCACTTTTTATGCATCAGGGCCATTACCAGTGAAATTACATCAGTTCAACAAAATCCATTTGTTCACAGCAGAAACTGCTTTTACAGCACAGAAACTGCTTTTAAAGCAGCATTTATATGTATTAACACTACAATTACAATTGCATAAATTATGCTATAATGTTAATATTTTAAAAGTAATATTTTGAATATTGAAAAAAACAATATATATAAATATATATTTATTATTTATATATATATATATATATATATATATATATATACTCCTGAACAAAATCTTAAGACCAGGGGAAACATTACAAGTATTCACATTTTGTGCTGGTGGATCGTAACCAGGTTGTAAGTACTGCTTCGAAATGGCAAAAGAAGAAACAGGAGCAAGAGCCAAAAAATAGAGAGTAGGCAATTCATAGAAAACTGAAGAAAACTCAAACAGGCTGTTCATCAGCTGATCAAAAGTTTAAGACCATCGCCCAAAAAAAAAACCCACAACAGAGCTAAAAGTGTCAAAAAAGGACTCAATAGTGAGCAGCCCCACCACTTTTGCTGATTACTTAAAGCATTCATTTTGGTATGCTTGATGCGACTGTTTCCAGGAGGCTGGTGGGAATGTGTGTCCATGTGGTGAAGATGGCTATACGAAGGGCATCCACAGTCTGGAACTGATGTATTTTTTTTGTAAACTTCCCTTGCCATCCATCCCCAAACATTCTCAATACAATTTAGATCAAGGGAACACACAGAAAGGTCCAAAAGAGCGACGTTATTCACCTTCGTCAGGTGGGCGTCGTGTACTGCAGCACTGTCCTGTTGAAAGACCCAGTCATTACCTCACAGACGAGGGCCCTCAGTCAAGAGGGATGCCCACTGTAACATGTCTACAAAGCCAGCGGCCATTTGACGCCACTACACAACCTGAAGCTTCATTTTCCCATTGAAGGAAAAAGCATCCCAGATCATGATGGAGCCTCCTCCACTGTGCCATGTAGAAAACATCTCCAGTGGGATCTCCATGTCATGCCAGTAACATTAGAAGCCATTAGGACCATCCAGGTTACATTTTTTCTCGTCAGAGAATAAAACTTTCTTCCATCTTTCAGTGTCCCATGTTTGGTGCTCCCTTGCAAATTCCAAACGGGCAAGTTTGTGGCATGGGAGGAGATCTGGCCTTTGAAGATGTTTTTTGTTCTTGAAGCCCTTCTCTTGCAGATGCTGTCTTGTGGTTTTTGGGCTGCAGTCAGCATCAGTAAGGGCCTCAATTTGGGTCGAGGATCAGTCTGTGTCTTCACGGACAGCCCGTCAGATCCTCCGGCTCAATACAGGTGAATTTTCTTTGGGTCTACCACTTGACTTTTTTGTCTCATAACTCTCAGGATCTTTTGAGAAATGTGAAATGGCTGTCTTATTGTGTCCAATCTCGGCAGCGATGGTGCGTTGTGCGAGGCGTTGCGCGTGCAGCTCAACAATCCTGCCACATTCAAAGACAGAAAGCCTTTTTGCCTGTGCCATCAGGAGGTCATGACAGTGTGACTGCCTGAAGAACAATGACATCAAAGCCATATTTTCGGCAGATTTTAACTTTTTAAGGCTATGGTCTTAAACTTTTGATCAGCTGATGAACAGCCTGTTTGAGTTTTCCTAAGTTTTCTATGAATTGCCTACTCTCTATTTTTTGGCTCCTGCTCCAGTTTCTTCTTTTGCCATTTTGAAGCAGTACTTACAACTTGGTTACGACCCACCAGCACAAAATGTGAATACTTGTAATGTTTCCCCTGGTCTTAAGATTTTGTTCAGGAGTGTATATATATATTATATATATATATATATATATATATATATATATATATAAAATTTTTATTTATTTTTTTTTTCTCCCAAAATAAAATTGTACTTTAAATGCTTAAATATGAATCTAACATTGCCAGTTGGTGGCAAGTCACTGTCTTAATGAGTGAGTCATTAATTCATTCATTAAGTCAGTTCATTCAAACTGCTTTTTCATTTAGGAACAAATCAAGTGACTGTCTTGACCGTGACTGTCTGGACCATCACTGAATCATTGATTTGTTAAAAAAATAAAAAATTAAAAAACATGTTATATTCAGTAATGAAACCTCTGTTTGTTGCTTTGGAGACACACAATGGTTCTTCTGTGACTTTATTTGAAGCTATTTTCATTGGCAAAAACAGAAAATATTCTCACAGAACTAACTTCTTGTAAATTGAACTGTTGTGTAAAATCATTATCAAATATGCAATTGTGCAAAATGTTGCTTGCGTGATATTGCTTAAATGTATCATAGAAATGCATTTTTGCCCCCACTTACTGAATTTTGGCGTCATTCTAACTGTATTTTACTAAACCACATCAGGCCAAAGTGAGTGATATGCTTGATAATGTCAGCTTACACATTGTTAAAACATCAGTTACGATTTTATTGTAGACCTTACATATCACACACCCCACTCCAGAACGTAATGGTCCTTCACACATCTTACCTAGGACTAAGTAATAAAAACTGCTGGAACCAGATGATTTACACAGTGAACAGTTTCATTAACAATACTTGAACGTCTGCTAAATTACCATGGTTTTTTTCTGTGTTTATCAATCTACAGCACATTTGTAAACCTGTATAACTGTATACCACCATGTAATACAATGACAGTAAATAGTAGGCAAACAAAACTGGTGTTACTGGTAACACTGGGTGGGCAAGGCTTTGGACACTTTCACTTTGGCTTTTAAATGTGCGATCTTGGTGTCATGTTGAAAATGATAATTGTTCTCATGCACTTACATCTTTACACCTTTCACTTTCACTTCTTTTTGTTTAAAAAGTGATCTTTTAAAATCTAAATATTGCCAAAGAGGTGCTTGTATATATCACTTGGAGACCAATTCTCTGTTATCTTCTCGTCAGTATTTGCGCCTAACTCTATTCACGTGATAAATGAAGTCTGACTCCTGCTGTGCTGTGCTGCGGCTCTTCAACTCATGCTGTATGGAGCAGAGCAGACACTTTCAGTTCACAACTGTGGTGTTCATTGTCCAGCTGAGCTAAACAGCTTTTAGTTCCATAAAAAAAGAAAAACAACCGTGTGAGTGGTACTGCAGTCGTTCAGTTATGTAACTGGCGTATAACAAACAAACACCGGGTATTACCGGGAACACAGACTACTGCCTAGTAAGTAGACAGCATACCTTTCTTTTGTGTCATTCTCTCACATGCACTGTGTGGCTTGGTAAGTGTCATTTGAGACTCTTATGACATGGTTCTTTCAAACAAAGCTTATGTGAAACTTAAAGGGATAGTTTACCCAAAAATAGCATTTTTTTTTTCTCATACTGTGGAAGTCAGTGGCTTCCATTCCAACATTCTTCAGAATGTCTTCCTTTGCATTCTACAGAAGAAAGAAACTCATACAGGTTTGGAATGACATGAGGGTGAGTAAATGATGACAGAATTTACATTTTTGGCTGAACTGTCCCTTTAACCTTCCATTTCCATTGTGGTGAATGAACCACAGGAAATAGCCACTGTGATTTATTTTTTTGTTTATTTATTACACAAATTGCCACGTTTGCCTCAAACCAAACAAAATCATGATTGCCCACCAATCAAAAAATATTGTTAGTCCGATTAAATGCTCTAGAATAAAAATGTCCCTTCCCTTGATGCCAACTGCACCTGCAATCATGGTTCATATGAACTAAAGCCTACTGGCTATTAAAAGTCCTTTGATATGTACCTCTTTAACTACTTATTTCAATAACTAATTCGTAAGCTGTCCAGTTTTGTGTAGTCATTAGGGCTTGTGACATAAAGGAGAAGTCCACTTCCAAAACAGAGATTTACATACAATGTACTCACCCCCTTGTCATCCAAGATGTTCATGTCTTTCTTTCTTCAGTTGTAAAGAAATGATGTTTTTTGAGGAAAACATTTCAGGATTTTTCTCCATATAATGGACTGCTATGGTGCCCCGATTTTGAACTTCCAAAAGGCAGTTTAAATGCAGCTTCAAACGATCCCAAATGTGGTTGTAAATGATCCCAGCTGAGGAAGAAGGGTCTTATCTAGTGAAACAATCTGTAATTTTTATTTAAAAAAAATATTTATAGTTTAAATACTTTTTTAATCTCAAACTCAAATAATCTAAAATAATTTTGTTTTGTATGGTTAATGGTTCTCTTGAAATCCTAATGTAAACAGCATACCTCATTTCTCTTTTTTTAGCTTTCTGTCTGTCTTCCGTTTTGAGTGTTTCACAGTATTTGAATTTTAAATGAGTTGGTGGTCATTTGTTTAAATTTGGTTTATTATTATAATAATATAATGTAATATAATAATATTTATTATAATATTACCATTATTTTGCTTTACGTTGAAGTAATATTGCATTAGTGCAGTCCTTAAAAAGGGCAGTTCTTTTTTGCTTTTTCTGATAGATGGCATTTGTCCATATACAAATTATAATCAATAGAAATTGTGATTTTGTTTGTTTGTTTGTCTATTTTTTTATTTATTTTTTATTTTTTTTTTAGCAATTTCAAGTAAGATGTCTCCTGAGCATCCTTATGATAAACTGAGCCTACAGAAATGTATTTTCAGCATTCACATCTAAAAGACCTTTGTGTTGAAGCAGCATATTGGAAGTCTTAGCTGTTAATGTGTAAAAATAATGTAATGCCTTAAAGGAATAGTTCTGGATATAAAAAATAGTTGACAGTTTATTTACCCTGAGGTCATCGAAGATGTAGATGAGTTTTTTTTTTTTTTTAATTGGAACAGATTTGGATAAATGTAACATTGCACCACTCAGCAGTGGATCCTCTGCAGTGAATGGGTGTCATCAGAATGAGAGTCCAAACAGCTGATTAAAACATTACAATAATCCACAAGCAATCCACACCACTCCAGTCCATGTTTAATTAGCCAGTTTTTAAACCTATTATTGTAAATGGCTTGAATATGCAGAGCATTCACTGCCTAGAAGGAATGCCCCTGATTTAATTAGATATTACGTGTGATTTTGTAGTAAAACAGTGTTGAACATTGTATTAAAGCAGAGATGAATATCTGTATTTTGTATGTTTTCAACTGCTTTTCACTCCAGCAACACAATTAAGTTAGCTAGTGACTACTGAACAGACGTGTCTCATCAGGTAATCAAAAGTGCTACACACGTCTGCTGTTATTACACCTACTTTAACACTTGTATGGGATCAATTTTCTGTCAAAAGTATTGCGATCATGGATAAAAAAAAAAATAAGCGTGAAACAAAAATTTAAAAAAGCAAGTAAACAGAACATTTAAAAGATGCAAAGTTTTTAGAATGGTCGCAGATTGGAAAATAAGCGTAAATCAAAATATTCAAAAATAAAAAGCATGAATCAAAACTTTAAACGCATTTAAAATCTTATTGCACAAAACTAAAATATTAATGCTATTTTCCAACTTGCACACAAAATCATGGTTTCCATGGTTATATTTTTCTGTTTTGTTTTGTTTTTTGTGCTCTCAGATGTTTTATTCTCATAATTTTTTTTTTTTATTTGAATGCCTGCTGTTTTTCACTTCACACTTTTTTTTTTTCACATTCTGCGCTTGCTTTTCCAAATGTTGTGGTTAGAGTTTTATGTAAATCAGGGTGGGTTTAAGCATCATCGTTGGTTCACTAGTTCTAGATTGACAGCTCCTCCCCTAGCCATCAGTTGACGTTGCAAAATTTTGCATTAATATTTCAGTTTTGTGCAATATGATTATAAGTGTGTTTAAAGTTTTGATTCATGCTTGTTTTTTAAAGTGAGTTAATATATTTTTAATCAGTTAATTATTTTTTTTATTTACGCATATTATTTTTTAATCCATGACCATCGTTTGCTATTCTGAAAACGTTCATTTTTAAAATTTTGTGCAATATATTTTTGGTTTTATATTTTACATTTTTTTTTTATCTGTTACCACAATACTTTAGGTGGAAACTTTATCCTATAGACTTCGGACACATTCAAGAAATGTGAATGTCAGGTATTGGGACAGACCTGTCTCTGCACATTTGAGAAACAGTGAACAAATTACATTTAGAATTTTAAGTCAAATGAGTAGTTTGTACTGTACTGTAAACACCCCCTAGGAAAAACCTTAGTGTCTGTTGGACTTTATCAGGGATCTTATATCATTTTGATTTTTTTTTTTTTTTTAAGGCTAATTTTAGTTTGCTTTATAGTTTATAAGTAGGATTTTTTTTTTTTTTTAAACGGCATCACTCAAAATATTATGCTAATTGCCTTTAAAAGTTAAACTTTAATAACACATCATAATTGACGTCAATGAAATATGCTTACCAGTACATGATTGCAGCTTCCGTCACTCAGGGCATTAATTAATCAGCAACTTTGACTGATTCGTTCTGATCTAGTGTCAGACAGCACCTGTCAGTGAAAAACAGACTTTTTCAAAAATATGAAAGCTAAACTCTCCTTTGCAATTCTGTTTACACTGTAAAGCATATAATATAGATTCGGTTCAGTTTTTGATTCTTTTGCAATCTTTTGTTTTCAGTTCTAGTTAATGGAAATAAAGTAGAAGTGAAAAACTTTAACAATAATAACCACTATTGACAGTATGTAGTTTTGCTCATCCTTGTGTTAAATTGTGGTTTATGGGAAGAAGTTCTGAGTGATGGTGTGTCCTTCTCTGTTTCCCTTTTAATTAATACAAATGTTTCTCTCATCCTCAGCCCAACGGAAGGTTTGAAGTTGGGAAGAAGATCTGTCTGAGCATTTCTGGTCACCATCCCGAGACATGGCAGCCATCATGGAGCAGTGAGTATCTTTATAATATGCGTTCATACCACCCCAAAAAAACTTGAAATAGTTTTAACATTGATTTATTATTGAATTAATATAGTCTTTATTTTCAGAATACAAAATACAATAGACATGTTTTTGACATGAAATTAATCCACTTGCTGCTGTGTAGCACAAATATACACATTTGTAGACAGAGCATCTTGTCCAGTGTTGATTCTGTTCCTTCCTCTGTTATCCAGCATTCAGCTGTATGTTTCTCTCTGTGTTTTATGTCAGTTCGGACAGCCTTGATAGCAATCATTGGATTCATGCCAACTAAAGGGGAAGGAGCCATAGGATCTCTGGATTACACTCCTGAGGAGAGAAGAGCTCTTGCAAAAAAGTAAGATGTCTGTCCTCTACCTCTTTAATTTCTTTTTTTATTCAGCTGTTACATTCATCTAGTAAAACATGGTCAGTACTCATATAGACAGGGTCACACAAACAAAGACAAAAACCATCACACTAAAATAAACATGAAGTAAGATTAATTTTTAATGAGCTGAAAAGAATGCACGCCACACCTCTGTTTATCAATTTGCACTGACTATTGGCTACCAATAGCTACTTTCATAAAATTCAAGGCATTAATGTTTGCCTATAAAACCACTACTGGCTCTGCACCACTTTACCTAAATTCATTACTTTAGACTTATGTGGCCTCTAGAAGCTTGCGTTCTGCAAGTGAACAGTTCATTATCGTGCCATCCCAAAGAGGCACAAAATCACTTTTACAGACTTTTACCTTAAATGTTCCCTCTTGGTGGAATGACCTGCCCAACCCGATCTAAGCAGCCTTTTAGCCATCTTTAAGAATCGGTTAAAAACACATCTCTTCCATCTTTGTTTGACCCTCTAACTCTAGCACTCTCTATTCTAATTCTTTTCTTAAAAAAAAAAAACTAGCTCACTAGCTTCTCTATTCTTTATACACTGACCAAAATTATAAACGCAACACTTTTGTTTTTGCCCCCATTTTTCATGAGCTGAACTTAAAGATCTAAGACTTTTTCTATGTACACAAAAGGCCTATTTCTCTCAAATATTGTTCACAAATCTGTCTAAATCTGTGTTAGTGAGCACTTCTCCTTTGCCGAGATAATCCATCCACCTCACAGGTGTGGCATATCAAGATGCTGATTAGACAGCATGATTATTGCACAGGTGTGCCTTAGGCTGACCACAATAAAAGCCCACTCTAAAATGTGCAGTTTTACTGTATTGGGGGGGCCGAAAACCAGTCAGTATCTGGTGTGACCACCATTTGCCTCACGCAGTGCAACACACCTCCTTCGCATAGAGTTGATCAGGTTGTTGATTGTGGCCTGTGGAATGTTGGTTCACTCCTCTTCAATGGCTGTGTGAAGTTGCTGGATATTGGCAGGAACTGGAACGCGCTGTTGTATAGGCCGATCCAGAGGATCCCAAACATGCTCAATGGGTGACATGTCCGGTGAGTATGCTGGCCGTGCATGAACTGGGATGTTTTCAGCTTCCAGGAATTGTGTACAGATCCCTGCAACATGGGGCTGTGCATTATCATGCTGCAACATGAGGTGATGGTCGTGGATGAATGGCACAACAATGGGCCTCAGGAACTCGTCACGGTATCTCTGTGCGTGCAAAATGCCATCAATAAAATGCACCTGTGTTCATTGTCCATAACATACACTTGCCCATACCATAACCCCACTGCCACTATGGGCCACTCGATCCACAACGTTGACATCAGCAAACCGCTCACCCACACAACGCCATACACACTGTCTGCCATCTGCCCTGTACAGTGAAAACCATGATTCATCTGTGAAGAAAACACCTCTCCAAAGTGCCAGACACCATCAAATGTGAGCATTTGCCTACTCAAGTTGGTTACGACGACGAGCTGCAGTCAGGTTGAGACCCCAATAAGGACGACGAGCATGCAGATGAGCTTCCCTGAGACGGTTTCTGACAGTTTGTGCAGAAATCCTTTGGTTATGCAAACTGATTGTTGCAGCAGCTGTCTCAGACGATCTTGGAGGTGAAGATGATGGATGTGGAGGTCCTGGGCTGGTGTGGTTACACGTGGTCTGCGGTTGTGAGGCCGGTTGGATGTACTGCCAAATTCTCTGAAACGCCTTTGGAGACATGTGTGGCATTGTGCTGTGTGATAAAACTGCACATTTTACAGTGGCCTTTTATTGTGGCCAGCCTAAGGCACACCTGTGCAATAATCATGCTGTCTAATCAGCATCTTGATATGCCACACCTGTGAGGTAGATGGATTATCTCAGCAAAGGAGAAGTACTCACTAACACAGATTTAGACAGATTTGTGAACAATATTTGAGAGAAATAGGCCTTTTGTGTGAATAGAAAAAGTCTTAGATCTTTAAATTCAGCTAATGAAAAATTGCTGTATTCTTTTTCTGTTTTATCTGTTTTCTTTTCTTTTATTATATAATTAACACCTTGCTACATGTACTGTGTTAAGCTAACTGAGACTTGTCATAGTACTTATATATCATTGCTGTTTTGTTGATTTTGATTGCTTCCTTTGTCCTCATTTGTAAGTTGCTTTGGATAAAAGCGTCTGCAAAATGACTAAATGTAAATGTAAGTAAATAACAGAAAACCAAACCAAAAAACATCAGTGTACATTGCTTATAACAAAAATGAGAAAAAACTAAATTATTATTAATAAATATAGCGATTTATTACAATCTGTTGTTATAGGTGCATACAAATATTAGTAATGTAAAAATCATCCGCATTCAGTGAAAAACGTAGACAACAATGGCTGTTCGATAGACATTTACAGAAAAACACTCTTTTAAACAATTTCAAGGCACATTATAGCCTGTCATGGTATATAACGTAGCATGGTATTGTCATCTGTGTGTGTGTGTGTGTGTGTGTGAGTGTGTGTGCACTTGTAGAGCTGTTTTTGTGAGGGCCGGTTTGAGTTTTAGACCATTGGAGTAAGGACAGTTTTGTAAGGTGAGGACATTTTGGCCGGTCCTCTTTCTGAGACCCCTTTAAAGGCCTGTTTGAAGCTTAAGACTTGGGTAAAGGTTTAGGTTAAGCGTTAAGTTCTGATCTGTAGGTTTAGGGTAAGGAGCTAGAGATTGCATTGTGTCAATGTATGTCCTCACACGATAGCTATACAGAGTTTTCTGTGTGTGTGTTTGGTTTATATATCCTGGTGGGGACTTAAACTTGAATACACACACTCATGGGGACTGGTGTCATGTTGATGACATAAATTGAGGTCCCCCTGGGTACAAAAGCTTGTAAATCATACAGAGTTTTTTTTTTCACTTTGACGGGTAGGTTTAGGTGTAGGGTGATAATTTTGTTTGTATAGTATAAAAACCATTACACCTGTGGGGAGTCCTTACAAGGATAGCTGACCAGATGTGTGTGTGTTCTAGCATTGTGATGGACAAGCCTTAGGGCATGAATTAATGAATATATCAGAAAAGGATTTGTTTGGTGTTCTGAGTTTGGATGCCACGCTATAGTGAAACAACCACGTTTTGCCCTAGAGACTTAAGTCATTATCAAATCCAGCTGAAGCCTCATTTTAGCATGTGTGGACATGCTGTGTCCTTTCAAAGGACAAGAATACATCTGAAGACAGAAGGAGATGAGTGACAGATTGTTGTTCTCAGCGCTGTTTCTGCAATCAACACGTGCTGATTAAACATCCACCCTCTTCACACATACCAGCACATGACAAACACTCACTGACAACACATCTCTGAGACTCATCACAGGTACATCACTGCCTTCAAACCATCGGCTGCCCACCATCTTGATGTTCTCATCTACATTACCGGTCAAAAGTTTGGAATCATTACGTTTTTTGTTTTTTTTTGTCATTATTATGAGATAATCTCTCATTTGAGAGAAGAAATGAGTCTTCTTATTTGTTTCTCATGGAAATGAGAAGTCACAAAGGGAAAACACCTCTGCCAGCGCAGATTAGAAATGTGATTTATGCTAAGAATTTTAGGTTTCATTTCTGCCAGCTAACCTGTTATGTCGGACTGTTTAAGGAGTATCCAAATATTTCTCCAAAAAGTGAGACATTTCATTACTATGACAAATCATTTAGAAAAGCCACAGAATCACGTTCAAGTAAAATCTGCTTGCAAGCTGATCAAGGCCATTTAGAAGTACAGTCTACTTGTTGTAGCTCCTGTTCCATGCAGCTGTTTGTTAAACATCAGATATCTTCTGGCTGTGATTGTGTTGTAACTCACAACATTTTCACTTTCGTTTTTTACGTTGTAACTGCTTATGATGCAGTGTGACAACAACTGTAGACATTACACGTGGCCAGTTCATTGCAGAAAGATCCTGATATCTGTAGATATATGAATTGGTCCGTGTGTACTGAGCAGACATACAGTAAACAGTCATAATTGTTACTATGTGTATTTTAGCACGACACAAACTCTGTATTGATCAGTCAGCATCCAGGACTGCAAATCATTTTTTACTATTTCTTATTAGCATAATTTATTGGTTGTGTAACTAATGTTGTCTAACATTAGTTTGTGCATGTCTTTACATGTGGTGACATTAAAACATATTTTAGGCTTAATATTAAGAAATGTGCATTGTGCATGAGTAGTTCTCCAAATAAAGTTTAATTACAATTTTTATATCAATAAGTATCGAGCAATATGTCATATGACTTAAACTGTACTCAGTATAAAATAGATGCATTTTAAATCCATTACTTTTTCACTAGGGTTGTTGCAGTAACGTTTGTTTCGCAGGTCTCTTGATTTCTGCTGTGACGCGTGCGGCAGCTGTATGCGCTCTGCTCTGCTAGTGCTCTCTCCTGACAGTGACCTGCGACCTGTAGACCCTCAAGCACACAGACTGGCACAGCAGATCAACTTTAAGGTCAGACTAACGTCCATCAAACATATTAAATGTTCATACACATAAATAAAGCAATACATCCCAGGTGAACAGAGTAAAAAAAAAAAAAGAAAAGAAAACAGATATCACTATCAAAAGATTGTGTAAAATATATATATATATATATATATATATATATATATAAATATTTTTATCTACTTTCACTAGCATATTTTTTTTATCAACATCAGTCCTGATCATAACTACTATAAATCCATTCATTACCATGATTTTTAACCCTTTAAATGTTAATTTGTTTATTTTCCTTATACTAAATGGCAAGCAATTTTGGGGAATTTTACAGACTTAAATGAGTCCGTGATTAGAAATGTCATTAATTCTGATGAATTTTTGTGCAGTGTCAGATTTATATATATATTTATACACACAAATATTTTAGTACATGCATATAAACCACGCTCTAATATCCATACCATTTCACCCACACAATTATGAGTACACTATTTCAGTTCAGTTGAAAAGAGTTAGTGGAAAAGACAAAAATGTTCCTAAAAATGCACAAGGGTTAATGATTCAAAAAAAAGAAAGGAAAAAATTGTTTTCCGAAATAGTATTAAATTGTTCTTGTTGTACAAAATTGTGTTTATATATGCAAGTGATGATCTAATCAAATACTTGCTCATTTGCATATGTTTCTAAAACAGAAATCTGAACATTGGATAAAGCCAGACACCACAATGTTTTTAGGAATAAAATGTTGTATAAAATAAGGTGAATGATACATGTAAAAATCTTCAGAATGGAGATAGAAATAAAACTGCAAAGTCTGGTACATGTAAGTGCTGATAGTGGAGTTTTCTGTCTCAGTGCAGGAAAAAATAGTTTATTTGCAAAAACAGATACATTTTTGAAAATCATGTTTTTTTTTTTTTATTATACTATCATGATTTTGTGTTTTATTGTGTTAGCTGTATTTTTTTGTTATTCTTTAGATTAATTGGAATGCACAGTGAAAAACGTCTCAGTTATGTACGGTAACCCTCGTTCCCAGATGGAGGGAACGGAGACCTTGTGTCGAGTGTACGACACTAGGGGTCGCTCTTGGAAGCCCAAACACTTCTGACAACATTGAGAAAAGGCCAATGAAATTGGGTGTGCAGAATTTGCATAGCTGGCCACGCCCCAGACATCCAGGTATAAATAGGCCAGCGTGGCATCTGCTCACTCATTCTGTTGTGAGGAGTCAAGAAGCGTCTCAACCCACTCAAAAGAAGAGTTTACATGAGGCAACTTACCTTGTATTGGTTCCTCCGCTGAACTTGGCTGTGTGTAATGTCCAAGCCGGGTTCTCAGGACAATGTGAGAGTCTGCTGGCTCAAATTCCAGGCACAAAACGTTGACTGAGAGGACTTGAAGATTTCCCGCTCTTTTAACAGAGGTGAGCACAGTCAAGAAAGCTGTCTTCATTGAGAGGGCACTGAAACCAACTGACTGAAGGGGCTCAACGGATCTTACTGTAGGCCTGAAGGACCACAGACAGATCTCAAGAGGGAATGAGGTGCTTCCTGGGAGGGTTTAACCTCCGGGCACCTCTGAGGAATCTGCTAATCAAATCGTGCTTCCCCACCAATCTGCCTTCCACCAAGTCACCAACTAGGTCCTGTTGGGCCGGTATGGGGCCACTAGCAGAGGCTGTTCCATGTCTTTTCTGGCTCTTCACAGAGTCTGTGCAATGAGGTTTGCTGGGGGAGAGGCATACTTGCATGGATCCTTGGGCCAGCTGTGCGCCAGTGCATCTGTACCGAGGGAAGACTCAGTCAGGCAGTGAGTGGATTCCGGTGAGGCAACAGAACTACCAGTGCCTGGCTGAATTGACTTCAATCAGCTGGACTGTCTGAGGGTTTTGCCCCTGGAGCGAAACTTATCATGAGAGAATCGGCCACACGATTGAGTTCGCACAGGATGTGAGTAGCACGCAGAGACTTGGGTCTGTGCTGGCTCCAGAATAGGAGATGGCGGGTCAGTTGCGACATGCGAAAGGAGCAGACACCACCCTGGTGGTTGATGTGAACTACAGTCGCTGTGTTGTCTGTTCGGACCAACACGTGCTTGCCCTGAACCAAAGGTCGGAACCTCTTCAAGGCCTAAGCACTGTCAGCAACTCCAGGCAATTGCTATACCAATGCAGCTGAGTCATTACACTGATACATCTGGACACTTGTTCTAGGGGAACCCCTGCCTGTAGAAACAAAATGTCTTTCCAAGGACTGAAGGTTTTGTGACACAGATGTGTGATGTTTACACGCTATGTACCTTGGCGCCTTGCCCATCTCAGGACTCGGGTAAGAAGTCAGTGCTGCAGCAGTCTCATGTGCGCGAGGCAACAGGGACAGCCTGAAGGGAAGGAAGTGGAATGGCCTGTGTCTTGGAAGGATTGAAACATGAGGTATGCGTCCTTCAGGTCAATAGCCACAAACCAATCCTGAACCCTGACACACATGAAAGTGTGTTTGAGGGTTGACGTTTTTAAGTCTCGGATCAATCTATCCACCACCCTTCTTGGGTACCATGAGTGAGGGCTGACACAAACCCCCTCTTCGTCTCGGCTGAGGGGATAGGCTCTATTGCACCCTTTCCTAGGAGGGTTGTGACTTCCGCTTGAAGGACTACAGCATTCTCGCCTTGAACCGACTTTGGATCATCTGGCATCTGACCATAGCGCTGTAAGATAACCAAGAGAAGAAAGAAATGCTCTTACTGACCATGTGGTGGCTGCCTGCCAGAAGACAGACGGCCGGAATGGGGCCAGATCCACCTCTCATCCCCACGTCGACAGTAGATCCGTTTAGGTCAGTTGGCCCATCTTCCCTGGGTTGCTCATCTCAGAAACACTTCAAAACCTATAAAGGGTTCTTGGTAGCTTGCTGACGATCTGGCGTTGCCACCTTCCTGTGAGAACTTTGACCGCTGGGCGGGTCTGGCCGCAGGCCCTGATACTGCGGGGCCTCAGCAGTTCTTGCAGGGGGCGGTCATTGGCGACGAGCAGGCAGGGGTTATCGGGGGTGCAGGGCCAGAGCCCGACCAGTGCCTGAGGCAAGATATATGATGGCCTCTGCCTGCTTCTCCACCGTGAAGAACTGCTGTGCAAATTCTTCCACCATGTCGCCAAATAGACCAACCTGGGAAATGGGGGCTTCGAGAGACTGGATTTCCTAGCTTCCCACATTTCCGCCAGGTTAAGCCACAGGTGGTGCTCCTGGACTACCAAAGTGGGCATCGCCCTTCCCAGAGCCTGTGCCGTGACCTTCATAGAAGAGCGTAATCAGTCGCTGAACACAGTTCCTGCAGCAGCTCTGGGTTGGGATCACCCTTGTGCAGATCTCGTAACACCTTGGCCTGGTACACCCACAGGATGGCCATGGCGTGCAGGGCGGACACAGCTTGTCCGGAAGCCGTGTAAGCCCTCGCCTGAAGAGAACTTACAGGCCCTGGATAGTAGCCTGGGGCGTTTCCGTCAAGCGGCGATGTTTTGCGGCGAAGTGCACCACAACTGCCCTCTCTGCTTGGGGAACCTCTGTATGCCCCCTCGCTGGACCCCTATTGAGGGTGGTGGAGGAGGAGGAGTTGGTATATCGAGTTTGCTCTATCGCCTATTGCTCTCCATCAATGCACGAGCGCTGCTTCAGCGTGAGCATGGCACAACACTGAACACAACGATCATGTCGATCATTCGGGGAGAGGTAAAGCCGCAACCAGAAGGGCACGTAAGGAAAGGCATGTTTATCAACACACAATCCCAACTGCGCCAGTTCTTTTAGAAAAATTACTCTTTTAGGAAGAAGATTTGCTCTTCAAGATCGCCATTGAAGCACCCAGGAGAACTCTCACAACACTTATCTGTGTTTGAAAAGGGAGAGACCACTGCTTGTGCCATAGATCCATCGTCAAAGAGGTGAATGGTGCTGCTTCTCACAGAGAGACGCTGCATTCAGCTCCGAAGAATAGAACAACTGAGCAGGGGCCGCGCTGGCCTATTTATACGCGGATGTCCGGGGTGTGGCCCGCTATGCAAATTCTGCACACCCAGTTTCATTGGCCTTTTCTCAATGTTGTCAGAGGTGTTTGGGCTCCCAAGAGCGACCCGTAGTGTCCTACACTCGACACAACGTCAGAGTGAATGACACAGACACAGAACACAGAAACATGATTTTTGAAAATTGTGTTAAAAAAGAGTTACCTGTTTTTGCAAATAAACTCTTCATTTCAGGACAACAGCCTTTAGATGTATGTGTTGTAATTTAAATCTACAGACACAAAGAGATCAAGTGCAATAAAATATAAAAACATCTAAAACTCACCAGTGCATGAAAACCATTGTTATTGCCTGTAGTGTCTTGCCTTAAGCCAGTATAGGACTAGTAAGATTTTGCATTGTGACTACTTTCATGACAGTTAAGCACATTTACACCCCAATTCTCATGACTATGTTGTGAAAAATCTTGTTAATCAGGCTGATTCCAGCTCATCGGCTGCAGACAGTGCCAGCTCGGCAGTGGTGGCAGCGGCTTCCAGTAACAGTGAGAGCTCAACTACAGCAGAGAGAGACACTGATGACACAACATCAGCTGAACAGGTGGGACAAACACTCGTACGCTCTTACAGTGGTACCTTGCATCATTTCCTGTTCATTCTGCTGTCGGGGTGGATTACGTAATACTTAGTGATAATGAAACCAATAGACTTTCAGTGACTTCAGTGTGAAGACATGTATCATCTGCTCTCATTGCCTCTGTGATCAGCTTTGGTCTCTTTCTTCTGGTCTAGACTGAATCATCATTTGCGGCTCCTGAGACATCAAGCGAGGGTCCATCTGTTCCAGCAGCTCCGAGTCCACGTCAGCGGCGCTCGCAGAACCAGACCCAATCCCCGAGATACCCCGCGTTCACGCCGTCCCCTGCCGCCCAGATCCCCCAAGAGGACGCCAGTCACACGGGCTCGGCCGTCCTCATCGTTCTCCTCACACTTGCACTAGCTGCGCTCATTTTCCGCAGAATCTATTTGGCCCACGAGTATAAGTTTGATTACGAGCTATGAACTCTTCCTATAGCACTTGAAAACCACCACTGTCATTCTGCCCACTTCCAGATCCAGCTCGCCCTCAGTCTCATAGGACAGGATGTATGTTTGTCCTTCCTGGACAGAGCTTTGCATCTTCAGAAGGGGGAAAATATTTCTGGATGTGTTCGCAGAACAAAACCTGAAGGGGCAAATCTCAGTACGCTTGTCAAAAACATGTCTGGGTCTGATTTTACCCCAAAAAATAAAAAATGCAAAATTAAATTTAACAAGACAGTAGAGTTTTTGG
The DNA here is from genome assembly GCA_012976165.1 of Labeo catla. NCBI lineage: Eukaryota > Metazoa > Chordata > Actinopteri > Cypriniformes > Cyprinidae > Labeo > Labeo catla. The sequence goes on from VONZ01000081.1 coordinate 646,856, forward strand.
ACCATTACGTTTTTTGCATTGTATTGTTACTTTCATGACAGTTATTCCACTTAAAAAGTATATTCTTATTACTGTAATGTGTTCTTCATATATATATATATATATATATATATATATATATATATACTTTTTTTAACTGTAAAGTATTTATGCGTCATGGTAGTAATTGTACTGCCTTTTTAATTTATGAAGATTTTATTTTTTAACAAAGCAGCCTATCTGAACACATTACTGTAATGAGATTGTTTTTGAAAGTATAATGAATTTGGGTGTAATATTCTTGTTTTCTTTTTGCAAAATGTAATTTCATTTGTTGGTGAAATATGACCAAGACATGTTTTCAAGCGGTTTCCTCCAGACCCTGCATATATTTGTTATATACTTTCCCAAATAATGCATTTCAAAAAAACTATTGTTACAAATACATGTACAAAATTAGACTGAAACAAACAAAAAATCTGAGACCTATAGAAATTGCAGACTGTTTCTGATGTGCTTCTGAAGTGTATTTATCTGTCTCAGAATTAAACATTTGCATACTTTAAAAATGCTGTAATAATGTAGGCATGGTTGTAATATTTACTTTTAGTTAAAAACATATGCACATAGAGAAATGGTGATGTGAATGAATGATCTGATAATTTTCAGAAAACATTCAGCCAGTTACAACTGTAATGTTTTTATTTTTTACTAGTACCTATATCATTAAACTCTGGAATTGAAACATAGCCACATTACATACATGATTCAGTGCTGTAGATAAAATCGATGTTGGTCGTATGTAGATACTCAACTAAAACATCACCTGTTTTACTTTCTTAAGCAACAACCCATAGTTTCCTTATCCTAATGTTTAAATGGACAAATAATGCAATAAACCTGATTCATCCAGAATTGTTTGCTCTTTTTGACTTGCAGAGGAAGCACTTGGCAGCATATAAATAATAATAATATTAAATGAGTAATGAAACTTGTCCATGTAGCATTGTATTATGGATAATGAATGGTTTAATTGTGTGGGACGGTGTGCTGTTACATGTCAAACTTAATCAGACTGTTACCTGAACAGTTGGGGAAAAAAAAAATCCTTTCAGCTTACACTGACGGATGAGCCACCTATATCTAGTGACCAAAATAACTTGCATAACTTTAGAGAAGTTCAACACACCTACTCCTTTTTTATGCTGCTTTCCACATTTGAGATTAACAGTTAAGTCATCAGAACTATGGAGAAAAAAAAAAAATTAGTGTGGGACTGTATTCTGAAAAAAACAAAAAGTAAAACGAATGATTGTGTTGACTGCAGATCTGCTTATTTTGAATACAGACTCAACAAACTATAGGGATTCTTTCCCGAAACACAAAAGGACGAACAAATATTCTTTCTCGGATGCTTTTCCTTTACCATCCACTACAATTTGTCCATTTTAAAAATTTAAAGTTTTCTTTTGTTAGGAAATTATTTTAGAATTTATATTAGTCTATAAGCATTTTGGCATAAGCCTTTAGGAGTGCAATGTTTTATGATCACATAGGCTACATGCAGACTGTAACTTCAAATACAAGCAATTTAAAATACAAAGACTCAAATGAAACCTGATTAAGCAAGTCATTTAGTACTTCATCCAGTAGTCTTAAAAATAAACTCAACATTTCTTGGCTTGTTGGCGCCAATACCCTCGTGGTTAGCGCGTCATATAGCGCCATTGCGCTGCAGGTGACTTGAGTTCGAATCCCGGCTCGTGGACCTTTGCTGATCTCACCCCTTCTCTCTCCCACTTCGCTACATGTCAAACTAGACTGTCCTATCTAAATAAAGGCATAAAAACACCAAAACTTTCTGAAATTAGTAACAAAAAATGTCCTCATTGTACGTTCCGCCTGCACTTTTGATCAAACTTGATTGTACTGTGCTCAAAGGGTTTACACTTAGAGAGCAAAACAATTATTTTTAATTAAAGAGACACTATTTCTATAAGTGATATAATAGTTTTGGTTGATGCAATATCACATTGGTGGGTGTGGCCACACTTCAAAGGAGGACTGTGAAAGTGAAAGGTAGAAAACCCTTTGACATAAGATTTTCACTTGTAACTTACAAGGTTGCTCACTAAATGTAAACAATCATGACCATTTCTGTTTTATTCAATACTACCATCAACGGGGTATAAAATGCAAAGAATGCATTTTTTTTTTCTTGTAAGGTATTTAAATATTGTTGACCCACTGTGGCTGAATGTGCATAGTGGGCCAACCTTTAACCTTCAGTAATTATATTTAAAATTCATTAAATAAACGGACATGCACTGGTTATTTTATAGTTGACATTTATAATTTACTTTTTAGAAAACAGAAATGAGACTGCAGACAGGAATTCAAGTTGGAGATGGAAGTAAGGAAAGAGAATTGAAAGGAAGTCGAGGCATGAATTTTAGTCTGTGGAGTGAAGAAAGGATGAGAGGAGAAAAATATAGGCCTAGATGTAGAAGATAAAGTTTTAAAGTGTTTAGAGATCATAGACAGAAAAAACATTTTGTCATATGGTTACCATTTTAAATGTTGCTCTTATTATTCATTTATTTTTTGCCTATTTGTTGGTGCTTGTGCTATAGTCACATCTTTAATCTACTGTAGAGTTCTTTTTTTCTTTAATCAATATTCTGAATATTTCAGATTTCATCAGATTTATTGTCAACACAACGTGTTCTTCCAGTTGTCTGGAATTTCACACATAAGTTGAGATGTGAATTCACACACATGATATATTTTACTCATAACCTGTAGGATATAGTTGGCCTGGACCACAAAACCAGTCATAAGTAGCACAGATATACCTGTAGCAATAGCCAACAATACATTGTATGGGTCAAAATTATTGATTTCTCTTTTATGCCAAAAATCAATAGGATATTAAGTAAAGATCATGTTCCATGAAGATATTTTATAAATTTCCTACCATAAATTTATCAAAACTTATTTTTGATTAGCAACATGCAATGTAATAAGTAGTGCAACTTTATTAAAGTAATGTAACTTGTTACATTTGATTACTTTTTGATTACTTTTCTAAATTTAACCTTACAGTAGCACTCAACACTGATACTGTCAGGCTCAAAATCCTTTATCACTTGAATTAAGATTATAATAAGTAAGGGATAATGTACATCTTTATTTTGTAATAACAACTGGCTGGATGTACATTATCCTACTTATTACACAGCTGCTTGCCACAAAAGTAAATAATTAGACATGAAACACTGGTCTGAGTTGAAATATTTGAACACAAAGCTTCCATGCTAGAAAGCAGCAAGTACCCAGACATTTAAGGGATATAGTGCAGTCATACAACTTTTATTACACAAAATCTCCACATAAATAATTAAGTACTGGTACTTACAGTACTAGTTTGTTATCTTATAATCCATCACAGTGTACAAAACAAAATGGCAGCATCTGTGTTTGTATAAAACAATAGAGCGAGTCCACAATACCAGGATGACAGATTTAAGAAATTGTACACATAATACTGAATTGAGATTTAATATTTTATTAGCTAACCAAACACAAAGCTTCCACCAGGAAAAACTATCAAGCGTATAGTGCCGACTTAAGTTAAGTTGCCTGGAGGAGTCTGTGTTATTAGCGTTTACCAGTTGTTATCGGTAATAACATACCTTGGAATTTCATGACTGACCAATCAGAATCAAGCATTCCACAGAGCCGTGTAATAATTTAATTGAAAGCACAGCCACCACAAATTCAGACTTAGCACCTCTTATTTACTTTGAGATCATTCTGAGGTTAAATACAGATTTAAAATTGAAATTGAAAAATGTATAGATGACTGGTTTTGTGGTCCAGGGTCACATATCCTTTTTGGGTTTGTTAAATATGTTGTTAAATATGTTTGTTTGATCATATGTGTTAATAAATCATGTATAATTTTTGATAAATAAGGGATGTCCCACCTTACCTGAACATGTGGCCCACTTTACCTGAACAGAAATTAGTCTGGAACAGGGGCGTCGTTAGGGCTAATCATTCGGGGCTCGAGCCCCGAAAGATTTTTCTTTAGCCCCGAATGTTTTTGTATGGCTGTATGCTTTCCGAGGAATTCGGAATGAATTTGAATGAATTAATCAAAAGCCGGTCATTACACTTAAAACAAATCGCGACATAGACTAGTATCTGTAAATATTATGCCACAAAATACCATTTAAAAATGAATCCTGAATGTTCTGCGTGTCTTATTATGAATGAATGGTGCAGACGCAGGCGTGGTTTCCTTTACTACACACAAGCGCGCGACATGCTCGCGGTGATTTCAGCGTCTGCCATAAAAAATGCAAGAACAACATCTCCAGAATTGCTCTGAGAGTACTTCGTGAGCAGTTCACTGTTTCATTTGAGTAAACCAGGTTTTAATCACAGAAATGTAAAGGTATTCACGGAAACCCGTCAAAATAAAAGTTCGGTTTAGCTTGTATTGTTAAGATTGTGGCAGAAATATATTACTATCATTCAGTAGAATGTATGTACCTACCGTAATACTACTACTACTACTGTTGAAAAATGAATAAAACTTTGTTACACAATATTTCCTTAATATTTAAAATTGTTTTAGTACACCCCCTTTATTTGCCAAAAATAAAATGTAATTTTCATGAATTAAAAGATAAATTAATATGTTATGCCTTTATTTCATAACCAGACAAATTTAAATACACAACAGAGAAGGCTGTTGTAGAAATAAATAAAAGTTGTTTTATGCATTTAAATAAATAGACATGGTAAAACAAATCTGGTAACAATGAAAAAATATAAGTGGAGAAAAAATAAAACACTTCATAGGGCCATAAACATAACTTAACTTTTGATAAATTGGCGTTAAATTGTATGAGTTTCATTGTTTTAATTAATTAGACATGTTTTTTTTATTAATAAAATTGCATTTACCCATTAAAAAGGAGTCCAGAAAAATTTAAAATAAAAAACAAAACAAAACAAAACAAAACAAAACAAAACAAAAAAAACAGAATTTAGAAAAAAAAAATGGAATTTGGAAAAAAAAAAAGAAATGGGGCCCTATTTTTGCATGCAACTATATATTTTTAAATGTATTCTTTTATTTGCGCAAAATAGTTTTATAAAGTTAAAATTTTGGGATAATACTTTGATATGTTTGCTATTTGCAATATTTACTATTTTTTCATAGTGTAACAATGTTGTTTTGTGCCACTGCTTTGGGAAAGTATCAGTCAAATGAACTAAAATCGAAAGCACAATAATACTTTGCTCACACGATGAGTTCATGATCCAATGTTTTCAGAGTATCAGAAGATGGGTGAGTCAGGTCATCAACCTTTTTCCTTTGTTCAATTTCCCACTGCGCAATGTGACGTCGTAGTGACGTCTTTTCCATGTCATTTTTGGACGTCCAATTTCCGTCCATTGATGGGGTTGTTTTGTAAAAACATATGGGCTACCAGATAAATAAATAGTAATACAGATAATAAATCTTGTTTGTTTATAAATAATCTGTATTTATATATATAATCATGTTGATAGGCTCTATTTTGTAAAACACATTTACTGCAACTGCCATAGACGTCCAAATGACGTCCAAGTTGGGTAATGGATAGACGTCCAAATAGTGGACCTAGTTTGGACGTCGAATAGATGTCCATAATTGGTCATGGACCGACGGACCCAATATAGACATGATCTGCACGTCTATCCGACGTCCAATGTTTAGTGGGTTGCACAATAAACATGGGTTAACTTATAGCTCATATTTCTGAACTCTTAAAGTGCACCAGATTAATGAATTTAACTTTAAAATATATCCAATTTTCTCCTGGGGGGCATGCCCCCCTCCCTAGAAGGATCCAGGTTCACCCACCTGTGTCTAACAAAATCTTGCGTCATTATGGTGTGAGCTCCCATCCACCACTACTAGCCCCTGATATTTTGTCACCAGCCCCAGATGTTTTCAAACCCTAGAAACGCCCCTGGTCTGGAATACATGACCTCAAGATGTTTAGTGGTATATATCTTGCAAATAACACTTTATGAACTGTATTGAAATTGAAATACTATAGCTGGACCTTAAAGTTAACAAAAGCAATAAACAAAAGTAAAGAAAAAACATGTAGGTATCTACCACACGTCTGACAGTTAATGGAGCGGCGAAATGACTCGATGGAATCGCGATGTGCGGGAGCAGCGGGACCAATCAGAGCGCGCGTTCAGCTCCAGCGTTCAGGCACTGCAGAACTAACTTCACTCCGAGTGAACGAACGGACTGGACGATGATGCAACGAGATGCTCTCCAGCGCGGATGACTGTCTAGTCTTTCCTTCACAATGTCTCGCTTTATAAAAGCTGTTTTTCTTCTGCTGTGCGCAAGTATGTGCGGTCAGTGCGGGAAGATGAAGCACAGCCTCAGGAAAACATCTGTACAACAGCACAAACACGGGACGTAAGTGTCACACTCTTTCAACTTATTATTTCAGTTTTAATGTACGCTGGGAAAGTTCACATAGAGAACAGCAATGAAATTAGGCCATGTCAAGGTATTATCAGCATATTGTGTTTGTTTTTGTTTTCATAGTCTGTTGCTCAAAAAAAAAGGTCATATGAAAACAGACACCATGGGAGAGCTGCCACAAATGATACTTTAGTAACTACACGTCTTTGACTAAAAAGTCTAATTATAAAATGCTGTGGTTATTTTTCAAAAATGGTGGCATTTTATTAAATATATTTGGCTAATTACTGTTTGTGCTGGCAAAATAATGGTATCTTTGTTATGTCCTTTTCGATTTTTGCTTTTTCATAAATCATATTCTGTATCATAATTGCGTTTAAATTCTGCTCTGAAAACTACTAAAATAGGTTCACTAAACTAAAAAGTTCTCATTATGAAAACCTACCCTGCAGTGTGACAACTAAATGAGATGACAGTTTAAAGGTAATTAACTACTAAATTAAAAAAAATAAAATAAAAAATAACTAAAATTAATAATTAACATTTGTAGTTATGAACAGTTCAACTGTCATTTTTTTCAGTCAAGGCTGTAAGATACAGTATGTGTTTACAGAATGGACTTACAGCTGAACCTGAGAAATATTCAGTGAACTAACTGTGTGGCAACAAAAATCTTTAGGTTTAAAGACAGCCAATGTAAAGTGGGACCAAAATTTTGGTTAAAATTGCTATATACTAATAGTGTGCATATAAAAAAGTAATTACTTAATTAATTCTACATTTACATTTACTGTTAAATAGGTAATTTTTGAAGACTGATTGGTGAATAAGGAAACACATTGTATAGTGTCTCAGTTTATACTGCTGCATTGTGTAAATTGTAGTTGTGCTCACTGAGACGTCTGTGTTTGGATGAGACAACACTGAAGTGCTGAGTTGTTCTTTTGCAGTCCACTTTTTAAGAAGATGCTGGATGAAACGAAGACGCATCAGGTGAAGTCGGACCATCTGCTGCGTGTTGATAATCATGACTTCACTATGAGACCAGCATTTGCGGGTAAAATCTGCGTGTGTGTGTGTGTGTTTGTGACGTGTTCCATATATATTGTCAGTTCATAATGCACTGTAAAAAGTTTTCACCAGTTTCAAGGTTCAGCTACCTTACATTTTTAAGTTAAATCAACTTAAGTTAAATTAACTTCAAAGTAAGTCATTTTGACTCACTTTATTCTAGTGAGTTGAAATGACTTATAGTTTTAAGTTGATTTAACTTAAAATTTTAAGGCAGCTGCTGAGCTTAAGTTTTTAGGTTGAAACTGGTAAAAACCTTTTACAGTGCGTAAACTTTTTATATGCAGATTTTTATATGCAAATGTATGAACATTTTATGATACAATTAACAGTAAAATAATACTTACATTTACACTGCAGCCTGAAATATGATATCTGCACAGTTTCATAAAGTGATTATTTGCAATAGGTGCTGTGACTATGCAGAATACTGCGGTTAAAGTTACAAAACATGTCAAGGCTCATGTTTTGCCACAAAATTTGTTTAAAGAAAACAAAGCATATTAGACCCTTAGGAATGCATTTTGCATTGTGATATTTTTTTTAATGACACCACCCATAGGTTAGTATTTCCAGGGCACAACTGACTCTGAAACTTTAGAAAATAAAGTTTAATTTGTGTACTATCAGTTTATCTAACAGTGGACAGCCCTGCAGTAGATTTTGTCATTGTAGTCATTGCTACGTATGACAAATGGCATTAAAAAATAAAAAATGTAGACTGATTTGAAGTCCTTTGTATTAAGGCAAATTTTATAGCTATAATTTTAATTATCTCAAAAACAAATATCTGAAATATTTTTACATAACTACAGTTTGTAAATTATGCACAATAAACACTTGTTAAAGGTCAAGTGATTGTCTACAGTACATGTTTTCTTCTTTCAATTTCAAGCTCAGTCTTCTTGGCAACCCAGTACAGTAACTATTTTTATGCACGTCTGGGAAAATTAATTCTTGTATTTAATATGATAGCAATAAATGGAAATTTCACACAATAAATACTGAAATATTTAGTTTTTATGAATCAACATTTTAATGTATATTATGTGAAAATAATGTGAAATTCACGACAATGCCTAACTGTGGAAGTCTTTGTTTAGATGGTTTTAAACCAATAATAATGAATATTTTGATCATGATTTTTTCAGATTTTCAGATACCCAGGCATGATGTGTTATAAAGTTTGGACACTGTCACACATTATGCTTTATAATTAAGTCTTTCTTGGTCTCATTTTATGTCAAAATCCTTTCCCACATCTCACTAGTTTTACTGAATGTTCTCAGCTAATGATCTGAGAGTCTGGAGCTCACACTGGTGTCTGTCTTCTTGTTCAAGTCTCATTGTTCCTGCAGAGATTTGAGGGTTGACCTCTGCTAGGCAGCGTCTGGATGGCTGAAAGTTACACTTCCTGTTAATTGAAGCAGCAGCGCCCACTGGGGTGTTCAATTACCCGCTGATGTTGTGAAGGCTTTTCCAATTTGCACATAGCTTTTGCTTCTTACTTCTTCAGAATGTTTCTGTGGTCATTATCACAGCAGTCAGATTCAAATTCACAACCTGAACATCGATCCCTGTGGGAGTTTTATTCTGAAAATGTAGTTGTTTCTCAAGAGGACAGCAATAGCGCTGAGAGTGATTGCAAGCTCTGACTCTAAGTAATGCTTGAGTTTGATTCTTGTGGTGTTTGTGCTGCTTATCATCTACAACTGACAAACACTTTTGAAAATTGCAAACAAGTCCCCCAGTGTCAATCTACTGTATGGAATTGGAGCTGTTTTTCTTGACTGTTGGTCGTGACTTCAAAAGCACAACCAGAAAATTCTTCTAGCGAATGTGCATTCACTGGATAACAGGCTTTGCAGTTTAAGGTTGCAAATCTCTTCTCGACGAGAACCGAATTGCTGCAATGCGTCAGCCTAACAGAAACCTGAATGTCTGCAGAGAACTCGGTTCTCAAGCCAAAGACCTCCCAGGAAAAAGCAGAAAAGTGGTGTTTTTGATCATTTCTGGTGTGACTGGCAGAATGTACACTATTTTGAGTTGTTTTGTCATTTCTTAGGTATCTAATCACTCACTCTCCCTGTCTGTGGTCCAACATGTTTTAAAGGGGTCCTATTATGCTCCTTTTCAAAGTGTTTTTTTTAGTTTTGTTTTGGGGGTGTACTGGATCTAGAGGTCTTCACGGGCCCAAAAATTCGTACCCGAACCCGAAGAGACCCGTAAATTTTTTGCACGGAACCGACCCGGACCCGTATTTAATTTGAAAGTGGGACCCGAACCCGTGCAGATCCGAGAAATGCCTTAAATTTACTACCCGGACCCGACGCAGACCCGACCGTTATTCGTAAATTGGACCCGAACCCGGCTGGGAAGACAGAGACCCGACTGCACCCGGTCGGCATATATTACACAGCAAACTGCTAACAAGTCAATAAACAATTTGCCAAAATTGTTTTTGGCTTACCTAGCAGCCCTGACTGCGATCAATCCTCCTTGACACTAACATTTTCGTCCATGTTAGGCTGTTCCTCTCTCTTGCCGAGTGAATGAACCTTCTTAATTTATTTATTATTCCAGCTTGGAGTATTTTTGTTTTTATTTTTTCAAAAAGCGCACAGAACAAGAAGTGCGTTACACTTTACTGCGTGCGCAGTGGTGTAGTGGTGTCTGGAGAAGTAAGAACTCTTAATTTATTTAAGGTATTGTTTTCGTTATAATGTACTGATTCAAATTAGTAATCAACAATTATTATCATGTTACCACTCATGTTACCAATTATCGAGTTACATGCTCTCGCGCATGCAGGCGGCATTTCTGTCACGAAGAAGGACGAAGCGGGCGTGGGCGCGGGCGCAATCATATTTCAAAGGAAGCCGGCGCCACGGTCTTGCTTTTATTCACGTGCAAATGGATAAGATATTATGTGGTCGACTGTCATGATTTTGGCTAATGCAAGACACTACTGAATGATGCGCATCAGAGTGGATTTAGAAGTGGGTACACAAAGCCGACTGCAATACACCACCGTGTTCAATAACAGGTGCGTCTCTGCTCCAGTAAAAGAAAACAATACAAAACATAAGCTTAAAGCTCCACCTAGTTAATCTTATGAAGCTTAAAGGAGGAATTCACATGAGACAGCTTGATACCGTCCGCTTGCAGTACTAGCCTTAACTTCGCCTCACGCATGTTTTTTTTCCCACCTTATTTCCCTCTCACACTTTTCTCATCCTAATTTTACAAGTTGCAAGTTACAAAACACACGCAAAGTGCTGACCGACACGGATCACTGGCGGGTGCCGTGTTCTCCGATCGATTCGGGTATTACACACAAATGTTAAACAGACCCGGGACCCGAGGTAGTAGACTGGGACCCGACCCGGACCCGGCTGACCATTTAAAATATAGACCCGAACCCGTACGGGTCCCGGGTCGGGGCCCGGGTCCTCGGGTCTCGGGTCCTCCGTGAAGACCTCTAACTGGAACTTATTTTTCCGAAAAAACTAAATGTGTTATGATTGGTTAGCTCTCCCACTGTGTTGCGATTGGCAGCTTAGACGGTGTTTCAGTACTGCCACACCCTTGTCAAAGCAGTTAGCGCAAACTAGATTAGCAGTTAATGTTACGATTAAAATATGAATATTTTACTAAATGCATGGATTCGCTACAGGAGACTCCCGGCAGCCGTGTGAGGCACTTTTTATTATGGATGGATGCACTTTATTAGACTTTATTAGACTCCGATTGCATTCGTCTGAAAGAAGTTAGTCATATACACCTAGGATGCATGGAGGGTGAGTAAATAATACGCTACAGTAGTGTTGAGTCCCATCCTCAGCCTGCGAGATCGCCAATACATGATATTATTGTGTTTATTTAATTTATTTAATTATATACATACTTAGTTTCATTGCCTGAAACCAGCGCCAGCATAAGGCTAAAAGCAGCCTAACATTTTTAAAAAACATCATCACTGATCAGTCTAGCCTATTCTAGTGCAAGTTTATACATTTTAAAAAAACACTTCCATGGTAAGTGAAGCTATCTGCACTGTATGTTATGCCCCCCCCCGTACTGCACACGTCTGTGGCGCGTTACGGCTCTGAAGTGGCCACTCTAGTCAGAGCTTGTGTTTATACCCACTGCGCTGCGGCTCGTTGAAGCGGTTCTCCGCACTGTATTGCTAAACTTGTCTAATCCCCCACCTCGTCCTTACACACCCCCCAACAATTAGAATTTCCGTGGGCGGGATTTAATTTAATGATATTCTAATGGACCGCGTTGTGATATCACTGCATGCGGAAAACAAACGCTGTTGTCCGTTCGTTGTAGTTCTTGAAAAGAGATTTTTTAAAAACGAAATATCTCCCTTTGGAGTGGACTTTTAGATTTGTAACTTTGTAGATCTTTTTATGCCCAAGGATACACACCACACACTGACTAAAATTCAAAAATGAGAAAGCATAATAGCACCCCTTTAAACCGTTAAGGGCCAGATTTACTAAACAGCTCAAATCGAGTGCAATCAAAATAAAAACGCAGATGGGAGTGGAAATTTTTAAGAACAGAGACACAGCCAGATAACGTTTTCTCTTAGTGTGCTATGAATACTAAAGGTATATCCTAACTAAAGGTATACTTTTTCTAGCCGTGATTTACAAACTAGACCAGCTGAATTTTAGGGCTGAGGGGGTACAGTAGCTCCATATGGTTGCCTCAACAAGTCAGACCACAAGATATAAAAGTTGCAGGTGATTTTTTTTTTTAGAATCGCAACTTCTGGCATGGTAGCAATATGGCCATAATTTGCCATAGTTTGAGCCAGGGCTGTTTCTAGTTATTGAATTTCATCCAATTTCCATTTTTTCCAAGCTTTTTCTGTTTTATTTTTTAATGGTTACATTTAATTTTATTAATTAAAAAAACATGTCTAATTCTTTAAAACAATGAAACCTATACAATTTAATGTCAATTTATCAAAAGTTAAGTTTAGGGCCCTATGAAATGTTTTATTATTTCTCACCTTATGTTTTGTTGTTACCAAATTTGCATGTCAATTTATTTGAATGCATAAAATAACTTATTTATTTCTACGACAGCCTAATCTTTTTCTGGTTATCAAATAAATGCATAAAATATTAATTCATCTTTTAATTAATGGAAATTTAATTAAATGTACTATTAATTAGATGTACTATTAAAATTTGAAAGATGTAAGAAATATTGAGTAAGAAAGTTTTATTAATTTTTCAACAGTAGTAGTACTGTAGGTACGTACATTCTACTGAATGATAGTAATATATTTCTGGCACAATGTCTACAAGCTAAACTGAACTTTTATTTTTGACGGGTTCCTGTGAATACCTTTACATTTCTGTAAGAATATGACCCTGGTTTTACTCAAATGAAACAGTGAGATGCTCACGAAGTACTCTCAGAGCAGTTCTGGAGATGTTGTTCATGCATGATGTTTTATGGCAGACGCTGAAATCAGTGCGAGTGTCACGCGAGCTTCAATATGTGTGTAGTCAACACGTTCTCACTCCTAACTCGTCACATATTGACGCTTGGTCAGGACCCCTTTGGTGTCATTTTTCGACGTGCAGGGTCCTCCAGTACTTTACATAGGAAACCCTTGCCATCAATGTGCTGACTCGAAAGGCACTGGGAATTTTATCATCATGATTAAATTATATATTGGGTAATAGTATTGCTATTATTGCATATATGTTGATGTGTGATTTTTTTTTTTTCAATGCAAACAGTCACAACAGTTTAATTTATATTACACTATTTACACATTTAACCCAACCCCTGGCCCTAAACCTAACCATTTGTCAACAAAAAACAAATATATACAGGCATATACAACTATGTTCATAATTTATACAAAAAGTATTAATATTCCAAGGGTTCTGAAGCAAAACGATTGATTTGTGAGAAGAATAGATGCGATCGCCATCTCCGTCCGCCTTCCTGCCTGCTGCACTGCAGTCTGTCTGTGCGCAAATTCAAAAAATGCCGGCAGAAGAAGCAAACTTTGGTGGTGAAATGCTATTGGCTCTTGTGTGTCTCGTGACCGATTGCGTCATGCTAATGTTTGGGATTATCTTTTTGAATGAGATGTAAGATGGTTAACGGAGCAAGATCATTTTCAGCGATTAAAGCCTTCTGTTATTCGCATAAAGATATCGTCTGGCTTCAGAAGACTCGGAATGCAACAGGACTTGTTTGTAATGCTTTTATACTGCTTGTTTATGGTCAGTTTTTGCGATAAATACCTGTGACTGTACTTATATTTGCCTGTTGAGTGTTTTATATTGTTCAGAAGTGGGTAGGTTTAGGGTAGGGGTGGGGTTAGGTGCTCCAATGAAAGTATACATTTATATAAAATAATTTCTATTTTTACAAATGCATGCAAACTGTTAAATTAAGACAAACAACTGAAAACAATGGAGGATGCTGTGCATCGAAAAATTATTCTAAAGGGGTACCCTGAGTGTCAAAAAGTGACGCCAGTGGGTCCTGACCAAGCATCGGTATATGACGAGTTGGAAGTGAGAACGTACTGACTACACATATATTGAAGCAACCACGTCTGCGCAGAACATGCAGAATTCATATTTAAACGGTATTTAAATGACTCGAGCCCCGAATGATCAGCCCTAGCGACGCCCCTGGTTTGAGCAAACTCCCCACCACAATCATTTCCTTGTAATAGACTCCTAAGCCTTTACTGCCTAATGGCTTGCCAGCTGATGTACCTTTGGATAATATAATTGAAAAGCTAACAACCATCAGTGTAGTGACAGTTTTATTCTTTCCATGAAAACACTTCAGTTAGCCTAATTGAACACTGGGTGTATTACAAGTTCAGGATTATATTTGTATAGACTGAGATGTAAAGAAGCTTTTTGCACAGTGGTGGCCACTAGCGGAGTGAACTGTCAACAGTGATAAGGTATAGCTAAAAGCGGTCCAGAGCAACCTTACGAACTTAGTGTAGTGTCTTACCATATTATTTTAATGTAATATCACAATTATGAACACACTGATTTTTAGTGCAAACAGTTTTACCATTTACTGCCCATTCTTCTCATTATTTCCCTATAATGGATAATAAACCAGAAGTCTCACCCATGGGCTTACTTCTGCATTGAAGGAAAAGGTGGATAACCTAAGAACAATGTTGAAATGCACTCTTGATTGTTTCCATAATGACCAACATATCTACCAAGAGCAGCGCAAATTAGCGTAGGGTCGCAAATGAGCAGATCCAATGATATTTAGGTGTGTGTACAATCCAGGTGCAAAATTGAGATGGGGCCTGGAGGGTGGTTCTTTTAATACTTAGTTCTTTTGGTACATTTGCTATGTGGCATTATTTTTAGATTATTTAACTAAAATTAAAATGAAAACAAAAATAAAAATGAATTCAAAATTCATCACAGCGTTTGTACCTTTTTTGTGAGAGTGTAGTAAACCCCACTTGAGTGCCATGGATTTCTGGTTTCATAGCATATGGTGTCATTTATGCGGTGGGAGTGTTTAAATAGCTCCTGATTTTTAAACATCTTTATTTAAATGTGAAAATAAATGCATATTATAAAAACAAAACCCCTTTGAAACTAATATGTTCTCTTCTCTTCAGGTCCAGCAGTACCAGTAGGTGTGGATGTACAGGTAGAAAGTTTGGACAGTATCTCAGAAGTAGATATGGTAAGAAAAGTTTAATTGTTTGGTTAGTAATTGTTATGAATTGTTCATTATAATGCAAAGCATATTTCATTCCAAAACACAAAACAAAACAACTACAACTTTTACATAGAGAAAATTAAGCCATAAAATTTTTGCTTTGCATTGTTCTCATGGCCATTAATTCTTTCTTTCTGAACACTATTTTTAAAATCAAAATCAGCATTAATTAAACTCAGCACGTTAAAAATGATGAATTGCACATATACTTTACGGTTGGAAATAATGTAGGACTTTTGGCCATTACTGTAATGAGAATGTGATTATCAACATTAAAGTAGGCTACTTGTCCAAATGTCATCAGGGAGATTGCATGGATTATATATGAATCTCAGTGTTTATGATTAACCTTTCCTTCTAAAAGCATCAGAAATGTATCTAGACATGCTTTTATTTATCATATCAGTGCCGATGTTTACGAGTGAGCGTGGATTTGATCTTACATAACATGCTAGAGGATAATCCATGAGGTTCACGCAGTGACATCACAGAGAATCAGCCAATCAGGATCAGTTCATCCGGTTTAATGAAGGCTGGTAAAAATGCTGACATCCCTCAGTAATGCCAACAGATGGTAATATTTCACAAAGCTTTAAACAGTTTGGAAATGCAAGTCAACACCTTGCATAAAAGCGTTTTTATTTCAGGTTTAAATCAGACTCAGCAAATTTGTTTTGTAACCACATCCACACTGTAACAGTATCAGAATCAGAAAACGCGTTATTGCCAAGTATGCTTGCGCATACAAGGAATTTGTTTTGGTGTCATTAGCTTCCAGTACACAGAGACAGCAACAACACACAGATAATAAAAATAAGATGAGAATAAAAATACACATATGTAATTATAAATAGACAAAAATTAGAAAAATACATTGAGAAATAAATAAGTGGTATGTACAGTTGTGCTATGATGATAGAATAGAATAGAATAAAATAGAATAGAATAGAAAGAGATACCCTCTTCAAGTGTGCTATTAGTATACTTCTTTTAAACTAAAAATAGGAAAGTATACTTTCAGTCTACTTTTTACATACTACTCAGAAATGTACTTTATGTACTTCTCAGAAATATACTTAAAATGACATTAAAGTATACTTGACTTATACTTAGAAAAAGTCTAAATATATTTGAGCAATATTGTTCACTGATGATCATGCTTCCACACATTTTTAACACGATCATCAGTCATAAAACAGCATCAAAACTGTAACGTTATGGGATAAAATGTGACCCATAAAAAGGTAACAATGACTGTCAAGCTTTGGAGTGTTGATTGACATTTTGATAATCACTCTGAATCCAATTCATAGTCTTTTTTCAGCTTTTTGTTTAAAATGTTGTTTATTTATTTATTTTTTATTATTAATTATGAAACTGTCATGAATCTGGTCGGTGACCTGTGGTCCGCTCACCACCAGATGTCGCTCTCACTCCATCATATTACACAGACTGTTGCATTGCACCACGGACTACTACTCCCATCACCCATCACGCTGATTGCGTCGACACCTGTGACCAATCAGGTGCCCTATAAAAGCCCCGGACTTTCCCTCAGTGTTCATGGAGTATTGTGGTTATTGTTGTGGTTATTTCATTGTGTATCGCGTTCCCTAGTTCCCGAGTTCCCAAGTTTCCAGTTCCCTGTGTTTAGCTTTCACACCTGGCCATCTCGTCTCGTCTGTCTTGCCGCCTGCCTTCTGGACTCTAGCTCGTTTTACGGATTTTCTCTCTGCTTCACATTATGGATTATGTTCGCCGCTGATTGACCCACGCCTGCTTCACGGACTACTCTTGTGCCTCTCCCCTACATACCTGTTTGTCATTGTTTTGACCCTGCCTGTTTTCACTATGTCTCTGTCTCGTCTATTAAATAAAAGCTCGCATTTGGATCCGCTCACCTCTCGCCTCTCACTCAACGTTACAGGAACTTACATACATTCAGGTGTTTATAAAAAAAGAATGCATGAAGCTAAACTAAAATGTTTTTGTTTACAAGCAGATATCCTGATCTTTCTTTTGATGTTTTGTATGTTCAGATATTCATATAACAAAATATACAAATTAATACCTAATAGTGACATAGTAGTGTACTTAAAGTATGATGTTCGTATCGTAAGTAAAAAGTTCTCTTAAAGAAAACTTATAAGTATATTTGCAGTATAAAACTACTAAACTAGTAGTTTACTGAGACTATACTTCAAAGTGTACTAAAAATGCTACAAGTATTTAATTAGTAAACTAACAGCATACATATAAGTTCACTTTTAGTATAGTTGCAGTACAAACTAAATCATAGATATAAACTAGTTGTGTACTCAAAGTTTACTACTGTTATATTTAAAGTATATTTTTATTATCTAGAAAGTGGGCCAATTTAGTCCCAAGGATTATTGATATAATACATTTACAAGTGAAGGATTACAAATTTAAGAATCTGTTTAAAATATGCCGATCCTATGCATATTTGTTATAGGTTCCAATATAACAACATGAACTGAAAAAGTTATGTATATTGTGACAGTCTAAGAGCAGGCAGCCCAGGCCCTGAGACAGTAACCTTTTGTCTTTATGCTGTTCCTGGACATCTGGCAGGTTTTCCCAAGTTAAGTGTGAATTCTAAGCTCAAGGTACAGCTGTGCCTTTTGTTTAAGCACCTATGCATTTGAATGACACTTGTATGCTAAATAGATCAAGGCTGGGAAAATCTTTAACTGAGCTGTTTTGCTGTACCACATTTGCATGCTTTGTTTAGATTGATTCCACTTCTATGTACTCCTCCCACTTCAAGCCTATATACTCTGCTGTGCTGAGATTTTGTCAGAAGACGACTTTTTGATGAATGCAGTGCCAAGCAGCGAGTATCTGAATAAAGAGAAACTTCTGCTTCAAGATATCCAAAAACGTCTCCTGGTCTCTAAGAAAAAATTCATAACAGTTTTGGTGCCGTGACCCGGATAGAGCTTCTCGCCAGACATCGTTCCAACTTTTTCAGCTCAACAACGATTTGGTGAGTGTTACTCTATTCAAAGAACCACTACAGACCAGTACATGTGGTTAGCCTCTGCGCCGCCAGAGAAGTGTTAACAAACAGCTGCAGGGTTTGGTTAACAGAGTAGTTACCCTCTATTCAGGTAGAGAAGATTAGCATTACGTGCTAATGTCTGTTATCTTCTGTTTTTAGGCAGAGAAGATTAGCGTAAAGTGCTAGTAGTTTATGTTCAGGAATCCCCTGCTTTGCCAGAGAAGGTTGAATACATGATAATGTGTATTAACTAGGTTTTCCTCTGCTTTGCCAGAGAAGGTTAACAACAGTTGTTCTGTGTTAACAAATTTATCCTCTGCTTGCCAGGGAGGTGTTAAAAGTGTATTGTTGTGTCAGAAAAACATTACAAAATGTTGAGAAGGAATGCCAGGTTGATTCCCACAACTGAGAAAGGTGGACTAGCTACCCCTATATGGACAGACAATGAGTGCAAATCATTGTTAGGAGAGCACATGGACTCAACAGTGACAGAGTCAGTCAGATTGGATTTAACAAAGAAATTTGGTATTGATCCAGAAAAAGTATGGTCAGTTGAAGAATGCAAAAAGGTACTTGGAGCATGTATCAGAAAGAAAAACATTAAAGGCATTATCTGCTGCCACAGAGAGTTTAGTTTAGCTATAGCACAAGAACAAGCTCAGTGTATTGCTAAGTTAAAAGAACAAAACAAACAGCTGCACACTCAAGTGTCCTGTCTCACTAAAAAGGTGGGCCATAACAAGGCCTCAACCAAAAGTGACTCAAACGACCAACAGTCAGATGAAAGCTATCCTGACTTACAGTCTTTGGGTAGACAAGAGGACAAATGCAATACTAGAAGGATAGAGAAAGATGCAACAATTTCAGTTGAAGTATGTGGAGCGAAACAAAGGGCTCAGAGTAGGGTAGAAGGTGTTGAAACTGTTCCATCTGCAACTCCTATATTCCAGTTACAAGCAGTCCATACAGCGCTAGGACCTGAAGATATAGAGAGACTATCCCAGAGCTTACCCTCAGCATGCACAGATTTTATTGAATTTAGTAGAGCATTGACTAGCAAAATGCGTCTCTACGACATGTCGTTAGCAGAAGTCACACAGCTGATGTCACAAATTCTAACAGAATCTGAATTCAACAGTTTTAGGTCTGCTGTTACTTCTGAACTACAACATGCCAGTAAAGCGGATTTGAGAGAAGGTGTTTTGAAAATTCTTAAGAATATCATGGGACCCAAAATAGACTGGTCCAGAATCACTAACTGTGTGCAAAGGAAGGAAGAAACTGTGAATGAATACACTGTAAGGATCTGCCAGACAGCTGTAACTTACAGTGGAATTGTTGATGATTCTGAAAGTGTGCTAGATGACAAGGGACCCTTAGTCCGCATCTGGTCAGATGGCCTTGTAGCTGAGTACAGAAAAGCCTTGACATTCCTAGATCTAACTTGGTCGAACAAAACTCTCAGAAGTAACCTAGACATGTTAGCTATTTGGGAAAGAGACTCTGATGTTAAAGCAAGAGTAAAGATTGCAGCAGCATCCTTTCAGGTCAACACAAAGAACCAACAGAAACGAAAATGTCCTAAGAGCAAGGGCAATTGTCATTACTGTGGTAAACCTAGACACTGGATGAAAGAGTGTAGGAAAAACAAAAAGTATGTAAGAGAAATGAACAGTGTAAATCAGCTCCTACTCAGTCTGCTTGCAACTCTGAAGCAGACCCTCCCCACTACACCAAATTCGTGGGGCAGTTTGCTGAGGTGCTAACTGTTAAGGCTGTGAGTTCTTAATCACCCCAGTAATCTACAACAAAGATGAAAAGATTCTTTGTAAATAGAACAAAAGGAAGTTGACTTACTCCCACTGGGGGACTCTGGTTAAGTACACTCACAGCCAAAAACAATACTACAGCACACTCCAGTCACTCACCTGTCCTCTATGGGTTATGATGTTTGCTATGACTGATGTTTCATTAGAGGATGGAGTGATTGCACAGTTAAGTTTGCACACCAATTACAGGGACAGACTAGGACACACACAGACCAGTGAGGAGCCCAGGGAAGAACCGAAGTGCAACAGGCCTCGGGGGCCAACCCTGTGGTGAAGATTTCCTTATAGGTTTTTCCCCTCATCAGTTTGTCCCCACCTCACTGGTCCATAGGTGTCAAATGACTTAAGACTAGGTCAACAAAACCACTATACGATCACTAGACCTAAAACCACTATACGATAAACAGAAGTCTAAAATTGTCCATGCATGAATACTGCTGGTCTACTGTTTCTCTGTTTTCTTGTGTTGCAGGTATGTGTACATGCCATGATGTCTTTAAAAGCAGCATCCTGGAGTAAAGCGTCAACTCAGACATCCATGAACAAGCTTCATGAGGACAAAGAGTCATCTGAGTAAATCTACGTGGGAAATGGACTACAGAAAACTACAGACTACACAGCTATTCAGGCGCCATGGATGTCAGGACTTCCACTCTTATGCTACATGGTTTTCTGTGTCAACATGTAGCTTGTACGACATGTTACCATCCTTGTCGTATGTGTCAACAGTTACGGTTCTGAAAAGAACTATTACACCTAATTAAATCTAGGACAAGACACAGAATAAGATATATGTGCCTGTAACTATTTCAAGTTACATGAATGGAAGATGGGGCTTAATGTTAACAAACATAGGTTATATAATGAATTTATGGAGGTTTAAATTTGAATAATGTGAGAGTTATTAGAACTCTCAAAGGGGGGACTGAAGGATTACAAATTTAAGAATCTGTTTAAAATATGCCGATCCTATGCATATTTGTTATAGGTTCCAATATAACAACATGAACTGAAAAAGTTATGTATATTGTGACAGTCTAAGAGCAGACAGCCCAAGCCCTGAGACAGTAACCTTTTGTCTTTATGCAGTTCCTGGATATCTGGCAGGTTTTCCCAAGTTAAGTGTGAATTCTAAGCTCAAGGTACAACTGTGCCTTTTGTTTAAGCACCTATGCATTTGAATGACACTTGTATGCTGAATAGATCAAGGCTGGGAAAATCTTTAACTGAGCTGTTTTCCTGAACCACAGTTGCATGCTTTGTTTAGATTGATTCCACCTCTATGTACTCCTCCTCCTTCAAACCTATATACTCTGCTGTGCTGAGATTTTGTTAGAAGACGTTTTGATGACTGCAGTGCCAAGCAGCGAGTATCTGAATAAAGAGAAACTTCTGCTTCAAGATATCCAAAAACGTCTCCTGGTCTCTAAGAAAAAATTCACAACACAAGTATACTACTAGCACACTGACATTTGTATACTTACTGCATAAAGTATACTTAATAATATACTCAAACTTTACTTAAGTATACTTAATGAAGTAAACTTGAAGTATACTTCTTTTTGGCAAGGGTAGAGATGCAGGGATATGCTAGGATGGGGGTGGTAACAAATAAATAAAAGGTTATTGCACATTTTTATTGCACAATGGGGGGAACATTTAACTGTTCATAAGGTGGATTGCCTGGGGGAAAAAACTGTTCTTGTGTCTGGTTGTCCTGGTGTTTGCAGCTCTGTAGCACCGACCAGATGGCAAAAGTTTAAAGAGGAGATGACTTGGATGTAAGGGATCCAGAGTGATTTTCTGAGCTCTTTTCCTCACTCTGGATGTATACAGTTCTTGAAGGGTGGGAAGGGGAGCACCAATAATCCTCTCGGCAGTCCGAACCGTTCTCTGTAGTCTTCTGGTGTCTGATTTTGTAGCTGAGCCAAACCAGACAGTTTTTGACAATTGATGTGCACAGAACAGACTCGATGACGACTGAGTAGAACTGTTTTAGAAGCTCCTGTGGTAGATTAAACTTCCTCAGCTGGCGAAGGAAGCATGACCTTTGTTGGGCCTTTTTTACAATGGAGTTGACGTGACTGTCCCACTTCAGGTCCTGGGAGATGACAGGTCCCAGGAATTTGAATGTCTCCACTGTAGCCACAGTGCTGTCCATGATGCTGAGTGGGGAGAGTGCTGGGGGGTTCCTCCTGAAGTCCACTATCATCTCTACAGTTTATAGCGTGTTGAGCTCCAGGTTGTTAAGACTGCACCATACAGCCAGCTCTTGAACCTCCTTATATGAGGCCGATGAGTGTGGTTAAAGGTGTGCACTTACAGTTATGTGAAAAAGTTAGGACACGCTATTTAATTTCATGGTTTTCTGTATCAGGACATAATAAAAATTATCTCGTCCTTGGCAGGTCTTAAAATTTGGAAAATAAATCCTCAGATAAACATCATCACATGACATATCACAGTGTCATTCAACTGCCTGTAGATCCACTTTTAGCAGCAATAACTTGAAACATTCATTTTCTGTGTGACTTTATCAGTCTCTCACATCATTCTGGAATTTGGACCACTCTTCTTTTCAACGTTGCTCCAGTTTATTGAGATTTGTGGGCATTTGCTTATGCACAGCTCACACCACAGCATTTTAGATAGAAGAGGCTTTCTTCTGCCAAGCCTTCCAGACACGGTGTTTTTAGGGGTGTGATATTTAAATGACAATTGTTTATCAACGTACGTCATTCGGATGAATGAATCTGATGAATCTGATGTGACGCGTTTACAGAGCTCTTCATCACAAAAGTTAAAGAAGTTAGCCCGGATTGGTTAAAAACGTACGATTTTTTGTCATATTATACAATATATTTAAACACTTTGAAATGTCTGAAAGGAAAATAAATCATAATTTAAATCCATCATTTAATCAGGACATCTCTACTGATAAAGTGCTACTTAGCAACGGTCACAATTACAGTCAGTGTTGTGCTGAAGGGGAAGATCTGAAAATGCTGATACTGGATGAGAAGGAATTTCCTGCGCTACCGGTGACCCCAAGCGAATCACCTGCGGCTAAAAAGAAAACAACTCAAGTACGAACAAGTCCGTCTGATTCTGACATTATTGGCATGCTGTCCCAGCTGATTAACGAAAGATCTGATAGCATCTAAAAATTTGTGCGTGGCAACACGGAGAGAATTCATGAGCTGAGCAAGAAGATTGACATTGCTTTTGCCAATATCAAAGAGATGGAAAGCAAGATATGTAAGGTGGAGGGTTGTGTGTTAGAATTGGAAAAGCCAGTCAAAATGCTTCAACAGTGAATGGATGAGTTGGAATCCTATTCGAGGCAATGAAATTTGAGTCCCAGAAAATAAGGACGAAAACGTGCATCTGCAGTCCGTGAAGATTTGTCAATCCGTCTTACCTGGAGAGTCAGTCAGAGTCAGTCACTCTCGGAAGTAATAGAGCATGTATAGAGCAGAATGTACGTCATTGCGCACTGCATTTTGGGTAGTCGCAGTCATGTTTTAGGACACGCTAAATACAATTACACATACAAAAATAAAATACAAATATATAAAAATAAATACAAATACAAATACAATGACAACAAATACAAATCAGCAGAGGAAAAAGTACTGTATTTGCGTTAATATTTTTAAGAGCTGCTTGCCTAGCATAAATGTAGTAATATTTGAATCAATTGCGTTCATTCGAGCACTCAGTTGTGTGGCCAGATCACGATACATACACACTCACAGAAATCATACGTGCCTTACACTGCTCGCTCAGGCTGGTGTAATAGAAAACACTGAGTGGTCTGGAAGTGTGTAAGGCACGCTAGATCAAGAAAGTCCCTGGTGTAGTCCTCCAGCGAACGGTCCAACTGCTCCAGGCAAAGGAGCTGGACGACTGGTATATCCATTTGGGGAAGAGAAAAACAAAAACAAACAAAAGGAAAAAACACTGCAATATATATACTCAAAATGAGGGCTGGTTATTCTGTCACGTGCAGAATAACCAGCAAAACAGAGAACTAAAGGAGGAGAATTTATATAAACACAAGAGAGGAACTAATGACTTAATTAACTAGACTCAGGTGAACTGAATGAACTAATCAGGGCAACTCAGGAAAACTAGGTCAAAGCAAGACTAAGGCAGGAGAACAAAAAAAGCAAAAATACAACAAAAATCCACGACTGTTACAACAATTCACCACCTTAATATTAATGGTATTGTTACAGAGGACATACAAATTATTTCTCATTTTGTTATAATTTTTATTCTAATTTTTATAAATCTAGCTATTGTACCGATTCTGCTACTTCTTTTCTCGACTCTCTTAAAAATGTTAATACAATTAGTGCTCCAGAAAAAAACTGGTGCGATCAAGATACAGTCTTAGAAGTCGCTGATGCTATCAAACATCTTAAATGTAACAAATCACCTGTCAATGACGGCATTGCAGCAGAATTCTATTAACAGTTCTCAGATATTTTTGCCCCTTTTTTTAAAATGTTTTCATCGAGCGTATCAAAATTCTGAACTTCCTCCTAGTTTATCTCAAGGAACAAATTCTCTCACCCCCAAATCGAAAAAAGATTTACTCTTGATTGAAAATTGGCACCCAGTAAGTTTATTAGATAACAATTATAAAATTCTGGCTCTCGTATTATAAAAAAAAATTAAGGATGACAGCTTTCTTCTCATTTTGGATTTCTAAAAGCATTTGACACATTGGAACATAAATGTATTTTTCAGTGTCTCCAAAAGTTTGGATTTGGATTTTTTTTTTGTAGTGCTATTAAAACCTTATATATGAATGGTAGTAGTTCAGTCCTTTTAAAACATGGCACAACTCGTCATTTTGAATTATTGAGGGGCATTAGGCAGGGCTGCCCTGTTTCCCCTTACCTTTTTCTTCTCGCAGCTCAGATCCTTTGTTCTCATATAAAGGCCAGCGGTTTAAAAGGGGTAGCTACTGCAGAAAGAGAGGTGGTCATAAATCAATTTGCTAACGACACAACCCTTTTTCTTAAAGATGATAGGCAGATTCCACTTGCAATAAATATTATTGATTCATTTTCTAAGGCCTCTGGATTATGTTTAAATATTCAAAAGTGTGAACTTTTTGCCATTAAAGACTGTAACAAATTCTTTGTCCATAATATCCCAGTGAAAGATAAAAAAATTGTTATTCGGGTGTTTTAACTCTTAAGGATCAGAAAGAAAGATGTAACACCAATTGCAACCCCTTATTGAAAAAACACAGAAAAGATTTAACCCATGGTTACAAAGCGATCTGTCATTAAGAGGTAGTGTGCTTCTCACAAAGGCAGAAGGCCTTTCAAGGCTTATTTACGCTGCTCAGTCTGTTCCTCTGGACCCGAAATTAGGTGAAAGTATTGACCAGTTACACTTGAAAGTAGAAGTCCACTTCCAGAACAACAATTTACAGATAATGTACTCACCACCTTGTCATCCAAGATGTTCATGTCTTTCTTTCCTCAGCCGTAAATAAATTATGTTTTTTGAGGGAAATATTTCAGCATTTTTTTCCATATAATGGACTGATATGGTGCCCTGAATTTGAATTTCCAAAATGCAGTTTAAATGCGGCTTCAAACGATAACAAATGCGGTTATAAATAATCCCAGACGAGAAAGAAGGGTCTTATCTAGCGAAACGATTATGGTTATTTTCTGTTACAGTGCGAGTGAGACGAGAGGCGAGCGGATCCACGTGCAAGCTTTTATTAGAAGGACGAGACAGATACATGGTCAGGCAGGCAGGGTCAAAACAGTAGCGAGCATTATCCATAGGGGCGATCCGAGAAAGAATAGTCCAATAACCAGAGCGAGAGTCCAATAGGCAGGCGGCGATGAGTCGAACACGATAAACCAGGCGCGAATACAAACTAGGGAACTCAGGAAACTAGGAACACGGGGACTAGGAAACTAGGAAACATAGACAAGATAACAACAATACAACACTCCGTGCAGTGTACAAGGAAGTCCGGGGTTTTATAGAGCGCCTGATTGGTCACGGGGGCTGACGCAATCAGCGCGGTGGAGGATGGGAGATGCAGTCCAAAATGCAAAGCAACAGTCAGAGAGCATGAAAAGGTGAGAGTGACATCTGGTGGTGGGTAGTCCGCAGAACACCGACCAGATCCGTGACATTTTCATTAAAAAAAATACAATTTCAATACTTTTTAATCTCCAACGCTCGTCTTGTCTTACTCTGCCTGAACTCTGTGTATTCTGACTCAAGACAGTTAGGGTATGTCGAAAAACTCTGATCGTATTGGCATATGAATGTTTCATGAATCACATGTGCACTCTGTCGTAAGTTGATTTGTGCGCTTGGATCTGCGCTCATTTCTACATTAGATTGATAAATGCGGCCCACTGTGTTTATCTCTGCATTAGTCTCATGAACACCCTTTAATGCTTTTTAAAACGTTTTTTGTTTAAAGCTTGGAACCAGAAAAAAAATACTGAATTGGTTTAACCTCTAATAACTAATATACTATTTATATACTAAAAATTTTTTTTAATAATCAAGTATATATCGAAAGTTATTCACCCCTATTGTTCTTTAAAAGACAGTTCACCCAAAAATAAAAAATGCTGTCATCAGTTACTCAACCTCCACTTGTTTCACCTGTATGAGTTTTTTTCTTCTGGTGAACACAAAAGAAAATATTTTGAAAAATGTTGGTAACCAGCCATTAAGATAATGGTAAATAATCACAGAATTCACATTTTAGGGTGAACTAACTTAAAAAGCCCAAACAGCAAAGAGCCCATTGAACCTCATATAAAAAAAATTGTGCATTGACCTGAACTCACTGAGCTCTGTTATTTTTATTATTATTATTATTTTTTTTTTTTTTTGTAGTTTTAGGAGACAAACATTTATATATTCATTTATGTAAGCTTTTATATAAGCTTGAGAGTCTAACCATTGTACACTTTTCGTACAGGACTTCACTATGACCCTGTACCTCAGACACTACTGGAAGGATGAGCGATTGTCTTTTCCCAGTAAAACCAATAAAAGCATGACTTTTGATGGTCGACTTGTGAAAAAAATCTGGGTTCCTGACGTGTTCTTTGTCCATTCCAAACGATCCTTCATCCATGATACCACCACAGAGAACATCATGATCAGGGTATATCCAGATGGACATGTGCTCTACAGCCTCAGGTTTGGACAACAAACATTTACGCCAGAATACCAACACACATGTTTGGACAATGCATTGCAAACCTTACCATGCATGCTTGCATACATGTCATGTTTATTCTGCTGGCATAATTATGTTTGATGGTTGTATGTTTTTTTTTTTATTTATTTATTTTTTGCATTTCAGGGTGACTGTAACTTCAGCATGTAATATGGACTTCAGTCGGTTTCCACTTGACACACAGACCTGCACGTTAGAGCTGGAGAGCTGTGAGTGACATGCAGTTCTCCTGATTTTAAAGGAATAGTTCACCCGAAAATATAAATTTACTGAATATGTACTCATCAGATTTGGAGAAATGTAGCATTCCATCACTTGCTCACCAGTGCATCCTCTGCGGTGAATGGGTGCCGTCAGAAACAGCTGATAAAAACATCACAATAATCCACAAGCAATCCACACCACTTCAATCCATCAATTAACATCTTAGGAAGTGAAAAGTTGTGCGTTTGTAAGAAATAAAACCGTCATTAAGATATTTTTTTAACTTTAAACTATTGGTTCTGAGTCGTCTGTGCATAATATTGCTTTCTCCAGTGAACATTTACAGGACATCTTGGATGTCCTACGAGTAAATTTTCAGCAAATGTTCATTTTTGTAAGAACTATTTCTTTAATGAGTTTTTTAACTATCTCTTTAAATATTACATCAGTGTCACTGCAAACATTGGTTCATGTGCTTTTTGTCCAGATGCTTACACTGATGAAGATCTGATGCTCTACTGGAAGAGTGGAGATGAATCACTAAGCACGGATGACAAGATCTCTCTGTCTCAGTTCCTCATTCAGAAGTTTCACACCACCTCCAGACTGGCCTTCTACAGCAGCACAGGTGCAGATACCTAATTTTAAATAGTAAACTAGGCAGTTCGTTTTCAGTTTCAGCAGATACAGGCTGTCTAGTAGTGCATGACATGCTGTCACTTTGGTTTGTTTATTAGTTTGCCAGTCTTGCACAAATACCATTTTGTTGCATGCATATAAAGTGCAAAAACAATTTATTTGGCATCTGATTTGAGCAACTTTGTCATCAGTGGCTACTTTTTGCATGCATTTTATATGTACCCTTAATGCAGGAATAATGGTAATGTGATTATGCTCTTCAAACAGCAGTGTTAAATCAACACAGCTCAGTGTTTATGTGTTTCTTCTCTACAGAGAGCAAAAGTAATACTAAACCAGTGTTGCTGTTAATTAATAAAAAGGTTCACTCTACAAGTGATGACACCTGCTGTTATTAAGCATAAAGAGACAGAAAAGAAAACAGTGACAGTTTGTGAAAATTGAATTAACAATTATTTCTTGATGAGAGTTTTTTTAAGGTATAATCGTCAAATGTGCTCAGTGTTTATGAATTTTTAATTAAGAAATTTTTCTCGCAGGTTGGTACAATCGTCTTTACATCAACTTCACTCTGCGTCGTCATATCTTCTTCTTCCTGCTTCAGACGTACTTTCCCGCCACTCTGATGGTCATGCTGTCATGGGTGTCCTTCTGGATCGACCGTCGAGCTGTTCCTGCACGAGTCTCATTAGGTGAATTCATTGGGGAAACCAGTGGGATTGTTTAGCTGAAATGTGTCCAGGATTTCATAACCAATTATTGCTGAGGAAAACAGTTCTACATAACAAATTATAATGTCGTGGAGCGAGGTAAGGCAGGTGGAGATGTGGATATATGCACAGGTTATGAATAAAAACAACAAACCAGAACGAACAATAAACCCAAAGCACAAGGAACAAAGAAAAGAAACATTATTTATTATTGTTCTGTTTTTAAATTAAAGTTGAAAACTATTTAGCATGAGTTCATAGGTAAATTAAGAAATGACTGCTTTCTGAGAACTCAAGACTTGCGTACATGATTTTGAACTTTTAATGATGGCTCATTCAAGTGTTACCGGTGGGCAAATATAATAACTGTAAAAGTTTGCCATTGCATCAGTACCGGTTACAGCGGTTGCATGTTAAATTGCCACTGCAATTAATATTTCTGCAGTGCACCAGTGTTAGGAAAGTTACTTTTAAAAGTAATGCATTACAATATTGCATTACACCACAAAAAAACAAATTGCATTACTTGCAATACTTAAATCGAAAGTAAGAGGTACCCCAAACACTGCAGTGTACATGTAAAGGAAAGAAAGAAAGAAAGAAAGAAAGAAAGAAAGAAAGAAAGAAAGAAAAAGACAGAAAGAAAATACTCAAACACTTTTGAACATTTAGGGCTACAGCCTAACAGCTGTTTTCTTTCTTAAAACTTATAGAAACCTTTTTGTTAACACTTGGGGGCATTTTCAAACTAAAAACAGAAACAAATTATGGATTTCATTTACACAACAGCTGTGTTTTGGGAGCCTGAAAATGCAAACTTTTAAAAGTAGCTTTCAAAAGTCTTTGAAAATGATACCATTAACGTCTCTGTGTAAACTACAAAAAAGCGAATTTGTGAAAATGGTGACGTCATGCTAATACGTATGGCATGGTAAGTCTGTAGGAATGTGCACAGGCATGTAGTGATTCTTTACAAACTGACATCGCCAACTACTGGGCTGAAATGTATAGTACAGGGTTTTTAGTCATTTTCACAAATCTGTGCATTTCAAAAATGCAAAAGGAAAACCTTTTCTGTTGTTAGTACATCAGTGTCATGTAAACATACCCTACGAGTTGCACCTGTGCCAGATTAGTTGATTATCTGATCATGCTCCTCCCGAACTTTGTTATCAAACATCATTAAAATACAAAATAACTTTGTTGTTGTTGTTTCTGCCGTGTGGTACACCAGTGCATAGTTGGTGTGGAGATGAAATAGAGACAAACTGAAGAATGAAAACAGTCAAAACTCTGACAGTTCTTAGCAAAATTTCACTGTCATTTCCTGTAGGCATCACGACGGTGCTCACCATGTCCACCATCATCACTGGAGTGAACGCCTCCATGCCCAGAGTCTCCTACATTAAAGCCGTGGACATTTATCTGTGGGTCAGCTTCGTCTTTGTCTTTTTATCAGTACTTGAGTATGCTGCTGTAAACTACCTGACCACAGTGCATGACGGGACAGATCGCAAGTCAAGGGAGAAGGTAATATGCAGCTGATTTTCAAGTTTTTTCAAATAACCTCAGAATTTTCCTAACAGTCATTTTCATTATTACTTGCTTTCATTTGTCTTTATTTTCTCACCTTTGTGATGTTGGCTTAACAAAAAATATTTTTTTTCTCTATTTTATTAAGCTATTGTTTTCATAAGGTGTCTAGTAAACATCTTGGAAACCTCCCAAAACAAATTTACATTAATCAATCATTATAATCATTATCACTATATATATATATATATATATATATATATATATATATATATATATATGTATGTATATTGATCCAAATTTTGTATAGTAGTTAAATTATAACACATCCTTGGTGCTTGCCATTAATATGGTGGGATTGTACGAGAAAAATGCCAACATTCTGGATTTGGATGGCAATATAATCAGGCTTGAAATTTCCTATGATGTAAAACTGCATCTTGCATTTAGAGTTGCAGTAAAGTTTGTGTATAAAAGTAATATTCACCACCTGGAATATTTTTAAATGTTACATTTTCTAAATGTTAATGGCAGTGTTTGTGTTTTTCCATTTTAGCGTTTGCCCTGTACATGTGACATATCCCACAAAAGGACTATGATGCTGGATGAAGCGTACAGTAAGCCTGATAGCAATGGTCTGGCAGGATATACCCAGGCTCCTGTCTCCTCTGTGGAGGGTGCAGATAAACAGGACCACATGGTGGTGTGCCTGTCTTTGGCAAATGAGGCCACCGGAGCCAAGAAGAAGACCCTCCGAGGCCTCCGTATTATCCAAAACACTCACGTCATTGATGCCTACTCTCGCATGATCTTCCCAGGGGCCTTTATATTCTTCAATCTCATTTATTGGTCTGTGTACTGCTGAGTTGCCTTGCAAAGGGATTGTGGTTGTAGTGTATTATACTATTTATATTAACCAAAGTAAAAGAAACTGTTATTTGTTATTGATTGAAAGTAATGAGACAGCACAGGTAAACAACATCATGACATACCATAAGGCATGTACAACCAGCTAGTAAAGGTACATTATTTGATAAGAAAGATGTATATGTGAGAATAGTGTATTTGCAGTTTTTGAATTACTTTGGTACTTTTTTTTTTTTCAAAAGTAAGTGGTACATTTTTAAAACTCTTTGTTTTACATATTCAATTTCAAATCACTTGGTGCTGAATGAATGTCAATGTACTATTAAACAATAGAATAGTAGACATTACACTTACAAAAGCCATAATAAAACATATTTAAAGAAAAATATGATTAAAGAACACATCAAACATCAGTATTTTACAACACTACAATGGTTGCATTGTTAGTAAATTTAAGCTCTTTACTCTAAATGGAGAATCTCAAATGAATTAACACCAAGCCTGTCCTTAATATTTGGCCATACATTTTCTCCAAGATCACAGTGAATATCTTCTTTGTTCAAGCACTATGGGAAAAACCTTCTGGCATGACAAATCCGGGCTTGACATTGCAGTGCAGTTATGTCATTGCAAGCCTAATCCATGGCGTGAAGGGTGACATGCTCATGGGGATGGTGATTGTACAGCTTTCACCTCCAGGCAGAGAAGAATTTCTCAAATGGGTTAAAGAAAGGGGAGTATGGTGGGAGATGCACAGTAAGATCTTGAACCGAGGACGAGCCTGAAACCATTTCAAAAACATCTCTGCATGATGGAAACTGCCATTGTCCCATACAATAACATAACAGATATCTGACAGGCCTGCCAAAGTTCATTCAAATGTGTTCAGTACGACATACAATTAATGGTCTACATATAGCCACATGCACTGAGATGTTTCCCCCATGTTGTCCAGGCCAAAAATCTTTGCCTAATCTCTACCCATGTTTCTCTGATGACCACCTCTTTTTCGAGTACCATGCCCATCTGTTTAGCGGGGTCTACATCTTCCTCTTTGACCCCTGGCAGGTCTTGCAGTCTGTCCTGCTCCATGTTTGCATACTGCAAATGCTCACAGAAATTTATACAAATATGGCGTCCATTTGTGATCAACATTTGTGAGGACCCTATTGGAATTGCTCAGATTCTTCTGCTGTTTCTCTAAAATGAATCACATTTTTGAGGGCCTAAACATGCAGTAAACTCATGAAACTTTGCACACATGCCAACAGTGGTAAAAATTTACATTCAGTATGGGTTTCAGAAGTGGGTGTGGCAAAATGGCTCAATAGCACCACCTATAAAAATTCAACAAAGTGCCCCTCAAGCTATAATTTACATACATCTACGAAATTCGGTAGACACAAACACTCCAATACCTTCAAAAAAAGTCCCCTGGTATGAGGTCCAAAACCCAACAGGTTGTTATTTATTTAATTTGTTATTTTAAATTTTCTCTGCAAGTTTTATGCCGTTTTTGCCATTTCAGGCAATTTAAACAAAGAGATTTAAACAGAACAACATCTAAAATCCTTTCTAAAGCCCTTTGTGATGTTAAATTGTGAAGATCTCGAGTTTTTATTGAAGGGTGTGTCCATGGCGGCCTGACAAACTTCAATATTTCGCCATGAAAAAGGAAGTTGTTGTAATTCAGGCATACAATGTCCGATCTGCACCAAAATTCACATTTAATAAGAGTCCTGTCCTGAACACATGCCCATAATCATATTCAGTTATAGCCATAGCACCACCTGCTGGCAACAGGAAGTGGCATGTTTCATGCTCTAACGAACTCCTCATAGAGATTAATGACATTAACATTAATGAAACATTAATGACATCAACACTATATTTGGTCAGTCTACTCTA
Organism: Labeo catla; assembly: GCA_012976165.1. NCBI lineage: Eukaryota > Metazoa > Chordata > Actinopteri > Cypriniformes > Cyprinidae > Labeo > Labeo catla. The sequence goes on from VONZ01000081.1 coordinate 680,142, forward strand.
AATGCTTTTGCGATGTTAAATTGCGAAGATCTTGAGTTCTCGTTAAAGGACATAGCCTAAAGTCATCAACATGCCAATATTTAGTTATAGTCATAGCACCACCAGCTGGCAGCAGGAAATTTGGCACATATAAATGAATTTTATATGAAAACACTAATGTACATCTAAAATCTTAATAAAAAGACAGAATGTTTTTCAAACTCTTAATCTAATCTCCTTTCTGTGTTCCTAAAATGTGATTCGTTGATTGTGATGTTCTTCCAGAACCAACAATAATGTAAATCCTGGATCATGTCAGCCAGACATTCTTTCTTTTTAGTTGAACTTACTCTGTTGAGGGTTACCCAACAATAGAGTCCCCCAAGGCTCTGTGTCTGGCTCACTTCTGTTTCCATATGCACTTATTTGTAGTACAAAACTCAAATCAATGAAGTTTGTGGATGACATAATGATCATTGGCCTGATCACAGATGGCACGGAGGAAGTATAAAGAGAGAAAGTTGAAACAAGGACAATGCATCAGGACAACAACCTCTGACTGAACAATAGTTCAACTATGGAGATAATCATGGATTAAAGGACACCTCAGAGATGAAACACACACTTACATACACCTGTGGTGTTCGTGCCTCCTTTATCAAATATGAAAGATATCTACATGACGTTAAATATCTTGGCCAGTTGCCCTATTGACAATAGCCAACTAATTGCATAATAGCCTGTTATGAAAGTAACTCTGTCTAGTAATGTGAAGTCCTACAGGGTCAGGGGAAGGGTTATTATTCATTGTGGGCTACAAGATTTAATGGATATAAACTCAGGTATCATCAGAAGGTCAGGTCTAGCTACGTCAACCTCACATACTGCAGTTGTAGTACACATCAATAATCTACTCAAAATCCAAATGACTACTAGGTAATGGAATCTGAACAATCATTGAAGTCACATTGTGCTGATTGGTAACAGAACTCAAGTGCAGGCTTCCCGAACGTAAGCTCTTTATTAATAAAAGGGAAAAATACAAATCTAAATTTGTCCAATCAAAAACACATCAGAGCCCAGATTACAGCCAAATGAACTGGAAACAAAAATGGACCATGGCAGAGCAAAACTAGAACACAACAAAGGCCAGATACAATGAAGCTAGTACTCTGACACCAAAAGAAAGTCAAGCACAAGATACAACATGGATGCAAGAATTCTGACATTATCAAGACTAGACAGAAGTAATAGGATCCTGATAATATCTCCCACCTGGTGTCTAAATCAAGGAATTGCACTAAACTACTGTATCTGTACTGGAAAGACTGAAGTATCAAAAAATTAAAATAAGATACTTGTTTTCCAGTACTAAAAAGAAAACCAAAAACCTTTTGTTACTTTAGTCTGTTTTCTCTAGGACTCCTCTGAAAAGTATATTTAATTGACATTAATTAGTGATTATTGTTACATGCTGCTTGATACGCATTCGATTAAAAAAAACCTTAAAACCCTAATCAAGCAGTTCAAGTCTTTATGTTGTGTTAAGGCAAAGCTGTTTTAAATGAATGTATTATGCAGCAAAAAGTCTGTTCTCAACTGCTTCCTTTCCTCCAATTCTTGTATAACCTATAAACATTGTAGTAGTTCCATGTCTCCCGTTGTAACGTAACGGTAAGTCAATAATACTTCATGAAGTTTGAGTGATGGATAGTATGCTAATGAATATACTGTCCTTTCAGGTTCAGTGGAGATCGTGGATGCTGGGAATGGTGATGGAGCACACAGCTCGAGCGGACACCAGTGAGTATAAAGGTAGGTATCCAGCATGTAGTACCAACACTCAATGAAGACAGGAGGACTAGGATAACAGGAACACGGAGTGAACACAGGAGGCGTCGTAGGAACGTTGGAGCACAGTGAAGCAGCCTTAGTTCAAAACGAGGCCAGACAATTGTGAAACTCAAGGCGTGTGCTTATATCATGTGGCTGGTGATGATGTGACTGAAGTCAGAGGACCCTGATCACGGTGGCTGACTTCTGCCACGAGGTGTAGAATGATCTGGGTAAAATTTGTGGAAGGTCATGAGAGTGGGGCCTAAGGTGTTGTTTCTGGAAAACCAAGAATGTTCCTCAGGTCCATATCCTTTCCAGTCAACCAGGTATTCAAGATGGCCACAGCAGCGCCGGGAGTCCAAGATGTCCTGAACAGTGTAAATAAGTGGGAGTAGGGTGGAGGGGGGGTCCTCTGTTTGGCCAGGCTCTGTGGGAGGGACAAAAACAGGTGGGTAGTATGGCTTTATCAATGAGACAGTATTGAGGAGTATTGAAGAGGTCATTGTAATGGGTAAGTGACTCTATTGACCTTTCTGTAGGGCAGGCGCATCCTCACGTCCTGAGTAGACAACCAGACCTTCTGCCCGGGTTGGAAGTTGGGAGTGTTGGTGCGCAGGGCATTTGCCTGGATCTCTTGCCTGTGCACTGCTCACTGCAGATGATGGTGAGCAGCATCCCACACCCTCTCGCTTTCCTGGAACCAGTGGTCAACAGATGGTACATCCGATGGTTCCCCGGACCATGGGAACAGAGGAGGCTGGTAACCAAGTACGCACTAGAAGAGAGTGAGTCCAGTGGCAGGTTGACCTAGAGATATTCTGCAGATGCTCAGCCCAGCCAATGTACTGGTTCCAGAAGTTCTGGTGGCCATGGCAGAATGTTCATAGAAATCTCCTGATCTCCTAAATCTTTCTTTCTGTCTGTCTGTTGGACTTTGTATGATAGGCAGATGTTAAACTCAAGGTCACACCTAGGAGGGTGAAGAAGGCATTCCAGACTCTTGAGATGAACTGAGGGCCCCAGTCAGAGCCAATGTCTTCTGGGATGGGAGAACCTTTAGAGGAATCAGACGACATGATTTAGAGAAATTATATGATATAATCACTCCTAGGTGTGACCAGGGGTATTGAGGAACGGGCAGTGGGAGTAATTTGCCAGATGGTAAATGGCGTGGAGATTTGGAGATGGCACAGCTGGAACACCCTTTAACGAACCTTCTGGTATCTTGTGCCATGCCACCAGAAGTGATCGTGTAGCAGCGAGAGGGTTCCATTGGTCCCTGGATGACCAGTGCCCTGAGATGAGTAAACTGAGAGGATTATGGCAATGCGTTGGGATCTGGGTGCATAAGTTTAATTTGGCGGACACCCCGGCGGAGGTTACTAAAAGGCATTGGAGGAGGAGAGTTGTTGATCAAGGGACCACTGTATGGGACTGACCAGGATTTCTTGTGGAAGAATGGACTCAGGATCCTCGTTGGAGTCTTCCAGTGAATAGAGACACAAAAGAGTGTTAGCCTTGGTGTTCTTGGTCCCGGGACAATAGTCAATGGTGAACTTGAATCGTGTGAAGAACAGTGCCAATCTGGCCTGGCGAGGGTTAAATCTCTTGGAATTCAAAGATATTCCAAGTTCTTATGGTTGGTGAGGACCCAGAAAAGGATGTTGATCTTCCTCCCACCAGTGCCTCCATTCTTCAAGGGCTAACTTGATAGCCAGCGGCTCCCAGTCGCTGATGTCATAGTTCATTTCTGCCAGGGTAAGCTTTCTGGAGAAGAAGGCACATGGATGGAGTTTGTGTCATTTGATACCACTGTGTCATCATATGCACCGAGATACAGCCGCAGAGCAGGAGCCAATCCCTGCTGATAGGTAGTGAGGAGCGAGCATTCGTTCCATCCACTGGAAACTGCAAGGGTGCAAAAGGTCAAAGCATAGTTATTAATGGACATTTTTATTTGATGAAGGTGGTTTCCACCTTCATTGCCCACTAATCGAGGAATCACCTCACGGAAGTGCTTGGTGGAACTGTCCGGAGATTGCATTACAGGTCCAGCTTGATTCCAAACTGTCTCTGCTTACTGCAGCACTCACCCCAACAGCAGGGAGATAATGAAGGCTATCTTCACTCGTTCAAAGTGAAATCGTTGCGGCTGCATCTGTAGGGCCAGCGAACATTGTTGGAGAAATGCATTGCAATCCTCCGCCAAGCCAGAGTAGGTCATGGGACTGGCATGAGTCACCGGTGGAGAAGGAGTTTGAGGATTTCAAGTGATGGATGAAATGGTAATGTACTATCCTTTCAGGTTTGGTGGAGATCGTGGATGCTGGGAATGGTGATGGAGCACACACCTTGAGTGAACGCCGAGGAGTATGAAGGTCAGGTGAGTAAGCAGTCTTAATTCAAAACGAGACCAGACATTCGTGAATTGTGTCTAAAAATGTTTAGTAGCAACTTGTGTAAAACAAAAGAATATTCTTTTGGAAAAGCGTATTATGGTTTAGAAATCGGATATTTGGCTAATAGAAAAGATTTTAGGGTTAAGGTTCTAAATGAACCATGAAGAAAACTTTATTTTTAATTTTTTTTTTTTTTTTTTGGTAGATTTAGAACAGCTAGTTACATCAGCTACTTGCTGTGTGCTTACTATCTTACTAACAGCAGTGCTTTAATATGCTTAAGAAAGGGTTGCTGTCTCACCACTGGGATGTTTAGTTTGTTTTCTTCCCTCGTGTGTTCCTTGACCTAGTTTCTGTCTCCCCTTTGATTTTGGCATTTGATTCACCTGTGTTCTATTAATTATCCTCATTTGCTTTAATACTTAAGTTCTAGTCTGTTCAGTGTTTGGTTGTCTGGTATTGAATGTCTTATGTTCTAGGCAGTGTTGGGAAGGTTACTTTGGAAATGTAATAGGTTACAGATTACAAGTTACTTGATTTAAAATGTAATAAATAGTATAACTTTTCAATTACTTTATTAAAGTAATGTAACATTACTTTTGATTACTTTTTAATTACTTTTCTAAATTTCTAATATTTTCAACTGTTAATCATTTTGAAACAGAGGCAGAGTTAACCTTACAGTAGCACTTAACACTGATTACTGTCAGACTTTATCCTTTGAATCACTTGAATTAAGATTATAATAAGTAAGGGATAACATACATCTTTATTTTGCGATAACAAATGGCTGGATGTATTACATTATTTCACTTATTACACAGCTGCTTGATAGATTATTTAGATCTTTCGTGTCAAAATAATTAGACACAAAACACTGACCTGAGTTGAAATATTTGAACGCAAAGCTTCCATGAAGAAATCAGTTGCTAGCAGCAAGTTTAAACTAGACAGACATTTTAGGGATACAGTGTAGTCATACCACTTTTCTTACACAACATTTCACCATATAAATAATCAAGTAGTAGTACTAGTTTGTTAGTTATCTTATAATCCATTACAGTGTACCAAAAACAAAAACAAAACAAAAAAAAAGCTGCGTTTGTATGAAACAATAGAGTGAGTCCACGATACCAGGATGACAGAATTAAGAAATTGTGCACATAATATTGAATTGAGCTTTAATATTTTATTAGCTAACCAAATACAAAGCTTCCGTCAAGAAAAACTATCAAGCATATAGCACCGACTTAAGTTGCCCCGAATGAGTCTGTGTTATTAGCGTTTACCAGTTGTTATCGAGGAATAACATACCTTGGAATGTCATGACTGACCAATCAGAATCAAGCATTCCACAGAGCTGTGTAATTTAATTTAAAGCACAGTCACCACAAATTCAGACTTAACAGCTCTTATTTACTTTGAGATCATTGTGAGGTTAAATACAGATTTGAAATCATAACAAGAAATAGTTTAATAGCTATGATACTGGGTTTGAAATCAAATGTTTGCATAGTTATGACAGGAAACACTAGCATCTAGCAATGCCTTGGAAAAAAACAATTAATGTTAAAAAATAAAGTTTATGCATAAACCCAAATAGGAAATAAAACAAATAAGCATGTGTCCTATTCTGTGTCCTAAACTCCTGAAACATTGGTGTCTCATTTTAGAACAGTCAATGCAATTTATGAAAGAAAAGTCAATTAAATCTGTATGTGGGTGTTGGTATGTGAAAAAATTCTGATGTAATCCCCTTTGTAATCTCTGGCATTTTTCAAAAGTAACTGTAATTTAATTACACATTTTTTCTCAGTAACTGTAACTAATTACAATTACATTTATTTTGTAATTAAATTACGTAATTCCGTTACATGTAACTAGTTACTCCCCAACACTGGTTCTATGTGTGTCACCTAACTGCCTGTGGATTTAGCCTCTTGTGGATTATTAAAAGACTGTTTGCCTTCATCTTCTTCGTTTGTGAGTTTATTAGACATCGTTTTTTGACAGTCGCATCCCTAATGAACTGATTGTTAGTATGTATACACAAAATGCACATTTGATGGCAGACACTGATTAGTATTATCTTCAGATGTTTACCCCGTATGTGTCTATGATAATATGTTTAACGATTATTCATAATAAACAATGAAGCGTATTTAAAAAATTGTATTTTGAAATGTTAGAAAAGTTATCTCATAACTGCAGTATATGTGGAAAAATAAAGTGTATAGAATATGTATGCTAACCACAGTCATATGAATTGCACTTTTAATTCTAACTGCTTAAATTACAATCACAATTCAGTATCCTTTTTGCAACCTCAGTAGAAAAGAAATGACATTACTCTGACATAATTCTGTCTCATTCATAAACACTGGTACCTGTAGGACATGAGGCTGAAAACACTTTTTTTAGTTTGCAGCATGCTTGATTGTTGGTCAAGGTTTTTTTTTTTTTTTTTTTTTTTTTTTGTATTTAAACAAATTTCACTTTATAAAAGCAATTAGCATCAGCCTCTTAATGAAATGAGATTGATCATTGGAGAAATCTATCAGTTGATCCAAAATGTTTGAACAAAAGACATATAAATAAACATGCAATGCATGTGAATGCTGAAGGATGTGTTTGTTTATTCAATTTTTTTTTTAAATCATACATCATGCTAAATGTATAAATGCATACATATGATGCAAAATACTTCGCAAGGTATAAATTATAAACTGATGTCAGATTGTAAAGCCATGGTATGGTATTCTGCACAAACATTAAACCTGTGACAAGCTTGGATATATTCATTCTTTATTATGACTTTTTTTTCCCAGATTTTAGAATAATAGTATAAATAAAAAAAAAACTAAATAAATCTAAAACTAAAACTAAATATTTTTTTTTTTTTACTTTTTTTTAAATGTACTATAATCACCACGCATCTCATCCATAAAATAAAATAAAATATTTATTCTTTTTTTGATGATTTGTTAAAATAATAGTTTAAATATTTTTGTTATGTAAAGAAATTTACACGGAAGCACGATCCACTTATTTGATCGCCAGAAACAAATAAGTAAATTCTCTTCAGTCTTTTGACTAGTCGTTATATATCTTTTCGATTTATACTCGTCATAAATTAAATGAATATTCCGTTTGAATGTTTTTTGTGAGTCAAAATGTTTCATTTTAACGCCTTTTAAAAAATCTTTCAGAAGTATCATTAGGGAGAAATTAGAACAATGTTGAGCGACTATACCACTCGATTATGTAAGTGTAATTCAGATAGCACGTAATACCCAACATTACATAATATACGGCTAGCAAATGTCTGTTTCACCCTCTAACCTGCGAAAGCTCCTCCTGGATGCGAGAAAGCAAGGCTGCATCAAACAGCAGATCTGACCTTCATATTAATACAGATTAACCGCATCTGGACGCATACAGTGGGAGTGCGGTACATGGCACGTCCTCACAGACTGCACCACGACAATGGGTCGTCTTTAAGACTCCGCCAGTGCTGTTTTAATAGGTTTTAACGGGATTTGCGTGGCTGTGGGTTGATGTGGGCATCATGCACGCTGATGTCTGCTTTCTGCTCTGCGCGTGCTTTTTCTCCACTGGAGCGCTTCAGCTGCGCGGACAGCTGCTTCAGACATGCAGCCAAACCAGGTGAGTGAATCACCGCACTCATGCATTAACCATTCTTCATGACAAACATTACAAAAAAACTGAGGAAGCCTATGTAGACGCGCGCTAGAGTGGGATGTCAGTATGCCGTTTATAGCGACTATATAGTATTGTTTTCACCTAAGCCATCCATTTCTGTCAAAATTGCAAGTATTTTAAAAGTAAATTAAATAATGGAAATGAACACACACCATTAACACACAAAAAGAAAGAAAGAAAGAGAAAAAGAAAGAAAAATATTTCAATTCAAAACAAAACGAAAGAAATTCTTAGTGAAAAAAGCTTTGAAAAGGTTGAAAGCACAAAATAAATCCATACAGGTTACCTAGGTATTTCATTAGTTGTAACATTTGGAACTGTTTGGAACATTCTCAAAATAAAATATGTACTTTATGTCAGCATAAAGTACTGGCATCATTAAAGCAGAAAGGGGATATAACATTTCATTTTATTCACTCATATTGTTACATTGATTATTTTTGATGTTTTACCCAGCATAGATTTTTTTTCATTAGCATAATCAATAAAGTGTCTAATGGATTCATTTGGAGTTGTTATGTTCTGATGTCTCAAGATAATGTCACTTCCTGCATTTGTCAGATCCAAACGAGAAACCACCAGAACAGAGAGAGAAGCGCATAAACCTGGCAGGTAGCACAAGTATACATTTTGTTTCATTATATAAACATTTTACTCTGCTTTGTGAGAGCTCTCAGATTTAACAGCTACTGTATGATGCTTTGTTGTTTACAGTCTTTTACAATCATTAGTTCCTAATAGTAATACTAATATAGCATTATATATTCATTTAAATATATGCTTTGGCTTTGTTAATACTCTGTTTCAAACACATTTATTAACCATATTCTGTTTGCTTTGAAACTGTTTTTGACATTTATTGTGATTTTCTTTGTACCTCTTTTGCTTATTAATTTCTGTTTATTTCAGCACGTTACTAATGCGAAGTCCAGATGTCACAAAAGCTCCTGTTACAAAATCAGAACAGCTCCTCAAGTTAGATGACCATGACTTCACCATGAGGCCTGGCTTTGGAGGTAAGACGAGAAAAATGCTTTGAGCCCCAAAAACAGAAGAAAAAAAGCACTGCAGGCTAGAGGAAATTATGGCCTATTGGAATTGAGAAAAAAAGTCTTCTGGGCGGTTGTCTGAAACAATATAAAAGTATTCTAGTTTAATTAAATAATAGAGCATATTGTTGGTTATGCTAAAGAAGATATGAATCAACTAATAAATGTACATGATACTAATTGTATTGTCACATTTATGTTAAATCAAAGGAAATCAATGATTACTTCTTTGATGATTTCTACTTGCTCTTAGCATTACTTTATTGGCTTTATTTGTGGTGCATATGGATTAATATGTAACCTATGATTATCATTAATGCATTAATGACCGATATGAAATAGCAGACAATCTTAATAAACACCAGAAGACTCAGATTTATGTAGGATTTGATCTGACATCACAGGCAATCAGCTTTACATAAGCTCAGGCCAGATTATGACACCGATTTACTGTGGCTCTGTGCCACGAGCATTCACTTATCTGCCCGTATCTTCACTAAAGTTCACACCAACTGTAAATACTACAGTCAGATCAAACCCAGATTAAAGCTTATGAAAATATTGTCCTAAGGTGAAGAAAGGACATTTTCACTCATTTCTTTTGCCTTTCACAAGTTTCATGCAAGTTTTTCCCCATACATTTAAGATAATCTCCTGAATGTATATGGAATGCTGTTGAAGCGTGCTAAGAAATGGACAGGAAGATCACCAAAAATCACCTTACAATCACAAATACTTATAATTATGGTACATAAAAGTATGTATTTTTGGGAAATTTGTGTTTTATGTACCATTCCTCTTTATTCCTCAGCTTTTTTAATCTATTCTGATGGGTTATGATCATTAATCTTTATATTACATGTACATATAGCAGTTAGAGCCTGGACATTTGCTAATAGCCATATTGTAGCAAGTGATTCCATATGGGAGTCAGTGTGTTACTCTGATCAGCTGCTCCAAGTTGATCTAGATGATTGATCAAATGGACTAGCAGCTGGTGGAGCTGAGGTTAATCGTGTACCCTAGTGGTGTTCAATCTTATCCTGGAGGGCCGCTGTCCTGCAGAGTTTTGCACAAATGTGCTCTAACTTACCTTTGTAATGATCCTGAAGACCTTGATTAGCTGGGTCAGGTTATTTAGGGCTGAAACTAAACTCCACTGGAAAGTGGCCTGTTGACCTTTGATCACCCTGGTTTGGTATGACGGTATGGGGTGATAGATCACATTGGACTAATAACAAACCAGCTACCATGTTTAAAAAACCAGCCTGACCACCTTAAGCCAATGTGACATGTATTCATAATCAATCAAAACCTTTTGTTCAGATCATACTATATGTACCTGAAGTCATTAAAGGTGCCATAGAATGTATTTATCTTGGCATAGAATAATAACAGTTCTGTCCAAGGAATGACATACCGTGAGCCTCAAACAACATTGTTTCCTCCTTCTTATGTAAATCTTGTGCGTGCAAAAGACCACTGAAAAAGAGGAATCCCAACATGACACAGACTAGCCACTAAACGGACAAGGTTAGCTGCTTGCTAGTGGAAGCCTGTTAATTTACAATACATAAGATTTCACTTACCACATAAACAGTGTAAAGAGAGATGACTGAGGATGATGGTGAATGATTTACAGATCTTGAGCACCACTGACAAGCATCTAATCTTGTAAAAAGTGTGGTTAAGTACTGACGCTGTAGTATACACAGAGCACGTGTGATCGCAAATCTCGAAAGTGAAAGTAAAAAGCGATTGTGTGTTCAAAAGCAGTTTCAATTCACTGCATATTAAAAGTGGCTCCCTGACTAAATATAGATTTTCCTCCCTATGTTTCCTTCCTGCTGTGTGAGCTACCGAAGTGAGCCGCACTGTGAAACAGCCAATCAGAGCAGAGCTCATCATTATTATTCATGACCCTTCCAAATAAGGTAATAACAGACCATTTCATTCTAGGGACAAATTCTAGTAAATGGACATGTAAAACCGTTTCCGTTTCTGGAACCAATTTTTCGCTCTTACCTAAGCCACACATCTTCTATGCGTTCTATGGCACCTTTATCAAATGGATGGCATTTTACTTTTAAATTGTTTAATCATTTAATCGTTTAATCGTAAATTTCATTGGATGTAAGTTCAGTGACAAATAAACAATCTGGATCTGAAATCTATACAATTTTTACCATGAGTGCGTTGTAAAACAGTTTAAAGCTCATTTTTGCTTTATTTCAGGGCCTGCGATACCTGTGGGTGTTGATGTTCAGCTTGAGAGTCTGGACACCATCTCTGAAGTAGATATGGTAGGAGACCAACATGTGTCTTTTTAAATATGGCTTACAGATTTCAGAGTGCATCATGAATGATTCAGTGCTATCAGGATCTTTTCCACTCTGAGACTGTGCTACAGGATTTGGATTAGAGGCAAAAGCTCTAATTCAGCACCCAGTAACCTTTCCAAGCACCCTAGATGCATTGGCAAATGCTGTCTTGTTTCTTATAGAGGACTCTTGGGATATAATTGAGGCTACTGTTTATGCTGTTTAGAGTCAGTTGTTAAGATGTATGGCTGATTGGATTGTATGCTACAGGATTTCACCATGACGTTGTACCTGAGACATTACTGGAAGGACGAGCGACTGTCCTTTCCCAGTAACACCAATCAGAGCATGACTTTTGATGGCAGGCTGGTGAAGAAAATCTGGGTACCTGATATATTTTTTGTCCATTCCAAACGATCCTTCATCCATGACACCACCACAGAGAACGTCATGCTCCGAGTGCATCCTAATGGCAAAGTGCTCTACAGCTTGAGGTGAGTGTCACAAATGATTCACACGCACATACATTCTGATGAACCTACCACAAAGCTCTGACATTTTATTCAGGCTTTGCTTTCCTTTTTGTATTTAACAATTGACCTCAAAACTGTGGAAACGCTGAATTTAATCCCGATCAAAGCTTGAGAAACAGATTGCCGACCATCGGAAGAGTTATGTTACGTCCGGCTATGACATTGCTGAGTCTAAACCTAATCAGCAAGAGAGACTCAGATTTGGTCAATAAACGAAAAGATCTTGGATTTCCATCAAAGCTCTTTTATATAAACCAACTTTTCTGACATTGAGGATTTCCATGTTTTTTTGACCAAGAGCTGTCATCTCTAGGTCCTGGATTTTGCTTTAGATGAGTGAACGTGTGGATTAATATGTGGGAATCTGTGGGATTAATGCAAGCCACATGTAGATTCAGACACAAAGCTGGCTTATTGGTGAGTTTTAATCTCAGAACCAGCCCACACCCAGTCTGCCGGACAAAATGACTTTATTCTTCCATGTACATCTCGACTTACAGTGCATAAGTCAATCTTTTGCGTCAAAGCCAGCTCCTCCCTACTCCCTCTCAACCATTTCATCTAGTATCTGTCCTTTTATCCAAGGCCAGATGGCTGATCTGTAGGGGCTTTCTATATACATTGCATTCAGAGTATTCTAACTACTTCCTATTTTCACAGTTTATGTTGCAGACTTATGCAAAAATGCTTTCATTTGCCTACCCATCAAGATATTCACTGATCTTCACCTCCTCGGATAGTATAGAACCACCCTGTTCATCATGATGGCAGCATTGGCGGCATTTTCCAAATAAATGGAAAGGCTAAGGACAGGATGGTTGGTTTCACAGTCCTAAGTACATCAGTAAAAGAACTAAGAGGTGGAAGAGCTGCTTTCAGAGTTTCTAAAACTGTCAGAGCCTTTGGCATCCGATGCCATTTCATTCGGTCTTCCACCAGCACAGCACACACAGCCTGCAGCTGCTCCAAAAGCCATTTCACTGCATCATAAGATGAATTCCAATGAGTGGGTTCATCATGTAAGAGCTTATGGTCTGGGGGGGACAAGTCTTTCTGTTTCTTGGCCAGCTGACATGAAAGCATTGGTTATCTGGTGAATGCAGATATGGGTTTCCAAAGCCTTGACAACAATGCAGACGCCCTGTTTATTTCTATTGCTCTGTTCACAGCAAACTGAAGATTGTGCCTGAAACATGGAATTTTTTCTTCAAATTTCTTTTCAAAAGCTTCTTAGCTGTATGGCGTGTGTGTTATCTGCACAAAAAGCCAAGACACCAGTTTCCATGATTTATTAATGTGCTGCAGAGTTCTCTTCATATCCTCAGATCAGCTGTGCAACAGTTTCTCTCAGAGATGCTAGATTATGAGATGTTTCATTATAGATGTGAAGAATCTCTGTGTACACAAAATAATTTTGACTTGGAAGCTGATGGTTAAGGTTTGCTAGGATACGTGTTTTCTGACTGTGTAGACAGGAACTTGATCCATACAGTTTTCTCAGTTTTCTTGTTTCAGGTTTTGTCATATTTAAATGCCTCTGAGTAGCTTGGTGGGGTCATGTTAACGCTCTTCAGCATAAGCTAAGAGAAAGAAAGCTGTGAAACAAAAATAGAGATTTCTGTAATAGGCAAGTGGCAGCCTATAATCATGTATTCAGTGAGTATACAACATTAAATCACCAGTTAAAATCATTCAAACGTCAAACTGAAGAAGTATTTCTACATATCGGCATAGGTGACTGGGTTTGCAGGAATAAGATGATTCACATATAATGTACTCACCCCCTTGTCATCCAGGATGTTCATGTCTTTCTTTTGAGAAAAAACATTTCAGCATTTTTCTCCATATAATGGACTGATATGGTGCCCCGTTTTTGCAGTTTAAATGCGGCTTCAAACGATCCCAAATGTGGTTGTAAATGATCCCGGCCGAGGAAGAAGGGTCTTATCTAGCGAAACGATCAATTATTTTCATTTAAAAAAAATACAAATATAAATACTTTTTATTCTCAAACACTCATCTTGCCTTTCTCTCCCTGAACTCTGTGTATTCTGGCTCAAGACAGTTAGTGTATGTTGAAAAACTCCAATCGTATTTTCTCCCTTAACTTCAAAAATCATTTCAAAATCATTCTACATCACTGCAGAAGTACTGACCCAGTCTTTGCAAAGTGAACATGCAAAGAACATCAAACACCCTTAATAAAACAGGTAAAACAGCGATATAGGACGATTTCGAAGTTGAGGGAGAACATGAGATGGGAGTTTTTTGACATACCCTAACTGTCATGAACCGGAACAAAAACAGTCCAGACAGAGTAAGATGAGATGAGTGTTTGACATTGAAAAGTATTTAAATTGAATTTTAAGACACTAGATAAGACGCTTCTTTCTCGGCTGGGATCGTTTACAACTGCATTTGGGATCATTTGAAGCCACATTTAAACTGTATTTCAAGTTCAAACTTGGGGCACCATATCAGTCCATTATATGGAGAAAAATCCTGAAATGTTTTTCTCAAAAAATATAATTTCTTTACAAGTGAAGAAAGAAAGACATGAACATCTTGGATGACAAGGGGGTGAGTATGTTATATGAATCTTTGTTTTGGAAGTGAACTTCTCCTTTAAAGCTGCCCACATTCTCCACTAGCAAAAGCATGTAAGTTGGGTGAATAAGGCACAGGAAATGAGATGTGTTTTTGAGTCTGGTGGTGTTCTTAACTGAAGAATATATACAGTGCCTCTTGAAAGTATTTATACCCCTTCATTTTTTTCACATTTTGTTATGTTGCTGTTTTATGTTAAACTGCTTTAAATTGTTTTTTCCCCCACATGAATCTATACTGTATATACCATAATGACAAAGCAAAAACAGAATTGTCACAGCTTCGTAAATGTATTAAAAAAAAAAAAGTTACACATTATTTTGATAGTCAACTTTAGATATTCTACTAACTATACGTAACTTTGCAACTACTTGACAATTAATTCTCATTAATTAGCAACTACATGTCTACTAACTCTCAGAGCATACTGTTATGTTAGGTCTACGGTTAGTAGAATAAGTTGACATATACTTACAAAGAGAGCACATAGACAAATAACAGCAAGTTGCCCGTCTTTAATTTCAAACACGTTTTTTTGGGGTTCTGCTTGATAAAAGCAATCGCTGTCAAGTTTTCCTGAACATGTAGCTTCATCCAGATGTGTGTGTCACTGATTGTGGATTTCAAGGATAGAGTTCCTTGGTTTGTGCAAAAACGAATTAGAGCAAATCCAATGACAGAACTTTTTTTCAGCAGCCTTTTGTTGTGGCACAGTGGTAGCTCTATTATTTTGTTGGGGGAGCTATGTAGTATCTCCACCTCAATCTTGATCCTTGGCCTCAAATGCAGTGCTGTACTAGGTGAACTTATGAGCAAGTTTATATAGCAGAAAAGCCATGTGGAGCTGATTACGTGATGCAAACATCAAAATGTATTTACAAATCATGCATATGGTAAAAGTGTTTTGAGGAGCCTTATGAAAAGCCTTTTTAAACTGATATCTGACACTGTAATCAGAATTTTTGTAAAAAGGAATAATAGTTGTTGGTATTTTACTGCCATCAGTGTTCATTTTAGCTGGAAACTGCAGTATTGTATGTATAACCGTACCTTGTGGACTTGTTCTCCATATTTGTGACACCATTTTTAATTACTCCGAACACATTCAACAGGGTTACAGTCACAGCGATGTGTAATATGGATCTCAGTCACTTTCCCCTGGACACCCAGACGTGCTCACTGGAGATTGAGAGCTGTGAGTCTAAACACAACATGATAAATATGCACATTTTCATGAATCAACAAAAGTTACACTACCGTTCAAAAGTTTGGGGTCAGTACATTTTTATTGTTTCTTTTTTTTTTTTTTTTAAGAAATTAATACTTTTATTCACCAAGGATGTATTAAGTTAATAATTAAAAGTTTATTAAAAGTTAATAATAAATAATTTACATTGTTATAAAATATTTATATTTTGAATAAACACTGTACTTTTTAAACTTGTTATTCATGAAAGAATCCTGAAAAAAAAAATCACAGGTTCCAAAAAATATTTGGCAGCACAACTGTTGATATTATCCAACATTGATCATTCTAATAATAAATCCGCATATTAGAATGATTTCTGAAGGATCATGTGACACTTAAGACTGGAGTAACAGCTGATAAAAATTCAGCTTTTCATCTCAGGAATAAATTCTATTTTAAAGTATGTTAAAATAAAAAAAAACATTATTTTATATTGTAAAAACATTTTGCAATATTACTGTTTTTTTTTCTATATTTTTAATCAAATAAATGCAGCCTTGATGAGCATAAGAGACTTCTTTAAAGACTATTACAAGTCTTACTGACCCCAAACTTTTGAACGGTAGTGTATGTGACACAGTTTTGAGTAACACAGGATATTCCATGTTTATTTGGTGTTTCAGTGTTTGTGGGCTCATATGTATTTGTGTTATTTTGTTTTCAGATGCCTATACTGATGACGACCTCATGCTGTACTGGAAGAGAGGAAACAAATCTCTGCAGACGGATGAGAAGATCTCTCTGTCTCAGTTCCTCATTCAGGAGTTTCACACCACCACAAAACTAGCCTTCTACAGCAGCACAGGTACTGAGGATTGCATCTTCAGGACAGATAGAGATGAATCCCATCTTAAAACCATCACTGACCATTTCTACATCGACAATCATTGCCATCCGGCATATTGTCTTGTGTAGTTTGTCACGTTTTGTTGTAGCATGATTGTTGGCTAGTAAAAACTGTTACAGCACCCTTACCAAAAACTACTATACTTCAAGTTTATTTTATTAAGTATACTTAAGTAAAGTTCAAATATTTCCCACTTTCTAGTATATAAAAGTATACTTTTAAGTATACTTTAAGTATAACAGTAGTAAACTTTGAGTACACAACTAGTTTACATCAGTGTTTTTAGCTTGTACTGCAAATAAACTAAAAGTGAACTTATAGGTATACTGATAGTTTACTAATTAAATACATCTAGTAGCATTTTTAGTACACTTTGAAGTATAGTCTCAGTAAACTTTAGTAGTTTTATGCTGCAAGTATACTTGTAAGTTTTCTTTAAGTGAACTTTACATCATACTTTAAATATACTCATATGTCCCTATCTAGGTATTAATTTGTATATTTTGTTGTATGAATATCTGAACATACAAAACATCAAAAGAAAGATCAGGATATCTGCTTGTAAACAAAAACATTTTATTCTAGCTTCATGCATTCTTTTTTAAACACTTGAATGTGGGTAAGTTTCATAAATAAAAAACAAAGAAATTAACAACATTTTGAACAAAAAGCTGAAAAAAAAAAGATTATGAATTGGATTCATAATGATATAATCAAAACGTAGATGGAGTTGATCAACACCCCAAAGCTTGACAGTCATTATTACCTCTTCATTGGTGGACATTTTATTCCACAGCATTGCAGTTTTGATGTTGTTTTATGTCTGATGATCGTGTTAGAATACACGTGGAAGCATCTGTTGTTTCAGTTTCTTCTTCACTTGTGTTTTTTTGGAAATTCTGTACAGAAGATGTGTATAGTGCCTCCTACCGTATAACAATGAAAACACAGATTCTTGGAGCACAAGTATAGAACAAATATATTTAGACTTTTTCTAAGTATAATTCAAGTATACTTAAATGTCATTTTAAGTATATTTCTAAGAAGTAAATAAAAAGTAGACTAAAAGTATACTTTCCTAATTTATGTTTTAAAAAGAAGTATACTAATTACACACTTGAATAAACTTATTTTTCGTAAGGGCAGTTAAAACTTAAAATTACTATGTGGAAATTCTGAATTATATGAATCTACATTTTTGATGCAATGTAAAACAAACAAACAGCATGGCTTCAAGAATTAAAAGTAGTTCAATAAGAGTGCGCTAAAGGCATCTGCCCTTACACTGTTAAGGTTTAAGACATTCATAATAAATATTAATAAAGCAATATGCCCTGTTGAAATATATGATATGTATGTTTTTTTTAAACTGCAAAGGTAAAATGTAAATTAAAATTATTATGACAGATGTGAAGGTGGAGGAAATGTCAGGTTTTTTGCCAAATGATACCCAAAATTCCCTCTGTAAAAACATTTGACTCCAATATGTCAAAAAAATTTAATGAGAATTTTAAAACTGACTTCATACGGTGTTTAGATTTTTGTACTGGATATTTATGCATTTTTTAAAGTGCATATTTCATTAAATAATCCCTCGTTTGCATATTTAAACCTAACATTTGAGAAAACTTGTAATACAAAAAATCTTTGCAAATATCAGTGTCATCAATCAACTGAGTAAGTAAGGTGATAACTATTACTTCATTTTTTTTTTTTACCTGCAGTGTCTCGCCTTAATAAATCTGCTGTATATCCTGATCATTGGTGCTTTGTAATGACTAAAACTGGCTATTTTTTCTTTTTAATCTTCTCTGCAGGTTGGTACAATCGTCTTTACATCAACTTCACTCTGCGTCGGCATATCTTCTTCTTCCTGCTTCAGACGTACTTTCCTGCCACTCTGATGGTCATGCTGTCATGGGTGTCCTTCTGGATCGACCGTCGAGCTGTTCCTGCGCGGGTTCCTCTGGGTGAGATGTTTCAGATGAATCTTGCTGTAAACCACTGTAGCATGTGTCGTTGCATCATTTCATTACACTGCATAAAACATCTACATATTACAGCATGCGCTTTTGAATAAACTGATCGTTCTGATCTCTTTGTAGGCATCACGACGGTGCTCACCATGTCCACCATCATCACTGGAGTGAACGCCTCCATGCCCAGAGTCTCCTACATCAAAGCCGTGGACATTTACCTCTGGGTCAGCTTCGTCTTTGTCTTCCTGTCTGTGATCGAGTACGCCGCTGTCAATTACCTGTCCACTCTGCAGGAGCGCAAAGAGAGGACGCAAAGCAACAGGGTAAGCCAAAACAGTTTAATTATCATTTACTAAGGAAACCCCGTGTATTAAGACTTGCATGGCTCAATATAATGTAAATGAAAACCCATGATAGATTTATATAATTTTAAAAAATCCACTTTGTTTTATACATATTTTTAGCACAGAGAAACTCCTTCAGTGGCTGCGGTGTCTGACAAGTCTGTAAGCTCTTTCAGTAGCTTTGGTCTACTAAAGGGCTCAAAGGCATCAGGGTTAAAGTGGAGAGAATAAAGACGCAGATCTTTAGGTAGTTTTATTTGTCCACAGGTGGTGTCTTATCAATTTTTTTCTCCTCTAACTATTGCTAGGAAAGCAATGAAGACTTACATCGCTTGTCTTGTTGCCCTTTGACTGAAAATTGCAACCAAAAGCCTCACAATGTGGTATCGTATGAGTATTTGATTTTCAGAGTTGTGTATTCTGAGGTGTGTTGCAGTAAAAATAGCAACAGGTAGTGCCAGTAGTGCCAGTAGCTCACCGAG
Source organism: Labeo catla (assembly GCA_012976165.1). Lineage (NCBI taxonomy): Eukaryota > Metazoa > Chordata > Actinopteri > Cypriniformes > Cyprinidae > Labeo > Labeo catla. The sequence goes on from VONZ01000081.1 coordinate 699,490, forward strand.
TGCAACCGTCAAATTAGTGGCACCTATAGTACAAAATATGTATAAAACAATGTGGATTTTTAAATAACGTAAATCTTTCATGGGTTTTCTACTACATATTTCAGTGAGATGCATAATTTATGTTATATTAAGCCATACAAGTCGTAATACTTTAAGTACTTTTGGTTAATACAGCGATTGAGGGACATTGAGGGACCTGTCTCATTGCTTATAAAAAGTTTAGCTGGGAGAGTAAATTTATTGGACAGTGAACTAGATCCAATTAAGTAATACTTGTGTAATATTAAGCCATGAAAGTTATATTTAGGAATTAAAAAAAAAAGTTATTTAAGAAATTTATTAAGAAAGTTTATGAAAAATTCTAAAAAAATTGTCAAATATTTTCTTTAAAACATTTTCTTTTCTTTCTTTCTTTCTTTCTTTCTTTATTTTCTTTTCTTTTCTTTTTTTTATATAAAGGACACCTATAATGCATTTTTACCTTTATATTAGTGTATAGCACAGATCCTCAAAGTTACAATCAAGTGCATGATAGTGGAAAGAGAGTTCATCTCTTCAACAGAAAACACTTGCCTTACACGTCTTGTTTGTAGTCCTGTCATTATTTACTTAGAAGTTACCATGTTATACATTTGCATAATGCTTGTCTTTCTGGTTGACCTAACCCATCCACAAAGAACAATTACGTTTTGTTTTTTTTTGCTGCAAGGCCAATTTGTTTTGCTCTATGGACTTGTGATATAAACGCCATACTTACCATAGATATAACATTGTGTAATACTTTAGAATACAGATCCATCATTAGTGAATAACTACACAGGAACAAATGACTAATGAACTATTAACATTCTAGTAACTACTACTGACTAACAAGAAACTCTGATTAACGAATCAGTAAGTAATAGTGCTCAGTTGAACATGGTAGTTCACTATTAGCTAATCAGTAACTCATATTTTTTTTCATATCTCCCAGAAAATGTCTAAGAACTACTATATAGATGTTCATAATTAATGTAAAAAATGCAAAATGTATAATTAATTCTAAAGTAAAGATCATGGTAACCCACTATTAATGACTCGGATATTACCAAATACTTCAGAAGGAATTACTAATTATTTGGATTCGTATTCTGAAGTGAAGATCATGATAATTCCTTAGTAATGACTAAAGTAATTAAAAACTATTGAGGTTTTTGTAAGATTCTGGATAGTCATAATTCCGATGGCTTTGCTAACGCTTGAATCGTTACTAGTGGGTTACCATGACCTTCACTTTAGAATACGGATCCAAATAATTAGTAATTCCTTTAGAAGTAGTAACATTTGAGTCATTACTATCCAAAACCTTACATATACCTCAATAGTTTACAATAATTTCAGTCATTACTAGAGAGTTACCATGATCTTCACTTTAGAATACGGATCCAAAAAATGAGTAATTCCTTCTGAAGTATTTGGTATTACCTGAGTCATTACTAGTGGGTAAACTTGATCTTTACTTTAGAATTAATTGTACATTTTGCATCATTCACATTAATTATGAACATGCATATAGTAGTTCTTAGTAGTTCTTTGGTATATATGAAAAATAGCAGTTACTGATTAGCTAATATTGAACTACCACTTTCAACTGAGCACTATTACTTACTGATTCGTTAATCAGAATTTCTTGTTAGTCAGAAGTAGTTACTAGAATGTTAAAGGAGAAGTCCACTTTCTGAACAGCAATTTGCAAATAATGTACTCACCCCCTTGTTATCCAAGATGTTCATGTCTTTCTTTTTTCGGTCGTAAAGAAATTATGTTTTTTGAGGAAAACATTTCAGGATTTTTCTCCATATAATGGACTGATATGGTGCCCCAATTTTTAACTTCCAAAATGCAGTTTAAATGTGGCTTCAAACGATCACAAATGCAGTTGTAGACGATCCAAGCCGAGGAAGGAGGGTCTTAACTAGTGCAATGATCGGTTATTTACACAAAAAATAATACAATTTATATACTTTTTATTCTCAAATGCTCGTCTTGCCTTGCAGTCCTTCACTGAAAAAAGTAATTTGTTAAGTTTACTTAAATTGTGCAAACTCGTTGCCTTAATTCAATTAAGTAATCTTTACTTAACTGTATTAAGTGTAATTTAAGTCTTATCTACTAATATATTAAAAGTATTCCTTACTTATTTTGAGTTCAATTTACTTAAGCCATTTAAGTTTTGTTAACTTAATTGAATCTGTGATCTGAGGAACATTGAGAGTAACTCAGAATCACTGATTCCCAGAATGCATTGGGGCATGAATCACTTACGCAATTACATTGTTTTACTGTTGTTGTTTTTTTTTATTTGCTGTTTAATGTCAGTAGTAGCACAACAAAAAGAGCAAAAAATGGTTATTGTTAAATAAATTACTGAATTGTTACCATTGTTGTGGTTAGTGCGTTGAATGTTGAAATCTGTGTGTGACTGAAGTGTGGTTGATTAGTCAGCTTATGTGATGTTCTCTCAAATTTTTCAGTTGTTTTGACAATTTAACATTCAAGATAACTTTGGGAAATGACTGAATGCAACTAGAAATAGATTACTTTCAAAGTGGAGGAAATTAGTAAAAAATCTCAGGCTAAGAATTGCCCCACCTCAAAAACTCTTTTTTTTTTTTTTTCTTCTTCTATTGTTATGTTGCTTTGTGGTTACTTGAATATTTTAAGTAAGTGTCACTCAAAACAGCAAGCAAACTGTTTTATTTGCCTTGAAAGTAGCTGTAACTTAATGAAACCTAGTAAGTATAACAACTAAGTAAAGATAACTAATTATATCTAAGTAAGATAAACTGTTGGATTTTACAGTGTTGAACTCTGTGTATTCTGGCTAAAGACAGTTTGAAGCCACATTTAAACTGCATTTTGGAAGTTCAAACTCAAGGCACCATATCAGTCCATTATATGGAGAAAAATGCTGAAATGTTTTCCTCAAAAAACATAATTTCTTAACGATTGAAGAAAAAAAGACATGAACATCGTGGATGACAAGGGGGTGAGTACATTATCTGTAAATTGTTGTTCTGGAAGTGGACTTCTCCTTTAATAGTGTATTAGTCATTTGTTTCTGTGTAGTTATTCACATTAAGGAACTGTATTCTAAAGTGCTACCTAACATTGTTTACATTGTAAAATCCAATTACGGTAATGTCAGCATTACATTTCCAACACACTCTAAGCTACTGACCAATCAGAGCAGACGAGGCTTTTCAGAAAGGTGGGTTTTAAAAAGACAGGCTCTAGCAATATACAGTATGACAGGAGAAAGTGTTGTTTGAACTTCAAATCATGTAATGTATTTTAGCAGAGCCCAAAAATTAAAAAGAAATTGAGTGTAATATGTGCACTTTACAAAGAAAATGACGTTTTTGTCATTTGATGAATGTGATTTAAATTCAAAGCATGTGTAATTACATGTAACGTGTGGTTGTCTGATGCAGCAGTTGCCGTGTACGTGTGGAATGACCCATCCTGGTCAGATGATGATGAGCAACAGCTACAGCGACATGGACATGATGACCACGGGAAACTACGGCATGTCGGAGCTGAACGGAGACAAACAGGAGCAGTTCCTGGTTCATCTGGTCCTGGATAACGAGCAGGGAGCTCAAAGACCTGCTGTAAGCTCAAGCAGCAGCTTATTTATAGACACTCATGCCATAGACAAATACTCACGGGTCATCTTCCCTGGAGCATATACACTCTTCAACATCATATACTGGTCCATCTACTCACAATGACTGCTGCTCACTTACATTTTATGACATTTGAGAAAGTCTTGGAAATATAGATTACCTCTGAAAAACTGTTATTTCTTTTTCTTTTCCTTTTTTTACCACTCTTGCAACATGGAATCAATTTTTGCCTCTTAGCAATAAAAAAATACATATGACTGTGTGTGGGCAGTCAACATGACGTGTATGTTTTCTGTTCTCAAAAAAAAAAGGTTTATTTTTTCATTTTTATTTCTTGTATATTTTAATCTTTAGGCTGAAAGGCAAACAACATAGATTTTGTCAACATGATTTTTGTCTGTACAGACTTGTTTAGCAGTTTCAAGTAAAATGTGTAAATTGTGCTGATGTGATTGTCCACGGCATGGACTTTGAAATACAGAAACGTATCAAAATGAACAATACAGATCGATATATTATTTAAATATGTTATTATTGTTATTATTGCAGTATTACTTACTGGGGGATTATTAAAAAAAAAAAAGACTGGCCAGGCATTTTACATCCTGAAAAACTTTAAAAAAAAAAATAAATAAATAAAAATGTGGAGTGACTCAAAAAATCAATTTCAATCTCTTGGGAAACTTGAAAATATTGAAAATCGGGGAAGATGGAAAAAGACATTTCAGTTTGCCCTCCTACAATGATTTAAATCTGTAATGTTTATGTAGACAAAAAACTTTATTTATTAAGTTTATTTATTCATTCATAAAGTTTTGTACCCTAAAAAATGCTGATTTTCAGCATTTTTAAGCATGAAATACAGTATGTTTTACTTATTTGTGTTGATGCAGCATATTGGCATCATCTGTCATGATCTGATCATGTGTCAAAATATCTGAATATTTAAAAAGCGGTGTGACACATTAAACTGTCTAAAAACACTTTTTTTCTAACCATGCATATTATTTAAATGTAATTACATATTGCATATTATTTTACGGACTACATGAAAAAATATTTGTACTTTTACCTGTTCATTAGTAAGACCTCAGAACCACTGAAATGACTTGGTGAAGACAAAAATATGATTTAAAAAGTGAAAACTGTGAAACAACCATTAATTAACAATATGTTTCAAAATATTTCACACTGTAAAAAATGTTTTGTTTTTTGAAATTGTACCAAAACAAACAAAGAAACAAAGAAACAAACAAACAAACAACGATTGCTGGAATATGTTTTACAAAAACTTACAACTTCTGTCTTTTTACTTGAAAAATGAATTTTAATTCTGTGTGTTACTTACTGTTTCTTTGTAATCATTTCTGAAATTTGCTATCTGTTTCTGAGTGCAAATCCTACACCAATTATTTTCAGTGCAGATGATACTGAATGATTACAGAATAAATACACCAGTGTCTGAGTGTGACAGTGTCCATTTCCAAAGTAAACATGTCTATTGAGAATTTAGAATTGATTTTCAGAAATAATGTAGATGTGCTAGGACAAGAAGTGATTTTTTTTTTTCTATTAGAAAGTACTTTTAAGATTTTTACCACTAAGACATTATAAACTACACTGATGATGTGCTAAGTTTAAATGCATTATAAATTAATAATGTAATAGAATGAATTAAAACGTTGAGGTGGTAAATCATTTTTATGCTTAATGTGGAATCTGTGGTGTTTCCATTGTTCAGTCATGTTACAGGAAGCGTTTCATATATGTTCTTTGAATTTATTTTTATGAACATAGTTTTACATTATAGGTCAAGACATTAATACAATACATTATTGTACATTATATGAAGTTTTGTTGATGTTTTTTCTTCTATCTCCTGCGTAGTGTATACAGTGTTTTTGGTAAATAAAATAAAGCCTGACTGCATTTTTACACGAAACTGTGGTTTCTTTTGTTTTGAAGCTTCCGTTTGTCAAATGTACAACACAAGTCAAGTTGACTCACCTTTATTTATATAGAGCTTTATGCAACTTTATGTTTCACTATATAAGCCTCATAGTGAAACAGAAAAGTAACAATGATGCAAACTTCATCAAATATGAGACAAATTCTGCTGTAAACCAGCTTTACAAAAGTCATTGTTCACATGTGTCGTTATTCAGCTCGAGTCAGTTTAGTGTTGGTTCAGATCGGCTCAATAACAGTGTTGATTTGTCATTTTGAAACAAATTCGATTCAGCTATAAAGCAACTCGGTAGAAGACAATAGAGTCACAATCCAGCTCAATTCAGTTTACTGTCCTCATCCAATAACAGTCAGTGCTGTCAAATTAATATAACAAATGAATATTAATATTACTGAATATTTAATGTCTTTTACAACCCAACTAAGCAAGCCAAAGGTGACAATGGTGTGGAAACAAACTCACTATGTGACAGAAATGGAGAAATCAGGCTCAGTCTGGGGCCTGTTCTCCTATGGCTTGAATGAACAATGTGATTGCAGGATGCAACTCAAGTCAGATTGTTGATGTTATTCAGAAATTTTGCATCCATCTACATTTTCTTGAAGATCAGGATACCAGCAGATACCAGGGTGGAAAAAGAAGACACTATGGATCAATAAGTGTACTTCTAGACATTTGAAAACTTATGTAATTCTTCTATATTAATCCATATTAAAAACCCTTTCAGACCCTGCATCCATTGAAATGGACATCACATGATATTTGTTTAAACCAATAAAATGTTATGTTTTTATAATATGAGCAATGCCTGGTCACTGATTGGTCCCTGATCAACCAATCACAATGAAGATATGCCTTGATGCTATAATGCACACAATCATATATTCATCAGAACAATCAGCAAGTACACATAAACCCATTCACATACAAACAAAGACATTTATACATATACTCAGATTCACCCACTTCACCCCCAAAAAAAGGATCAAACAAGTTTATAATAAGTTTATAATCTTTTTTTCCACATTCTTACTGCATTGTTCATTCTTACAGTATGTGTTCTGTTCAAAATCTTCAACAATAGGGCACAAACCCCCTTATTATGTATGGTTAAAATATGAGGATTTTTATTTTTCTTCAGTCTTGGTGTCCATTGTAGTGGACATGAGAAAAATCGAATAAAAAATGAATTGGCGCAAATCTCATTTATATGTTGGAGAAGACCAAATATCAAGAGGATAAAAAAAAAACCTTTTTATTCATAACAACTATTTAGTTTAATTATTTTCTGAACTGCTTATATGATTTACAGTCAACATGAAATCAAAATAAACAATTTTTAGTAATATTAATCAGTGTTTATTAGAAATGATCTGAGTTTGTTTTATCAGACTTAGGAGGCAGATTTGTCAGTGAAGGTTCATGAGTGTTACGAATCTGGTCGGTGACCTGCGATCCGCTCACCACCAGATGTCGCTCTCACCCTACCATCACACACAGACTGTTGCACTACACCCCGCACTACATTCCCCATCATTCAGCGCGCTGATTGGGTCAGCACCTGTGACCAATCAGTGGCGCTATGAAAGCCCCGGCCTTCCCCGGAGTATTGTTGTGTTTATCATTGTTGTTCCCGAGTTCCCCGTGTATAGCTTTCTCACCCGGCCATCTCGTTTCGACTGTCTCGCCGCCTGCCTACTGGACTCTAGCTCGTTAAGGATTACTCTTCTGTCTTACGTCTTGGATTATGTTTGCCGCTGTTTGACCCACGCCTGCTTCACGGACTCTCTCTACGTCTTGCCTGTGTTGTACCTGTTTGCTACTGTTCTGACCCTGCCTGTTGTCGACTATGTCTCTGTCTCGTCCACTTAATAAAAGCTCGCAAATGGATCCGCTGGCCTCTCGCCTCTCACTCAACGTTACAGAATACTCCGTCACACAAGGATCCAGCAGCTTCACCCCCGGACATTCAGCAGGTATGGACACGAACAGGATTTTATTCAGACTGAAACAAGGACCATGTACACTCGAACAACACATCCGTGAATTTCTGGCCATAGCAAACCATTCTACTCTCCCGGACTGTATTATTATTCAGGCATGAAAATGGGTCAGGGGTGAAAAAGGTGAGAAGGGTGCTCGAGGGGTGATGTGGCCTCTGATGAGGCTGGGAGGTGGGGGGACTCCCACAGAATAAATATTACGGCCTCATTAGGGGACATGCTGTAACTTAACTTATTTATTCTTCCATCATGATTGACAGCCAAGTTTTTTGTTTGTTTGTTTTTTTGGGCAAAGAAATCAACCTAATAAGTGTTTTCTACCATTATCGAAAAACATACCATCAACCACAAACGCTATTTGCTATTGCAGACAGAGCATGCCAGAAAAAAACATGTTTGATAAAAGTTTCCCTTTGCCAATTTTACAGTAGCCAAATAAGTTGAATGGAATAATAAGCCAAGCACAGGTTCTGAAAAAATACTGTATTGACATTTGTCTAAAGACATATGAAATAGAGCTGCATCGTTCTGCCCTAACACACTCATACCGCAAAAATAATGTTTGTATTAGTGTTAACGATACTTTAGCATTAAATGTAACTTACTCTCTTAAGGGTACGTTCACATGAAGCGTCTATAAAAACGCGTGGAAAACGCGAGGCGCGTCGCTTCCTCCACCAATTTCAGAGCGCTTGGGCGCTCGCGCTTCTGTAGCGTCTGCTGTTTCTAGGCAACCTTAAAGGCGCTGTCAGTTACAAAAACATTTCTGCTTTGGATTTTAAACTGCGCGGCTCCATTGAAAATAAATAGCTTGCGCGCGCAAAACGCGCTGCACGTGAACGGCGACTAAGCCTTTGGTGACACATACACACCACGAAATTAAATTGTGGATCTCTCCCCTGTCGTCTTCTCCCACGCGGATTGTCCCGCAGGAAGAAATGGCGCCCTGGATGTCAGTGGATGGCGCGCACGGTCTACAAACGCGGGACGCTCAGCTTTCACGATTTGAAATGGCTCAAATCCACTTTATATCAAGTTTTAATTAATCGATAAATACCATCCAAGACCCCTCCCCCCACCCCCTCAAAAAGAATTTCTCATCGGATCTACACCATTCACGTGGGTCACCTGTTTTTGAAGTCTTTTGCGATGGCGTAAATCAGCCTTTAAGGGCGAGACTGAGACGCGAGGGTCCGCGTACATCACTAGCCGCGTTCATGGACTTTGCTCTTTTGTGTGTGGGCTCTCCGTTTACTGTGGGTGTCGTGGAGGAGGAACGCGACAATGCGGTAATGGCGGCTGCGCATCCCGCTCGCAAAATGGCGGCCGTGCCGGAGCGCGTTCATACCATGGCGGCGACAACAGAGCCCGTGCACAAAATGGCGGCGACAGCGGTGCCCGTTCGCAGGATGGCGGCTGCGCCGGTGCGCGCTCACAAGATGGCGGCGACGGCGGAGCCCGTTCACAAAATGGCGGCGAAAACGGAGCTTCGTCAGGTCACGGCTGCCATACCAGAGCCATGTAAAGTTGCACCTGCATTTCCCGAGTCAAGTCAAGCTTCCGAGTCCAGTCAAGTTGCAGCTGCGTTTCCTAAGTCAAGTCAAGTTTCCAAGTCCAGTCAAGTTGCAGCTGTTTTCCGAGTCCAGTCAAGTTTCCAAGTCAAGTCAAGTTACATCTGTGGTTCCAGCATCAAGCCAAGTTAAAGCTGTGTTTCCTGTGTCAAGTCAGAGCCGCTCTTCCTAAATCCAGTCAAGTCACAGCCATGGTTCCTGAGTCAAGCAAAGTCACAGCCGTGGTTCCTGAGCCAAGCAAGGTCAAAGCTGTCATTCCTGAACCAAGTCAAGTCTCTGCTGGTCTTCACGTGTCAGATCAAGTCACTTCTGATCTTCATGAGTCTAGTCAAGTCATTACTAAACTTCACGTGTCAGATCAAGTCACTGCTGATCTTCACGAGCCAAGTCACTGCTGATCTCCAAGAGTCAAGTCAGTTCACTACTGGTCTTCACAAGCCAGGCCAAGCCACAGCCAGTCTTCATGAATCAAGTCAAGTCACAGCCAATCTCCACGAACCAAGTCAAACCACAGCTGATCTTCATGAGCCAAGTGAAGTTATTGCTGCTGTTTCAGAGTCACGTCACGTCCCGCCTGACGGCCCAGAGACACGTCACGTCTCGTCTGACCGCCCAGAGCCTTGCCATGTCTCGTCTGACCGCCCAGAGCCTCGCCATGTCTCGTCTGACCGCCCAGAGCCTCTCCATGTCTCGTCAGAACGCCCAGTGCCTCGTCATGTCTCGTCTGACCGCCCAGAGCCTCTCCATGTCTCGTCAGAACGCCCAGTGCCTCGTCATGTCTCGTCTGACCTCCCAGAGCCTTGTCACGTCATGTCTGCCAGTGTGATGGTGATCACCATTCTCAGTATGTGGGCCGCACACTACACTCCAAAGGTCTCGTCTGTTCACAAGTCTGCTCCCGAGGTCACGTCTGTTCACAAGTCTGCCCTGGAGGGCTCCGGTGCCTCCTGCTCCGCCCTGGAGGGCTCCGGCACCTCCTGCTCTGCCTCCGGCTCTACCCTGGAGGGCTCCTGCGCCTCCTGCTCCGCCATGAAGGGCTCCTGCGCCTCCTGCTCCGCCCTGGAGGACTCCTGCACCTCCTGCTCCGCCTCCAGCTCCGCCCTGGAAGGCTTCTGCCCTGCCGGTTCTGCCTCAGTCTCCTGGCCCTCCCACTGCTCCCCAGGACTGTTTTTCTGTTGGAGCGTCTGGAAGCCGCTCCTTGGGGGGGGGGCTATGTTACAAATCTGGTTGGTGTTCTGCGATCCGCTCACCACCAGATGTCGCTCTCACCCTACCATCACACACAGACTGTTGCACTACACACCGCACTACATTCCCCATCATTTGGCGCGGTGATTGGGTCAGCACCTGTGACCAATCAGTGGCGCTATAAAAGCCCCGGTCTTTCCCCTTGCAAGCCACAGAGTATTGTTGTGTTTATCTCTGTGGTTATCATTGTTGTTCCTAGTTCCTAGTTCCTAGTTCCCAAGTTGCCCGTGTATAGCTTTCTCACCCGGCCATCTCGTTTCGACTGTCCAGCTGCCTGCCTACTGGACTCTAGCTCGTTAAGGATTACTCTTCTGTCTTACGTCTTGGATTATGTTTGCCGCTGTTTGACCCACGCCTGCTTCACGGACTCTCTCTACGTCTTGCCTGTGTTGTACCTGTTTGCTACTGTTCTGACCCTGCCTGTTGTCGACTATGTCTCTGTCTCGTCCACTTAATAAAAGCTCGCAAATGGATCCGCTGGCCTCTCGCCTCTCACTCAACGTTACAATGAGTAAAATCATGCATTATTATACACCATAAGCCTGCTGTAATGTGAGAATCAGTGGTATTGTATAAGGATACAGAGATCCATAAAAATGTGAAAATGATGAAATTATGGCAAATAATCATGTACAGTGTAAGGATACAAAATAATGAATTACAATAAGAGGATCTACGTATGTTTAAGAGCATAACAGACAGGCCCTTACAAAAAAAACACACAAATTTTACATTTTCGACGTGTGATCACATGTGTCCACATATTTTCCACATGTAGAAAACATGTGGACACATGTGATCACATGAAGACAACATGTTTGCATGAAGACACATGTTGCAACATAATAGAGCACATGTGGCACATGTGCACTCTTAAAAATAAAGGTGCTTTAAAAGATTCTTCACAGCGATGCCATAGAAGAACCATTTTTGGTTCCACAAAGAACCATTCAGTCAACGGTTCTTTAAAGAATCATCAACCTTTTTATAATCTGAAGAATCTTCAGATGTTAAAGGTTCTTTATGGAACCATTTAAACATAAAAGGTTCTGCTATGGCATTGTGAAGCACCTTTATTGTTTAGAGTGTGGATCACATTTGGAAAATTTCCATGTGTTATAATTGGTTTTAACCTCTGGATCACATATTAGCTATTCATGTAACAAATACTGTGCATTTTCTGCTTCACACCCTGATATTATGTTGACTTTTAGTTTGTTCACATTTCCTGCTTCCGGTCCTGTGGTTGTAGTCCTTTGTTAATTAGCTAGTTGACATGTACTGTAGTTGCAAAGTATTCACCTAGTTAGCATAATACCTAAAGTGGACGAAACAAAGTGTTACCAAAGTATTGTAGTAATAAGTGTTCATTTTTGAGGACACGCCTTGTTATTAGCTTGTACCTATAATGTTGATCATCAGTTAGGGAAAAATGTGGTTTATTGTTTAGAGCCTCAATCTTTTTAGTGAAGTTCAGCACTGAGTTCCATTTCAATTCATGAGTTTGAATCTGAATAGATACACTGTGCACTTATTGTACACATGTAGGCTGATATTTAGTTTTAAACACACTACTCAGACTACTACAAAATGGCTTAGTATAGTGCTGAGTATATGAAATTAGACAATCACGATTAGTAGTTCAGTAATGGCTGAATTAGTTAGATCAGATTGGGATCTGAACACTTTTTGTAACATACATACTAAATGGCATTAACTTACATCAACTGACCAATAACAAACCTCTAGTCTCAACACACACACAAAAATAATGGGGCCAAAATTCTTTATTTCATTATGTACAGAATAAAAAGATAAAAATGATTATTGTATCCACTTGTTTTTTCTTTCTGAACTGATGCAGATGACGTTGAAATGCAGTGAGAAAATGAGTTATAAAGAATTAAAAATCAAGTATACCAACACTAACACATGTGCAAAAGAGCCCTGCACATGACATGCAAACATAAACTCATTGTAACCATGGATTAAGAATCCGTTCCCTTATTTTATTAATTGTTCCCTCATTTTAGTAAATCATGACTAAGTTGAATGAATGTGTTCCCTTCTTTTGATGTAATTACAATAAGGGAACAAATTAGTACAACATAGCCACAATTTACAAGGAAACAAATTCTCAGTTCGTGGCCATAATATGTATTTTTCCTATATGTCATGCACAGGGCTCTGTTAAAAAATGGTACATTCTTTACACAATTACAAACAAACTGTGCAACTGTAATAGATATATCATTACTTAAAGACTGACATAAGTAGTTGTTTACTGTCCACAGTGAAAAAAAGATACCAGCAATTTCTTACAGTCCAGTTCTTCATGGTGATTGTCCATGTTCTGAAAAGCAGCACCTCCTGAAAATCTCTCTTAAACATCTCGAACACTTTTCATTCTTGTGCAAAATGTTACACTTACCAGTGTTACTGTAGATGAATGCAAATAAATCGTGATACAGGAATATGAGCTTCAGTAACAAAACTAAATTTACTTTTCAGGTAAATTAACATGAAAAAATATACACATTAAATGTCTCAATTGTATTCACTTTCGATAAAGGAACAATTTACCCAAAAATGTCAATTCTATCATCATATACTCTTCCGTATGTCATTCCAAACCTGTATGACTCTCTTTCTTCTGTGGGACATTTAGGAACATTTAGTCCATTCAGTGGAAGTCAATGGTAACCAAAACTGTTTGGTTATCAACATTTATTAGAATATCCTCTTTTATGTTCCACAGGTTTGGAACAAGTAAATGATGACAGCATTTTCATTTTGTGTTGAACGATTCCTTTAACTCACAGTTGCTTTCCTAAACGACTGCAAATTTCAGAAGTTCTTCACAACAAGATGTTACCAGTCCGTATTATTTCTTAAAGTGTCCCATTTTTTCAGCTTAGGGTTCTGCTTGCACCTTCAACAAGGTTTTGAGGTGCACAGACATCTGCTCTTTGCTGCAGTGCTGCTGTACGGCCGTATGCTGAAGAGCACGTTCTCCCACCCAGTGGCTGGGAGGTTTGGGGAGGACGCTGGGCGAGGGCGGCTCGCTGAATTTCGCTCCAGCATACGTCTTCTCTGTCTCTGACGAGAGCTCAGGAGGGCAAACATTCACCCTCCTGAGGCCCTCAGCTGTGCTCTTTCCCATGTATGTGGGGTTCTCCTGTCGTTTGGGATGCTGAGTGTTGTCTGGTGCGTTTCTTTGCTTGCTCCACTGTCTCCTTTTGTTCAGGTTGTCGGTGGTTTGCTCAAGCCGGCTCGAGCTGTGGACAGGCGGTCTGCTGGGCTGGATCCCTCGTTCAGCACTTTCGGTTTTTAACTTCAGCTGCTGAGGACAAACAGGAAACAATTAGGATCATGTAAGACGGTCAGAGCTGATGTTCTTTCGGACATCTACTGCTCACACCATGCCCAGAAATGTATGCATTTACAGATGGATTCACAACACTTCTTAAAGGAGAAGTCCACTTCCAGAACAACAATTTACAGATGATGTAGTCACCCCCTTGTCATCCGAGTTCATATCTTTCTTTCTTCAGTCGTAAAGAAATTATGTTTTTTGAGGAAAACATTTCAGCATTTTTCTCCATATAATGGAGAAAATATGGTACTGATATGGTACCCTGAGTTTGAACTTCCAAAATGCAGTTTAAATGCGGCTTCAAACGATCCCAAATGCGGTTGTAAACGATCCCAACAATCCCAATCCCAATTCTAGCAAAACGATCGGTTATTTTCATAAAAAAAATATAATTTAAATATGTTTTAATCTCAAATGCTCGTCTTGTCTTACTCTCCCTGAACTCTGTGTATTCTGGCTCAAGACAGTTAGGGTATGTCGAAAAACTCAATCATATTTTCTCCCTCAACTTCAAAAATCATTTCAAAATCATCCTACATCACTGCAGAAGTACCGACACAGTCTTTGCAATGTGAACATACAAAGAAGATCAAACACCCTTAACAAAAAAGGTAAAACAGCGATATAGGACGATTTTGAAGTTGAGGGAGAACATGAGATGGGAGTTTTTTAAAATACACTAACTGACATGAACCGGAACAAAAACAGAGGTCGGGAGGAGCAAAACAAGATGAGTGTGACATTAAAAAGTATAGAAATTGTATTATTTTCATGAAAATAACCAATCGTTTCACTAGATAAGACCCTTCTTCCTTAGCTGGGATCATTTACAACCGCATTTAGGATCGTTTGAAGCCGCATTTAAACTGCGTTTTGGAAGTTCAAACTTGGAACACCATATCAGTCCATTATATGGAGAAAAATCCTGAAATGTTTTCCTCACAAAACAATTTCTTTACGGCTGAAGAAAGAAAGACATGAACATCTTGGATGACAAGGGGGTGAGTACATTGTATGTTAATTCTGGAAGTGGACTTCTCCTTTAACAAAGCTTTGAAACCTTTCTGAATCATTAGTTTTGAATCAGATGATTTCAGAAAACAAGGCTCTCCTACATCATACAGTTTTTTAAACTGAACTTATGAACCATTAAAGTTCGTGAAATGTGAGCAGAATTTTCTATACATTTTTTTTGGTACAATGAAATAACCTAACAGAAAATCTGAATGGTATTTACACTTTAATGAAATCAATTTTAATTGTAACATTATTTATCTGATGTCTGAAAGTGAAATGAAGAAAAAACTACAGCTCAATCAGGCAAACTGATGGATAAGAATTATATGTAGTGCAACCTTGTCATTTTTGAGCGTCTTTTTGAGTGGAACTTCTCCAAATCAGAGGTGTCTCCCTTAATCTAAAACGCGGTACATTTGTTAGGCAAAGTGTGGATAATCAAAAGACTTAAAGTGGATAGTGAAATGAATGGAGTAGAAGGTAAAGCAGAAGTAGTGGTGCATTTATACTATTTAAATAGTTTTATTACCTATTAAAAGAACTGTCCACTCTGTTAAGCATTTTAATGAGAATTTCACAATCATTAAAACCACAAGTCTTTTAAGTAGTTGTTCATTTGTTACCCTGGACCACAAAACCAGTCATTAGTAGCACAGGTATATTTGTAGCAATAGTCAACAATTCATTGTATGGGTCGACCTTGACTTTTCTTTTAGCCAAAAATCATTAGGATATGAAGTAACGATCATTTTGTAAATTTCCTACTGTAAATATATCAAAACTTAATTTTTGATTAGTAATATGCATTGCTAAGAACTTCATTTGCACAACTTTAAAGGTGATTTTCTCAATATTTTGATTTTTTGCAGCCTCAGATTACAGATTTTCAAATAGTTGTATTTCGGACAAATATCGTCCTATCCTAACAAACCATACATCAATGGAAAGCTTACAGAGTTAATACATCAGCTTTCAGATGATGTACACATATGTATAAATATCTCAATATAATTCAAATCTCAAAATGATTTAAAATGTTTTACATCTTCATCTTACATCATGATTACATAACTTACAAAACTGTGCCTAATTTTCTACATTTTATGTCCAAAAGGCACAGAATACCAGGAATAACCCACATTTGCATGTGCACCTGAGCAGATGCCTATATTTTGGGACCATCCTGCAACATTTTAAGTCTCTGTGAGTTTTTTAAGGCAGAAAAGCAATAAAATGAAAAATAATACAAATAGCTCCTTCTGTGATTAGACCCTTAATTATAGAGGTCATTCATTTATCACAGTTTCAGTTTCTCTTTCTGATGCTGAAGTGTCTTGTTAGCATTCAAGGGCACATGGTGATGGTTTATGGATCAGCACTTCCGGGATTCGAACCTGCAGACTTTCATTGTTTAGCCCAGACCTTTAAACACTGACCTAAAACAACGCAAGACTGTTTACAGACGATTAACTTAATAAATACATTGACCACCTAACCATTGACTAAACGGATACTTTTAATTTTTAGTCCAGAACGGAAATGCACATGCACAAAACACTGCAATAAAGCCCGTCACCTGTTTATTCGTTGCTGGTTTAGATTGAGCTGGTTTGGGCTCTTCATGGGTGGTTAATGGAGGTTTACAGCTGCTTTTGTTGATGTTTCCTGATGCTTTGTTAGGTTTACTGTGCACGTTTCTGTGTCCTCTTTTCTTCAAGAGCGCTTGTTTGGATTTGCTTATCTTCACTGCTTTATTCTCTACGCTGGATTCAAATCGATGTCCAAAAGCATCGCCCAGCATGATATCAACTTAACTACCCAGATAACTTTCTATATCAAATACGGTCCAGATGTAAACAGACACTGATGCTGATGATAATGTTTGGCGCTTCTCGGTCGGATCCCGAGGACTGCAGAAGGTGACAGTCATGGAGATTTACTCAGTCAAATGTTTCGATCTCTGTCTTTGCCAGTGCTATTAAAATAATCGTACATAACGCGCAACAGAGTAAAAAGATAGCCGTTTCTTTACGTCGTAATGGCTGTGCACTGCAAAGTGCGCATGCGCCCTCTATTACATCATATTTGTTTGAAAACATTTGAGGGTGTTAGCTATGACATACTCTGAAGAAGACAGAATAATGTTGTAAAAATCTATCTATCTATCTATCTATCTATCTATCTATCTATCTATCAGAAATCATTGTAATATGCTGATTTGATACTCTGTTATCATAAATATTGGAAACAGTTGTGCTGCTTAATATTTTTGGAACCTTGGAACCTGTGATACTTTTCAGGATTCTTTAATGAATAAAACGTTTAAAAGAACATTTATTCAAAATAGCAATCTTTTCTAACAATATAAGTCGTTATTATCACTTTTTACTTTTGAACGGTTGTGTATATTGTTACAAAGGATTTCTAATTGGAATAAATGCTGTTTTTTTTTTTTGTTTGTTTGTTTTTTACTTTTTATTTATCAAAGTATCCTAAAAAAAAGTATCACAGGTTCCAAAAAATATTAAGCAGCAAAAAATGTTTTCAACATAAATAATAAATTAGCATATTAGAATGATTTCTGAAGGATCATGTGACACTGAAGAATGAAATAATGGCTGATGAAAAATTCAGCTTTGATCACAGGAATAAATTATATTTTATATATTAAAACAGAACACTGCTATTTTAAGTTGTAATCATATTTCACAATATTACTGTTATTTTGTTTGTATTTTTGATCAAATAAATGCTGCCCTGCATGTTGAGCATAAAAGACTTAACATAGATAAGAGACAGAAATAACATTAAAAATCTTACAGATCCCATATTATTTAAAATATTTAGCAAAAACACTTTTTTATTAACAGTTTTCAAAAATCATGTTTTTTCATTGTCCATTCAAATTAATCAAACTGCAGTTGGGTTATTTTGATTAAGTAAAAAATAACTAAAAAACACAGCGAACTAACATAAAACAATAAAAACATGACAATGTAATAAAAACATAAACATTTAAAAAAAATTGTTATATATATGTATATGTGTATATATATATATATATATATATATATATATACAGACATAGACATTTATCACATTATGAAGTAGAAACTGTCATACTATCTTATTTATAGAATAATTTTATTGTTCAAGGAAAGCAGTTTCCGAGGTGCTGCGACTGATATCTATCTATCTATCTATCTATCTGGATGTTTAGTACCCCCTAGTGACCGCCTGCAGTCACTGCTCTCGGTTTCAGTGGGTAACGCACAGAACTGCGGAACAACGTGGAGAATTACTGTTTACTTCTGACCAGGGTTTGAGAATCGGACGCTTATGGAGCTCATCTCATGACTGCTGACCCGAGGAAGTACCTCTGTACAGCGCGAAGCTCTTAATAAAGTTGTGAAGGGCTAACAGCACTGGGGTTTGTGTGCAGGGCCCAGGCAGCGGATCACTGAAGATCCTCCAGACCGCTCGACACGCTTGAGCTCTGGAGCAGCTGAACGCGGACTCGCGCTCGGTTCGTATATCAACGGGAGCATGTCTCAAACCGGAGCGCCTCCGCGATGGAAGAATTGTCCCAGAAGAGGACAACCTGTGGCTGGTGAGGATCTACCAAATAGTTGTCAACAAAGCTAACTGTTAGTCTGCTACTCCACACTCACTCTCTATGATGAAAGGAATTAGTTTCTTAGGGTTAGGCTAATATAGAGAGCATACATGCACTCAAGCCCAGAGCTGTGTGGCTGCAGCTTCAGTAAACCAGATTAAAACTCAGTGCTTTCAGTCTAACAGATAGCTACCATTAGCCTGTGCTTGTTCATAGCACTGACTTATAGCGCTACCATTGCACTGCGTCATATCCCAAAATAAAGTAATGATAACTAAATTAAGTGTATTTTTTTTAATAAAGAACATGTTGGACGTCAAAGTAGATAGAAGGGTCTCTCTAAACCTGTTTGTTTTGTCTGGTTTTAAACTGAGTGGTTAGCCAGATTAGCTCACTACATGCAGGTCAACACAAGTACGTCACTGGATAAGAGGCGGGAGGCGTGTGTTCGAATTCTACTATGGCGCGGGCGTGATTCATGAATATTAATCGCCTAATGTTACGTTCGATCTCCTGATTAGATGAGAGGCAGACGTCAGTAAGGAGTTAACGAATAGTACTATGATGAAGGCGTAGGTTAGGAATATTAATGAGACGACTCGACCTTGTTGTATTCTGTGACGTAATTAATATTCATGAGATTAGACTTGACCTTAGTACTATTGGTAGTGTTGTGTACACTGTATAGCAGGGGTTCCTAACCTATTTTTCAGCTGAATACTTCAAACATATTTAAATAGTTGTATTTCCTGAGATTTCAAGCATTGTTCTAACGTTTTCCCGCCAAAATTTTTGAACAATTAGATTTTTTATGTTTTTTAAAGAAGTCTCTTCTGCTCAACAAGCCTGTTTATTTGATCCAAAGTACAGCAAAAACAGTAACATTTTTAAATATTTTTACTAATTAAAAAAAACTATTTTCTATGGAATATATTTTAAAATGTAATTTATTCCTGTGATTTCAAAGCTGAATTTTAGCATCATTACTCCAGTCAGAAATCATTCTAATATTATGAATTGCTGCTCAAAAAAACTATTATTATTATTATTATTATTATTATTAAAAAAAAAAAAAAAAAACAGCTGAGTAGAATTTTGTCAGGTTTCTTTAATGAATAGAAAGTTCAGAAGAACAAAATTTATCTGAAATAGAAATCATTTTTTAAATAAAACTTTTGATTTGAAACTTTTGAACAGTTTTAAAGCATTAAAGCATCCTTGTTAAATAAAAGTGAAAAAAAAAAAAAAACTGACTCCAAGATTTTCAGTGGTTTAGTGTAAAATGTTACAAAAGCTTTTTATTTCAGATAAATGCTGATCTTTGGATCTTTCTATTAATCAAAGCATCCTGAAAAATGTCAGCATATTAGAATGATTTCTGAAGGATCATGTGACATTGAAGACTAGAGTAATGATGCTGAAAATTTAGCCTTATATCACAGAAATAAATTACATTTTAAAATACATTCAAATAGAAAGCAGTTATTTTAAATGGTAAAAATATTTCACAATAGTACTGCTTTTGCTATATTTTGGATCAAATAAATGCAGGCTTGGTGAGCAGAAGAGAATTCTTTAAAAAACATTAAAAATCTTACTGTTCAAAAACTTTTGACTGGTAGTGTATGATCAGAATAATTTATTATATTAAAATAAAATACAATCTCAATAATTGAATACCTTGGTATTGGGCAAGGCAAGTTTATTTATATAGCACATTTCATACACAGTTGTTTCATGAATGATTTCAAAGTGCTTTACATATAAAGGAATTAAAATAATAATGAGAAAAATCACAACAGTAAAAGGAGAGAATAAACATTTTAAAATTATTAAAAATCTGTTACCGTCTAATGCGGTCATTGTACACTGTGTGCATAATTATTAGGCACGTTGATATTCAGGTCATATTTTTTTTTCCAAGTGCATTTTACCAATTCCAAACCACATCAGTCTTAATAAGTACTATTAGTTTTGTATTTAATCATGTGTAAGTGATATATAATTGTCCATGAAGGCTGGGAGTGAAAAACTCTAACTTATATTCAGGTGTGCATAATTATTAGGCATGTTTTCTTTTACATATAAATAAGCCAAAAATGAGATTTAACGCAGACTGAAAAGTAAACAATTATTAAATGCCCAAGAAAAGGATGCAATACTAATGCAGTACAAGAAGTTAAGGCATGACCATTGGACAGAGAAATGCTTGTTGGGTCTGCACGGTGAAGAAAAGACGCATGTTAACTGCAAACAAATTAAGAATTAAGGTGAAAAATTAGCTGTGAAACCATCAGGAACCGTTTAGTTTCCAGCGCCACCATTTTCCAGAACTGCAACCTACCTGGAGTCTTCAGAAGTGCAATGTGTCAGGTTCTCAGAGACTTTGCTTAAGTGAAAAATCCTAAAAAAAATGCCCCTTACTTTAAAAGAATAACATGTTGAAGTGTTGTGAAATACATGAAGACTGTTTTCTGTAGGCTGTAAATGTTTTTTTTTTCTGTAGGCTAGACAGATAAGTTGAGAGTGTTATAATCCTCTTATACCCCTTTTTCAAGAATTTATCTTCCAAAATCTAACACTAAGTTTTTGGAGTTCATTTTAGTCCATCTCTGCAAGTTAGACTTTTCAGGATAGGAGATAGACTGCCATTCTGTGGCATGATGTACTGCCAGATTCTGGAAGATAAATTCTTGAATCAGAGGTACAAGAGGATGTGATGCTGGTCTTTCAAGAGTTACTCTCAACTTATCTGTCTATAAAGCTTATAAAAAACAGTGTTCATGTTATTCTTATTAAGTAAGGGTAATTTTTCACCCAAGCAAAGTCTCTGAGAACCTGACACATTGTACTTCTGAAGACTCCAGGTAGGTTGCAGTTCTGGAAAATGGTGGCGCTGGAGACTAAACGGTTCCTGATGGTTTCACAGCTAATTCTTCACCTTAATTTTTAATTCTTTTGCAGTTAACATGCGTCTTTTCTTCACCACCTGTCTTTTTCTGTCCATGCAGACCCAACAAGCATTTTGCTGTCCAATGGTCATGCCTTAACTTTGCAAATTCTTGTATTGCATTAGTCTTGGGCGTTTAATAATTTTTTACTTTTAGTTGAATCTCTTTTTTGGCTCATTTTATCTGTAAAAGAAAAGGTGCCTAATAATTATGCACACCTGAATATGAGTTTTCACTTCCAGCCTTCATGAACAATTATATATCACATATAAATGATTAAATACAAAATGAATAGTAGTTATTAAGATTGATGTGGTTTGGAATTGGTAAAATGTGCTTGGTAAAAAATATGTCCAGAATATCAACGTGCCTAATAATTATGCACACAGTGTACTGTGGTACCACAGCAGTGCTCTTTGTATCAGATCATCATTGTGAGTCATGACATGATAATTTCTCTCTGCAGGTAAATTTCTGCCCATGAAAACCATGCTTGGACCACGGTATGATGATAAAGTCCCTGAGGAGAACAGGTTTCATCCCAGCATGCTGTCCAACTATCTCAAAAGCTTAAAGGTATACGGAAGTTCCTCTTAAAGGCATAGTTGACCCAAAAATAAAAAAATTCTGTCATTATTTTCTCACTCAGTTTGTTCCAAACTTCTGTTTCTTTCTTCTGTTGAGTGAAAAAAAAAAGGTGAATGTTGATATTCTAATGGTTGGCAGTAGCTGTTGACTTGTAAGTCAGTGGTTACCGTCAACTATTTGATTACCATATATATATATATGTATGTATATATATGTATATATATGTATGTATATGTATGTATGTATGTATGTATGTATATATATATATATATATTATTATTATTATTATTATTATTATTTTTTTTTTTTTTTAAAGAGAGAATTTTCATTTCTATGTAAACAATCCTTTTAAACTGATGTGTAATACTCCGTTGTCTTACTGTCTGCAGGTGAAGATGGGTTTGCTGGTGGATCTGACCAACACCAGCCGCTTTTATGATCGTGCAGAGATAGAAAAAGAAGGAATCAAATACGTGAAACTTTCCTGCAAAGGGTACGTCAACCATAGAATCTGAATCCTGTGCTGTTTTTCTTGCATTTGAAATCTAATCCACTTGTTGCGATGCTGTTTCTGAGTCCAAGCCTTTGTTCATTTGAGCTGAGAATACTACCTCAGCAGCTGTTTAAAAGCAGTTATAATATTACATGTTTAAGCTAAGCTTTTAAAAGATCAGAGTGTACACTACAGCGTCTGGCTTGTGGCAACCCAGACGCCAATATTTTAATGATTCTTAAAAGATGCATCACTGCATCTGGCCTTCTGAGATTTTGGTATGTTGATAAAGGTTAGGATCATGATTTTTTCGATAGTACTACATCAGACTGAGTGTATGTTAGCACCATTTGTTGTTTGCTTTTTGTATCTGATTGAATATTTGGACGTAGAAATGGTGACGCATGGCATCAGACTTAACAAGTGGATATATCCCAGCAAGCATAAAACATTTCATGATGATTTAGGGATTTTTATGTAGTGCTTAACTGTGTATTGCTATACACCCATAGCGCTTTACAATCATTTGATGAGTAGCTTAAAATACTCCTAAAAATGAAGTAAGTAAATTAAGTAATTAATAAGATAACAGAAACATGACATCTAGTTGACATATTCATACACAAAAATAATTGGACAACAAATTGTAACTTTAAGTTGCAAATATGTCTTGTTTTTTGACAACCAAAGTAAAACATTTTGAAATTTGATATTGTAAAAATATAGTAAAATTTTTTAAATAAATATATTCTTTAAATGTATATATTTTATTTATATATATTTTATTTGTCCAAATCCATTGATTATAAATTATTATAAATGAATTTACAAACATAAAAGATTGCAGATGTTTGTGCATTTCCCACAACCGCCGAACATTTTACTTAAGCAAATTGTAATTATTCATATTATAGGCTAATAAGAAGAGACTTTTTGCATTGGCATACAAGATATGCGATCCATGAAAATATACACATATCATATGAACTGTTGTATTTCTGAAGTGCAGCTGTGCTAATAATGATCATTTGAAGATGTTGTGAGTCCAATGTGAACACAACATACAAGAGGACACAACATACAACAACAACAATAATAATAATAATAATAATAATAATACAATAATACAACATAGGTAGTAATGTAATCAGACAGTATAAATGTTTTTCAATTGCTTAAATATTATATGCAACCGATCTGACAGCATACTGTGAAAAAAATGAATTGGGTCATTGCTGTATGAATTTAGGGCCCCGATTACTTCAAGTGAAATCAAAGAGTGTATCTGTGTAATGGTATGAAAAATAAATTTGTTGAGAGTGTATTGAGGCATTTATTTAGCATTAAAATCTTAATTTCATCAGATTGGTTGAGTGTGTGTGAAAGCATGTGAATGGTTAGACTGTCTTTTGATTTTACTTTTAGTATAAAGCTTTGAATTTTTGTCACATTTTCACTTTATTCTTTGTGTGAACATGAGCTTCTCAAAGCTGAAGACAGTGGTTTGACTCCAGTATGATGTGTGCCATTCTTCTGGCATGCTAGCTTTGGTCTGTCATCTTAAAATCAACGTGTTTGTGTCTCCTTTAGTCACGGTGAATGCCCCACAGGAGAGACGACAGAGATGTTCATCAGGCTGTGCGAGCACTTCATAGTGAAGACGCCCACAGAGCTCATCGGTAAGACCAGCCAGCTCGGCTCTGACAGTTTTGCTTGATTTTGTTGTTGTGTAGCACCCTTAAACCCCGACTCCAGCAATTACACTGTGTGCTGTTCAGGCCTGATACAACACATAATTTGTCTAGCTGAAAGTATCGTAAAAGTCATCTGTATGACTTGTGTGCGGTATTCCACAAGGAACAGACTGTAGTTTTTAAGTATTATTCACTGGAAATATTCCCCGGAATATAACTGTGCATGTTCATATATTGTAAGGAATGGTTTGTGTTGTACATGTAAGTAAGTAGGTTTGAATATGTCTAAGTGCAAATAAGATTTTAGAGCTACTGTAAGAGAAATTGCTGTGCTAAGCAACACGATTACAGCCAACCGGAATATATTTAATAATTAATATGGAGATATATGGAGAATGTTAAATGAATAAGATCTGACTGTGTACAGGAATAGAAACAAAGCACACCGACAAAATGTCCTGTTGCATCTGGTTAGAACACGTTATTGAGGGAAAAAAAACAAAAAAAAGAAATCAGTTTTTTCTTGTTGCACAGAAAGTATAAATAGATTTGATTTTTAGTTATTGTAAATATTGTATACATATTTACAATATACACCAATACAGAATTGAGTCATTTACGCTAGAACCGATCTCATGAAACCTTCTTCGATCATTCATTTCAAGTGATTCACTAGCAAAAGCCTGGTAAAATTAAATTAAATTAGCTGTTCATTTTCAAATTTCTACATTGCTTATAATGATTTTAAAACAAAGTTCCGATCTGAATCAAATGATTTGCAATCTGCACTCCAAAGTTCCGATCTAAAGCAAAGGATTTGTGAACTTGCTCCAGAGTTCTGATCTGAAGTAAAAAAATTCACGAACTTGCTCCAAGGTTCCTATCTGAATCAAAAGATTTGCGAACCTGCTCCAAAGTTCCAATCTAAATGAAATGATTCTCGATCTGCACTGAAGTTCTAATCTAAAGCAAAAGATTCGTGAACCTGCTCCAAGGTTCCAGTCTATATCGAACGATTTGCAATCCGCACTCCAAAGTTCCGATCTAAAGCGAATGATTCATGAACTTGCTCCAAAGTCTAAATGAAATGATTTTTGATCTGCACCGAAGTTCCGATCTAGAGCAAAAGATTCGCGAGAATGGATGTAAGAGAATGAAAGTGAATTATATTACATGCAATGTAATACTTAAATATTAAATGGAAAAAATGGCTAGTCCAATCCTGATGCACTGAGTGGTGACGATCATAATGTCTTGGTAAATAAAGCATCATGGAAGCTAAGTGACAGATGCAGACTTTGAGTTGTTGACACGCAGCAGTGAACTCTGAATAATTCTGATCATTTCTTGTTTTCAGCAAATAACTGTAATATGAAATATATTTATGTGACATACAGAGGCAGCTGAGTATGACATCTGGAGACGTTCATATGTGACTCAAGTCAAAGTGACTGTGCCAATAACAAGTGGAAGTCACAAACTTTGTTGTGTAAATTAAATGAAATTGCTCGGATGCTTTATATCACAGCTCTGAAATACACATATCGTTCAAAAGTTTGGAGTCAGCTAGATTTGTAATGTTTTTGACATGATATCTGCTCACAGAGGCTGCATTTAGTTAATGAAAAATACAGTAATGTTATAAAATATTATTACTAACTTTCAGCATCATTACTCCAGTCTTCGGTGCCACATGATCTTTCAGAAATCATTTTAATAAGCTGATTTGCTGCTCAAGAAACATTTCTTTTTATTATCAGTGTTGAAAATAAATATTTTTGTGGAAACCATGATACCTTTTATTTTTCAGGATTCTCTGATGAATAGAAAGTTCAAAAGAACAGCATTTATATGAAATTGCTAACTCCAAACAAGTTTGAAATCAGTATATTAGACATAAAAAGCAGTTAATAATTAAGTGCAGCCTTGGTGAGCAGAAGAGATGTCAAAAACATTGAAAATCTTACTGCCACCAAAGGTTACATCTTGAAGTGTTTTAATACTCTATTTTGAAACCTAAACTTTAGCTTTTGCTTTGTACTGAGGTCCTGATCACCCTGTTAAAGATTATTTTTGGATAATGACTGATACACGTACTGTTACGCCCCAACCAGTGAGTGTGAGCTCGGCCTGTTGGAGGCGCTCTTGAGTCACGATAATGCGCTGCCATACAGAAGCTGCTAAATGAGACGGAATATATGAATGTCATTGTTATCACCACGGCAACAGTGTGATTGACACTGCAGGGAACATGAGCACCAGCGACGCTTGGAAAAGCGAGACACATGGAGAGAGCTGGAGCTCAGGGCAGCGGGAGGAAGACATGGCAAGCGCTAGATTACTGTTATTGGTCCTCTCTGATGATTAATCAGGTAAATTAGCTACACTGTGCCGTGGCAGTCTGCAAGTACACTAAATCAGTGCTGATTTCTACTGTTGTAATATCCTTTACACAAAATAGATCTTAGGTAAAGTTACAGAATGGGACCAGGGTGTTTTTACCTAGGAAAATCCATAACTCATCAGAGTATTTTAGGCTGTCTAGACATTTTAATAAATTGATTACAAGCAAATAATTTGTGTTTGCAGGCAGTGCTATTACTTGTTGAGGGAAAGTATGCTGTAGTAAGAAATATTTTCACTTGGGAGACAATAAAATAGGCAAAACAATCTTGTAGACTTTCACTGAAGGAGGAACCCAAACCAAACTCTCTAGAGACCAGAGAATCACAGAGACTTGAAGGTATATTCTTTTGACTTTAGTCTAAGAAATCCAGCAACTAAAACAAAAAAAGGAAAGGAAAAACAAAACCCTGCACTCCTATTTATAACACAATGCAGGGGATGCAACTCAGAAAATTATTCTATAATTAACTTTTTGCCACAATTGCTGTAAGCAAATATTTGTTACTATTATTATTATTATAACAATGTATTTTTTTTCATTATGCTTAATTAAATGCACTACCCTTCAAAAGCTTTATTTTGTATTGTTTTATTTAGCAAGGATGCATTAAAATGATCAAAAGTGAGATTTATAATGTCACTGTATTTCTATTTCAAGTAAATGTTGTTCAAAATCAAAAACAAAAATTGTTTACATTGATGAGAAATCAGCATATTAGAATGATTTATGAAGGATCATGTGACACTGAAGACTTCAGTAATGATGTTGAAAATTCAGCTGGGAAAACATATGTGACCCTGGATCACAAAACCAATCATAAGGGTCAATTTTTTAAAATAATGAGCTTTCCATTGATGTATGGTTTGTAATTACAGGACAATATTTGCTTGAGATACAACTTTTTGAAAATCTGGAATCTGAGGGTGCAAAAAAAAAACAAAACATTGAGAAAATCACCTTTACAGTCGTCCAAATGAAGTTCTTAGCAATGCATATTACTAATCAAAATTTAAGTTTTGATATATTTACGGTAAGAAATGTACAAAATATTATCATGGAATGTGATCTTTACTTCATATCCTAATGATTTGTGGCATAAAAGGAAAAATGTAAAATTTTGATGCATACAGTTTTTTTTTCGTGCTACTTAAGACTGGTTTTGTGGTCCAGGGTCACGCATATTATAATAGCAAACAGTTCTTTTAATTTGTAATAATATTCCATAATATTACTGATTGTAGGGTATTTTTAATTAGCTGAATGCAGCCTGGATGAGCAGAAGAGATTTCTTTCAAGAATGTTAGAAAATCGCACTGACCCTAAACTTATAAACAGCAGTGTAGATCTTTTTTCTTTGTACGTTTACGACAGACATATGCTAGTGAGTCTCTGTTTCTGCATCTGTGATAAAAGCCTGAAAACTCATTGCAATTTCTTCCTCATATATTTATTTTAGTGGCTTACTCCACATATGTGCCACCACATGGAAAAAACAAAATTTTTTGGTCTTAGATTCAGCTTCTCTGATGGTAAATATTCCACTGAGGTAATTGCTGTTAGGCACAACAGATGTTTCATTAGTAGACAGATGTTTGCAGCACTTGTAGTTTATTTACACACACGACCTATTTTTACTTGCATTTGACGCTTGCCAAATTTGGATGTTATTTTTAATGATGTTTTTCCCAAATTTTATAATAATAGTGAAGTCATTAAAACCATGACAAATCACAAAATAATTCTAAAATCATATCTTATGCATGGGTTTTTTCTTATAAATCGCTACCTTTTGTCTAGATTCCAGCTTCATGAGGTACATCCTGAGACTTTTCTTCCCTGTTGTCCATCACGCATTAGTTGTTAATGTGTGTAAAGGTGTGGTCACATAAGCAAAATTTTGTTTTGGTTATTTTAATAAAAATAGTACAGTTTATATACTTTTTAATGTCAAACGCTCGTCTTGTCTTACTCCTCCTGGACTGTTTTTGTTCTGGTTCATGACAGTTAGTGTATGTCGAAAAACTCCCATCTCATGTTCTCCCTCAACTTCGAAATCGTCCTATATCACTGTTTTACCTTTTTTGTTAAGGGTGTTTGATCTTCTTTGCATGTTCACTTTGCAAAGACTGGGTCGGTACTTCTGCAGTGATGTAGGATGATTTTGAAATGATTTTTGAAGTTGAGGGAGAAAATAGAGTTTTTCGACATACCCTAACTGTCTTGAGCCAGAATACACAGAGTTCAGGGAGATCAAGACAAGACGAGCTTTGAGATTAAAAAGTATATAAATTGTATTATTTTTATGAAAATAACTGATCATTTCACTAGATAAGACCCTTCTTCATCGGCTGGGATCGTTTACAACTGCATCTGTGATCGTTTGAAGCCGCATTTAAACTGCATTTTGGAAGTTCAAAATCGGGGCACCGTATCAGTCCATTATATGGAGAAAAATGCTGAAATGTTTTCCTCAAAAAACAATTTCTTTATGACTGAAGAAAGAAAGACATGAACATCTTGAATGACAAGGGAGTGGGAACATTATATGTGAATCTTTGTTTTGGAAGTGGACTTCTCCTTAAAGCATAAGGCTTTATGTCTAAAGGTTTTTAGGATCAGCATGCAGTGTGTTGTGTTGAATGTGAGCTCACCTGTTTGTAGAGTTGAGTGACACCCAGGATCATTCCACAATAATCTTACGTCTGTGATGAATGAATTTCAGGTAGTTTATTCTTAGAAAGCTGAATGTTTTTTTCTATGCATGGCGTGGTTTCATCAGTTGTAGGATGGTGTAGGTATTTAAAATTGTCACATGACTTGTGAAGGACCGTGGGAGTGTGAAATGTAGTGCAACGCTGGTGAAGAGTAGCGTACACTTTAATTAGCCAAAAAACTGTTTCTAACACTACTCTTAAATGAGCTCTTGGAGAAATATTCTTAAAGAAGTATATATTTTTGGTCCCACTTTGCTTTAGGTGTCTTTAGCTTCTTTTTACTGTTTGGTACTATGTACTTATTGTGCTTGTGCTTTAT
Source organism: Labeo catla (assembly GCA_012976165.1). Taxonomy (NCBI): domain Eukaryota; kingdom Metazoa; phylum Chordata; class Actinopteri; order Cypriniformes; family Cyprinidae; genus Labeo; species Labeo catla. The sequence continues at coordinate 729,124 of VONZ01000081.1, forward strand.
TGCATAAAAATTTTGCTGCTGTTGAGATGGGATAGTTACATCCCTGGTGGAAAAAAAACCAGCATATGCTGGTAGATATGTTTTGATGCTGATTTAAGCTGGTCCTTTGCTGGTTTATGTTGGTCCTTGACCAGCAACATGACCAGCATAAACCAGCATCAAAACAAACCTACCAGCATATGCTGTTTTTTTTTCACCAGGGATATTCATTACTAATTATTATTAATGTTACTGATGCAATTGCATGCACATATTTTTTAATTTAAGTACAGTGTAAAAACATGCATGTAAATTATTAAAATGTTCATAGTAGTTAACAACCCTTAATTAGCTTGATTAATTGGTGCACTTTGTTTGCCATTGATTTACATTTAAATAGTTGATGGCTTTATTTTCCTTATATTTTACACTGATCTTTCATTGCATTTACACAGAAATAACTAAATTAAATAAAAAATAAATAAAAGCAATAATGAATTCATTACAGCTAAGGGGCGTTGTTAGGCACAACATGAAGCAGAGTGCCTAAAACCTCTTAGCTTTTATAAATGCACTGTAAACCATGGCTTCACAGGGCTTATGGCTTTTATAAAACGGTTATTGCATATGCGTATAGTAAAGTTTCACAAAATAAAGCAAATAAAGTGTAATGATATTAATAAAAACATTATTCTTCTGCCAAACAGAAGTTCCTCAAAATGTAGTTCCTCAAAAACGGTTGTGGTTGCAACAAAATTGTTGCCGAGCAACACACAGATGTAAACAAAGGTGTATGTTTGTAGACTAATTTACAACAGCTTTGAACACAGCTGAACCAATCAGCTGAACTATTCGTTTTATAAACATAAAAACAAGTACAACCTAGCTTGGTTTTTACAGTGTGTGTAGAAAATGTAAGCGGTTGCCATGAATAGCTGTTGCCTAGGGTTGTAACTACAAGTACTAATTGACTAATATGATGTTTCAAAGAGCCTTTTGATGTGCTTGTACACTCTTGTGTGCATTAAGCAATGTGCAGTATATTGAAATGTCTCTGACAGTGATATTAACATTTCATGTTTTTATTTTTTATTTTATTTTATTTTTTAACAAATCAGTATAAACATCTGTTTCATGAAACACTGTAATGAACACTTTACGAAGACTAATAATTGATGCTCCTGTGGCTGTAATCTCATGCTTGAGAAAGCATTCATTATTCAGATGGGTTGAGGTGTGTGTGAGGATTTTCCTGTGTTACAATTAAAACCTTATCACATACCAGCCAAATATTAAATCTATAAGGAACTTTTTAAAAATTACATTTGTACAGAAAAAGACTCCTTAAAATCCTTTTAATTGGTTCACTGTAAGTTACTTCACCATATATGGTAATTGCAAATGATTTAACACTGCATTATGTAATCATGTAATTTTATAGCATAATACTGTCCTATTGGTTTTTGGAAGTAAAAACTCCCAGAAGTGCATGGCACATCACATAGAATTGTATTTTGTTTAATTTGATTTCTTCTTGTTTTTGTTATCCATAATGTATAGTAATGTTAGTGTGCTTTTGTTACATTATTTTTAATTAGTTTATTGCCCTATTTTATTGTCACATGTGTTTACCTGTTGTCCCACAACCCTAAAAAGTATTCAAATCTTAGATGTTTATTAAGATTCCTTTATTATATGTATATATAAATATTTATATATAAAATCATCATTTATTGGCTACTTTCAGTTGGGAGGTGTCTGTCCTGAACCCTAACCTCTAAATTTCAACTTAAGAAAATGATATACAGTAGAAATAATTTTTGTATTTTTTTTTTTTTCCGTTTTAAAGTATCTTTTTTTAGTTTTTTGATTAAAAAAGTGAAGTTCAAAAAATATTTATTTTATATTTATTTTAAAAAAACTGTTCTGCATTTTACATGTCACTACCGAAACGGTGTAAGTTTTTTGGTCCATTTACTGAGACTGATTTTAAATAAACCCATACATTTATGATCAGGAAATATTCCTGTGTCCCTCTCTCTCATAGCTACAAGGTGTGAATAGATAGATCTCAAAATTTGAGGTAAATGTGTTTAAAATTTTATCAAATCTGTGTGTAACTTTAAGGAACGTCACTACCGAGCACTTTTTTTCTGCAATTAAGCACATTTTTTGGGAGTTTTTCCATAACGTTTAGTTTTCATATGTGCACAGCTGTTCAGAACTGTGCTAGCTAACCATGTGCTGATTAGCATCTTCGACCTATGTACTAGGTAGGTAGTGACAAAATGGAACACATAATCCTCATATTTGGGAGAAATAAACTAAATTTAGTACAGTTATGCAATTTTTTTATTTTAGTATGTTTTAGTAGTGTTTTAGTATGTGGGTTAAAATAGTATGTGGGTTACCAAAGCACTTTTGTCATTACTGAAAATGTGATGTCACAAATAAAACATGGGACGTTTTGTCAAAATTAAAATATACTGATTTATTAACTAAGATGTTATGATAGTGTTCACTGTATATTCAAACTAATGAATCTTTAACTTGGAAATCAGTATGATCAACTTTTTGCCTTTTTCAAAGAAAAAGTGGATTCAAGATACAACAAACCTCATAAATTACACTTGAAATATTGTTAAAAAAGTAATTGTAATGGATTTATCTCTGAACAAAAATGAATAAAATAGCAAAATAATAAATATTTACAATCTATATGTAAGCAAACTCTTAAAGGGGTCATCGGATGCAAAGTTCAGTTTTACATGTTGTTTGAACATTAATATGTGTTGGCAGTGTATGTAAAAATCTACCCTATAATGATAAAAATCCATGCAGTGGTTTTTAATTAATCTGTAAAAATAATATCCCCTTTTTCAAGTCGAGCCGTTCTCAGATGCCCACAGAGGGCGCTCCCACAATAGTTGATTGACATGAGTATCTTACCTCAGATCAGCTGTAACAGTCCGACCTCCATTGTTTTGATGCCGGAGCAGGGATGTAAGTTAGACAAGAATTTCTCTGATTGAGTGATTGAGGTGTTGTGTTGCTGGATGTAATAATGAACATAGTGGTCGTCATTTACTCCTGACATCTGAGCTGCTGAAGATGCAGTGGATTACGTTTGTTTGTGAAGGGAATGCGCCTCCCAATCTACATAAATACGTCTATCTTCACGCGAATCATTTATGATCCAGCTTCTCTTACAGCAGAAGTGTGTATAAGGGTTTTTTTTATGAATTTCTGCAATCGCCTTTCCTAATAACATGCCAGTTAGCAAGTTTCACAGCTAAACACGCTAAATGCGGCTACAGTAAACACTCTCGTCAGTCAGGCTCGTTTGCATTTAAAGAAACAGTCCGTCAGAATGAGATGATTTTTGCAGAGCTCATTTTGACAAGGTAAAAGGGTTTTGTTTTACACTACCATTGAGAATTTTTAATCAAAGTACACTATGTGCAGAATTATTAGGCATGTTGATATTCTGGTCATATTTTTTTTCCAAACACATTTTACCAATTCCAAACCACATCAGTCTTAATAACTACTGTCAATTTTGTATTTAATCATTTATATGTGATATATAATTGTCTGTGAAGGCTGGAAGTGAAAAACTCCTTATATTCAGGTGTGCATAATTATTAGGCATGTTTTCTTTTACAGATAAAATGAGCCAAAAAAGATATTTAACCCAGACTGAAAAGTCCAAATTATTAAATGCTCATGAGAAGAATGTAATACTAATGCATTGCAAGAATTTGCAAAGTTAAGGCTTGACCATTGGACAGCGAAATGCTTGTTGAGTCTGCATGGTCAGAAAAAAACAGGTGGAGAAGAAAAGATGCATGTTAACTGCAAAAGAATTAGAAATTAAGGTAAAGAATTAGGTGTGACACCATCAGGAACCGTTTCCAGTTCTCCAGCGTCACCATTTTCCAGAACTGCAACCGACCTGGAGTCTTCAGAAGTACAATGTGTAAGTTGAGAGTGACTCTTGAAGGACAAGCATCACATTCTCTTGTATCCTCTGATTCAAGAATTTATCTTCCAAAATCTGGCAGTACATTTTGGGAGTTCATGTTTAGTCTCCTATCCTGAAAAGTCTGACTTGCAGAGATGGACTAAAATGAACTCCCAAAACTTACTGCCAGATTCTGGAAGATAAATTCTTGAATCAGAGGTACAAGAGAATGTGATGCTTGTCCTTCAAGAGTCACTCTCAACTTATCTGTCTATAAAGCCTATAAAAAAAAAAGAAAAAACTGTCTTCATGTATTTCACAACACGTCAGCTTGTTATTCTTATTAAGTCAGGGGCATTTTTTAGGATTTTTTACCAAGCAAAGTCTCTGAGAACCTGACACATTGCACTTCTGGAGACTCCAGGTAGGTTGCAGTTCTGGAAAATGGTGGCGCTGGAGACTAAACGGTTCCTGATGGTGTCACACCTAATTCTTCACCTTAATTTCTAATTCTTTTGCAGTTAACATGCATGTTTTCTTCTCCACCTGTTTTTTCTGACCATGCAGACTCAACAAGCATTTCTCTGTCCAATGGTCAAGCCTTAACTTTGCAAATTCTTGTAATGCATTAGTATTGCATTCTTCTCATGGGCATTTAATAATTTGGACTTTTCAGTCTGGGTTAAATATCTTTTGTGGCTCATTTTATCTGTAAAAGAAAACATGCCTAATAATTATGCACACCTGAATATAAGGAGTTTTTCACTTCCAGCCTTCACGGACAATTATACTGTATATCACATATAAATGATTAAATACAAAATTGACAGTAGTTATTAAGACTGATGTGGTTTGGAATTGGTAAAATGTGTTTGGAAAACAAACATGACCAGAATATCAACATGCCTAATAATTCTGCACACAGTGTATATTAGAGACTTATCATTAAGATCCTAAAGAATCGTATTAACTTGTGGAAAATGGGCATCCGATGACCCCTTTAATAGGTCAATATAACACTTCTAAATAAATTATTATTACTGGTTTGGTAGTGACATTTACGGAGGTGACAAATATTCCAGTATTTTCTAAAATGCAATCTGAGAATTAACTGCAGAATTACTAGAAATGTGTACCTTGAATATTATACAATTTGCATACATAAATTTTTTTTCAAGATGTTTCCAACTTTGGACCAGTTCAGTAGAATGGCCCATATGTGAGTATTTACCATTTTTTATGGTCAGGCCACTTACGATAAACTATAAATTATCATGTCGCTTTCTTTTCCCTGTATTATTATAATGGCTTTTAGTACATTTTAAGGTACAACATAGAGTTTGATAGTTTAGGTAGACTGTAAGCAGACAGCAAAAATATGCCACACAGACAGTAATACCTGGAGAAGTATTTTTAAAGACTTCTGGCAACCACAACTCCCTGTTTTTTTTTTTTTTTCATCTTAAAATGATATATATTTTTACAGAGCAGGGTCTGTGGTTATTATTCTGACCTTAATGCTGCAGCAGACGGTTTCCATCCTGCCAGCTAATGGAAGATCACAACCCATAATCCCCAGTGCTGTTCCCTCAACCCTTTCAGTGCAGTTTTGTTGTGTTTGGTAGTTTTATCATGCCACACCATGATGCTGCAAGCCAAAACCCCCTCAGAGGTGCTGAAGTAGATCTCCCAATGTATAAATAACACTTCAAAACTGCAAAAAAGCCCACAGTCGGCCATCAAAGCTCAGACATCAGTGGAGTCGAGCATCTGTGGAGTGGCTCAGAAATCGCTGTTTGCATCAGTGCGGCATAAAAGTTTTTGTTAAATCACTATCTAGCGACTAGGACAGCTGTGGGATGTGATATAAAATCAGACCGATGAATGTGTGGCATTCGCCGTTATGAAATCTTTATTTTTGTATTGCCAGAGGACATAATCCCAGAAATACCCAGTACAGCAACATCCATGAGAGAACGCTTTGATAAAAAAGCTCATTTGCTGATACTTTTGTCGAGTCATTGTAAATATGGATATGATGTTTCTTTGAAGGCAGGCTGATCAAGAACAAACACACTTTACGCTCGGTTGAGTTTGTTCATTTTGCCATCGTTTGACATTTGGCTTGCGTCCACTTTTGGGAAAAAAAAAAAAAAGAAATCCTGTTGGCTATGATTTTACCCTATAAAGAAACTTTAGCAGGGTATGAAGAAAATGAGTGAAATTCATTTCGTCCAGATGAAATGGCTGTTTCACTCCAGGGGGAATAATATATAGAGAATGTATGTTGAATATGATGTATGTTTCTGGTGTTATTGGAAACATTTCATCAGTGCATGTTATTGCAAAGACGAAAGTGTTTGTCTTTGTAATTTTTCATCAAAATGTAATAACTCGCACTACCTCTGAAATGACTTCTCTTTTCATCTAACCTTTCCTAGACTGTGCTGGCTATTGGTTAATGTCAAACAAAACATAAATACATTTGCAGGTAAAAAAAAAAAAAGTATGCCTTTATGTGCATAAATTGGTGATAAAATGATGTTTGATTTGAGTCACAACAATAAACAATTACAGTCTTGCTCAAATAACACATTTACTTTTTTTTTCTTTTCTCTACGAGAAGTCTGTTTTATCAAGGCTGCGTTTAATTGATCAAAAATCTGTGAAAACAGTAATATTGTAAAATGTTTTTAAAAAATCACTGTTTCCTATTGTAATATATTGTAAAGTGTAATTTATTCCTGAATTTTCAGCATCATTCAGAAATCATTCTAATATGCTGATTTGCTGATTAAGAAATGTTGAAAACAGTTGTGCTGCTGAATATTTTTGTGGAAACCATGATATTTTGTCTTGAGGTTTCTTTGATGAATAGGAGGAACAGTCTTTACTATCACTTCAGATTGATTTCATGCATCCTTGAGTGTGCATTAAAAATGCATATAAAAGAAACAAACAAATAAAAATCCCCAAACTTTTGCACGGTAGTGTATGTGAACCCTTAGATTTAATAAACAGTTGACCGTCCTTTTGACAGCCATAACCTCAACCAAACATTTCCTGTAATTGCAGCTCAGACATTTACAGCGGTCAGGAGGAATTTTTCACCTTTTTTCATTTACAAACCATTGGTTCTGCAATATCCTTTTTTTATGTGGAGTGGATGGCTCTCACGAGACCCTGCCAAAGCTAGGTTGAGGTCAGGTCACTGACTCGGCTGCTCCAGAAGGTGAATTTTCCTTTGCTTGATTGACTGTTGAGCTTTGGGTTGTTGTCCCATCTCATCAGTGAACTTCAGTCGACTTCACGTTCCCCTGATAGATGTTTTGATATATTTTAGTATTCATTATGTGTTCGCTAAAGACATGAAATCAAATTTGTTTATCAATTCATGCAAAAATCCTAAGGGATCTCATACTTTTTCCTGCAACCATAGCTGAGCTCTTTAAGCATTGTTGAGTCTTTCAGACGGCAGTGCAGGGAGCTGGGGGTCTGCAGAACAAATTTGCATATCATTTTGTACAAGCTTTGTGATTTTGTATGCAATAGTTTGCGCTGTTCACAACCACTGACAGTGGGCTGAATGCAGATCTAGCAGATTGATGACTGAACACACACATTACAATTGATGGATGCTTTTTTAAAAAGAGTCCCCCATCATACGCAGTGTCTTGACAAATGCTACACACACACAGAACATCGAACTCTGCATGTACTTTTAAATGTAAAGCAGAGCGATGAGAGACTGGGGTGTTGTTACTGACTACCTAACATATTGTATAATTTAGTTAAAACAAAGTGAAAACAATATAAATTATACTGTATGATTTTGAGATCCATCTTTTGACTCATATGCAACTATTACAGAAGGTTCAAATGCTCACTGATGCACCAAATGGAAAAAACATGCATTAAGAGCCGGGGGGTGAAAACTTTTTGAATTTGAAGATCAGGGTGAATTAAAATTAATTTTGTCTTCTGGGAAACATGTCAGTATCTTCTGTAGCTTCTGAAGGGCAGAACTAAATGAATAAAAAATGTTATTTAGGCAAAATAGGAAAAATGTACACACTTTTATTCTGTTCAAAAGTTTTCACACCCAGGCTCTTAATGCATCATTTTCCGTCTGGAGCATCACTGAGTCTTTGACCCTTCTGTAATAGTTGCATATGAGTCTCTCAGTTGTCCTTAGTGTGAAAAGATGGATCTCAAAATCATACAGTCATTGTTGGAAAGGGTTCACACACGCAAAAATGCTGAAAAACCAAAGAATTTGTGGGACCTGAAGGATTTTTATGAAGATCATCAGGCAGTTTAACTGTTCAGGACAAACAAGAGACTCGTGAACAACTATCACTAAACGAAAAAACACAGGATTAAGAATGAAGCTTATGTAAACTTTTATATGGGGTAATTTTTATAAATTCAACCTTTTTTTTTTTTCTTTTATGTGAAATGTCTAATTCAGGTCAGTACTAAATAAAAAATAACTTGCATTTTGTATGATCCCTCTTATTTTGGTCAAATAATTAACATTTAGCAGATTCTGCAAGGTGTATGTAAACTTTTGACTTCTACAGTATATATATGCTTTGCCTTGGGAACAATCTGATATTTCATATATCTCATTTTCATTTATTTTAACTTGGTGTACTAAAATAATTTATGCTTAAACTGAAATCTAAATTAAGAAAAATAATTCAAAATGTGAATAAAAGTTTGAATAACAATGTTTTTGGGTAAGTTACTCAAAAGATTAATGGTAACACTTTAGTACAGGGACCAATTCACAGAGCCACTTATTAGCACACCTATTATTAACATACTGGCTGTTTATTAGTACTTATAAAGCACATATTCTGCATGACCATATTTAAAGGAGAAGTCCACTTCCAAAACAACAAATCACAAATAATTTACTCACCCCCTTGTCATCCAAGATGTTCATGTCTTTCTTTCTTCAGTCGTGAAGAAATTATGTTTTTTGAGGAAAACATTACAAGATTTTTCTCCATATAATGGACTTCACTGGTGCCCTGATTTTGAACTTGCAAAATGTAGTTTAAATGCAGCTTCAAAGGCTCTAAACGATCCCAGCTGAGGAAGAAGGGTCTTACCTAGCGAAACGAACTGTCATTGTTTTTTCTGAAAAATAATTTTTCTTTTATATTTTTTAAGCACAAAAGCTCATGTAGCACAGGTTCTGGGATGCACGTTCATGGCGCTACGTACTATTGAATCACATTGAAAGGTCACACAGAACCACAGACCCAGTGTTTACAAAGAGAACGTGCAAAGACTAAGAAAGTGCAAGTAGGTCAAATGCTGTTTACAAACAAAAAGGTACAACGATATCCTCCTCTCAAGTTCTCAGGAAGAGAAAATAAGGTGGAGTTTTTCACTATACTCAGTACACAGACGATGAACGTACACGCGATTCGTAGTAGTGATGGAAAGTTCAGGTCATTTTACCGACTTCTTTACGACTGAAGAAAGAAAGACATGAACTTCTTGGATGACAAGGGGGTGAGTACATTATTTGTGAATTGTTGTTCTGGAAGTGAAGTTCTCCTTTAAAGGGAGATTACATTAAAAACATACTTTAACATTAGATGTTAAAATGTGATATCAAATCTGATATTGTTTTATATAGAATTGTTCAATAGTCCATACAATAGTTAATGCAATTACATCAGAAGTAGTTGCAATTAAATTACAAAAGAATAAGAGTAATCCCTTACTTTACTTTTTCAAGGGAAAAGTAATTAAATGACAGTAATGCATTACACCCAACATGTGTAATAATATCTTAATGATTCTAAAATGAAGCTGCTTGTACGAGAGCATGAGCACGATCGTGTGTCTTTATCGTACAACGTACAACATCTTACAACAGGCAGCATGACGGTGCTGTTGCTTCAGGATGGCGGGTCAGATTACTGCTGCTACAAATCAAGCACAGCTTGCTGTCTGTATTTATTTCCTCAGTCAGGTGTAATCAACTGGTATATTGGCCTCTCCTATGTGGATGAACTGAAGATTATTCATTAGGATGAAAGTGACAGGACTGCATACATTAGAAGGTCTATTCTGTGAATCAGTCTAACAGCGGCTGATTGAGCATCGGATTGATGCTGTCTGCGCTGAACACAGCAGCCTTTCAGAAATAGCACAGGGCATCTGTTTACTGTCGGCGACACGGCGCGGTTCACATCCAGAGCAGACAGCATCATTGATCGGAATGGGTTCTGTTTGCTTTTGACGCGACACCGGCGTAGACGGGGTAAATGTCATGAACTCAACATGCTTAACTCTAGCTTCATTTTGCAGCGTCTGTGGAAGCACATTTTAAAGTTGTTTTGCATTTCACGGTGCTGTTTAAGACTTAACTGACTGTTGCTTTGTCTCGTCCCGCGTCTTTTGTGGCCAATGTATTTTTATACCATCCTTGTGATATTTAAAAATTAGTCAAATTTATCTTTAACTTTATTTTGTGCTTTCTCTTTTTTTGGCCAAAGAATCAAACGAAAAATACGAGCATAAGGAGGTGGAAAGAGTTTGTGACCATAACTGTACAAAAGCATATGAAAACAACTTGGACATGGGTGTCTAACAGACTGTCTTTTTTATGGGATCTAAGAAACTTTGCTCATGTGCAGTTACAGTGTCTTACTTCCATCTGCCATTGATTTTATGTGGCTATTTTGTGTAGCTGCACGCTAAGTTGTCATCTGTTTTATTGATTTTTTTTTTTTTGTTTTTGTGATGAATGGCATTAAGGTGTAATACTGCCACCTGCTTTGTTGGGGGTGTCAGCTGGCATTGGGTTATTTATATTGTGTATGTTTGATATTAAGACAATATCAATATTTAAAGCAGCTGTAAGCATGTTTTTCTTTTTTTAATCTTGAAATATCAAAATCATTCTGATGGTACCCTGACTTCTGTTAAATTTTAATCAGTTTTATAGCAAAATACAAACAATGCGCCTTACCATAATGTGTTTTTCAAGCTCTTTAGTGTGGCGTGACAGATCGCTGTATTCATGTGAATCAAAATTTAATAAATTATACTGTTCCACAACCGAATCTGCAAAAACGTCTGTGACGTCCAATGAGCCGTTCTAATGGTTGAAGTGGGTATTATTTGCAGCGTTGGCCACCCAGAATCTGAAGACTTTTGTGCTTTGTTGCTTTTAATGTAACACGGCTCAGCTTTCAAATTCTGTCAGTTTTGTCCCAAAATACAGATTATAAATGTGTTTCCTCTTTATTTTAAGTTTATAGCAAGATATTAAAGTGAAGGAACATCAGAAGGTGTAGCCTAATTTAATAAAATCAGTGTCTCATTGTAATCAGAAAGATGGTTGATTTACATGCAGTTTAAACTGAGGCGAGTACAGCAATCTGTCACACCACATTTAAGAGCGTGAAAAACACGTAATTGTAAGATATATTTCTGTATTTCAATATAAAACTGACAGATTTTCAAAGCTTAGACTTTGGAGTAACCCCCAGTGCTCCCAAATTGGGCCATTTCATTGAAAATTTTGAAAATATTTCAACTTTATTCTCAAAATATTTTGACTTTATGCTCAAAATATTTCGATCTCCAGGAACAGGAGATTTTATTCTCAAATTATTTTCACTTTATTTTTGAAATATTTCAACTTTATTCTTGAAATGTTTTGACTTTATTATTGTCATTTTTAATTTATTCACAAAAAAATGTGACTTTATTCTCAAAATATTTCCACTTTATTCTTGAAATATTTCCACTTTATTCTTGAAATTTTTTGACTTAATTCACAAAAAAATTAGACTTTATTCTCAAAATATTTCAACTTTATTCTCAAAATATTTCCACTTTATTCTTGAAATATTTTGACTTTTTTTCTTGTAATTTTGACTTTATTCACCAAAAAAGTGACTTTATTCTCAAATTTTCGACTTTATTCACCAAAAGAAAAGACTATTCTCGAAACAATTCAACTTTTCTCATAATTTTTACTTTATTTTCTAAATATTTCCACTTTGTTCTCGAAATATTTCGATTTTTTTTTCGTAATATTTCAACTTCATTCACAGAAAAATTTGACTTTATTCTCGAAACATTTTAACTTTATTCTCATAATTTTTGCTTTATTCTCAAAATATTTCAACTTTATTCTCGAAATATTTTAACTTTTCTCCAAATTTTTTCTTTATTTTCTAAGTATTTCCACTTTATTTTCTAAACATTTTTGCTTTATTCTCATAATTTTGACATTATTCCTGAACTTTTTCAACTTTATTTTGAAATATTCCAAATTTATTGTCGAAATATTATGACTTTAATCTCGTAATCTTAGATTAGTTTTTTAACATGGCACTAAAATACTGTTGTACTTTACAGCAGCAACAAACGCATGTGTAGAGTTATCCAGTGGTGTCCATTTGTTTTCAAATTATTCTATAAATATGATGTTAAACAAATATAGATTTCATTTCAGCAGTTGGTATATATGCGTTTTTGTTATCTTTAAATTAAATATCGTGATACCATAAATTAGTGTTATATCTGCCATTGTTCATTCATTCACTGGATATGTTTTGGTTGATCAACTAATATATTTACAATAGTGAAATCCAAAAACACTCAAAACTATATAGAGGTTCTTTCATTTTGTTCAGTATCACATTTATCATCAGTTCCTGTATATGACAATTTCTATGTGTGATATATGGACGACGTTGGCCTTTGCATCGTGCTGTTTTTCATTTCTCTGATGATTATGCTGTTGCAAAAGCGGCAAACTCAAAACAAAAGGCCAGCTCTATGAAAGAAACTCTCTGAAAGCACGTCTCTCTGCACTTCCTGCTGATGACTGTAATTATCTTAATAAGTTCACACAGCTATTTGCAAGCTGCGGCTGGTTTGACCAGAGTTCAGCACTCAGCGCTGCATATTTAATACTTGTATCAGTGAGCGGGAGAGCAGTCCACAAATGAAGGGTTTTGTTCTGTCATCAGTTCCCGCTGCATCACTCCGAAGGCCAGTGGTCACGGACCGCGTAAATAACCAAAAATGATGATATTGATTTCAGTGAAGGATGAAAATCGTTCATGTGTCCAGAATGATTGGTTTGGCGGGGGGGTGGGCTGTGTGAATAATGTGTGATTCAGTTGTGTTGAAGTCACTGTTGTGTTCTGTCTCCCGCAGGCGTTCACTGCACGCATGGCTTCAACCGCACCGGCTTTTTAATATGTGCCTACCTGGTGGAGAAAATGGACTGGAGGTTAGATAACACACATGAGCACTCACCCAATCAGCACATGTAGACGGGCACAAAATCAACTTTTTTTGCCCACCAGCCACAGTAGATGGAAAATGCCAAGTCAAGTAACCTGAAATGGCCCTCGATGCACACACAGTTCATTGCTTAAAATAGCACTAAAGTATTCAGCGGGCTAATTTGTACCGGTAACTTCATTAAAAGGAGCAGGTTCATGAGTCATTTGTTTGTGAAGTTTTTCTGTGCAGCTCAAAATGTAGATAAAATGACACAACTCCCAAAAATAAAATTTCCTTGCATTTAAGCAACAGAATTTAAGGGAAGATTAGCAAAATAACCTGCCATTGTCTAAAAAGTACCCACTTTTGACTGTTGGTCAGATGTCATCAACATGAAGTAATGATTTTATACCACCACTATTTAAAAATTTGAGGTTAGTTTCTGACACTGAGTCTGGACTGGAGTATTGATACTGAAAATTCAGCTTTGATCACAGGAATAAATTACATTTTAATATGATATTTACATTGAAAACATTTATTTTGAATCGTAATAATATTGCACAATATTTGGGCCATTCCACTGACAAAACTCTTCCAAAAAATATTATAAGAATAATTTTCTGAATCTAGTAATACACATAATTAACTATTCAAAATCTGCATTGGTCAGTCTTAGGTAACTTTATTTAATTTTTACACAATTTTAAAGTGGAAGATGGATGCATTTTTCTCAGTCCTGTTACCAAGACTTGTGTCTTTTCATTTAAAAGCTGACCTCACTGCTAAAGAAGGCCAAATCATGTTTCTGTTTAAATCACGTGGTCTGTAGAGGTTTTGTTAGGGTTATGTTTAGGGGTAGAGGACGGGTTATGATATAAGATATAAATAACGAAAAATAATAATTATAAAATATTGCATTAAAATTTATATTAAAAATAATAAACTTAAAAAAGAATGCCTTTTTCTGTGGATATTGTTTTCTTACAGCGCAGGTCACTCAAACGCCTTTCCATGTCAGAAATTCTTCTCAAGTACATTTTCTGTCATAATTGCAGGAATATAATATAAAACAACAGTGCAGGAACAACCATAAGTTTTTTCTGGGCAAAAAATATTGTCTCAGTGTGGATAGAAGGCATTGAAAAATATTGAGATGTTAATATTAATATTATATTAATATGGATTTAGCGTATATTTGCATTAATAAATCACTCCCTCCTGTTACTATTACGTAGTTGCTATAGATGAGTATAGGATATAACGGGACTGTAAGTAGCAGGATTGAGATTTTAGGATAAAATGAGCAAATATATATTATATAGCCACAGGGATTACATACTAATATTATGAGGACACTCAACACTTTATGGTGTTTCACCAAAGATTTGTATTTTTGAAATAAAAAAGTAACATCTAAGAAATAATTTAGGTAACAAGACGGTATATTTATATTGACACTCCCAGCCACCATTACAGTATCATTAAATATACAGAAAAGAAAATGAGACCACATGCTTTCAGTCACTGAGTGACTGAGTGAAAACCTGGGGACACGACTAACGTGTGTATTTTATTTAAAATATTATATATTTATTTTAAAACAAATGTTTTTAAAGCACAGATGGGATATGGAGGTACACAAAATAAATATGATTTCGAAGGATTTGAAACATTATTTTTCATGTTAAAATGTAGCACTGGAGACATAAACAAATGCTATATTTTCAGTGTTTTAGGTAGTTTTTTAAAAAAAAAAAAAAATTAATTAAATATTTTAAATTTGCAGTTAGATTAATGTGCAGGACACTTTGCTTAATAATAAAATGTATTTTATAGTTAATTATTATGCATATTTGTACATAAAATGAATGTCCTGGCGACAGAAATGGCACCCATTAGGTGGAATGGCACATTTCAGTTTTTGCTGTATTTTTTAACAAATAAATGTAGCCTTGGTAGGCATAAGTGTTAAAAAAATATATATATATATATATATATATATATATATATATATATTTTTTTTTTTTTTTTTTTTAACACTACTAATACATCAATAATAAAAAAATGTAAAATCCAGACTTTTGAACAGTAGTGTATATATCATTATATGGTTATTTTTGCTGGAAATTCAACCCTAAATTGTTTTATATATTATATAAACATAGGAATACTTGTTTTATTAAAAATCCAGTGAGTTAAGTGCTTCACAAATGAAAGGTTTCAGCTCATCTGATTTTCTGTTTTTGTTTGGAACCTGATGGACACAAAGTGAAAATTATTCATAACTAATGAATGCATCTGACATCAGTGCAACAACAGCCCCACATCATGCAACAAAATGTCAAAACAATAAAATTAATATTATAAAACAGATTGTTCTGACTCTGAATTCCAATTGGATGAGCCAGTGGAAGCTGTTGCTGCTCACATCAGCTGAATTACTTCAATGCAGCAAGTTGTGATATTGCCGGTCAACCATAAACAACCTACAGTACATGTCTACACTGACTGTGGAACATTGCAACATGGGGGGGGGGACAAAACAAAACAAAACAAAACAATGAATGCAATCAGTGAAGCACTAAAAACTCCATTTCAGTTATAACACCAATGGTTCTTTATTGGCATCTTAATGTTCATGAAACGTTTCCACTGAACAAAAGGTTCTTTACAGTGCAAAAAGGTTCTTTAAATTATTATTTAACAAGTGAGCTTTTACCCGAACCCAGTGTTAAGAGAAAAAAATACAGTTATGATCTGAGTGCCCGAAAATTATATGCTGAATCACCACAGTGTCTTAGTTATGATGGGAAACTAAATTTACTTGATGTCCAGCCTTTCTGATTGGAAGGCTTGTCAGTTGAAATATAATAGTGGAAGATATGAACATATACTACTGTTTTAATCAGATTATGTGTGACCAACTTACCCATCATTCTCTGTGGCAACACCATAATGATATAAAGCACTAATATAAACACAAAAAAACATCACACATCTTTTTGTTGTTCTGGTGATCAAACTTTTTTTGTCTTTGCCCATAAATGAAAAATAGAAATAAGACAATCAGAGTCACTCTTACAGCATAAAAAAAGTGTGTTCTTTTTTTCAGAAGAGATTAGAAAAGCGCTTCTGACGTCTTTCACTTTGGAAGAAGTTAAAAGTCATTCCTAAGTCTCTGAGTCTCCAGCAAACTTCACGTTGTAATCTATAAATGGAAAGGCTTGGAACAGTAGTAGGTCTTCCTCTGAGCCATCTGCTGAAATTTCAATGAGAGCGCATTAAAAAAACATGCTTGGAAGTGAAGTCTTCACGTCTATCACCTACGGTCAGTGTTCGTGATTGTACAGTCAGAGGAACATGGGAAAAATCCTGAGAGGACAGCGAAGCAGAATAAAAAGCAGCGCTAGCCAATACAGACCGACGTACTGTAACAAACTGTTCATCTGATTGAAATCCAAATTGGACTTTTTAGAGAGTTAAATGAAACTGTATAAGGTTAATCCCAAAACTGTAAAAAGATGAAATGGCAGTTTTTTCCTCTTCCGTCAGACTGGGTTCGACACGTGGGTGTGAGTTCAAGAACACTGCGGCGGCGAAGGCTTGGCTCATGAATATTAATTCGGTTACACAATGTTTGCTCCGTAGGCCTGCCTGATTAGCTGACAGGCAGGATTTGGAAAGAAGGCTTGCCCCATGAATATTAATTTCTTGTGACCGGACTGGATGCTCCGGGAAGCTTGCTAACCGATCAACGTGATCTAATTAATATTCATGAACTAGGAAGCAGGCCGCCAGTCAAATGGCAGAGCACTTGACGGTTGCATGTCATTGTTTTAAGTTAAATATTTAACTACATTTAACTATGTTTCTTTATTAAACAAGGTTAGTCATAATAAAAAATCATAATTGACATCAATTGTGAATCTTTATCATAAAACAAAATAACAAAACCAAGGCATTTAATGCAGTACTCTTATGCAGGACTCTTTTAGTGATTAATATTGTTGCTAGCCATACACATACAGTGCCCTCCACTAATATTGGCACCCTTGGTAAATATGAGCAAAGACGGCTATGAAAATAAATCTGCTTTATTTATCTTTATGATCTTACAATCAAAAAATTCACAAAATGCTAACCTTTCATTGAAGTAAAACAATTAAAAGTGGGGGGAAACTTACGTTATGAAATAAATGTTTTTCTCATATGCATGTTGGGCACAATTATTGGCACCCTTAGAAATTATAATGAGTAAAATATCTCTGAAGTATATTCCCATTCATATTTGCATTTATTTAGCACACTAGAATGACTAGGAGTATGATATTGTCCAGCAATAACTTCCTGTTTCACAGGATTATAAATATGAGGAGCACAAAGGCCAAATTTCCTTAATCATCCATCACAAGGAATAAAACCAAATAATATAGTTCTGATGTGCAGAACAAGATTGTTGAGCTTCACAAAATAGAAAGTGGCTGTAAGAAAAGAGCTAAGGGATTGACAATCCCAATTTCCATCATTAGGACAATAATTAAGAATTCAAATTAAACTAAAGATGTTACAAAACTGCCTGGAAAAGGATGTGTGTCTATATCGTCCTAATGCATGGTGAAGAGGAGAGTTTAAGTGTCCAAAGACTCTCCAAGGATCACAGTAGGAGAATTGCAGAGATTAGTTGAGTCTTGGGGCCAAAAGACTAAAAAAAAAAATTCAAACAGCCCCTACGTCACCACATGTTGTTCAGGAGGGTTTTTAGAAAAATCCCCCTTGCTCGTCCAAAAACAAACTCCAGCATATTCAGTTGTCAGACACAACTTGAATTTCAGATGGGAATGGCTTCTGTGGTCAGATGAAACTGAAAAAAAAGAGCTTTCTGGCAGCAAACGCTCAAGATACTGCTGGATCTTTAATGTTGTGGGCTTATTTTCCTGCCAGAGGTCCTGGACATCTTGTTCAGATACATGGCATCATGGATTCTAGCAAATACCAACAGATAAAAAATGTAAACCTGACTGCATCTGTTAGAAGTTCTATAATGAGCTGTGGTTGGATCTTCCATCAGGACAGTGATCCAAATCAAACATCAAAATCAACACAAAAATGTGTCACTGAGCATAAAATGAAGCTTCTGCCATGGCCGTCCCAGTTGCCTGACCTGAACCCTATAGAAAATGCGTGAGGTGAACTGAAGAGAAGAAGCACCAGCATGGAGCTGAGAAACTAAAGGATCTGAAGAGTTTCTGTATGAAGGAATGGTCTCTGATCTCTTGTCAGGTGTTCTCCAAACTCTTCAGGCATTAAAGGAGAAAACTCAGAGCTGTCATCCTGAATAAAGGACATTGCAATAATTGGGTGCCAATAATTGTGGTCAACATGAACTACAGAAAAAACATTTATTTCAGAAAGAGATTTCCCCTTTACTTAAATGATAGGTTAGAATATTGTGAATTTTTTGAATGAAAGATTAAAAGTATAAACAATGCAGATTTATTCTTACAGCCACCTTTGCTCATATTTACCAAGGGTGCCAATGTTAGTGGAGGGCACTGTACATGATTAGAATCAGTTAGAATCAGGTCATTCTACCGTGCACAAAGTATTTTTGAATATTCGCCAATATAGTCTGTTCCAGTGATTGTATGCCTGTAAAATGAAAATGATGAAATATCCAAGATAGGAACTAACTAGGTCACTCACAGCAGTACATTATAATGTCATGTTTGACAAAGTGCCTTTGCTTGCAGTGTGTAAATGGTAAAAATTGTGCGGGATCCTCTCACAGATATATATATATATATATATATATATATATATATATATATATATATATATATATGTGTATATATGTATACATGTGTGTGTCACTTTAACCCTTAAATGCATGAATATTTTGTTATTTAGCAACCCGGGACTATACAGTAGTCAACATTTGAAGTGGTTCAAAACCTTTCATCAAAGTTGTCCTAAAACCAAAACAATACCTGTAAACTTTGAACTTTTTTGATCCACTTCAAATGTTGACTACTATATATCCAGCACGGATGGATCTCTAACTTATGCAGTAGCAAAAAACTCTATTGATATGTTAAGAACAGTTACAGAAGAATGAAAAAAGGATATTTCGTTACCTTTTGAAACTTAGAAGGGTTCAATTCGAGCAGATGATTTTACCATCACTGTCATCCTCAGAGCGCATTTCCACAGTACATTCAGCATCTGGCTCATATTCACAATCTCAAATGTATTTTCAAAACTATCATTTTCAGTGACTTCAAGGTCAATATTTTGATAGCTGGAAGCTTAAAGGAGAAGTCCACTTCCAGAACAACAATTACAAATAATGTACTCACCCCCTTGTCATCCAAGATGTTCATGTCTTTCTGTCTTCAGTCGTGAAGAAATTATGTTTTTTGAGGAAAACATTTCAGGATTTTCTTCATATAATGGACTTCATTGGTGCCCTGATTTTGAACTTCCAAAATGTAGTTTAAATGCAGCTTCAAAAGGCTCTTCTATAAAACTCTATACTCGTGTAGCACAGGATCTGGGATGCGCATTCACGACACTACGTACTATTGAGTCACATTGGAAGGTCACGTGGAACGTAGGTGCAACTACAGACCCAGTGTTTACAAAGCGAACGTGCAAAGACTAACGAAGTGCAAGTAAGTCAAACGCTGTTTACAAACAAAAAGCTACAACTATGTCAGACGATTCTGAAGTTGTAGGAGGAAATAAGGTGGAGTTTTTTGCCATACTCGGTACACAGACGATGAATTTAGACGTGATTTGTAGTAGTGATGGGAAGTTCAGATCATTTTACCGACTCTGACCTTTGAGTCTCGTTCAGCAAAATGAACGAATCTTTTTTTCGAGTCATTTCGTTCATTTTAGCAAAATATAATTAAAATGTTACGTGATACTTCCCTAACTAATCTACTGCTTACACAAACATTGATCACACTACAAACAAGACAAAACTATAATGCTATAAGAAACAGACAAGATTAATTCATTGTTTACCTGGGTCTTTAGTCCATGATTAGCTCACCTCATCTCTTATCTGACAAGTTTTCGGGTTTGAGTCGTTCGTTCATCACGTGACAGTCCCATAAGATCAACGAACGACTCGAAAAACCCGAAGACAGTACAGAACCTAATAGGATGTTGCGCATGCGCGGTTAAACAAATCACTCCCCGAGACGACTCGTTCTTCCCGAGTCACATTAAAGATTCATTCAAAATGAATAAATCGTTCAAGAACGACCCATCACTAATTCGTAGCATCATGGACGCGCATCCCAGAGCCTGTGCTACACCGGCTTTTGTGATTTAAAAAGTATAAAAATTTTTATTTTTCAAAAAAAATGACCGATCGTTTCACTAGATAAGACCTTTCATCCTCGGTTTAGTTCTCCTTTAAACAGTGCAGTCCATCAACAGTCAATCAAACAGTGCCACCTCGAGCAATAAAGGTGAATTGCATGTATTGAGTTATCAGATATTTACATATTTTTGCACACCAAAAAAAAAAAGTAAAACACTAAGACACACCTCGGGTCTCTAGCGACCCTATGCCCTTTTTACAAAAAATTAATCAGAAAACAGAAATTCTTTTTTATTTTGTATTTTTTTTTCTTCTTGATTTATTGTTTATGATGAATAGATTGAGGAATACTAAGGAAGTTGATGTCAAAAAAAAAAAAAAAAAAGAAGGAGGGAGAGGGTAGTGAATGATGTCCAGTGTCTCTAAAGACCCGAGGTATGCATTTAAGGGTTAAATACAGGTTGACCTGATATGACCATGCTATTCAACTTCATGTCATGTAATGCATGGGAATATTATTTCAGTGTTTGTCTTTTAGGACATTTTTATTTTACTTTTATATGATAATCAATAATGGTTGCCATTGGATCCATGTTTTGTTCCTGGAGTTGTGTAACAGCCTATGAGAGCATGTCATATACAGGAGTTACTCTTGAGTTTGTAAAGACCATCTCTTCCACACCTGCTTTGACTAATCGATACTTCATTATGTTCAGCCAAGCATGTCAGAAAAGTCTGGCTTGTCTTGAGGAGAGGTTTTAATTTAATTGCATTATTCTTTAGTTTTTATTTTGATGCCATGTGGTTGTTTTCCCCCCAAGTTAGTGAAGACATACTGCAGTAGCATAAAGATATTCATTTGTCATTTTAGGGGGGCTTAGCAAGGATGTATTCTATCGTATAATAACTCAGAGGCAGATTTATGCAGTTTGCTTTTGTGGTGATGCCATGAATATAAACATGATATCTGGCAGCCAGTTCAACTGTCTTATCTCATAATCACGCATGCCTTAATAATGATTATTCAGTAGACTTTGAGCTTTATAATAAGTGGGTGATTCTGCACAACTTGTATAAAGATGATCTGCCTAAAATCCAGTTGAGATTTGAGCACAATTCAGGGTTTTTTTTTTTTTTGGCCATTTTGCTATTCTTCTTCAGTGAATTTCAGGGCTCATTTATATTTATCACTGTATAAAAGTGCATATTTTTAAATTTTAATCTTGAATTGAATTGAATTTATTAGATTTTTTTTGTACAAAATATAAAGGAATTTAGTCATTTGTGATCCTGGACCACAAAACCAGTCATAAGTAGCAGGGGTATATTTGTAGCAATAGCCAAAAATACATTGTGTGGGTCAAATTTATTTTTCTTTTATATTAAAAATCATTAGGATTTTAAGTAAAGGTCATGCTCCATGAAGATATTTCGTAAATTTTCTACCATAAATATATAAAAAAAATTTTATTGGTAATATACATTGCTAAGAATATTGTTAAGGAAAAATATGTTAGATTTATGTATGATCTAAATTATGTACAAGTATAAGTATATATTATATTATATTAAGTATATATAAATACACACACATACATTTACATATTTTTAAAAATATTTATATGTACACTACCGTTCAAAAGTTTGGGGTCAGTAAGACTTGTAATAGTCTTTAAAGAAGTCTCTTATGCTCATCAAGGCTGCATTTATTTGATTAAAAATATAGAAAAAAAAAACAGTAATATTGCAAAATGTTTTTACAATATAAAATAATATTTTTTATTTTAACATACTTTAAAATAGAATTTATTCCTGTGATGAACAGCTGAATTTTTATCAGCTGTTACTCCAGTCTTAAGTGTCACATGATCCTTCAGAAATCATTCTAATATGCGGATTTATTATTAGAATGATCAATGTTGGATAATATCAACAGTTGTGCTGCCAAATATTTTTTGGAACCTGTGATTTTTTTTTTTAGGATTCTTTCATGAATAACAAGTTTAAAAAGTACAGTGTTTATTCAAAATATAAATATTTTATAACAATGTAAATTATTTATTATTAACTTTTAATAAACTTTTAATTATTAACTTAATACATCCTTGGTGAATAAAAGTATTAATTTCTTAAAAAAAAAAAAAAGAAACAATAAAAATGTACTGACCCCAAACTTTTGAACGGTAGTGTATATATATTATGGCTGGCAAATGATTAATTGCGATTAATCGCATACAAAATAAAAGTTTGAGTTTGCCTAATATATGTGTGCGTACTGTGTGTGATTATTATGTATATATAAATGCACACAAATTACTGTATATATTTAAGAGAAATATGTTTTGTACAAAATATTTTTATTATATATACTATACATTCTATAAAAATATAATAAATACCTATACTTGTTAATATTTCTTAAATATATACGTGAATGTGCTTGTATTTATATTTACATAATAATTACACACAGTACACACACATATATTAGGCAAACTCAGACTTTTATTTTGTATGTTATTAATTGTGATTAATCATATGCCAGTCCTAATATATATACATATAAATATATATTTTTTAAAATATGTACGTGTGTGTGTGTGTGTGTGTGTGTGTAATTATATATACATAATAAACATACACAGTACACGCACATATAGTATGTAAGCATAAACGTTTATTTTGGATGCGATTAATATTTGACAGCCCTAGTTTTAATTAATTTATGTATTTTTATTGAAGTAATTAAGAAATTAGATACAAATTGATCAATATTTAAGTTTTTTTTTAAAGAAATGCAGAATTGCTTGACCATGGTTTGTGTCTTCCTATTCGCTTACACATTTAATTATCAATTTATTCAAGACCTCTCCAAGATTTGTCTCATGACAATTTTTTTAATTGATTGGTAGATGTAAACCAAAAGTAAATGATGAATGGTTTTTGGTTAATGCAGTTTAATGCAGCATAAAGGTTGTTATTAAACATGATTTATCATTGTGTTTTAATATGGCATTTTACTTCATGTATAGAAAGTACAATAATTATTTTTTTAAGCAGCAATAATTGTGGTCCGTAAACCCAGTGTTGGAGTTATATACGCAAGTAACTCTTTCTGACAGCTGAAGATTGCAGTATATCCTGTTTACTAATCATGGTGTGTTTTGTTATGTCAGTATCGAGGCCGCTGTGGCAGCGTTCGCTCAGGCTCGGCCCCCGGGCATCTATAAAGCCGACTATCTTAAGGAGCTCTTCCGCCGGTACGGAGACGTGGAGGACGCGCCAGCCGCCCCTGCTCTCCCCGAATGGTGTTTCGATGATGATGAGGATGAAGGTGTGGATGATGATGGGAATGCCGTCGCTCAGGGCTCCGAGCCCAGCTCCTCTCACTCCAGTCAGGGCAAGAAGAAGAAAGAAAGACTGAAACTGGTGAGTAAAACTCGCTTCAGCTCATTCGTCCTTAGTCTTGAGGGAATAACCCTGGTTTAATACAGCACAGCTCATTAACAAGGCTCATATCTGACTGTGTATCAGCTGGATGTAACCTGGACTCTTCTATTTAGTGTTCTGGGTATCAGCTTTGTTTTCATTGGAAATGTTAGTGTGCAGATGTGAGGGGTGTTTGTTTGTTTGTTTGTGTCTCAGAACGCTGTGTTTTTGGAGGGAATTTCTGTCAAAGGAGTCACTCAAGTCACATCACAGCCCAAGCTTGGCCAGATCCAGAGGAAATGTCAGGAGTTCTCAGAGTGGGACAAGTGAGTCTTTGTGTGTTTTGTGTGTTTTGCCCCTCACAGACACTTTGCAGCTCTGAGCCTGTGTGACTGATGTGTCAAGTAATCGAAAATGTTCAGATTGTGAAGACTGTAAATGTGTGTGGGGCATAAATAGGGTACAAAGTAAGACTTTGACTTCAGATTTGTTTTATTTTATTTTATTTAGGTTTGGAATTTTTGCAGCCCTCACTGTAAAAAACAGTTTGTTGAGTCAACTTAAAATAATTTGTAACCTGGCTGCCTTAAAATTTTAAGTTCAGTCAACAAAAGTTTATTCAACTTGAAATGTTAAATTATGCTAAGTGACAACTTAGATATTTGAGTTGAATCAACTTAAAATGTTAAGGCAGCTGGGTTACTTACCCATCTGTTAAGTTTAACAAACACAAATATCTAAGTTGTTACTTAGTACAACTTAACATTTCAAGTTGACTAAACTTATTTTAGTTGACTGAACTTTTTAAGGCAGCAGGGTAACAAATTATTTTAAGATGACTCAAATTGTGTTTTGTATTTAGTAAGTTAAACAATAAGCATTAAATAACCTGTGCTCTAAATGAAAAAAAAAAACACAAAATGTAGAAAAAAAGAAAGAAAGGAAAACAAAAAACTAAATAAACAGATATTTTAGCCTGAAGTAAGATATTATATCATCATGACTCAGTAGGGGTTTGTTAGTTTGTGACTGAATGTTGGTGACAAAGTTTTTATAATTACTGATAAAATGTCTGATGAATGAGTTTGATTAGATGCAATTACTTTGGTAACAAGTAAGAAGTTGAATGATTGAGCTTAAATCACACACAACAAATGTATACCGCCTTCAGCACATTAATACAATGTAAATAACTTTAGACAAAAGTGTCTGCTAAAATACTTGTTAATGTAAAAACAACCTACTTTTCATGCTTTATTAATTCATTGTTATATAATATTTAAAGTTGCATAAAACAGATCTTATAGAAAAACTAATTATTTAAAAAAGATTAGATGGAGGAAGATCTGAATGTGAGCTTGTGGTTGTTTGTAAGAATGGGGTGGGTTTAAGTGGACTAAATGATTGGAGAAGTCCAGCATTAATCATCAGAGAGAAGTCTGTCATTTCACTGGAAAAAAGGTCAATTAAAAAAAAAAAGAAAGGAAGAAAAGAAACACATGCATGGATGAACTTTTAATTAATGACATGCTTTTAGAAGATAGATAGGTTGAATTTTCTTTTCATGCTGACTATAACAAGATCCAAAGAGCGTGGTATTTGTGCCTGATTAGTAATGGGAAACATTTTTGTACCCTGTTAATGGAAAGTGCTAAACTCTGGTGTGAGTTATTATCCTGATGAAACAGCAGTCGTGATTACTTTCATTGATGAGTGGAGATCAATTAAAACGACCCAGCAATGTGTCCCATAATCATGTTTTTATTTTTTCATGTGCTTGTTTGTCAGATCTGGGTTTCCTGGTGCTCAGCCCGTATCGATGGACCGCAGGAACATTCGTCTGTTGGAGCAGAACGTTTATAAAGTCAGCTGGAAAGCAGACGGCACGCGGTGAGTCCAGTGACTGAAGCTCAGGGATCTGAAGTAGTGTGCCGTTCACAGGCTACGCTAATACAATCACACAGACGCTTAGAGCTATTAGCTACGCATGCTTAATTTTGTTGTTGTGTTACTAAATGTGTCAAAACCACTATTGCATAGGTCTACAACCCTGCTCCTGGGGAGCCACTGTCCTGCAAAGTTTCTTTCCAACCTGCTTCAGCACCTGGCCTGTGACTTTTCAAATGATCCTGAAGACTGTGATTAGCTGGTTCAGGTGTGTTTGATTAGGGTTGGAGCAAAACTCTGCAGGAAAGTGGGTCCCCAGGAGCAGGGTTGAAGAACTATGCACTATAGACCAATTATCTGTTTGTAAAGATTCGGGATGCGCGCACAGCATGGTTGTAGAAAACCCGGAGAGATGGCCTTTACAGCTAGAGAATTACAAGGATACGGCACAAAATACTTAGATTTAAAAAGAATATAGATTATATTGATTAGGTGCCATTTTCAAAATGTTATTCACATATTACAACAGCTTGTCACCCAGCCATAAGCACTGTTATTCAACGAAATTGACGTTAGATAGCTGGATTGTCTTACAGACCCGAAACAGGGAAGACGTTTTTTATGGGCGGTTCAAGTGGCAGCCTATGGAGCCATGAAATAAAAGAATAAAAAGGGTAAATTTGATTTTATATTTCAAAATTCTGACTTTATTTTCGCTATTCCGAGATTATATCCCACAACTCTAGAGGAAAAACAACTCGTCATTCTCTCTTTTCCCTTCGGCTCAGAGTTTATATCCCACGCTACTGCTTTTTTCCCTCAGAATTAACAAGTTTTGTTAAATCGAGTTATAAAGTCTGAATTAGGAGATATAAACTTGCATTTGTGAGAAACAAAAATCAGAATTGTGAGATAAAATAAAAAAAAAAATGTTATGTTAAAAAGTTAATAGTAATAGGTTTAAATAATATTTCATGCTGTAACTGTAGGGCTAATACAATATGTCCTCTATGAGCAGCATATGTGAATATTATGTAGACCTAATTGTTTAAATCAATTTTTATGCTTTAAAAGTAGAGTAATCATAGCAGTTTTCATCCATAGTATGTCTGTTTAAATGTCTGCTTCAAATGGCGTCTTTGACTACAGTGTTCTATAAAAATTATTTGCATTCCGATTTTGACATCAAAAGGCACAAAAATATTTTTTTCTCTTATTCCATGGATTTTACCCGTTTACCTCCACTTGTAACCAGTGTTTTTCTGCAACCACTATGTGCGCGCAGCTGCAAATGACGTCACTGTGATGTCTACTCCAAACTGATCTATTGCATCTCACTAAAAAAGGGGTATTAAAATGAGCTATTTTCAAAGTATTGTCATAGCCATATTACACTTTTATAATGATTTATTTCCCTTAGGTCCTAAAGAAAAATTTAGTTCACGATTTTCCTTTTATTTTTGTGACTGTTTTGACCACCGCCTCTCTAACTCTTATAATTAAACAGACAACCTCTCAAAATGCAAATAAATTGCATGAATTTGCTGATTACTGAATAGATGGTATGTAAATGAGAGAGGTCATATGTAAATGAGATCATGGATGTGTTGTATAATTTAAAGTTTAAGATGTTTTTGCAGCTTGGTTTACCTAATGCTTTTATCTGGAGGGGATGTTTTTAGTTACAATAATTATATGTTCAACATTTGAGGTCAGTAAGGTTTTTTTCAGGATAAATTTATTTATTTATTTATTTAGGACACAGATGTATTAAATTGACCAAAAGTGACAGTAAAGAAGTTTATAATGTTACAGATTTTTATTTCAAATAAATGTTGTTTTTTGAACTTTCTATTCATCCTGGAAAAAATGTTTCACAGTTTGCACAAAAATATTCGGCAGCACAGTTTTTAACATTGATGATAATGTTGTTAACGGTGGTAATGTTGATGATGATAATGGTGGCTTTAGGAAAACAGCGAACAGTGAGCAATATGCATTTAAAGTGGTAAATATAGAAGGAATATGTCATCATTTACATGTGCCAAACTTCCTGCTGCCAGCTGGTGGCGCTATGACTATAACTGGATATTGGCACTTTTATCAAACATGTGAAGTTTGGTGCAGATTGAACATGGTATGTTTAGGGTTGCAAAGGGGTGGAAAATCTCCAGTAAATTTCCGGAGACTTTCCAAAAATCCCTGGAAGATTCTAAAAAATCCTGGAAAGTTTCCAAAATTTACTGGAAATTCACACTTTTTTGCAATCCTAGGTATGTTCCAGTTAGTTCAAAGCATGACGTATCCTATTGCCAACAGGTGGCGCTATGACTGTAACTGAATATTGGCCTTTAGGTGTCTTCAGGCCAGGACTCTTACCACGCCCTTTAATGAAAACTATTGATCTTCACAATTTAACATTCAACCAGATATAATGTTGATGTCATTAAATCTCTGTGAGTAGTTCATTAGAGCGTGAAACATGCAAATTCATGTTGCCAGCAGGTGGCGCTATGACTACAACTGAATATGGGCATGTAGATGGGCAGGCCGCCACGAACACGCCCTTTAACGAAAACTCAAGATTTAATGTCACACAGCGCTTTAGACTAGACTGACCAAATTTTGTGTTGATCTGTTAAAATCTCTAGGAGGAGTTCGAAATAGTTCAGTTCACCTGTAAATGGCAAAAACAGCACAAAACTTGCTAAGAAAATTCAAAATAACAGACTTCCTGTTGGGTTTCAGACTTGTTACCGGGGGGGACTTTTTTTGTAGATATTGGTGTGTTACATGTGTCTAATGAATTTCGATTGTATGTAAAACATAGCTTGAGGGGCACTTCGTTGAAATTTTATATGTGGCGCTATTGAGCCATTTTGCCACACCCACCTCTATAACCCATATCAGATGTACATTTTCACCACTTTTGGTGAAATGTGATTAATTTTGGAAAAGAAGAAGAATCTGAGCAATTCCAATAGTGTCCTCGCACCACTGGTGCTCAGGCCCTAATTACATTTTAAAATAAATGTATTTAGAAAAGTTATTTTAAATAGTACAAATTATTTTACAGTATTTCTTTTTTTTACTGTGTTTTTGATCTTAAAAAACACATCCTTGGTGAACATTAGAGACGTTTTCCAAAACACAAAACAATCGTACCCACTCCGA
This sequence comes from Labeo catla, assembly GCA_012976165.1. NCBI lineage: Eukaryota > Metazoa > Chordata > Actinopteri > Cypriniformes > Cyprinidae > Labeo > Labeo catla. Next base: position 758,169 of record VONZ01000081.1, read on the forward strand.
ACTTACTGTTTGGAGTGACCTAATGCTAATTTTATTAATAATATTATTATTTTAATGTTTTTATTTGGATGATGTAGAATGTTTAATGAAGATGGCTGTAATTTTATATGTTGTAAACACTTTACCTGCATTATATTTACATGCGTTAATGGCACATACAAACATGTCTGAATGTGCCATACAGGTTTCTTACAGTACCTTTTTAGAAAGTCCAAGCCCAAATCTGTAGGTCAGAGTGAACTTTGGTAGGTTTTGTGTGTGTTATTCACACACTTTTCTCCTGTCCAATGCACTGAAAGCCAGAAGTCAGACTTAGAGGAGATGAATTCAATCTGATCATCTAAAACTGGTTGAGGGTTTTTTTTTTTCTTTTTGGCTCCATTTTTTTATCTTTGAATTAACAAAAGTCTAGTTTTATTTACCACTAACAATATTAATGCCTACATAATAGGTATATATATTTAATGATTATTCTTGTAATGATCTTCAGATGATCTGCAGTGTAATTTTCTGGTGTCGGAGTTTAGTGCTCATAGAGGGCCATTTAATGATGGCCCAGGTCATTTTATGGCAGCTCTGCATGAGCTTTTCTGCTGTAATGATGGGAACAGTCTCTCTGTGCTCCTGCTGGCTCATGTGCTCAAACCAGAATCAAACGTCTGCGTGAACATCATTAAACACTCATCCACAAGACAGATCTGCTCAGAAGCACAGTTGGCACCTGTTGTTTTATGCTTTGGCAGAAGCGAGGGAGCGGGTTTTGGTGTGTCATCGTGATCCAAACTTAGCTGAAAGTTGAGCAGAACAGCCACGGCTCTCTGACTGAAGAATGCTCAGCTCCGTCACTGACACGTTAAAAAGATGTCGCTGATCTCTTTAACTGGAGATCTGTTCTAACAAGCCCATTATCCTGTGCTTTGGCCACTCAGGGCTTACAGAGAATCACTGCGTGATGCGTTTGCTCGGGGGACGTCCAGCAGAGCGCTCTATTATAATGACCAAACAGCAGGGAATTAAAGGAGCTTAAGCTAAGACAAGGCTGATGGGTTTCTTTTTTCTTTGTTGTAAGCAGGGCTGCACAATTGATGTTTTTATCAGGGGGAAATTGCATTTAATTTATTTAATATATTTGTTTAAAGTGATAGTTCACCAGTGATTGTGCCCCGATTTTGAACTTCCAAAATGTAGTTTAAATGCAGCTTCAAAAGGCTCTAAATGATCCCAGCCGAGGAAGAAGGGTCTTATCTAGCAAATCGATCAGTCATTTTTTTTTTTTTTTTCAAAAAAATAAAAAATTGTATACTTTTTAAGCACCTAAGCTCATGTAGCACAGGCTCCGGGATGCGGTTCTTGAATGATTTGTTCATTTTGAACAAATCTTTAATGCGACTCGTAAAGAACGAGTCATCTCGGGGAGTGATTCGTTCAGTTGTGCATGCGCAACATCCTATTAGGTTCTGTACTGGAATTAGTTCACCTCTTTAGAGTCTTCGAGTTTTTCGAGTCGTTCATCTTTTGGGGCTGTCACGTGATGAACGAACGACTCAAACCTGAAAATTGTCAGATAAGAGGTGAGGTGAACTAATAGACTAAAGACCCAGGTAAACAATGAATTAATCTTTTCTGTTTCTTATAGCATTATAGTTGTGTCTTGTTTGTAGTGTGATCAATGTTTGCATAAGCAGTAGATGTGTTACAGAAGTAACACGTAACATTTTAATTATATTTTGCTAAAATGAATGAAATGACTCAAAAAGCTTTGTTCATTTTGCTGAACGAGACTCAAAAGTCTGAGTCGTTAAAATGATCCGAACTTCCCATCACTACTATGAATCACATGTAAATTCATGTCTGTGTACTCCGGCTCAAAATGGTAGAGTATGGCGAAAAACTCCATCTTATTTTCTCCTACAACTTCAGAATCGTCCGACATCGTTGTACCTTTTTGTTTGTAAACAGCGTTTGACTTACTTGCACTTTCTTAGTCTTTGCACATTCACTTTGTAAACACTGGGTCTGTAGTTCCGCCTACGTTCCGTGTGACCTTTCGATATAATTCAATAGTACATGAACACGCATCCCAGAGCCTGTGCTACACAAGCTTTTGTGCTTAAAAAGTATACAAATTTTTACTTTTCAGAAAAAAAAATTGTTTCGCTAGATAAGACCCTTCTTCCTCGGCTGGGATCGTTTAGAGCCTTTGAAGCTGCATTTAAACTACATTTTGGAAGTTCAAAATCAGGGCGCCAATGAAGTCCATTATATGGAGAAAAATCTTGTAATGTTTTCCTCAAAAACCATAATTTCTTTACGACTGAAGAAAGAAAGACATGAACATCTTGGATGACAAGGGGGTGAGTAAATTATTTGTGAATTGTTGTTCTGGAAGTGGACTTCTCCTTTAAATTTAGACCTGCTCGCATTACATCATATTTTATTTTTGCACATTTTTACATCGTTGCTCATTATAACCAGTGTTGTGACGGTTACTTTGGAAATGTAATAGGTTACAGATTACAAGTTACTTGATTTAAAATGTAACAAGTAGTGTAACTTTTCAATTACTTTATTAAAGTAATGTAACCTATTACTTTTAATTACTTTTTGATTACTTTTCAAAATTTCTAATATTTTCAGCTGTTAATCATTTTGAAACATTTAAACCAGGCAGAGTTAACCTTACAGTAGCACTCAACACTGATTACTGTCAGACTTTCAAAATCCTTCATCACTTGAATTAAGATTATAATGGATAACATACATCTTTATTTTGCGATAACAACTGGCTGGATGTACATTATCTCACTTATTACACAGCTGCTTGATAGATTATTTAGATGTTTCGTGTCAAAATTATTAGACACGAAACACTGATCTGAGTTGAAATATTTGAACGCAAAGCTTCCATGAAGAAATCAGTTGCTAGCAAACGGCAAGTTCAAACTAGACATTTTAGGGATACAGTGCAGTCATACCAGTTTTCTTACACAACATTTCACCACATAAATAATTAAGTAGTAGTACTAGTTTGTTAGTTATCTTATAATCCATTACAGTGTACAAAAAAAAAAATGGCAGCAGCTGCATTTGTATGAAACAATAGAGCAAGTCCACGATACCAGGATGACAGAATTAAGAAATTGTACACATAATATTGAATTAAGCTTTAATATTTTATTAGCTAACCAAACGCAAAGCTTCCGCCAAGAAAAATTATCAAGCATATAGCACTGACTTAAGTTGCCCCAAAAGAGTCTGAGCTGTGTAATAATTTAATTTAAAGCACAGCCACCACAAATTCAGACTTTTTTTTTTACTTATATTTTTGGGCTTTTTATGCCTTTTATTGTGATAGGACAGTAGAGAGATGACAGGAAAGAGCTGGGAGGAGAGAGGGGAGCGGGATCGGCAAAGGACCTCGAGACGGGAATCGAACTCGGGTCACCGTGAGCGCAGTATATGTCATAACAAGATCATAACATAAATAACATCATAACAAGAAATAGTTTAATAGCTATGATACTGGGTTTGAAATCAAATGTTTGCATAGTTATGACAGAAAACACTAGCATCTAACAATGCCTTGGAAAAAACAATCTTAAAAAATAAAGTTTATGCATAAACCCAAATAGGAAATAAAACAGTTATCGAATAAGCATGTGTCCTATTCTGTGTCCTAAACTCCTGAAACATTGGTGTCTCATTTTAGAGCAGTCAATGCAATTTATGAAAGAAGTCAATTAAATCTGTAAGTGGGGGTGGGTGTGTGAAAAAATTCAGATGTAACCCCCTTTGTAATCACTGGCATTTTTCAAAAGTAACTGTAATTTAATTACACATTTTTTTCCCAGTAACTGTAACTAATTACAATTACATTTATTTTGTAATTAATTTATGTAATTCCATTACATGTAACTAGTTACTCCCCAACACTGATTATAACCAATCACACATGACTCTGTTGAGTTTAGACTATAGTGGTCATTCGGAGGCGATCAGAATAGTCATAGCTGAAACCCCGAGTCTTGTTCAGACTGAATCTTGCGAGTAAGCAACAAAGTGCAGATGTACATATGATGTAAGATTCATTTATCATACAGTGTATGCACAGCTTCATTTATTATAAGAGGGGTTATGAGTACTTAAACATTCACTGAACAACATGATGGTTTTTCTTTCATGAATGAATCAACCTTTTGAATGATTCGGTTCAATCGCAATTATTAACAGTGATTTTTCTGCCACCTACTGGCGGTTTTAATTTCACATTGAAAGTCCCTTATCATTTAAAAAAAAAAAAAAATAATAATAATAATAATTTCAGATATCAGCATTCAACGTTTTAGGATAAAAATATAAAAAAATTATAAAATATATAAAATATAAAATATTCATGTCCTGCATTAAACTGTGTTTTCTCTGTGTTGAAATTATGAATTTTGTTTATAATGATTTTATTTGTTTGGTAAAAATGTCTTAATATTTGAATTGACTTTATTGATTGAATGTAAGAATTTGACCCCCCGAAAGCTTTGACAATTCAAACACTGTATATAACTACAAAATAACTAATTATATTGATTGAGCAGTTTAGTCTAAATTGGCTTTATATGATGAACAGATTTAATGTAAGCTCTTATTCACATATAAACAGTAATGTAAATGTGTCACAACAAGTTCTTGAGAGGGAAAAAAAACCTTCTGATAATTTTCCAAATAAGTGTGAGTCATAAAAGATATGTTATTTAGTATCTTATATTACTGAAAAGAATTATTTGTGTCATTTGCGTCAGTGTTCGACAGACTGGCATGATTACAATTTGATTTAGACCCTGTAATGTTAAAGGTTCTTTAACAAAAAAGTTATCAGCCAAATGATGAGTTCTTGACTTGACAGCCACTTTACTCTGATTTACCACTCACTGTGGGTTTATTTTGCAGCCTGGCTAATGAGTAATTCACTTTTCATCTGTAATAATGAGTTTGAATAAATTGGGTAATCAGCCTGTATAGAATACCTCTGTGTTCTGTTCAGCATTTTAGCTTGTAAAGCTTTGTATGGTAACAGTCTATTATAGATTTAATTTTCAGTTTATTATCAACATTATTAGATGAAATTGATTCTGATTGGTCAGTCGAGACATTTCGAGCTCTGTTATTCCCGGAGAATAACTGTCATCAGTAGCTATGTTGTATAACTCTGGGGTATTGAGGCTGACGTTTCTTTCATGTCTATCATGTCAGACTAAAGATTCACTCTCTTGTTTCTTGCAAATGCAGCTTGTGCAGTAGTACTGTAAAAAAGCATAGCTGGCAACTACAACAATATTAAAGCCGTTTAACTTTCGTCTCAAAGCAATATTTCATGTTACCGTAATTATTTATGTAATTAAAAAAAAAAAAATACTTATGTTAAAACCTTATATTTCCGTTGTTTATGGTTGTTTCGTTCATCCTGGCTCAAAACCGTCTGCTAGGAACTGTTTTTCTTTGCGTTTAGTGAGTTAATAGAACTTTTCAACTTAAATCGATATTTTAAGCAGTGTAAAGTACAGTTGCGATTAAAATTATTCCCTTGACCTGCAAGACATTTTGCTGCAGAGAACAAAATTTTATGAAAACAATTCAGCAAAGGCATAGTACACTATTAGAGAGATTATTAATACACATTTGATTAATTCTGAGAACGTAATTTGATGAATAATGAAAAAAAAAATATATATATATATATATTATTGGCATGTTCAACAATCATGTTCAATATTATTCAACCCCCAAAAGTAAAATTTGGTGCAGATTTTTTTTCTTTAAAATCACCAATAAACACTGTCTGTAAGAGCTTAAAAGCAGAGATGGGAAGTAATGAAGTGCAAATACTTCATTACTGTACTTAAGTAGATTTTGCTGGTATCAGTACTTTACTTCACTATTTACTTTTTATTTTTACTCCTTACATTTTTACACAAATATCTGTACTTTTTTCTACTTATTACGTTTTCAAACCAGGCTCGTTACTTTAGTTTTAATCAGCATTTGGTGGATCACCATTCGATAACAAATCACTGATTCAATAAATCATGGATCGGTTGGTCTTTACTGGCAACGCGATTCGGCTCGCATGCTCCGCATCTGCACCAAACGGTTTCTGTCAGAGTAATCAATGCGAGTGACTCAAGAATGGAGTGGAAGCACACGGGTGGATCATAGAGGCAAAACTACTGACCTGTTCAGGACTTCAGGTGCATCTACACAGCGTTTCATCTACACAGGCTGCTAAGAGTTGCTAGCGGTTTAATGCTTAACTAAGCAAAGAAAGACAAAACTACAGCAGTAGTACTATAAACTAAACTAAACTAAATTACTATCGTCACTCAGAATACTCTATGCTAAAGGACATCATTATTATCTACTGTAAAGTTACAGTAGTAATTTAGCAAACAAATGTTATAAAACGTTTTGTAATATGTTCAGAGGGAGCTAGGGCAGAAAACAGCACAGCCCTTACGAAAATTAAAACCATGGTAACCACAAATGTACCATGGTTTTGCTACATTAACCATAGTCTTACATTAACCATGAGATGTGTAGTAAAACTATGGTTGTAAATTAATCAGTCTGCCAAAAAAAAAAAAAAAACAGTGTTACTATACTTTTACTGTAATAAACCATGGTTAATTTTGGTAAGAGTCATGACTCATGATAATGCAATAACATGTTCAGTATTAGGATTTTTCTGTGAAGATATTGTCATGATGTAATCATTATTGTACTAATTTTGACATTTAGGCAATTTAGAAAATATAGTTTTGTTAAATCTATAGTATTTAAGCCATTTTAAGATAAAACAGCAACACCTGGTCATAATGTGATTACTTTAAATTGAACTTAAATAAAATCGTTACTGCAAATAGAATATAATGAGGTGGTTGTTTTGCAACAAGGTGGAGACAGTTCTGCTCATAACAGTAAATGGCTGAAAAGGAAAACAGAAGTGAAGGTGCAGTTCAAGAGAGAGCTTTTTTCTTATTTTGCACGGCCCCAGCCTAAAGTTTTAAACATTTATTTAAATACGATGGCCATACAAAAAAATAGGGTTGTCTAGGGATGCACCGAATAATCGGCCACCGAAAATTTTCGGCCGAAAGATTTTTATCACCGAAACAACATGGCCGAAATAGTATGTTGTGATGACGCAAACAGAAACCGTGCTGCTTGTCTGAAGCAACATGTCTGCGGTGTGAGGTTGAGACAGACCACGGAGTGAAAACAATGAAAAGTACACTCTAGGGGCCGTTCACATATCGCACCTAAAAACGCGTGGAAAACGCTAGGCGCCGATTTTTTCCTCCTTTCCAAAGCGCTCTGTAGCTTGCACTCCTGTGGCGTCTGCCGTTGCTAAGCAACCGTGACCCGCACTCTCAATGAAGACGCGGAAGTTTCATCAAAGGACAATTTCCAGCACTAAAATCACTTGCTGGAGTTCTGCTACTAAATTTATTTAAAAATGTACAGCTATGATTAGCTGTTTCTCCATCTTGGTTGAGCTTTTAATGTTGTTACGGGAAAGGATTAAGCTAATTGGTTGAATCCTGTCACATGACCCGCGGTGCGCTTGCAGCATTCTGAGATGTTTTCATCTCGATGCGGCGCGGACGCGCCTGAAAAAAACGAGCACGGCCCTGTTCTGTGGTGGTTGTTTGGCCTTGATACATTCATTAGCTAACAAATTTTAAATGCAAGTTATTTTTTATTAATTTGTCAATATGATGTGAGGTCCAGTTACCAGCGTGACACTTAAAACAGGTAGTAGTAATGGGTACTTTTTACTTAATTACATGTCTGAGCCCATACTTCTTTACTTTAACTTAAGTAAAAAAGTGTAGTCAGTACTTCTACTTTTACCAGAGTATTTTTAAACATGAGTATCTGTACTTCTACTTGAGTGAGGGATGTGTGTACTTTTGCCATCTCTGCTTATACGCTTCTGTAACCTCTCTGCAATCTCATCCCAATCCTCGGCCCAATCCTCATCTGAAAAAACTCCCAGATCCCTCGTAATCTTTGGTTTTTGCTTTGCCACTGCTTTCTTCAAATTCAACCAAATATTTTCAATGAGAATTAAATCTGGAGACTGAACAGGCCACTCGAGAACATTCTATGACTGATCCCTGAACTAAGCATAAGTAGATTTGGATGTATACTTTGGGACGATTGTCCTGCAGGAAAGTCCATTGATCATCAGCTTCAGTCTTTGCACCAAAGGCATCACAATTCTTGCCAAAATGGCCTAATAATTCAAAGAATTCATGATGTCCTTCATACGGTCATGGCTTTCACTACCGGCTACAGTAAAACACCCCCAAAACAGGACTGGCCCACCTCCAAGTTTGACGATGGAGATGATGTTCTTCTGCTTATAAGTTTTGCTTTTTTTGCACCAGACATACGGCTGATCATGGGTCCAAAAAGTTCCAGTTTGATCTCATCATTTCATAAAACATTCTTCCAGAACTCCACAGGTCTATCCAAATGAATTTTAGCATGTTCATGTCTGTCTTTTTGTTTTTCTTGGTCAAGAGTGATATTCGGCAAGATGCCTCAACGTGAAGGCCATACTTGTCTAGTCTTCTTCTTATACACTGCATTGAAATATTATTCCTCCTTTCGTTGGGTCATCTTGCAGGTCTTTGGCTGTACATTGCAGGTTTTTCTGTATCTCTAGGAACTGCAATCTCATCCCAGTCCTCATCTGAAAAAGCTTCCAGATCCCTCGTAATCTTTGGAAATCTTCATGTAGCCTTAGACTTTCTAATATAACAAAACTATGTCTTCTCTATAACTTTTGTGAGAGCTGTAGACTTAGCCCATGCATGCACATGCATGGGCTAATTCAATAATGACATAGCTGTATTATTAAAAAAATCTGTTAGTAAACTGTTGTCGATGCAAAGTCCTGGATCTTCAGAAAAGCTTGTATTTGTAAAGTACTTCAGTTTCTGAGGGGTGGAATAATTTTGTTTGCAACTGTAGTGTTTTTTTTCCCCCCCTTCGCCTCACACTGCGCTCCTGGTTACCCTGTCAGGTTTATTTTCTGATAATAACAGACCTGATGTACAATATTCCGTTATTTCTGTAACAGATTAGTAGTTAATTTACATTTGAATCCAATGAAAGCACACGCTGGCTTTGTGTAAGAAACCGAAACAATTGAAGTTGTTAATTATTGAAAATCTTCCCCTCGACTGCAGCTCTCAAATCTCAAACCGTATTCATTTTTTGTGCTTTGATGCCACAGAGAATGCTTCTAGTTAAAGTGAAAAAGAATAATGAGGTCAATAGTTGCTCAGTTGCATTCTATATCTGCTATAGAAACAAATTTTACTGTATAAATACTCTTATGTCTTACACAGATGTGCACTGTAATGCATAATGTTGCCACCCTCTCGTTATGCTTAGCTGAAGTTGGTGTTTCCTAAATGCATTTTTAATTATGTTATTATTAAATGAGTTTCAAATATTTGCTAAATTGTTTCTGAAATTGTTGTTTCTGAGTTTTTTCCTACACTTTTCATTTTGGCATGTGGGCGGACACTGTCAGTGTTTGAGACGAGACATCTGTATTTACAGAAGTCAAATGTGTTCCCATTCAGTCGGTACTCTCGGTACAATACGTGACTGGGATAAATCACACTCTCGCGTTATTCCCTGAAGACACTTTCATTCGAATCTAAAAGGCCAATATCGCATAATGACGTGGACGGACGCACTGAATATAAATGCGATGGCATGCAATCTTCAGCTCCACACTGCACTTTGAGAACATCCTGCCACATTCACAACACAAGCACTGTGCTCAACACTTAATACTAGTTAATGTGTTACAGACAGAAGAAAAAAAAAGGCATTGCTTAGCTTTGTTTTGCCTAGCCAGTTACTTCTGTGACTTTATTCTTAGCAGTGCAGCATTTGAGCGAGACCCATTTTTTCTGCCTGTGGCGGTCTGAATGCGGCTCTGTCTGAAACAGGGAATTGGGCTGATCGTATTAAAGTTGAGGTGTAATGATGACCACATTAACATTTCTGTAACTGCACAGACTTTGATATTTATGACTCTGTCTGACCAAACTGCTGCTCACTTAAAGCTAGTGAAGCGAGGCGCTCAGCTGCTTTTTGGACTTTAGTCCCAAACTTAAGATTTACTTACATAAATCTTAAATTTAAACTGAATTCCATATAAAATTTCCATCCATTTGTATTACAGTTTTAACAGAAAAACTAATAAACTTAATGTGATGCATATTTCCTCATAGTGAAACAAAAGTACTGATAAACTGAATGTGTTGTAAATGCACATTAATCAGGTTTATATATTTATCATCAATAAATGCATTTGTTTTAACCTCATACATTTCAAATAGCTTGTTATTCCACAGCTAGGTTTTTGTTAACCATGTTCATATTTTTAACTGAATAAATGTAATTTTTTTCACAATATACTGATTCTAAGGAATTTAAATAAATGCATTTGGAAAATATGGTTTAAATAAAAGTAAATGAATGCAAATATTTAATAAACTATGCTATGCTTTTTAAAGTGCAGAAACTTTCCTTGTTTCTGACACTGCCGTTCAAAATTTGGGATCAGTAAGATTTTTATTGTTTTTAAAGAAGTTTCTTATGATCATCAGCGCTGCATCAATTGAATAATTTTGTGAAATATTAATATGATATAAAATAACGATTTTCTGTTTCAATATACATTTAAAAACTAATTTAATCCTGTGATCAAAACTGAATTTTCAGCATCATCACTCCAGTCTTCAGTTTTCATGATCCTTCAGAAATCACTCTAATATGCTGATTTATTATCAATGTTGAAAACAGTTGTGCTGCCAAATATTTTTTTGGAATCTATTTTAAAAAAACATCCTTCTGTGAGGATGTGTTAAATCGATTAAAAAGTGATAGCAGAGACTTATATTGTTAGAAAAGATTTATATTTTGAATAAATGCTGTTCTATTTAACTTTTCATTCATCAAAACATCCTGAAAAAAGGATCAAAACTTTTGCCAACATTGATAATTCCAATAATAAATCAGCATATTATTTCTGAAAGATCATGTGACACTTAAGACTGGAGTAATGGCTGATGAAAATTCAACTTTGTATCACAGGAATAAATTATATTTTGACGTATATTAAAATAGAAACCTTTATTTTATATTGTAATAATTTCACAGTGTTACTGTTTTTTCTCTTTCTTTTTAATCAAATAAATGCAGTCTTGATGAGCATAAGAAACTTCATTAACAAACATTAAAAGTCTTACTGATCCCAAACATTTGAATGACAGTGTACCTGTTTAATTTTTGCTTCACTGACAAATATGAATCACATTAAAGGTGAAGTTCCCTTCCAGAACAAAAGTTTACAGATAATGTACTCACCCTGTTGTCATCCAAGATGTTCATGTCTGTCTGTCTTCAGTCGTAAAGAAATTGTGTTTTGAGGAAAACATAATCTCCATATAGTGGACTTCTATGTTGCCCCAAAGTTTGAATGTCCGAAATGTAGTTTAAATGCAGCTTTATATAGTTTTTAACCTCAAATGCTTGTCTTGTTTAACTTTGCGATGTGCATGCATACTCTGTGTAATCCGGGTCAGTACAGTTAGTTTATGTCGAAAAACTCCCATCTCATTTTTTCCTCCAACTTTAAAATCGTCCTACATCGGCTGCAGAAGTACCGACCCATTGTTTACAAAGCGAACATGCAAAGAAGGTCAAACGCCCTTTACAAAAAAAGGGTAAAAGCAATGTAGGGTGATTTTAAAGTTGGAGGAGAAAATATGTGACTTTTTCAACATAACCCTGTATTGACCTGAGTACACATGCCCATGGCAGAGCTAAACAAGACGAGCATTTGAGGTTAAAAAGTATATAAATCATACATTTTAGTCCTGGATATTTTTGAGTGTACCTTCTCAGCTGTTTCTAGTCTGTTAAGAAACAAGACACTGGCTACAGGTATATTTAGTGGCTCATCCAGCCTAACATGAGGATTTCAACAACCTACTCAGCATTCGTTTTCTTAAAGCTGCACATGGTCTTAAGGTGCAGTCACATTTACCAGTGTTCAGTGAATTTTCTAAATTGAGTAATTTCAATAGGAATCCACACAGTCAGGACTTTAACTTGAGATTGAAAGATCGTTGTTCACGCAAATATGCTGCATTGACCAACAGAAAGTTGCTTGATTTGAATGTCATACATCACTACACTATCGACAGTAGACAATGGACTCTTTTGCCCATGAAATTTTGTTAATGTGACTGCACCTGTTAATAGTGCTGTCATTGTACATGCACAAGCCTCCATTTGAGCTTATAGAAACCTTGAAAGTAAGGGTTTTATGGAATAAAAATCTCCTCTGCAGCTTCATCCAAGCATTGATTTTCATGCCCTGTCGGTATATCCTTCATGCATTCAATTTGCTCTGGTTATTTTACATCCTGATACAGCTTATATTCCTCTCTCCTTTTAGCAGCCTGCTTTCTCAAAGCCTCCTTTTTCTTTGAGTCCTGTTTGTATTCTGGTTTTAGAGTTGATTGTCTTAAATTTAGCATCTACAGTCTTGGCCAAAAATATCGGCACCCTTGCAATTCTCTCAGAAAATTGTTCTGAGAACCAAATGTTTTGGTATTCACATGTTTATTGTTTTTGTTTGCACTGCAACAACACAAAAAAAACAGAGAAGAAATGTCAAACTTGATCAAATTTCACACAGAACTCAAAAATGGACTGGATAAATTAATTGGCACCTTGTCAAAGTGATAAGAAATGATTGCTTTTCAAGCATGTGATGTTCCTGTAATTTGTGTTTAGACACACATGTGGCAAGTAACAGGTGTGGACAATATAGTAATCACACTTGCAACCAGTTAAAATAGAGAAAAGTTGACTCAGCCTTTGTGTTGTGTGTCACACTGAGCATGGAGAAAAGAAAGAAGTGTAAAGAGTTGTCTGTGGATTTGAATGGAAAAATTGTGGAAAAACATGGACAATCTCAAGCCTACAAGTCTATCTCCAGAGATCTTAATGTTCCTGTGTCCACTGTGTGCAATGACATAAAGAGATTTACAGCCCACGGCACTGTAGCTAACCTCCCTGGACGGTTAGAGCAAAATTAATGAAAAATTACAACGAAGGATTGTTCAAATGGTGGATAAGGAACCCTGATTTTGAACTTCCAAACAAATTCAAGCTGATCTGCAGACACAGGGTCAGTTCGCACTATCCGTCAGCATCTGAATGAAAATGGACGCTATGGTAGGAGACCCAGGAGGACACCACTGCTGACACAAAGGCATAAAAAAGCAAGACTGGAGTGTGCCAAAAAGTATGTGACAAAACCACAATCTTTCTGGGAGAACGTACTGTGGACAGATGAGACAAAAGTAGAGCTTTTTGGTAAAGGGCATCATGACACTGTTTACAGAAAAAGAAATAAGGCCTTCAAAGAAAAGAACACAGTCCCTACAGTCAAACATGGAGGAGGTTCACAGATGTTTTGGGGTTGCTTTGCTGCTTCTGGCACTGGATGCCTTGACTGTGTGAACGATATCATGAAATCTCATGATTACCAAAGAATTTTGGAGCACATCATAGTGGTCAGTGTCAGAAAGCTGCGTCTCCACCAGAGGTCATGGGTCTTCCAGCGGGACAATGACCCGAAACACACTTCAAAAAGCACTCAGAAATGGTTACAAACAAAGCTCTGGAGACTCCTGAAATGGCCAGCAATGAGTCCAGATCTGAATCCCACAGAACACCTGTGGAGAGATCTCAAAACAGCAGTTGGGAGAAGACGTCCTTCAAATCTGAATGACCTAGAGCAGTTTGCAAAAGAAGAGTGATCCAAAATTCCAGTAGAGAGGTGTAAGAAAGAGGTGTAAGTGACTGATTTCAGTTATTTTTTTCCAAAGGGGGTGCTACCAAATATTAAGTTAAGGGTGCCAATAATTTTGTCCAGTGGTTCTGTGTGGAATTTTATCAGATTTGATTTTTCTTCTGCTTTTTGTGTTGTTTCAATGCAAACAACAGCAACAAAATAAACGTGAGTAACAAAACATTTGCGACTGTAAAAATTTTCTGAGAGAAGGGTTGCATTTTCTGACAGAATTGCAAGGGTGCTGATATTTTTGTCCATGACTGCATGCTGGAAACATGACTGAAGAGAGCACCTCTAGAGTGGTCGCTAAATTTCACCAGTCTAAACCTCACCTGATTAATTTTTTCTGTTTAATTATACCCATTATGAAACGTGGTTATCTTAATTTTTTCTGATGGAAGTGAACCGCATGAAACGAGGCATTGCTGCTCATCATCGCAGCTCATCAGTTCCTGCCGTGTCGATGCCGCCGGGATGTTCTCAATCAGTGCTTTTCTTTTCAGCTGCTAATTTTTGCTCATAAACAGCCAAGAGCTGCTAAATCTGGACACTTGTTTACATCTTGTTCTTTCTCATTTTGCAGCCACAAAATTTTCTAGTCAGTGCTTTTTGACCCTCCATCGTTTACCTGTAACATTGCTTTCTTAGTAAATTCTGTTTTTGATGGTCTTTCTAGGGTCTTCAAAGGGTCCCCAATGTGGTCTCTATACCAACCCTTCTGCGTAATCATCAATCCAAAGATTGACTTTTACATGATTCTCCTTGAAACGTCACTCAAGAGTTTGACTGCCATGTTGAGATGTTGAAATGTTTCTTTTAACTATGCTTATTACAAATCTTGTCCAGTTTTTACCAATATTAGTAATATAAAATCACACAGAAAGTACCATGCAAAGTTTGGTACTGAGATCCGTGCCGAATTGACACAACCTTAACAAGGACAACAAAGAACAGGAAGTGAAGTCATATCTCAGCATCTATTTGGCCTATTGAAATGTAACTTGAGCTGTGTTCCACTTGTGTTGTTTATGCCCTCCCTTCACTAAGTTCCCTCCATCTCATTGACTTGGATTTACATCATTATGTTGCACGAGTGCCCACTACTGGCAAAACCTTTGCAATGGACTGAACTGAAACATCCGAAACCCTCATAGAGTTGTTTGGGATGGGGGTAAATTAAACATCATCTCTGTCTCTTGTGTTTTTACAGGTACATGACGTTGATAGATGGAAAAGACGACGTCTACATGATCGACAGAGACAACTCTGTCTTTCAAATAGCCAACCTCGAGTTTCCTTTCCGGAAGGATCTTCGCATCCACCTTTCCAACACGCTTCTGGATGGGGTGAGTTATTAGACGGGTTGAAAGCTAGTTAATCAGGTTAGACAGAGAGGATGTGCTCTATTCCTACACTTAACGGATGCTCACAGGTTTGGTTTACATGAGGTAATAAGCCATTGTTGTGAGCTAATGTATCTTTAAATGTTAAAGAGGATCTTGCTGTCTCATCATCTGAACATCATGAGCTGAACTGCAGAAATAGCAAGGCTGGGTTTCTCAATTAGAGGTTTAATTAGGCAGTTAATTAAGTTGTGTTGCACCAGTTAATTTTAAACATTTTCATTTTTAAACAAATTCATTTTGATTATTTACTACTGCAGTAAACAGTAAAATTTCATTTACTATTTCATTTCATTAATGAGTATCATCATTGCTTAACTTAATTATAGACATTGTACACTACGGTTCAAAACTTCGGGTCAGTAAGGTTTTTTGTTTTTAAAAGAAGTCTCTTCTGCTCACCAGAGCTGTGTTTATTTGATGGAAAATATAGTAAAAATAGTAATATGGTGAAATGTTACAATTTAAAATAAAAAAAGCTGTGATCAAAGCTACATTTTCAGCATCATTACTCCAGTCTTCAGTGTCACATGATCCTTCAAAATTTCATATTTAAAGAGAAAACATGAATTGAAAACTTTTCAGGATACTTTGAAAAGAAAATTTAAAATAACAGCATTTATTTGAAAAATTTGTAACATTTGTAGTGTCACTTTTGATTAACTTAAAAAAAGAAAAAAGAAGTATATATAGCTGGGTAGTAACTGATTACATGTAATCTGGATTAAATAATCAGATTCCAAAAATTAAGTACTTGTGTTTAGATTACATTACATTTTTAAATATTCATAATTGCACTACTATTACTCTGAAGGTTATTTAACCATGTATTTCTGTATTTGGAAGGCTTTTGTCTTTCAAACACGTTAAACTGCACAAATTCACAAACATTTTTTGTCATCTGATCCTCTTTTACCTAATATATTTACTTGAAGTACCCCTGAGATTTTAAAATAAATATTTTAGTATCAAATGTTCATGTTCATTGGTTCTCTTACACTGGTTATAGCCACATGAATATGCAGGTAAACAAATAAAATATTAATTTATTATAGTACATTTTTTATTTTGATTGACAACAAATGGAATATATTTTCTTACTCTTTATATTTTTATGTCGATATGTGCAATATTATAGTATTTAAATCAATGTGATAAACAAGTTATTTTATAAGTAATCTAATCTGTCTAAAATGTGTAATGTAACAGATTACAGGCTGAGAAGTGTCACAGCGATAAATAATTCAAAAGCCATGAAAAAACGGTATTAATTAATAGAACCAAATAAGCAGAATAAAAAAATGAATGAACACTTATAATATGATGAGCGTGTGGCGTGGTTCACAGAGCGGCTGTGTCATATGTTTTTGACCGCTGTCCTGCATATTCCCAAAGCGCAGTAATGATCAGCTGTCAGCGTTGTGAGTGTGAGCTCCTCCATCTCCCAATCCCATGCATGCTAAATCTGTCCTCTAATGTACCGCCAGTTCATGTCACCAGAGATGAGACCCCTGATCCGTCCGTTTAATAATAGATGTATGTATTTATTATAAATGGAATTATATCCCAGAGGCCTGCTCTGTCTGCCTTTGCTCAGTCTTCCACTTTTAATTGTCCAGTTATGCCCATTTTGTCCACAGCTGCGAGTTTGAAGTTAATCCCTTACTGAGATTTCAATCAGAGTGAAAACGCAAGGATTCTCGTTCAAGTTTAATTAATTTAAAGTTAAGTTAGATTTATCTTAAAATTAAAACCACAATTAAATTAACGGTTTAATGTGAATGTGATTATTTTAATTATTAGATGAATCATGACTTAAAGGAGAAGTTCCAAAACAAAGATTCACATATAATGTACTCACCCCCTTGTCATCCAAGATGTTCATGTCTTTCTTTCTTCAGTCGTAAAGAAATGATGTTTTTTGAGGAAAACATTTCAGCATTTTTCTCCATATAATGGACTGATATGGGGCCCCGAGTTTGAACTTCCAAAATACAGTTTAAATGTGGCTTCAAACGATCCCAAATGTGGTTGTAAACAATTCCAGCCGAGGAAGAAGGGTCTTATCTAGCGAAACGATTATGGTTATTTTAATAAAAATAATACAGTTTATATACTTTTTAATGCCAAACGCTCGTCTTGTCTTGCTCTGCCTGAACTCTGTTTATTTCCAGTTCATGACAGTTAGTGTATGTCGAAAAACTCCCATCTCATGTTCTCCCTCAACTTCAAAATCATCCTGTATCACTGTTTTACTTTTTTTTTGTTAAGGGTGTTTGATCTTCTTTGCATGTTCACTTTGCAAACACTGGGTCGGTACACAGCAGTGATGTAGGATGATTTTGAAATGATTTTTGAAGTTAAGGGAGAAAATACGATTGTTTTTAAATACGAGTTTTTTGACATACCCGAACTGTCTTGAGGCAGAATACACAGAGTTCAGAGAGAGACAAGACAAGACGAGCGTTTGAGATAAAAATGTATATAAACTGTATTATTTTTATGAAAATAACCGATCGTTTCGCTAGATAAGACCCTTCTTTCTCGGCTGGGATCATTTACAACCACATCTGTGATCGTTTGAAGCCGCATTTAAACTGCACTTTGGAAGTTCAAACTCGGGGCACCATATCAGTCCATTATATGGAGAAAAATGCTGGAATGTTTTCCTCAAAAAACATAATTTCTTTACAACTGAAGAAAGAAAGACCTGAAAGAAGAAAGAATGAACATCTTGGATGACAAGGGAGTGAGTACATTATCTGTGAATCTTTGTTTTGGAAGTGGACTTCTTTAATCTGTGTTTAAGATCAATCTTTATTGCTGCAGGCCACTCTAAGAGGAGTTTGGTAGTATATATATGCCAATACAATACAATTTAAACTTGAAATGACTGAAAATGTTGAAGGTCCAGAAGTGTGAGAACATCAGTGAAAAATGCCTTACAACTAATTTTTTTTGTAATAGAAATGTCTCTTCGATGTGTCATAGGTGCCTACTAACAGTGATTCCAAAGCAGCAGGTGAATGATCTGTTCACATCAAGAACAAAATGAATATCTGATGGACTGAACGAAAAACAAATTAATGACTGTACAGTGGATACCTCTAATGGATGCCCAAACACACCTTTAGCTGTTCATCACTCTCACTTCACCATTAAACATAAAAAAGCATGAACTATGAAGTGTTGCGAGTGATCCATGCTGCTATTTTTTTCCTGTGCATTTATAAAGGTTTTTTTCCACAAAAATGTTTTACCAGTGTAAAGGTCACTGATCAGTGTCATCTGAGTACAGCTCACAGATCAGTCTTGATTCATTATTCACTGCAGCCTTTTCTTTGTTTAAATCTGTTGAAAATCCTAAATCTTTTAATATACAGGTTTAAATACAAAACATTACAGATTTCATTGTTCATTCGCAGACATTTGGACCCCATGTGTTAGCTATAATGCTAAATATTTACATTTTTAATTACATCATGTTAATCTTTATAAGTTAGATTTATGGGCAATGTATCTGTATTTATTTTTGTCATCATTTTGTTTTGCAGGAGATGATTATCGACAAAGTGAACGGGCAGCCCGTCCCACGATATCTCATCTACGACATCATTAAATTTAACGTAAGTGCCTTTCAGTAAACATAACAAAAACACACGTCTGTTTTGTCTTTGTTTAATTAAGAATCACTTTTGGCATTAGCACTAATGCTAAATTACCATGAGGTGTTTCATCCGACATTGAAAATCATGCCATCGTTTATCATCTATCATATCTCTCTAAACCTCTATGACTAACATTTGTGAATCACAAAAAGAAATGTTTGATGTCAGATACCGTCATCTCCGGAAAGAACAAAAAAGTACCATAAAACTATGATAAATGTTGCTCATATGACTATTTTACTCCCTCTCCAACTCATCTTCTCCTTCGTTTCAGCTCTCGGATTTAATACACGAATGTTACATAAAAAAATGCCACATTTAGACACAGCAGACTTGAATTTATTAAAAATCTTCCGCTATATAATCTTCCTCTCAGCTGAATTGTTTTTCTTCAGAATATGTGGAATATATCACATACATCAGGTGCATATTTTGTTCTTTCTAAAGCTCGTCTATAGAAGTCACTATCAAAGTGCTGCATAAATATTCTACAGAATTTCTATTTGTGATTGTCCAAAATAGAAATCAGTTAAAGTAAATTAGTTTTGTATAGCACTTTTTACAATACATAAGAGGAGCGTTAAGGTAAGTTTTATTTATTTATTTAACTTGCAGCATTAAATCATTCATAATAAGGAATGAGTATTAGGATAAAAAAGGTTCAGCTTTGATTTCATACGGACTGGATGCTAATAAATTATGTTGTTCAGTTCATTTTTTGTAATCATAATTCACATCCATCTTAGTTTTGGGAGGAAATGAGTATATCTTTGAATTTTCTTGCATCATTTTCTGCTCCTTGAAGTGCGGTATCCATCAAATAAATCCAGGCAATCACGTGGAACACAGTCTGCGTTTGAGACAGGACGCTCGGATTTGTCTTGCTTGGTTACCATACTGAAAGGACCATTTTTCCAAAATGCAGCTCTGATCTGTCATTTTTAAGATTGATGCTGCAGGCAAGCCGTGTGTAAATATAGACGGCACATTAATTGAGCTTGTCCAATGATGTGTCGAAAGACTAATATTCAGTTCGGTTATAGTCCTCGAATATGCACTACGTGTCATCAGCTGAATTTATTACATTTTTATTTAAAGTATGAGTATATTAGAGACAAATGTTGATGTTTCCTAAAATACTGTTTTGTCGAGCACTGCAGGACTTCTCGTTGACAAACAGCATGCGGGAGATCCTTGAGTTTGCTGTGTTTAGATGCTCTGAGCGTTAGTAATGCTGCCTGTCCTCGTTCTGAGTGTGTTGTGAATCGATTAGCAAACTAGAAGTGTCTGTGTCCCTCCACTTGCTCTAACCTTACTCCTCTTATGCAACAGAAACATATCTTTTTAATTAGTTAAATGCCATTTTGGCCTTTCTGAGTTTCAAACATTAAAAATAGCTGATGGTTATTTGTCCTTAAAAGTTTTATATATGGTACCGTTCAAAAGTTCGGGGTCAGAAAGTTTGGAAACTTTTCAGCGTAGTGCTGAAACCCTATTGTAATTGTTAGAATGGTCACGGATGAGCGATTTCCACGTAAAACTGATAAGACCAAACCGTAAGTCGTAGAGACTTGAAACTTGGAGTAATGGTAGTACTCACACCACCTACAACGTGAATGGGTCTCGACGCTACAACGATCGAAAGTACGAAATTCTTTATAACTCCTAAACTGTCAGTCGCAGACTCAAGTGTCTTATGTCATTGGGATCCTTGGCTCACGTCAGACGAAACACCTCATATTCAACCGTGAGCTTGGTGAAATTTTGAGGTATTTTACATTTTTTACAGTAGTCCTAGTTTCTCGCACGATCAGAAACAAACCAGGGCAGGAAGATTCTCTGGAGAGTGAATATCAATAACTTTCAAAAAGTTGAACTTTTGAAAGGGGCAGGGCCACTTTTAGTTAAATGCCTATAACTCCTAAACGGAATGAGATATCTCCACCAAACTTGGCACACTTGTGTAAGAGCTCAAGCTTTTTCACAGAAAAAAATCATGGAGATTGGCCACTTGGTAGCACTATAAGAGGAAAAAAACATAAAAATGCCTAGAACTAGGTGACCCTTTGTCCTATTAACATTAAAATTCTTGATCCAAAGAGCCAAAAGTGTCTATGGGGACATTTGCGTACAGGCCAATGAAGTTTGAGCCTCTGTTAGACAAAGTTACGAGACGAAACGAACGAAACTCAGTCGGCCTGTTTGACTCTCAGCCCCAAAGGTCTGTGAGAAATTTGAAAGACATTGGCCACTGGGGGCGGTGTCACATTTTTTGAGGGCTTAAACGATTGTACATTGTCTGCACATACATATTTGTATCATAAGATAAAAGACCTCTTCGTCCTGAACAACTTTGCCTCTAGAACCACTGCTGTCAATCAAATCATTTTTAAAGTGCTCCTATGATGCCATTTTAAAGGTTGCTAATATTGTTTTATGAGTCTCCTAAAACAGGTTTACATGTATGCAAGGTCAAAAAACACTTTAGTTTTCTCAAAAAAATTTCGAGTTGATTCGTAAACGACTCGTGTGAAGCAGTTGGAAGAATCAGTCTCTCTAAACCCCTCCTTTCCGTGAGCCCTCACTGCTGTGATTGGTCAGATGGTGCAGTCTTTTATGATTGGTCTACCGCGTACAGCGCTTGTTGAAAACGAAACGCCCAACGCCATAACTGAATGACAGCCCTGGAGACTTGTCAATACATAGAAAAGATGGCATCGATTTTACCTTACCAATTCGGCGATGAAACGGTTGAGGTTGCTGATGGACAAGTTAGCACGGACTACCATGGAAAGTGCTCGAAATTTACTTTGTAAGTAAATTTAATAAATTTACTATGTAAGTGAACCGAGCACACCTCCATGTTGTAAACTTCAACATTGTATAATGCATTACACTGTGTAAAGTCATGCGCCATCCTTTATCATTACTCAAACTAATGAGACAGACAGACAGTCAAGCTGCATCAATCACAAATTTTTAGACTACAGTTTTTCAGACCCACAGCTGAACAACAGAACTACAGAAGCATGATTTAGCCGGTTAGCAAGACATCTGCAGGGTTGTTACACAACTACATATTTTGAACAATTGCTAGAAAATGCATCAATTATTAATCATACTTACAGGTAGAGGTTCAAAGCAGCAAGCTGCTCCAAATAAACTGAGCACTGATTTATCTTTTAAGAGCAAACGTTTGGTGAATCTTGCATTGTACTCCCTGAGATTGGAAAATCAGTCGTCAGTAAAATGACGGGAACACGACAAAAGATTGGAATTGTGCTGCTGAGGTGTTGTTGAAAAAAAATAACATTAACCACTGATTATTTGTAGATTCATCTTTTGGAAGTGAATATAAAACAAATTTACTCTCACAGAGTAGGATACAGCGTCTTCTCGACATGACGTAAACCACATGGAAATTTTACTGTGTTTGTGGTCGGGCAAGTTGGTCGCGACATAGAATGTGGACGGACATTATGCAAATGTGTTACTTCGTGACGTGCAACCGTAACAGAATAAGATTAAAATTCATGATGATTCTCGTTCAGACTTCACAACTCTGCAGATAGTTTATGTTCACATACAGCTACATGACACACTGCATGAAACGTCATATTTAAAAAGGCATAATAGGAGCACTTTAAATGATTGAAAAGATGTGAAAAACCTACTTTTGCAAACTAGTCCTAGGTTTTTCGCTCAGTCCGGAAAAAAACACTGCAGTGCAATTCTCTGGACTTTCTTGGTCAATAACTATCAAAAACATGTTGAAATGTACCCTTTGGGAAGCTATAACGGGGTCCTTTAGAAAAGGGGTCTGTCCAAATATACCCAAAAGTCTATAAAGCCTAAACGAAAACTCAAAACTTCACGAAACCCGCTGATCACATGCGACAGGTGATTCTAAACAAGCATGCAAAGTTTCAGGGAGATCAGACCACAGCTGGCACTATAACAGTCATAAATGTTATAAAAAAAAACCCATCATATTTCTATGGTAAATCACTGGATTTGACAAAAAAAATGCTGTTTTAGTAATTGATTTAGGTGACTACAGGCTTGCTAAATAATAATAATAATTCCTTACATTTATATAGTGCTTTTTCTGGGCACTCAAAGCGCTTTACATAGAAGGGGGAACCTCCTCAACCACCACTAGTGCGCAGCATCCACCTGGATGATATAACAGAATATGTAATGTCTTTTTTTGGTAACACTTTAGAATAGGCAACAGTTACTCACTATTAACTACGACTTTCCCTCAATAAACTCCTAATTTGCTGCTTAGTTGTTAAGCAGCAAATTAGTTGCTGCTTAGGTAGTTGTTAAGTTTAGCAATATTGCTGCCCACTGCTCCGGGTGTGTGTTCACGGTGTGTGTGTGCGTGTTTGTTCACTACTCACTACTGTGTGTGTGCACCTGGATGGGTTAAATGCAGAGCACAAATTCCGAGTATGGGTCACCACATCACATCCTTTCCTTTTCCTTTTTTCCTTTCCTTTTTTTTTCTTATTTGCGTAAATACCTACAGTGCTTGAACCCCAGTAATTGCTTAATTGGTAATTTTATATATATATATATATATATGTGTGTGTGTGTGTGTGTGTGTGATACTGTGATGCGTTTGTAGGAACAGAAATCTTTAATAACATTATACATTTCTTTACTGCCACTTTTGATCAAGGTAATGAATCCTTGTCAAATGCATCCTTTATAAATGTTTATACATTTCACATTTGGGGTTTTGACACATAATTTGGCTAAACTAGAATTATTGAAATACTACAAAAAATATATTCTGTAATCTAAGTAAAATAGACAAAACTGAATGATAATGTTGATTGTATAAATGTAAAGGACATTTTTGTCAAAACACACAAGCGTACTTGTAAATGTACAAATGTTGTTGGATAATATAGCTTTTAAAGAGAACAGTTCCTGTAATGTGAAGAAATAAGCGTGTGTCTTTGGACTTGCGTGGCATATGGCATGAAAGCACAGGACCGTCACTTTACTCTTTCTTCGGCCAAGACTTCCTGGAGGTCTCATGAAGCCCCCTGCTGTTTTCTGGCCTGTTGCAGGTCTGTCCTGTTGGGCTTGGCAGGCACTACCGCACCACTGCTTCCTCATGAATCAGTGTTTCCAAAATTATACTTGCATCTCGCTTTGCTTTTTCATTAGGGATATTGCATTTGATATAGCATTTGTTCTCACAGATCTTCTTGATAGTCTGGCATTTATATGCAGATCTGATGTCTTTTAAATGTCTCTATGACTCTTTTCTGAAACTTAGTGAGCTTCCTCCCTAGACAGCATGTTGAGGCTTCAAAATCTTGCAACACAGAGTCTGTTCCTCTGCCTTCTGAGTAGGATAGCAGTGGTGGCTCAGGAAAATTCAAATGAAAAAATAACTGACACTACAAAAAAGCAAATATAAAAAATAAAAGATCAAATAGTGTGTAAAACAGTCATTTTTCAACACCAGTTAAAATTTCAGAGGCGTCTTATTTTCCTCCTGTGAGCTCTGTGCTTTCTCACTGAGGTCCTATAATGGATGTGAAGTTACTGGAGAGGAAGTGATGCCTACACTCTACAGTGATTGGCTGATGGCTCTGTCATACTGTCAGTGGAGTAATTACTGCCAAAATGTTCTTTGCTAATGGTCCGAAAATCATCCTGAATGAGTCAAACTGAACAGATCTGTGGAAATGAATGGAAAACTTAAAACATTAACAACTCACCCACTCAGATACCACTGTTTTCAGTCATGTCTAAATCAAAATAAACATGTTTTGAAGCCAGTTTTTAGCGCACTCAGCTTAGCTGAACTGAAAGCTGCCCTCCCGTGCCTGTGGCCCTCAAGACACCTGTGTTTCTGAGGATATTATGGGTAATAATCCAAAAAGACAATGACTATTATATAAGTGTTATAACAATAACACTTCAATGCCTTAAAGGGATTGTTTACTCAAATTGTTCCAAACCTGCATGAGTTTTCTTTCTTTTCTTGAAGATAAAAGAAACTGCTTAGAAAATGGTTGTAACCAAAGAGTTGTTGGTCCCTGCTGACTTCCATAGTAAGGAAAAATACTATGGAAGTCATTGGGGGTACATTAACTATTTGGTTATCATCATTCTTCAAAATTTCTTCTTTCAGTTTTGGAACAACATGAGGGTGAGTAAATGATAACAGAATGTTAATGTTTGGGTAAACAGTTCATTTAATATGTGAGGTGTTTTTTTTTTCTGTTCCTAGTCAGGCCAGTAATTGATGAATATTGGAAATAGCGATTTTATTTGTCATCAAAAAATTTTGGAGGGTTCAGTAAGAAAATAAGATTTTTTTAAAGAAAATAATACTTTTATTCATAAGTGACACTAAAATGTTTTAATTTCAAATGTTATTCTTTTGAACTCACAATATACCACAAAACACAGAAACATGACACAGAACAACTGTTTTCAACACTGATAATAATCAGAAATGTTTCTTGTGCAGCAAATTAGCATATTTGATTACTGAAGGATCATGTGACACTGACGACTGGAGTAATGATGCTGAAAATTCAGTTTTGATAACAGGATAAATTACATTTATTTTTACAGAATTACTGGATTTACTGTATTTTTGATCCAATAAATGCTGCCTTGATGAGCATAAACTAATCTTACTGACCCCAAACTTTGAATGAAAATTCATTAGGAGATACACTCCTACAGTTTACTCATATTTTGTATAAGGAGGTGCCTTTATAAGTTCTAAGTGATATGATAGTGCTTTATTTCTAGGCTTTTGACCTTTTATTAAATAAGACAGCAGTGAAGTGACAGGAAACATGGGTTGGGTTGAGAAAGGACACGGTCAGAATCAAACTTGAGTCATCTGCACATGAACAACATCATGGAGAGCATAAGAGTATGTGCAGTGCTACAAAATAATGATGGTTTGAAATCATAGCATCACATTAGCTTACAGAAATACTTAAGGGCCATTTAAACAGAATATACTGTTGCATTTTAAAATGTAAGACGGGAAGTTGAATGGGAAATAGAAGTTTGGTCAGCTTTATTTTAAGGCAATTCTCGGTATTAACAAACCATTAACACGACTTTTGCCTTAAACCCTAATTTGCTGCTTGTTAATATTTAGTGAGGTAGTTGTTAAGTTTAGGTATTGGGTAGAATTAGGGATGTAGAATATGGCCATGCAGAATATGTGCTTTATAAGTACTAATAAACAGCCAGTATGTTAATAATAGGCGTGCTAATAAGTAACTAGTTAATAGTGTGAAGTGGACACTATACTAAAGTGTTATCAAAAGTTCTTAAGATTTTACCTTGATGCGAGACAAGCACAACAGTCAAAGGTGTTCTTCTAGTGTTTACATAGAAAACAATGGAAACGCAGTGCAGTGGAATACTAAAACACATTCTGTTTGAATATCTCAAGACTCATTAAGACATTTTCATATTTTTAAGGATATTGTTGCTTGAGTATGCTACTTAATTGATCAAAAATACAGCCAAAGACATTGGTAATGATGAATTATTACTATTCAGAATACTCTTCTATAATCCAGTCTTTCCCTGTGATGGCAGAGCATAATTTGTAGCAGCCGTTACTCCAGTCTCTTAAGAAAACATTGTATCATCTCACCCTTAAGGAATCATTAAAATATGCTAATTTGATACTGTGGTGCTTAATATTAGCACAGTTGAGGATGGTTGTGCAATGCAAGAAGATTTTTTTGAAGAACAGAATTTATTTGAAACAGTCATTTGTAATCAGCCTTTGATTTGAATCAGTTTAATGCAGCCTTGAAGAATTGGTTTCTTTCAATAACTTCACTGTGCTTCTGAACTTGAACAGTAGAACAACAGAAACATTACAATAGAGAAAACAGTTCAAAAAAAGAGAAAACAGTTTAAAAAAATGTTTACATGGCTAGCAGGTTACATTTTAGAGCTTTTGGAAGCCATTTGTTCACCTTAGCGCAAGTAACAATTTGTGCACTTGCTAATGAATATGATGGATTTTATGGCCTGGTACAAGCAATTACGGGTGCACTCGGTCACTGTTGGAGATGGTAAAATTCCAGATGAATTAAGCTACTTAAATATCTCTTCTTGCTGTTGCTAGCTTCACTATCACATAGAGTGTTCCATAGTATCCTTTTGTTAACATTATCAGTCTTTGCAGATACTGCTGATTATGGAAAAAACAATGCACATACTGGACACACGCACTAACACAGTGGTGTCATGCTGGCTAATTTTATTTATTTGTTAAACCTTGGTGTTACCCATGAGAGCACATGCACTACACACCGTGTTAAATACAGTGCAGAAAAAAACTTTTTGCTGCTTTAATTACTGATATTGGGGTAAGACAAATGGGAATTTACTAAATTCCTTCAAAACTGGTAATTGGGGAATATTAATCAAATTAAAAGTAAAAACCAGTTACTGCTTTTTATCTCTAAGTAGCTGCCTGAAAGCGAAGATTATCACAAAGTTATGTCTAACAAACAAATCATTTTAATTACAGCTATCAAATTTATTTTCTAATATTTTTCTTTGTACCTGTCCATGTTGTCATTGCTGTTAGCTACTCTCATATATTGCAGAAAACTGAATCGATTCAAATGAAAAGCAAGTATTTGTGCGCATGTTTTAAACTTTGATTATATATTCTTTTTTTTTTTTTTTCTCTTCTGTTCTCTGTCTTGACTTGGATTAGACCCTCTTCTGGTTTTAGTTTTGACTCTGAATCAACCCTCTTCTGGTCTCTGTCTTAGCTCACTTCTTGTCTTGGTCATGATTAGGACTCAACCTTTTTTGTTCTCTTTCTTGACGCAGACTCTTCCCTCTTCTGGTCTTTGTCTTGACTCGAACTCAGCCGTCTTCTGGTCTTGATCTTGACTAGACTGTCTTCTGGCCTCCTCTTTGACTCAGACTAGACTCTGTTCTTGACTTTGTCTCAACTCAGACTTGAGCCTCTTCTGGTCTTGGTCTTAATTTGGACTCAGCCTTTTGTTCTCTTTCTGGACTCAGACTCATCCCTCTTCTGGTCTTGATCTTGGTTTGGACTAGACTCTCTTCTGGTCTATTTCTTGACTTAGACTAGATCCACTTCTGTTCTGTGTCTTGACTCAGACTTATTCCGCTCCTGGTATTTGTCTTGACACAGATTCAGTAATGTACTGATTTTGGTCTTGACTCAGGCTCAACCCTTTTCTGGTCTGGATATTGGTTCGGAATAGATTCTTTTCTGGTGTCTATCTTGACTCAGACTAGACTCTCCTGGACTTTGTCTTAACTTAGACTTGACCATCTTCTGGTCTTGGTCTCGATTTGGGCTAGACTCTCTTCTGATCTCTGTCTTGACTCAGATTTGACCCTCTTCTATTCTCAGTCTTGACTCGGACTTGACCCTTTTCTGGTCTTGGTCTCGAATAAGACTCAACCTTCTTATGTTCTCAGTCTTGATTCAAACTCGTCCCTCTTCTGGTCTTTGGTCTTGACTCTGAAATGACCATTTTCTGGAGACAGTTCCATAAACATAGTCACTATGTTAAGACTGTGTCTTAAGAACTAGTTTGACCAACCAAATTAGACCAAACTACCCTTTCTAACTGACTTTAAGACAAAAAATCTTCTGGTCTCACTCTTTCCTCTGACTTGTTTCTCTTTTGGTCTTTGTCTTGACTCGGACTCAACCTTTTTCTGGCTATGGTCTTGACTTGGACTGAACCCTTTTTTGTTCTCAGATTTGACTCTGCTTTGACCCTCTTTTGATGTCTTTCTTGACTCAGACTTGACCCTTTTCTGGCCTCTGTCTTGACCTGGTCTTAGACCCTCTTCTGGTCTCAGACTTGACTCAAGATCAAACTTCTTCTGGTCCTATTCTTGATTCAAACTTGACCTTCTTCTGGTCTTGGTCTTGACTTGGACCCAACCCTTATTTGACTCAACGGCAACAGTATGCTTTATCCAGACCCTTGACTTACTGAATAAAATCTATTTTGTAGCTTATTCTGACTGAGAACAGCCCACTTAGACAAGAAGACATTACCTCAGTGACAGTGAGTTTGCTTTTTAACTTTTAGGGATGGTTTAATCTGAAAATGGTAAAAACTTCAGTTAACATACTGTTGTGCCGTGATGACACAGTTTAGGCTTGTTAATGTAATAAAAACTGATTATTTTACAGACAAATGCTACATTTAGACAGCAAAGCATAGAATACGACATTTATGGATATCTAGTGTACTGGCTACTGAGCACCTCAACACCCCTTGATATTTTGGGCTGGACTAGAGTCTTCCAAAACTTCCACCTCCTTAAATTGAGAATTTTCCCCACATAGATCTTATTGGACAGCCAGCGAGGCAGAGACGTAGCATCAGCTTTTGCCGTGATTTGCCATCTGGCATCTAATCTTGTAAAGCTCAGGGATGCTTTCCATTCTGGTGTTCAAACACAGTGTCTTTGCCTTTAAACACACTACATGGCACTGAACACCCCTCATTCTGCTGTATGTTAAGTCATGAGCTTTAGAAGAAGAAATAGAGGAAAAGCTGATTTGGGAGGCACAGATGTCTGAAAATAGTACCGGGGTCTCTTGTGGTAAGTGTGTTCAATGCGTCAGTGGTCAACACGCACAAAATGCGCCAAGGCTCCCGTGGGGCCCAAGCGGTCCGCTTGTACTGTGGGGGCCTGGGCGTTCTGCTTCATTTGGCAGTCTTGGGCCATGCAACATGAGGTTTTGGAGGCTCCCAGCAGAACTCAATGAAAAGCACTTATTTTAAAATACTCAAGCACTTTGTGTTGTCTTTGTGATGTAGGCTCAAGGTTTCCTACCGATTCTTACATTCTCCTCCCGTAGTGATGATTTGCAGCTTCTGGGATGTAGAAGAAATGAAAGTTGGTAGTCCTATCTTTTATTTTTCGTATAACTCTACAGGATGTATTTTGCCTGCTGTTAGCGCTATTTTCACGCACTGTTGGAGTTGTTTTAGCTCCTGCTTCATTAAAGGAACTATGCAAATGAAGTAACAGCGCAAACACGCCCAAGAAATTTGTGCTGAACGTAAATTGCACAACACAATTCCTCATCTTTCTGGTTGTTTCTGAATACTAGGTTGTTGGGGATGCAGCAGACTAACTTGTCAAACAGTTTGATGTTTCTGTGAGGCTTTCAGTTCAGCTGTACTTCAGATTGGATATATTGAAGAAGGTCAGTGAGATTATGTGTGGACGAAGTCAGATGACAGTATGTGGTTTGCAGGGCATTTGTGTTTGCAGCAAAATGCTCCTTTATTAGATGGTGTCAAAACTGCAGTTGTTCATGACAGATGTGTTTGCTTGGTTCTGCAGAGCTGTCATCAGATAATGTGACATCTGAAACCTGCTCTTACTGCTTCCTACTGCTGTTTACAACCAATAAAAAGACGAAACAGCACTTTCAGTTTATTGATTATTTAACTTTACTGCTCACTGAAATGCACTTTTAAGCATCTAGCATAGTGTACATTTGCTAGTTAATTTGTTTACAGATTTTCATAAAAATAACCTACATTTTTGCCAGCATTTTGTCATGTCATGTTTATTCAGTTTATTGGAAAAAAAAAAAAAAAAGCTTTAGACCATGAAAATATATCCTGTTAACAAAATTAACACTGACAAAGACTGGTTCTGGTTTTAAATTCATATTAACTGCTGTTCAAAGTTAAGATTTTTTTAAAGAAATGAATTATTTTATTCAACATGGACACATTAAATTGATCAAAAGGGACAGTAAATACTTTTATAATGCTGAAAAAAAAAGTGTTTCAAATAAATTCTGTTCTTTTGAACTTTCAATTCATCATAGAATCTTTCATTTATCACGGTTTCCACACACAAAAAATCAGCAGAACAATTGTTTTCAAAAATTAATAAGTTCAAAATCCAAAAAAATGTTTCCCGAGTAATAAATCAGCATATTAGAATGATGTCTGAAGGATGATGATGCTAAAAATTTAGCTTTGATCTGGCAATAAATGACATTTTACATTATATTCGAACAGAAGACAGTTATTTTAAATTGTAATAATATTTCACAATAAGAAGAGACTTTTTTCAGAAACATAAAAAAAATCTTTAATGGTAATGTATGCCAAAGACATATTGTACTCTTTTAAAGAAAAGGTTGACCGTTAGCGTCTCAGTGTTTTTTTTTGTTTGTTTTTTTTTTTTACCTCTGCATTATGGTGCTTTATTTATTGCCTCAATCACCCCTGTAGAACTGGCTCAGCGGACTTGAATCACGCTTTCAGTTGAGGAGAGATTTGTGCTATTACTTTTCCAAGCAATTTGAAATTTTTCACCTACCAGATTGGAACATGGGAACATGGGAAAAGTACCCTACATTTCAAATGCTGAAGATCTGGGCCATATCCAGAGACCTGAACACCACTGAGTCAAAAAGTATCCACCTAGCAACCACCCAGAGCAGCACCTTGTAACCACAGTAACCACAGTAACCACAGTGCTGTTTGTCATGTAATGGACAAGCACCACTGTTTCCATTTAAAAAAAGTCAAAACCGCCTGCTAATTTTCCCTGCTATAGAAAGAAAATATTTTCTCTTGCCTGTTCTGTGTGTCTGTGTGTTGGATTAACCAAATGTTCAATATGGCGCTCCAGAGCTCTGGCCAGACGCCGAACAGACCAAATCACAGTGAGTCAGAGCCTCTGTCATTCTCTGAAATCTGGCAGAACCACCGTAACATGGCCATTTCAATTCCAACTGCTTTGAACGGAACAAAGATATTTGTTTAGAAACAAATTTAGTATACTGAAGGGCATATACAACAGAATATCTTGTAATAAAATAAAAATGCAGAATATCAAGTCAGTACACAGGCTTTCAGGAGAGTTCCAGTCTGTAAATCTGATGGGTTAGAGACATCCTTTGATTTTTTTTTTTTTTTTCCCAAACTCTGTGCACTTCAAACCAGGATAGGATGCAGGTCTTTGTATGTTGACTTATATCTGACAACAGCCCTGCTGCAGGTTTTGGCTTTATGAAACTCAAGACTTGTTGTTTTTGACTTGGATATTTTTTTATTTTTTTGTAGAGGATTATTTTTGACGTTTAGCAGATCTCTGTACATCTCTTCCTGAAGGCAAGCTTAACTTCTGACCATAGTTTGCCGCATCTGATATACGCTGACCAGCAATGTTAAGGAAAGTTACTTTTAAAAGTAATGCATTTCAGTATTGTGCTACTCCCTAAAAATAAAACTAATTGTTACTTTTTTTTTTTTTTTGGACAATAATGCATTAAGTTACTTTCGTGTTTCTTTTTCTCATCTGGGCTGGGCTTACTTGTTTGTTTTTAATTTTAAAAATGCAAGTGAGATGAGTAAATGCGTGTTGACACTTAGTGTAGCTACAGCTGGACTTTTCAATGAGCTTCATTTGAGGGACGGATTATCAAACTGAAAATTTTAAAGGGGCCAAGTGGGTGGGGGCCTTCCTGATCTTTTTCTGGGGGGCCTATAAAATTAGAAACTAAATTAAAATGCATATTCCACATTAAAATGAACGGTGACTCCACACCGACAGGCATCTGAGAATGGCTCGATTTGAAAAAGGGGATATTATTTTTACAGATTAATTAAAAACCACTGCATAGATTTTTATCATTATATGGTAGATTTGTACATACACTGACAACACACATTAATGTTCAAACAACATGAAAAACTTTGCGTCAGATGACCCCTTTAACATTTAATGAGCTCTGAGCAATATAACTTGATTTATAAATTGTATATGCATAAACTATACTGTTTAGCATTTACTCAAGCTACAGAATACTAGAGCAGTCGAGTGATTTCTTTTTTCTTTCAATGACGGACTGCAGCAGGTTTCACTTTAAAAGCAGTGCCGTCTCTTTAAAACCTGACACAAAATGACGCGGATCTGACACACATCCAATTTTCTCCCAACTCTTTATGGTCATCTAGGACTTTATTAGTCATTCATTTTTGTCTGTTGAAGTGCTGCTGACGCACTGTCTGAATCTGCTCAGCGTATGTGTACAGCCGAACGTGCAGAATATCTGCATGATATTGCAAACTGGTGTTTCTTACCATATTATTTTAATATATTATCTTCGTTATGGACAGACTGGTTTGTAGTGCAAACAGTTTATCCGTTTACGCTACTTTGTTACTGTTCTCGCTATTTCCCTACGGCGGCTAATGAACGGGGCGTTTTGCACATTCACAGAAAACAGCTTACTTCTGCATTAAAAAATAAGGTGGATAGGCCTACTTTGATAATATTCTTTGTCCAATATTTGTGCTATTTCTCACCAGACGTTATAACCGATAACCCCGTCCTTACTAGTTTAAGATAGAGTTGTGGATATCTCATAATCCCTTCACACAAGCGCTTGTCAGCGCTGCCATCTGTTTTTATCGCGGTCTCCCGTAGATGATTGTTGTTGCGTCTCTTCCTTTTTTTTTTCAACTGGCTCGAGCCAGTGTTGCCACCTTGTGGATAAACTAAGTAGTGCAAACAGAATGACCTGGACATACTTTCCCTCAGGCCGGATAAAGATGATTGGCAGGCCAGATTGGGCCCACAGGCCACCTATTGACCCTTTACAAAAACCCGCCTTCATTAGTTACTGTTGCTATGTCCGACAAACAATGCCACTCTCACCACTACACATTACATTCTCACATAGTGAAAAATACATTGCTGAGCAAAAACACACCTACGGACAAGACAGAGCAGGTTACTTCTGGTATGAAACAAGGTCTCAGCTTTAAAATGTTGTAATTTAAGAAATTCAAACAATAAATACCATTATGTGCCACTTTAATGTGTTGTGACGGATCACTGCGTTGCTATATTGGAGTAATCGACATTGAAAGCTTGAAAAAACATGAATGAGCATCAGAACATATTTTATTTCAACAGCAAAAAAATTTAAATACAGACAATTTTTCAAGTTCACAGAAGTTAATATACTGTCTTGTCTGATTTGTTTGTCAGACAGAATGGTGGATTCAGTGTTATGATTGGTCAGATCGCCTGTCAGTCAAGCTGTTTGCGAGTGGTCAGTTGAATCGCCCTGAGCAGTAACATCATGTTTACACAGCGCACACAACGCCTTTGCACTTACTCCTGATTTCTCTCAACATGAGGTTAAGAGAGCTGTCGGTCAATAAATGGGAAAACATAGTAATTGGCGTTTTGAAAAAAGTAATATGATTATGTAACTCGTGTTACTTGTAATGCATTACCCCAACACTGCTGCTGGTCAAAGTGTGGAATATTTTTTTGAACGTTTTTGAAATAAAACGTTTTTTATGTTCAGCAAGGCTGCATTTATTTGATCAAAAACACAGTAAAAAAAAAAAATAATACTGTGAAATATGATTACAATGTAAAACAGCTGTTTTCTATTTGAATACATATTAAAATGTAATTTATTCCTGTGATGGCAAAGCTGAAACGGGTCTGGGTAATATCTCAACCATGTAGTTTTCAAATCATAGAAAATGACCCAGTCAACACAAACTAAAGTGTAGAACAAAACTAGATTGCTAAATCCCTTATAATACACAGATGACAAGCACGCTGATCCAGTCATTTTCCTCATCTGTATAAAATGAATATATACTTCTTTTGCAAATGCCACATTAATTCATTATTAAAATTTGCATTTGTTTGTATGTAATAACAAAATCAGTTAGATTGTCATTGGAAACAGCAGGAATGGAAGTGCTAGCTGTCTTTATTGCCAACCCTTTCTGCTTATCTCATGTGATTCACCTTTGAATCTCATTACGTTAAATTCCCTTTACATGTAATGTTTCCATAATTCTGTGAGGCTCTGGATTTATAGAAGCTTTCATTACTTTTTGATATGGAATGTGTAAGTCTGGAGAGTCTCTTAAATATAGATGAGCGTTTTATTCCTCAATTTGCGCTTGAAAGTTGCCCGCAGAGAGTCGGGCTGCCGGTGTGTCTGCTCTTGCGATAGGATACTGGGAAATTGGAAAATTGCAAATAAGATGTAAAATTTAAAGTGGTTGCTTTTGGAAGGTGTCTGCTGTTAAATTGTATCTCTTTCTTAGGTGTCTCTCTTTCTGCTCTCATCTCTGCCTCAATAACTCAGCTTTGAAAACACTTTGAACACTTAGTGTTTACATTTTAGCACATTATATACATGTTTTAGCCCTTGTTCCTTAAACCATGGATTTGAAGTGTAAATGCCTTATTAAATATATTAGATGTTTCCTAAATAAACTTAGTGTGAGGGTGAAAGATTTCC
Organism: Labeo catla; assembly: GCA_012976165.1. NCBI lineage: Eukaryota > Metazoa > Chordata > Actinopteri > Cypriniformes > Cyprinidae > Labeo > Labeo catla. Next base: position 793,536 of record VONZ01000081.1, read on the forward strand.
CCACACAGATTTCACAACAGATTTGGTTTGGTCTTGATCTTTAAGTGATGAAATAAACCAGCTCCCAGACATACTGGGAGTATAGTGTCATAAAACATGCATGCACGTAACCGCACCGGTTGCCGAACCTCATTTATTTATATGTAGAAATACAGATTGTGGTGCATCAAATACAGAGTTAAGTGAGTCACTCGTTCCATTACAAAAGTGACCTAAGAGGAGCTTCCTAAAGAGATAAGAGTGTTGTCATGGTGTAATACGTGAGTCTTCTGTCTACACGAGGATGAATCGTTTCAGGAACGGGCCCCTTCAGAGCGGGAAGGGCCCGTTTTGTCTGTGGAGAGCTGCATTGAATTGCGTTTAACTCGTCTGATGTGTGGTTCCACTGGAGATGTCTTCTATAGATCGCTTCAAATCCATTTTGTTAGGCGAGTCACAGCCTTTTTTGAGGCGTTAAGTGAGGAGGTGAAGCTTTGATTTAGTCGTAGTGACGTGGATCGGCGGTCCCATCGGACCGCTACCGTACATCCGAGACCGGAGAGCGTAATGTGGAGATGTTACCATGGAGACACGGCTGCGGTCGTGATGGAGAGAGAGTGAGGTGGATTATTTCCAGAGCTCCTCGCAGCCGCTCTGATAGCACGTATACACACCGCGTCTGTTGCTTCAACACGTTCCCCCATCACGCTTAACGGGAACAAATCGAGATTAATCAAATTTTGCCTGATCTTTTTAAATACAAGGTTTTTGTGCAGTGTAGACATACTCTAGAATTTAAACTCCCCGGTCCACCCAGAGACCCACACGCTAGAGACGGCTTGACATTTGAGTGTGATGGAAAGAAATGGGGAAAATCTGTTATGAGTGTCTGGAAAGAGTCAGGCCAGTTGAAGTCCAGTGGGAGTACATCTAATTTTATTCCAAATTGTGAAATTGTCATTGGTCAACAGATGCCCATTCCAGAGTCTGTTGATGCAAAAGTTCTCATCTCTTGGTCACCTGATAGAACATCACCTTTTCCACAAGCTTTTTATTTATGTGCAAGGCTCCAGACAAACAAAAAAAAATTAGAAATCCTATAAGAAACAAAATTAGATAAAAAAAAAAATATTTTTTTAAGTGCCACAGAATAAACATGTTTTATTTATTTGGGGTTTTTTTAAACACCTTAACATTTCAGTCACAAATGTCCTGGAAACTTAGGTTTACTTAAAGTGGGAACTAAATGTCATTTCAACTTGAGAACTATATAGGAATTGTTTATTACACAGAATCTGTGCCAATATCATGGAACATAAATATGTCAGCATTACTTGGCTATTAGTTTGGACTCCTTGCGACAGGTTAAGTAAAAATTAAATGGTTAAATGAATATGCAATATAGTGCATTAAGGGTGTGACGAGACACTTATCCCACGAGACGAGATGAGACGAGACACAAGACTGGGTCCACAAGAACGAGACGAGACGAGATTTTAAAGAAATGTTTGTAACTAAAGAAAATAGCAGTTAAGAATTCTATTCTTAACAGTGTTTTGTGAATCCGTCTCCTGGACAAATGAAATTTCACTGTGGATGACAGTAATAGGATCTAAAAGACCAATGACATCATGTCTTTTTACTTGTTACTTGTCTCAGTCATGGCTGATTAAGATCTCATGCCTGTTTAGGACATGTTGAAGGCTGCAAAAATCACTATCACATGTACACATCAGGACTTACTCAGTATGAAGTAGCATAATGAATAACATTGTAAACTCCACACAGAGCTTTGCCAGTTATAACAGAAATCATTTGCATGAAGACATTTAAAGATGTAGTACAGAAACAAAAGGGTCATTAAAAGCAAAACAGTACAATAAGACATGTTTAAAGAGAAGCAGTCAGACGTATTAATATAGATGAGTAATTATTCAAAAACAAGCAAGTTTAAATGACTAACATGCTGATGTAAAATCATAAGCACTTTGCATAACACGGAGTTCCAGTACGTCTTGTTATCTTCCAGCATCACAAATGACAGCTGGAAAAGACAAACTGGAGTAATTATTGACCATTGCTGAATCTGAGTTGTGTGTGTAAATTGTGGCTGTGTGGTTTGTTTTGCAGGGTCAGCCTGTGGGTCAGTGTGACTTCAACAGACGTCTGCTGTGCATCGAGAAGGAGATCATCTCCCCACGATTTGAGAAAATGAGGCTGGGCCAGATTGACAAATCCAAGGAGCCTTTCAGCGTCAGGAACAAGCCTTTCTTCGACATTCACGCTGCGCGCAAGGTATTTATACATAAACGTCTGTGGCTGTGTGTTGTGAAAGGACATGTTAATGCTAAGGCCAGGTAATGACTTTTAATGTGCTATGGTTATTCACATTACAGTAGTAACCTCTTAAAACTAGCAACCACTAGTAACTGTCCTAACTACACATCTTATGCAGTTTTCTATTGCTACAGTCACTTTCTCTGCAAAGTTGCTTTCAATCCATTGGTGAGATTAACCGCACTGTAGAAGTGCAAAGGTATTGTTCAATGTAAGCATCTCTTTGAGGCTCTTTCAGACCTAATCTGAAACCTCGAAGGCTGCAGCTCAGAGAACATAAAAGAAACAAAAGAATCAAGCATCTGTAAAACATGAAAACAGTTGTCTGGTTATTCCACAGGCTCAGTGGTTAGGTGCGAGATTCTTCTGATGTTTGTGTACAGCCCAGGGACGAGGGCTAGTCAGTGACCACAGTGCTATTTCCAACGTGCTGAAGATGATAATTAGTCTGGGTGGTGTTTTTATTATACAGACGGTTCACAGGTTGCAGACAATTGACAAATACATTCTGTGTATTGACAGTTTATTCGATATCGTCAAATTTCACTTCATTAAAATGGGATTCATTGTTCTTGGACCGACAGTTCTTGGTCTGGATTTGGATGTAAGCCTCAAGGAGTCTGGTTTTGTTGATGGTCTTATGGGGTTTGTTATTGATCTGGGTCTGGTCTTGACTTCAGCTCTAATTGGCATAGCTGTGGCTTCAAAAACTATCGAACATCTCCAGCCTCATTTCCCAGGAGAAGAGATTCAGCTCATTTAACACGCATATATCTGTCCCTTATACTAGGGTACATTGCTAATGAGCGATAAATTGTTATTGATATTTGTCGAAAAAAAATAAACCGTTTGAGTCATTTTCATTATTTACATCTAGACAAACGGGTGTGTTTGTGTAAAAAATCTGCATGTTCTGACTATATGAGGATGTGAACACATGAACATCACCTCCAGAGCTGCTCTGAGAGTCACTTCACCAGCATTTTACCATTTCATTTGAGAAAAAACTATCGTCATATCATAAATACAAACAGAAATTCAAAGGTCTTCACTATAAACCACCAAAATTAAGGTTTAGTTTACCTTTGAAGACATTATGACAGAAATAAATTACTGTTTTTTAGTAAAATGTACCTCTTGAAGTAATAATAATAATAATTTTATTTCAAGCAATATGATATAACCAAGATATTTTTTCATTCATGTTTTAATTAAAAATTTGTATTCAGTTTGTATTCTTTTCATTTAATGATATTTTAAAAATTGTTCATTTTATGAACTCATTCCATTAGACTCAACTTTTGATAATAAATTGTCTTAAATGATAAAACACAGAATCCAGAAAAAAAAAATAATAATAATTAAAGCTGCAAGCAGCGTTGAATGGGCCCTCGCACCCGGGCACGCCACCACCCACTGGCTTTAGCAAAACAGAGAATGGTGGGCAATATGCTTTTAGAGTGGTTATAGAAGGAATATGCCAAAGTCATTTATATGTGCCAAACTTCCTGCTACCAGCTAGTGGCGCTATGACTGTAACTGGATATTGACATGTAGATGTCTTCAGGCCAGCACTTTTATAAAACATACTAAGTTTGGTGCAGATTGAACATGGTATGTTTCAGACGTATCCTAGTTAGTGTAAAATAAGTCATTTCCTGTTGCCAGCAGATGGTGCTATGATTATCCCTTAAATGCATGAATGTTTTACCAGTATTATTACATATTCGGGTCTTTAGCAACCTGGACGTATATATCCAGCACGGATAGATCTCAACTTCTGCAATTGCAAAAAACTCTCTGGATATTTTATGGACAGTTGCAGAAAAATAAAATAAAGCATATTTCATTACCTTTTGAAACTTAGAAGGGTTCAGCTTGAGCGGATGATTTTACCATCGCCGTCATCATCAGAGCGCACTTCCACAGGACATTCAGCATCAGGCTCATATTTGCGATCTCAACCATATTCTCAAAATTATTGTTTCCAGTGACTTCAAAGTCAATATTTTGATTGCTGGCAGCTTACAAACAGTGCCACCAGTGAATTGCATGTATTGAGTCAAATATTAACATTTTTTTGCGCATGAAAAATATGCTTACACTATTACACACCTCAGGTCCCTAGCGACCCTATACACTTTTTACAAAAATTGAGGAAACAGATATTGTTTTATAATTTCTGATTTTTTTTATTGTTATATTGTTTATAATGAATAGATTGAGCAATAGTTTGAAAGTTGATGTCAAAATGGAGGGAGAGGGTAGTTAATGATGCCCCAGGTCACTAAGGACCCAGGGTATGCATTTAAGGTTTATAACAGAATATTGGCCTTTAGATGTGTTCAGGCCAGCACTTAAATCGGACGTGGAAAGTTTGGGGCAGATCGGACATTGTATGACTGAGCTACAACCCTTTCAATTCCCATGGCAAAACATTGAACTTTGTCAGGCCGCCACGGACACACCCTTCAACGAAAACTCAAGATCTTCGCAATTTAACATTGCAAAGGCCTTTACAGTAAACTGACCAAATATAGTGTTGATGTCATTAATCTCTATGAGGAGTTTGTTAGAGCATAAATCATGCCACTTCCTGTTTCCAGCAGGTGGTGCTATGGCTATAACTGAATATGATTATGGGCATGTGTTCAGGACAGGACTCTTATCAAACATGCGAAGTTTGGTGCAGAAAGGACATTGTATGCCTGAATTATAACAACTTCCTTTTTCATGGCAAAACATCGATTTTGTCAGGGTGCCACGGACACACCCTTCAACGAATCTCAAGATCCTTGCAATTTAACGTCACAAAGGGCTTTAGATTACACTGACCAAATTTGGTGTCGATCTGTTTAAATCTCTAGGAGAAGTTAGTTTAAATACAACACCTGAAAATGGCAAAAACGGCACAAAACTTGCCAAGAAAATTCCAAATAACTGACTTCCTGTTGGGTTTCGGACTTCATACAGAGGGACTTTTTTTGTAGGTACTGGTGTGTTATGTGTCTACTGAATTTTGTACATGTATATGAAACACAGCTCGAGGGACACTTAGTTGAAATATTATAGGTGGTGCTATTGAGCCATTTTGCCGCACCCATTTCTGAAACCCATATCAGATGTAAATTTTCCCCACTTCTGGGGCGTGTGCGAAGTTTAATGAGTTTTCAAGCATGTTTAGGCCCTCAAAAATGAATCTTGATTCATTTTGGAGAAGAAGAAGAGGAAGAATCTGAGCAATTCCAATAGGGTCCTCACACCATCGGTGCTCGGGCCCTAATAAGATAGAACTGAAAACGCAAATTTCCTGATTCAAAAGGTAGCTTATTCTGTAGTGCTCAGCTATGTCAGAGCCATTTTTGTAGCAGTTCAATTAGACATTGCTGGTCAGACCTGTAATGCACAGATACTGTATGAACCCCACAAAAAGACCTTTTTCCTGCTCTCAAACAAAGGTCCTTACACTTGAATATCAGGCACATCAGCCAGTGAGCTGTGCTCTTGTCATTTTCTATGAAATTGACATGCTTGATGGTTTCTGAGAAATTTCCAGCAAGAAGAGGTTCACCCCATGTCCGCAGTAGCCGTTTTGTAACCGCATGTAATGCTCTGTTCATTGTTCACCATGAATGAGTCTGTTTTCCTCTAGTCTGGTTCCTGTGTGTCCTGAACCTCCATGCTCATGGATGCTGGATGTGTGTGCGTGTGGGTTGGTTTTGTCTTCTTCGGGGTCTGATCTGAGGATGAAGTCTTTCAGGATGAAGTCATAATGACAGGCTGTTGAGAACTGAGAGGGTGTCATTGTTGAGGTCTCCAGCCATCTGATGCGCAGACAGGAAGTGGAAAATAGAGGAGCGGAGAAAGATTTCCATCAGTAATCGGTAGAGAATGACATGTCAACTGCAGACTACAGTCAGGATCAAAGAACTATTGTCTAGGAGTTCATTCAGTCTCTCACGATTCCATCAGATATGAATCCAGCCTCCACACCAGCTATCATGTGCCGCAGTGTCACTTCTTGTCTTCATCCTTCATTGGCCTTCTCAGCCTTAGGACTGACTCTCAAAACATAAACGGCCCAGTAATATGCAAGACACGTTACATTTAGGGTGTGATCTAGGCCATAAATGCCAGTTATGCCAATGATAGTCTGCCATGGTCAGTGTGATGTAGTAGGTTCAGATGCAAATGGCTCTACATTGAGAGAGAGAGAAAAAAAGATAAAATTATGAAAAAGAAGGAACTAATGAAAGGAGATAAATGAAGAAGAACAAAAACAAGGTTTGAAAGCCAACAAATAACCAAAAGAATAAACCGAGTGGTTGAAAGTATGAGTAAAACCCAAAACAGACAAAACAAAAAGATCAAATGGGGAGGGGAAAAAAAAGTTAATTTGAGAGTGGAATTTGAGTATAAATGCAAATGGCTCTGCATTTATCTGTGCATTCAGTTACAGATACAAAGTGGCATAAGTATGTTTGCTAATTATTTGTGCATTAGTGAATTGATTTGTGGTATTTCGCGTATATTCATGCGCCTGACGACAAATGCATGCCTTTGTGTGGTTTTGACATTTTTTTCACCATTGTGTATGTGGCATTAAACCCAAGGCGGCACAAACAATGTTTTTTTCATTAAAATGCCATTTATTAAAACAAAACTCATCTGTGAGCTAGACATTAATATCCAGTCACTAATTGAGTACTGCATAATTATATGCATCACGGGAGCCTGTCAATCATCCTGTAAACATTAACATTCTGATACTTCTAAATGTATTTTCTCTATCCTTCATACTTTATTATTATTTGAATACTATACAGCTCTTCCCACCTTCCCTCTGACATTATCCACATTAAATATGATGCAGTTTCTCAACCATTAAACGTATGTGGCATTTAAAAACAATTAAAAACTGATGAAGCACTATTGTTCTCATACACCAGTCTGCCAGCTCTGAAGCACATTAGGATTAGAGCAGCGGTTTTTAATTCCAGTCTTGGCACCATCCCACTCTGCATGTTTTGTATGCATCTCTTATTACTGAAGACTTTTGTTCTATTTGACCATAAGTGCCCTGTGAAGTGGATATCAGGATATTTCACTATGATTCCAGTTCGAAGCGAAGCTGTGAATGTATATGTTACATTCAAGGGGCATTGAAGTGTCAGGGTTCCTACGTGAAAAAGTGTGGAATTTGATTTAAGTAATTTCCATGTCTGGAAAAGAATGGAAAAAAGAAAGCAGAGTATAGAAAAATATTTGCATTTCCAAACTTTTGCACTTTTGCGTTTAGTTTTTTATAATAGAAAATGAAAGGAAGTCCACTTCCAAAACAAAGATTCACATATAATGTACTCACCCCCTTGTCATCCAAGATGTTCATGTCTTTCTTTCTTCAGTTGTAAAGAAATTATGTTTCTTGAGGAAAACATTTCAGCATTTTTCTCCATATAATGGACTGATATGATGCCCCTATTTTGAACTTCTAAAATGCAGTTTAAATGCGGCTTCAAACGATCACAAATGCGGTTGTAAGCGATCCCGGTCAAGGAAGAAGCGTCTTATCTAGCAAAACGATTGGTTATTTTCATAAAAATAATACAATTTATATACTTTTTAATGTCTCATCTCGTCTTGATCGTTCACAACTGCATTTGGGATCGTTTGAAGCCGCATTTAAACTGCATTTTGGAAGTTCAAAATAGGGGCATCATATCAGTCCATTATATGGAGAAAAATGCTGAAATGTTTTCCTCAAAAAACATAATTTTTTTACGACTGAAGAAAGAAAGACATGAACATCTTGGATGACAAGGGGGTGAGTACATTATATGTGAATCTTTGTTTTGGAAGTGGACTTCTCCTTTAAGAACTTAATGAAAATAAATCTTACAAGAAGTGTGTTTTCATGGCGGCTGTTAAATGATTCTTTAGTGATTGTCAGACACAACTGAATGAATTCAAGGTGCACTTTTTCATTATGAAAGATGTTTTGTATTTTGGGTTTCTTCTCCATTCTTAGCACCATAGCTTCAAGGACCTTTGCAAAAATAAAAAAAATATACAGACTTTTATGTGTGCATGAGAAACCATTGAACTTGGCATACAGGACAATGCAAATTGAGCCACCTATTATGCCATCAGCCCATTTCACGGTGTGGTTTCTTGGCCACCACAGAGTATGCGTTAAAAGAGACCTTAGGCCTTGAAATATGTTATACTGCCAGTATGTGTTTTACAAAACCAATATGTTTTACAAAACCAGTCTTTTTTTTAATATAGACCCTTAAACTTGCTAAACAGGACAACGCACACAGCAGTATTATGCCGTTAGCTTATTTTGTATCATGTTTTTTTCTGCAGCTGCATGGCATGTGCTAAATTGGACATTAGACCTTGATATTAGAGGTACTACCATAAAGGAAGCCAAATGTTAGCAAGCACATCTCTGTTAATTCATGTGCATCCATACTCTTTCTTTTTTATATTAGGATGGCAGTGAAGCACAAAGGAAATAGGTTATATAAAATTAGAAATTGTTATGCATAAGCATGCAAAAAAAATTGTCATGCTCAATGTTACTAGCTTCTCAAAGGTGCAAACAAGTTTCCTGTGTGCATGCAAAAGTCTGTATTTTTTTAGTATTTTAGAGGCTCTTCGTGTTGTCAAAAAATCTTAAGAAAAAAAAAAGAAAAAAAACGTACAGATGACTGTATTATACCAAATATAAAGTTGAAAATAATGCCGTATGAACCATTTTTGTTAAATACGGTCTGAACATCTACTGAGAGATTTGGAAATTTGAGTCTGATAAAGTATGGATATTTGAAATGGAAAATGTATAGGCACCCTGAAGTGTGTAAGATGTAAATTTAAATTGTATTTATTTACAGGGTTATATTATGTCACACTTTACAGTTCTCTGTGTGTGAAGACGCTGCAGGTGGTGGCGTAGCGCAAATCCATGAATGAATGTTCCAAAGTGCAGTAAACGTCAATGATTTTCAGGGATGCTCATGACCAATGAACACTGTGTAGGGATCATGTCAGTCAGAACACAGTTCATGTATGGAGCTCACTTCTAATGAGCTGATGATCTGAATCAGGTGTGTTAAATTAAAGAGACATGCAAAGTATGCAGGACACGAGTACTGGAATTGAAACCCACTAGACTAGAGCATCCGGGCATCTCTGTGATATTTCAGTGCTGTGATTTGAGAGAGGATGTTTAGTATGCAAATTGTGATGCATGGTGTGTTTGTTTGTGAGTGCAGCTCATGTAGACAGCACAATAGACAGATGTGTTTCAGGCAAAACATCCATACATTTTTATCTGTGCATTATTACATTGATATACTATGTACAAATAGTGAGTCTTCAATAAATGTCTCTGTAATTTACAAATGACAATTGTTTAAATAGGATAATGATATTTTTTTAGCATTTTATGTGCTTACTATAAAGTGTTACCAACACAACACTTTTTCATCTTATTTTATCACAATAAAATGTGTAGTAATGGTGTTATAACATGGCATATATTTTTATAATAGCATAAATATACTGGCCTTGTAAGCAGTCACATTAGGGATTTTTTGAAAACAACTTAACATCAGCTTAGTGTTGCTTTGTATATGTGACTCTGGACCACAAAACCAGTCTTAAAAGGGTCATTGGATACTAAGTTCACTTTTTCATGTTGTTTGAACATTAATGTGTGTTGGCAGTGTATGTACAAATCTACCCTATAATGATAAAAATCCATGCAGTGGTTTTTAATTAATCTTTAAAATTAATATCCCCTTTTTCAAATCGAGCCGTTCTCAGATGCCTGTCGTTGTGGCGTCACACCCACAGAGGCCGCTCCCACGATAGATGATTGACAGGAGCGTCTTACTTCAGATCAGCTGTAACAGTCCGACCTCTTTGTTTCGATGCCGGAGCAGGGATGAAAGTTAGACAAGAATATCTCCGATTGAGTGACTGAGGTGTTGTGTTGCTGGATGTAATAATGAACATAGTGGTCATCGTTTAATCCCATCATCTGAGCTGCTGAAGATGCAGTGGATTGTTTGTTTGTGAAGGGAATGCACCTCCCGAGCTACATAAGTTCATCTCTGTTTGCGCAAATAATTCGTGATCCAGCTTCACTTACAGCAAAAGTGAGTCTAAGGTTTTTTTTTTATGAGTCTCTGCAATCACCTTTCCTAATAATGTGCTACTTAGCAAGTTTCACAGCTAAATGCGCTAAACATGGCTAAAGTAAACAGGCTCGTCACTCCACAGAGAGAAGAGAGGGGCGGGGTGAGCAGAATTCATTTGCATTTAAAGGAACAACCCCTCAGAATGAGATGATTTTTGCAGAGCTGATTTTGACAAGGTAAAAGGGTGTTGTTTTACACAACCATTGAGAATTTTTAACCAAAGTATATTATAGACTTTTCATTAAGACCCTAAAGAATCATATCAGCTTGTGGAAAATGGGCATCCGATGACTCCTTTAAGTAGCACAGGTATATTTGTAGCAATAGCCAAAAATCATTGTACGGGTTAAAATGATCGATTTTTCTTTTATGCCAAAAATCATTAGGATATTAAGTAAAGATCATGTTGCATGAAGATATTTTGTAAATTTCCTAACATAAGTATATCAAAACTTAATTTTTGATTAGTAATATGCATTGTTAAGAACTTCATTTGGACAACTTATAAGGCGATTTTCTTAAAGGAGTCATCGGATGCCCATTTTCCACAAGTTGATATGATTCTTTAGGGTCTTAATGAAAAGTCTCTAATATACTTTGATTAAAAATTCTCAATGGTTTTGTAAAACAACACCTTTTTTACCTTGTCAAAATCAGCTCTGCAAAAATCATCTCATTCTAAGGGGTTGTTCCTTTAAATGCAAATGAGCTCTGCTCACCCCGCCCCTCTCTTCTCTCTGTGGAAAGACGGTCTTGTTTACATTAGCCGCATTTAGCCGCGTTTAGCCACTAAACTTCCTAACTACCACGTTATAAGGAAAGGCGATCGCAAAGATTCATAAAAAAGCACTTATACTCACTTCTGCTGTAAGTGAAGCTGGATCATGAATGATTCGCGCGAACACAGACGGATATATGTAGATCGGGAGGTGCATTCCCTTCACAAACAAATGTAATCTACTGCATCTTCAGCGGTTCAGATGTCGGGAGTAAATGATGACCACTACGTTCATTATTACATCCAGCAGCAACAACACCTCAATCACTCAATCTGAGATATTCTTGTCTAACTTACATCCCTGCTCCGGCATCAAAACATGGAAAGTTACTGGACTGTGACAGCTGGTCTGAGGTAAAACGCTCATGTCAATCATCTATCGTGGGAGTGGCCTCTGTGGGTGTGACGGCACAACGACAGGCATCTGAGAATGGCTCGATTTGAAAAAGGGAATATTATTTTTACAGATTAATTAAAAACCACTGCATGGATTTTTATCATTATAGGGTAGATTTGTACATACACTGCCAACACACATTGATGTTTAAACAACATGAAAAAGTGAACTTAGCATCCGATGACCCCTTTAATATTTAGATTTTTGCACCCTCAGATTTCAGATTTTCAAATAGTTGTATCTTGCCCAAGTATTGTCCTATCCTAACAAACCATACGTCAATGGAAAGCTTATTTATTCAGCTTTCAGATGATGTATAAATCTCAATTTTGAATAATTACCCCATATGATTGGTTTTGTGGTCCAGGGTCACATATAGTATTACATATTTATATCTTCTTAAAATAATTGAATATATTTACTGGGAAATATAGTCCTGTCTATCAAAACCTTCAGTGCTCATGAATAGGTGCAGAATCCCTGTGCATGAGCTGCTGTAGTCAGTGTCGTGATTGGCCGCTGCTGTAATCGCACACAATTGGCCACTGCTGTTGTCAAACACATGACTGTCAGTAATGTGCTTGTCAGCCTCGCAATTGGCCACTGTAGTTGGACAGCAATGCCACCTCAAACAAAAAATCTCTTCTGTTCTGTGCAGATATCATGTGAGTGACCACATTTGCATCAAAACACCACATTTTGTGGACAGCTGAGCTGTTTGTTTACCTGCTGAAATCATTTAGTAGTTTTAAAGGCTTGGTAGCCTGTAGGGTATTTGTTTGCAGGGAAGGAAGGTAAATGAAAAAAGACAAAAACAAGAAAAATAACACGAGAAAAAAGAATAAGCAAACAAAATGAAACGATAATACTAATGAAAGAAATCAAAATACACAAAAGAGAAAGAACAAAAAATGGGCAAGAAGTTATAATAAAAGATGGTAAATGACTAAAAGGCTTTAGGTGAAATGAGAAAGAATGAGGCCAAAAAATAAATCATTTAATGAAAGAAGGATAATAAAAAGAAGGAACTAATTAAAGAGAACAAAACAGGAAGAGCAAACAGACCTTGAAAAGTGTTCAGGAATGAATGAAAAAGGAACCAATGAAAATGAGTGAACACAAAACTGAAACAAATGACAATGAAAGAGAACAACAGAAAAAAGCGATTAGACTGAAAGCAAAAAACAGAAAAGATGATACGAGACAATGGATGAACAAAAGAGATAAAGAACCATCTAAAATAAAGAGTGAGTGCACAAACAACAACAACAAAAAAGAACGAAAGAAATAAGAAAATGAAAGAGAACAAAAGGAAGACAGAGGCTCATCTCCGAGGGGAATTTCAAAGGCAGACTACGAAGCGGCGGCGGTGGCTTCGGCACACAGAGCGCGCTGATGACACGAACAACCTGTTCCTCAGTCTTTCAGACTCTTCCCACACGTTTGCACCACGGACGTTTCATCTCAAACGCGACTTTGAAAGAGTTTAACGGGAGTTAATGATCTCATTAAGCCGTAATGTCCTCATTAAACGGGGTCGGATATGGAAACGGTGCTTTAAGTAGCCACTTATCTGAACAGTCTGAATTCTGCAGGTAGAGGCTCATATGGAGAGGGCTGCTGCTCCTCAGAGCTTTGAGGGTGAGTTGCATTAGGCATGAAAGATGCTGTTTGCTGCAGGCTGCCTGACTGACTAGAATTTTAATACACCGTCCGAGGCGCTTTCAACAGCAGCGCAGACGTGTTTCTGAGAGATTAAATGAGAAAATAAGGCGGCTAATGTGAAGTGGAGGGTCGTGCTTCATTAGAGTCGTGGAAAGGAAATCTCTGTTAAGACTCTGCCGTCGTAGCCCTGTGTGCTGTGCTAATATAACACGGTCCCTGTGGATTGTGGGTAAGGTCGAAGAGTGCCACGTTCAGCTGAGGACAGATTATCGCTAATGAAAGAACTCGAGAGTTTTCTATTGAACAGTGTTCAGTTCAGCAGGATATCGGGGTGGGAGACCTCGTCTGAGTTGTGTAGCAAACACTGATGGCTGAGATCCGTTTAAACGCAAACAGGCTCAAGGTCTTGAAACATTTATTAGAGAGGAATTCATTTACTGATCTATAGACGGGGCCGCGCTAATGAAACGTAAGAGCTCCGCCGGCGCTCGCTCAAGTTCACTCTGTACTTTCTGTTGTTTGAGATATGCATTTTTGATTTCTGTACACTTCACTATTATAATGTATTGTTTACATATGATATTTCTCAAGGAGGTTCCGCAAAGTCAAAGTGAAATCCAAACTGACCTTGTTTACTTATTCATCAGTGCTCGTTATTTCAAAGATTAAATGATGTGCTTGTCTTTGTATCTTTAATTAAGTGCATAATTGCTTGCTCCATCTCTGAAACAATTTTTTTTTTTTTTAATCTCAACTCCACTATTTATCAATAACCTACAGGGCTCTGTGCATTTGCGACTGAAAACTACTGCGTGCAGCTATGATAAAAATATTTAGGAGCAGCAGTGCGACTGACCCGATCAGCATATTTGTGTTTGCCCTGAGGGGAGCTTCTAATGTTTCTGCATGTTTTAGCAACGTTGAGTAATGTATCACAGACATATCACACCAATCCTTTGATCAACAAAGTGTAGAGAGAAATGACTGACAGCTCTTAATGATTTTTAAGGGTGTTTGTAAATGAAATATTGATACAACAGTTTAATGAGCAAGAAGTTAATATTAAGTGACTTGCGTTGTCTGACTACAACACTATTGCCTGATTTTGCTCTATTTCGTCATCAAAAATATTTTGAAACAACTGAGCCACTGCGCATTTCCATTCAAACACAGCGATGTTTCGCTTTGCATTTTTAAACGAATCTAAGGAGTCAATGATTCAATTTCCCATTCATAATGACAGTCATTTGTTTTATTCCTAAATGAATCAGCCGTTCGAACGAATCATATGAATGAATGATTCAGTAATAAAATCAGTGACTTGCCGCCACCTACTGGCAGATTTAGTTTGAATTCTAAAGTATCTTTTCAGTTATTTAAATCATTTAATATTTCTATATTCAAACTTTTATATTTAAAACATTAATCTCAACGTGAATTTATGAATTTGATTACACTCATGTCACCTCTGAGTCTCATTAAACATGAAAATACACCTACTTCTGTGCACCTCTGTAGTACAAATTAATTGTAACACTGATTTCATTTGATTGGTTTCTTTTTAAAAGTTTATAAAATATATTAAAACAATTGACATAAAAGATACATACTTTTAATAAAGTTAGAAAAATGCCATTATAAAGGCAAAAACAAAATTCCCCTGTAAAAAACTTTAAGGAATCAAATATCACCTTGTAATGAAAAGGCAAATTTTTATCAGGTGTTTTGATTATTAATTAGAAGGTACTCCTGAAATTTTGACTGTGCTCCTACATGTTTGAAGTGAAAAGAAGAAAGAAAAGTAAGCGTAGAGCCCTCACCTGGTTGCTTATTAACATGTATTTTAGTAGATTTTAGTAGCATATTGGCTATATATTAGTACTTAATATATATAAAGCACGTTAATGCCTTATTGTCCATGACCATATTCTACATCCTTGATTCCAAACCAATACCTAAATATGACTGCTACAACAACTTACTCTCAATAAGCAGCAAATTAAAAGTTTACTAAGGCAAAACTCTTAGTTAAAAGTGAATATGTGTTCCCTAGTCTAAAGTGTTACTCATTTTTCTCATTGAATATACAGTACCTCTTGGAAATGCATCATATTATAGAAGCAAAATGGAGTGCAAATGACATTTCATAAAAACTTAAATTATTCATGAGCTTTTCAAGCGCCATTTCACCAAAAAATGAAAATGGTCATCGGTTACTCGCTGGAACTTCATGTTCCAAACACATGACTTCTGCTCATCAAAAAAAACAAAAACATATTTTTGATGAAACCTGAGAGTTTTTTGTCCACTCACCCAACACTTTTTAAAGGTTCATTAAGAGATCATAAACAATTGCTTTATATAATGAACAGATTTAATCTAGACTTTTCCCCACATATAAACATATGTAAAGCTCAGAAATAATTGCCGGATATGCACGATCAAACCTGATTGACTTTTGCGGAAGTTCAAAGTGCTTGTGACATGCAAAAACAAACCTTATTGGTTTTAAGCTTCCATTCACCATATTTGATATGCTCTGTGTGTTTACATGTGAATAAAGTCTAAATAACATCTCTTCATCGTATAAATTAATTGTGTGTCTTCAAAAGTCTTAAAGGGGTCATCGGATGCAAAGTTCACTTTTACATGTTGTTTAATATGTGAACATTAATGTGTGTTGTATGTACAAATCTGCCTTATAATGATAAAAATCCATGCAGTGGTTTTTAATTAATCTGTAAAAATAATATCCCCTTTTTCAAATCGAGCCGTTCAACCAACAATAGTTGATTGACATGAGCGTTTTACCTCAGATCAGCTGCAACAGTCCGCCCTCTTCGGAGCAGGGATGTAAGTTAGACAAGAATATCTCCGATTGAGCAATTAAGGTGTTGTGTTGCTGGATGTAATAATGAACTTACAGCAGAAGTGAGTATAAGCGTTTTTTTATGAATCTTTGCGATCGTCTTTCCTAATAACTTGCTAGTTAGCAAGTTTAGCGGCTAAATGCAGCTAAAGTAAACAGGCTCGTCTCTCCACAGAGAGAAGAGAGGGGCGGGGCGAACAGAGCTCATTAACATTTAAAGCAACCTCGACCAGAACAGGATGATTTTTGCAGAGTTGATTTTGGCAAGGTAAAAAGGGTATTGTTTTACACAACCATTGAAAATTTTTAACCAAAGTATATTATAAAGAATCATATTAACTTGTGGAAAATGGGTATCTGATGACCCCTTTAAACCACTCTGTTCATATGGATTACTTTTACAGTCTCTGTATGAACTTCTCCAGCTGTTTTTGGTGTAACAAACTGATTTTGCTCCAGTTTCATTAAAACGTCTTGATCTGTATTTCTAACATAAACGAAAGTCTCTCAATTTATGTGAGTCATGTTTGGGTGAACTTGTCATTTTAAGGCTCTGAATTTACAAACTGCAAAGCCGTCGGTTAAACAGCCCCAATCAAACAGCACAGTCTTATGACAGTGCCACAGTATTTACACTGTTTTTATGATGAGTTTAGCCAGACACTAATGCTTGCATGCAAATGTACATTTTTTTATATACTTTCACAAAGCCCAGTTTAATATGCAGGCAGTGAGCCGTTCATATGTTGATTTCCTCTAAAAGACTAAACACTGTGGCTCTTTCAAAACATCTCTGTGTTTGTGGAAGCAGCCTGACATGTCAACTTCTGGCTCAGTGGCTTGAGTTTGGGACTGTGCTACCTTTTTTCCAAACGTAGGCAGATGGAGAGCATATTTGGGAAATCTCTTTTGGAAACTTTGTTTGAAAGTCTTTGTTTTTTTTTACTAAGTTTAACAAAAAACTGATTTTCATTTGTCTTGGCCTTTCCTGGAGAGTGTCTCTGGTTATGGGCTACGTGCTTTTATACTATATACACATTATACATTCTCTTTGTCTTTTTGCTTTGTTCACAGCTCCTGGAGGGCAGTTTCACCTCGCAGGTCAGCCATGAAGTTGATGGTCTTATCTTCCAGCCTATAGGGGTGAGTCTAGAAAAGAAATACACTGTGACTGCAAATTCAGGTTGTGAGAAATGGAGTCTGGATGAAACGTTGCTGCAAAATAATTACCTGCAGTGAGCTGAAGAGTAAATAAGAGCATTTGTTTTAGATTCATTCTGGCTTCCTTAAAAGCACTTCAGTTTATGGCAGTAATAATCCATGGTTAATGTGGTATTATATGGTAGTTATCTACATGAATGCTTTCAAGCTGAAAACTAAACTGCTATTGGGTCTTTATGAGCTTACTAGCTGCTGGAATCTAGACAAAATGCTCAGCCAATTACAGTCTTTTTGTAAGGAGTAAACATGAATGAGTTATGCACAAATATCATTTACAAATGTCACGTGTAATGCTACAAAAACATTTAGCACAATTAAAAACAACTTAATAATAAGGTCTAAAACAGAAGAAACATTTTATTTATTTATTGAAAAAATAAATAAATAAATAAATATAATTTTTGCTGACCTCTTGCACACAATCTACTACATGCCTGCTGTTGCATGAATGATAGTTTAGACTTTAAGTGCAAACATCCATCTTCACCTTTGTGGTGCATGTGTCTTTTTGCTGTAAAATCTTTATTGATATTTATAGTAATCACAAACATAACTTGATAGTAATATTTAAAGATGAGCACTTACGGGACTGAGGCAGCATAGGTTTACGTCTGTTATTTATACTCATCTAATTATTCATACTTATAATCATTTTTTTAGAATAATCATGTTAAAATGTTGATTGTCAAATATGATCATCAGGCTTTTGAGAGGTTTATTTGTTCATCTCTTAATCATCATTGTGTTGCAAACTACAGAGCTTTGATCAGCAAACTAAGTAAATTTCATCTTACTAAGGTATAATATTGGGAATATAGCGTGATATTTATATGTATTTTGTGTAAGTCTGTTATAGTATTATAAATGTTTTTACATTACATGTTTACGTCATAGACATATCAACTATCAACAGCATCACATTACATTTCAAAATGTTCCCGTAGTAAAAATGATAGTAAGTCCTGTATGCATGGTAGTTAATTTAGATCTGAATAAGCAGATTTGCCATTATTTTATTTTTTTCTGTTTTTATAATAATTACAAGTAAAAAATAATTAAAAAGTAAAAAAGTGTATATATATATATATATATATATATATATATACACTGTGTGCAGAATTATTAGGCATGTTGATATTCTGGTCATATTTTTTTTCCAAACACATTTTACCAATTCCAAACCACATCAGTCTTAATAACTACTGTCAATTTTGTATTTAATCATTTATATGTGATATATAATTGTCCGTGAAGGCTGGAAGTGAAAAACTCCTCATATTCAGGTGTGCATAATTATTAGGCATGTTTTCTTTTACAGATAAAATGAGCGAAAAAAGATATTTAACCCAGACTGAAAAGTCCAAATTATTAAATGCCCATGAGAAGAATGCAATACTAATGCATTACAAGAATTTGCAAAGTTAAGGCTTGACAATTGGACAGCAAAATGCTTGTTGAGTCTGCATGGTCAGAAAAAATAGGTGGAGAAGAAAAGATGCATGTTAACTGCAAAAGAATTAGGAATTAAGATGAAGAATTAGGTGTGACACCATCAGGAACCGTTTAGTCTCCAGCGCCATCATTTTCCAGAACTGCAACCTACCTGTAGTCTTCAGAAGTGCAATGTGTCAGGTTCTCAGAGACTTTGCTTGGTAAAAAATCCTAAAAATGCCCCTGACTTAATAAGAATAACAAGCTGACGTGTTGTGAAATACATAAAGACAGTTTTTTTTTTTTTATAGGCTTTATAGACAGATAAGTTGAGAGTGACTCTTGAAGGACAAGCATCACATCCTCTTGTACCTCTGATTCAAGAATTTATCTTCAAAAATCTGGCAGTACATTTTGGGAGTTCATGTTTAGTCTCCTATCCTGAAAAGTCTGACTTGCAGAGATGGACTAAAATGAACTCCCAAAACTTACTGCCAGATTTTAGAAGATAAATTCTTGAATCAGAGGTACAAGAGGATGTGATGCTTGTCCTTCAAGAGTCACTCTCAACTTATCTGTCTCTAAAGCCTATAAAAAAACTGTCTTCATGTATTTCACAAGACGTCAGCTTGTTATTCTTATTAAGTAAGGGGCATTTTTTAGGATTTTTTCCCAAGCAAAGTCTCTGAGAACCTGACACATTGCACTTCTGAAGACTCCAGGTAGGTTGCAGTTCTGGAAAATGGTGGCGCTGGAGAACTGGAAACGGTTCCTGATGGTGTCACACCTAATTCTTCACCTTAATTCCTAATTCTTTTGCAGTTAATATGCATCTTTTCTTCTCCACCTGTTTTTTCTGACCATGCAGACTCAACAAGCATTTCTCTGTCCAATGGTCAAGCCTTAACTTTGCAAATTCTTGTAATGCATTAGTATTGCATTCTTCTCATGGGCATTTAATAATTTGGACTTTTCAGTCTGGGTTAAATCTCTTTTTTGGCTCATTTTATCTGTAAACGAAAACATGCCTAATAATTCTGCACACCTGAATATAAGGAGTTTTTCACTTCCAGCCTTCACGGACAATTATATATCACTTACAAATGATTAAATACAAAATTAATAGTAGTTATTAAGACTGATGTGGTTTGGAATTGGTAAAATGTGTTTGGAAAAAAAATATGACCAGAATATCAACATGCCTAATAATTCTGCACACAGTGTATATATATATATATATATAGTAGTTTCAAGCAGTCGCTCAATGTTGAGACTTTATTTGCAAGAAAAATGACTGTCAGACAAAAGCATGTAATGATTAACTAATACAACTATTGTTCCGCTTTCCATAAACAGGGATTCTGTGGGTCTTAAAAATGTATTATCATTCAAATTCATCTTTCTAAAAATTAAGGCTTAAAAATGTTGAAGCAGAAAGTCTTGAATTCATAAAGTCATCACGTTTAATGTTGCATGCACTGCAAATAAAAAAAACTTCCTTAGTAATTTTGGCTTGTTTTCCAAACAAATATATAAACATCTTTAAATCAAGGTACATTTACTGGAGATGCAAAATGAACAAATTAAGTATTTTTCTGAGAAACTGAACATATTAAAACAAGAGCAAATATTTGCCAGTATGAAAACGTGTTTTCCCTTTGAATTAAGAAGACTTTTTTATGAGCCCACTGGAAGAGATGTGTTCTTGTTTGAAACATACACTTTTTAATAAATAGCTCAGAAAACAAGATTTCTTATCTTATGTCATTCTGCTTTTCAAGTACATGTATCTTGATTTGAGAATCTTTAGACATTTGCAGTGGAAAACAAGGCTATTTATTGTTTGTAAAATGAATTTAGAAGTGATTGAAATCTATTGGAAGCTGTATTTTTAAACATTAAAGTGTTGCGAATTTTTAGATTTATACTGATGTCTTATGTTTCCATTTAGAAACTTTAACTTTTCTTTGCTTGGTCTTAGAGTCTTAAATTGACCTCCATAAAACCCTGTTAAAATGGACTGTGCAGCCATTAAAAATTCAGTTCCTGTAGCCAAACCCCCCAACATTTGTTTTCTGTAAAAGCCCTGAATGCACCAGGCATGTAGCTGTAAATGTTGGCATATATAGGCGCAGACAAATTCACAAAAAAATCAAATATCCTCTATAGACAAAAGCAGGTCCTAGGAGGATAAACACACAAGGGGTTCTCCGCAGGTGTGCCGGATTGAAAACACAAGCTGGGCATCAATGTGCCGTTGACTGATTAGAAACAAAACTGAAGAGAGAGGTGTTTACAATTGCATCATTATTGCTACAGAAATCATAAAAATACCCATCAGGTTACTTGGCAAAAAAAAAACAAAAAAACATGCATTTCCATTTTTCCAATATTGTTCAATTTTTCTGCAAATGCAAGGTAAAGGTCATGCACACGACATTCCTGCATGACAACCGATCAATCACATCAATATGTTTAAAAATGTATTAAAGGAAGTGTCCTCAGAAGCCCTCTATTTAAACAGCATAATGTATTTTCTCTGCTTGTACAATGTTTGGGCTTTCTATCAGCGTCTCTCATAGCGGCTCTGATATTGACTTTCTTTCACTATAATGCAATGAGACATTTTGTGTACAGTGACACAGAGCCTCGTTTTTTACACAGCTGTCTAGAATGTCATAATGTGACATTGCTGGTGTACATTAGCCAGGTGCATTGTGATAATTTCAATCTTCAGAGTTCAGTTTGGACATCTGAGCGCTGCTGTCCTCATTTCCACATGTCCTCCAGCCTCTCATTTTAAAAGAGAGAATTTTTGTGACCCTGAAACCGGCGTAATGTACGACAATGAAACCTGCGCTGAGACAGTCATTACAAATGACCTTTTCCAGAGAAAATGACTGCAGCAGTTTTGAGAGGAAAATTAGAAGGCTTGTTCTTGTACGTACTTGACAAGACTGCTTTGTAGGAAATCTTTATTAGCTGACTTTAATTTTTAATTGGTAGTTGGCTGCAGGATTGAATTAAAAGTGCCGTGTGGCAATTTCTGTAATTTTTTAAATAGATACTGGCCTAAAGTCAGCCTGGGCTGAATTTGTTGTGTGTTGTGTAGTGGGTGGGATATATTAGGCAGCAAGTGAGCATTTTGTCCTTAAAGTTGATGTGAAATGGGATAAAGCATAAGGTTTTGAGCGAGTTTTTACAAGGGCCAAATTGTGATCGCTAAATGACTGGGTCAGAGCATCTCCAAAACTGCAGCTTCTGTGGGGTGTTCAAGGTCTGCATTGGTCAGTATCTATCAAAAGTGGTCCAAGGAAGGAAAAGCGGTGAATCAGCGACAGGATCATTGGCACCCAAGGCTCACTGATGCACATGGGGAGCGAAGGCTGGCGCCAATAGATGAGCTACTGTAACTCGAATTGCTCAAGAAGTTAATGCTGGTTCTGATAAAGAGGTGTCAGAATACACAGTGCATCACAGTTTGTTGTGTATGGGGCTGCATAGCCGCAGACCAGTCAGGGTGTCCATGCTGACCTCTGTCCACTGCCAAAAGTGCCAACAGAGAGCATGTGAGCATCAGAACTGGGGGTACCTGGGGAACACATGGCACCAGGATGCACTATGGGAAGAAGGCAAGCCGGCGGAGGCAGTGTGATGCTTTGGGCAGTGTTCTGCTGGGAAACCTTGGGTCCTGCCAATCATGTGGATGTTACTTTGACACAAACCACCTACCAAAGAATTGTTGCACCCTTTTATGAAAACAGTATTCCCTGGTGGCTGTGGCCTCTTTCAGCAGAATAATGCGCCCACAAAGCAAAAATGGTTCAGGAATGGTTTGAGAAACACAATTTGAGGTGTTGACTTGGCCTCCAAATTCCCTAGATCTCAATACATTTACATTTATTCATTTAGCAGACGCTTTTATCCAAAGCAACTTACAAGTGGGGAATACATCAAGTGATTAGTCCTAAAGAGGCAAAGCGACTTAGGAAGTGCTCATAAAACCATATAACAGGCATTGTTCAGATAAGTACAAGCGACAAAGGAAAAAAAGAGTAGAACAAAAAGTTTTTTGTTTTTTTTTTGTATCGAAAGAGATGAGTTTTCAGCAGTCGCTTGAAAGTTGTTAGGCAGTCGGCATTCCAGATAGCGGTGGGAAGATCATTCCACCAGCCAGGAACAGTGAAAGAAAATGTTCTGGAAAGTGATTTTGTGCCTCTTTGTAATGGTACAATGAGGCATCGCTCACTAGTGGATCTCAGACTTCTAGAGGGAGTGCAGATTTTTAGCAGTGAGTGGAGGTAGGCGGGCGCTGAGCCTGTGGTTGTTCTATATACAAGCATCAGTGTCTTGAATTTGATGCGAGCCGCAACCGGGACCCAGTGCAGGGTGATAAAGAGAGGTGTGACATGGGCCCTTTTGGGCTCGTTGAAGACCGGTCGTGCTGCTGCAGTCTGAATCATTTGTAGAGGTTTGATTGTGTATGAAGGAAGACCAGCTAAAAGAGCATTGCAATAGTCCAGCCTAGAGATGACCAGAGCCTGGACAAGAAGTTGTGTGTCCTGCTCCGCTAGAAAGGGCCTGATCTTTCTGATGTTGTGTAGTGCAAACCTGCAAGATCGAACAGTTTTAGCTATATGGTCTTTAAAAGTCAGCTGGTCATCAAAGATTACACCAAGATTTCTGGCTGAACTTGATGTAATACAATCAAGCATCTGTGGGATGTGCTGAACAAACAAGTGTGATCCATGAAAGCCCCACCTCACAACTTACAGGACTTAAAGGATCTCCTGCTAATAGTTTTGGGCGATATGCTCAATTTTCATATCGTCCTATCATCAGCCTGTGAGATCGCAGATACACAATATTGTCATGCTAATATATTTAATTATATGCTTAGTTTCATTTCCGGCAAATAAACCAACATCAGCGTAGAGCTAAAAGCAGCCTCAATATGACTTAGTTTGTGTTTAACGCGATATCAATTTAATAGAAACGCTGTTACTAATGCTTACATTTCCTTAGTTAGTCAAAAAGCAGCTACAGAAAATGAGCAAAGAACATTTACGTTATCAAAGAACATCATCGCTGACTAGCCTAGACTAGTCTAGCGCGAGTTTATGCACTTTAAAAAACACTCCCGGTACCATAAGTGAATACAATCAACACTGTATGATGAATACATTTATTTACACTGCACACGTCTGCGGTGTGAAGGGGGGCTGTTCCTCCCAAAACGAGTTACTGTGTCCCCTTTTTCCATCCTCTCCCCTTCTTGCTGAATGGGATCGTTTTCGAAAGAAAGCGATTGCACGCTTTCGTGAGCTTCAGCAACTGTATGGAATTACAGATTGCATGCTTCCCACCGGAAACACCCCTCCCGCTCACCGTGATTTGTTCCTTTGTGTTTACACCAAGCGGCTCTCTGCACTGCATTGCTAAAGTTAGGCGCCGAGTCTATTTTCACAGATATTAATAATAATTTTCTTGCTATCGTCAAAGGCATCAGCAACAGGTGATATCTCGGACTATCGTCGATACACGATACTATCGTCTATCGGTACAACCCTACCTGGTAACATCTTGGTTAATACCTTCAGGGGTCAAGTGGAGTCCATGCCTCAACGGGTCAGGGCTGTTTCGGCAGCAAAAAGGGGGACCAGCGCAATATTAGGAAGGTGGTCATAATGTTATGCCTGATCGGTGTATATTGGTTTTTCTTATTATTATTCAGCAAGGATGCATTGCATTACATTAAAGAGCAGGTCGCATGGCTTATCAAAAAATATATTTTTTGCAGTTTGTAATGTAGCTATCCTTTAACATGAACAGTCTGCAAAGTTGCTAATCAAAAAAGAAAAAGAAAGAGTCAACTCAGAGCCCCCTAAACGAGTCGTCATATTTGCGAAACTTCCTCCTGTTACCGATAAACGTCACTCGGTAACATATCAGCATAATCCCACCTGACCGCAAAATATGAACAGTCTGCCCCGCCCACAAACACTTCCACTAGAGACGCTGTGTTCTGTGCTGTGAAAGCAAGGTTGTTTTGTTTTCACTGGCGAAAGGTCATGATGTGAAGAATCAGTGGTTAAAATGAAATGTTTTCTACGATATCACAGCAATACAATTCATACCATATACAAAGTGTAATCTT
Source organism: Labeo catla (assembly GCA_012976165.1). Classification (NCBI taxonomy): domain Eukaryota; kingdom Metazoa; phylum Chordata; class Actinopteri; order Cypriniformes; family Cyprinidae; genus Labeo; species Labeo catla. Next base: position 818,580 of record VONZ01000081.1, read on the forward strand.
ACCACTGAGAAACATCCTGATCAAGTCGTGCTTGCGGTGGAATTTCCATTTGAGCGACTTCATTAGTATCATCCTCGGGCCTGGGCTTGAATTGATAAGGTAATATTGATGCCATTTTTTTAACCTTATAACATCTTTGTTTAATCCTCCGGAGCAAAACGTTAATTATGGTAATGGACGTTTCATTTCCAACATGCATTGTACAGTATATATGAAAAGACCAATCACAACAGACTTAGCCAGCTGACCAATCAGAGCAGAGTAGGCTTATGGAAGGGAGGGGTTTACAGACCTTCGGCTCAGAACTGCTTCAAACGAATTGTTTTGAAATCATTGAGAAATGATTATATGTATATTCTGAGAAAATTGCAATGTTTTCTGACCTTAGATGCATTTAAACCTGTTGTAAACACAACATTTTAAAATGCCATGACCTGCTCTTTAATCAAAATTAGGACTTTGATGTTATTACAGAAAATTTCCATTTAAAACAAATGCTGTTCTTTTGCATATTGTGTTTTGAAAGATATTTTAGAGCAGCTTAGATCTAAACTCTTTTGGATTTTATTCTTTATTAAGACATTAAAATCCACCATCTGTCCAAATGTATTAGTAGTAGGTTCATTGTCAGAATAATGATAATGCAATGCTTTATGGGTAATGAAGAATCATGCAACTTAATCTTGCAGCCTGATGTTTTCCTAAATGTGTCAATAAGACTTAGTAAAGCATGATTAGATGTGTCAAGGCACTTTAGATAGAGTAAGACATCAATAGCACAAAGGCTATTTTATGCTCTACAAAAGCTTCGGTGGCAGTTATACAGAGGACAGAGGAGCCCTGCCTCTGGAAATCTTAAACGACTTTGACACCATGTTGTTGATCAGCCCTGCAGCTATGAGATTTTTATAGAACAAGCCATTCCACCAAATCCGAATCTCTTCAGCATTTCAAAAACATAGGCCCATTCAACCCTTTCTAAAGCCCTTGTGTGCATCCGCTGATAGCAGCGTCGTGTCAGACTTCCCTCTTTGATGCTGAACAATATCCAGTCCATCTGGTCATTCCCTATTAGGTAACATATTAGAGCTGCTAGTCTTCCTGCCTGAGCCCGTACACAGTTTTGCTCTGTTCTGCAACCCAGTGAGCTTTCTCTCCTGGATTTTGGTAAAAAACAAAAGGCACCTTAACATTTTGACAAAATGTAAGGCTGTACTGTATGTATCTTTTGTAGTGAATGCAAGCTTAGAGTTTTTCAATGAGCTCAGTGAAAGAAGAAATCCAAGATGAAGGACAAAGAGAAATTATGTTAATCTAATGTCACTATAATTGAAATCCAGTGATCTTTTTGCATATGCATAACCCTAGAAATCCGTCGTTATCTGTTTGCTCACCTGTTATAGTGCTGGTAGAGCATGGCGCTAACAACTTTAAGGTCATGGGTTTAATCCCCAGGGATCACACATAATGGCACAGTGTGTACTTTAATGTGTACTGTGGTGAAGCTTTGGACAAATGCATACATGTAAATGCCCATTTCACATTAGGTGCTGCCTCTCTAGGCAAGAAGCAGTACCTGGGTTTCTATCCAAAATGTTCCACATTTGGTATAGGTCTTTCTGACAATTCAGAAATACAAAACATCAAGCATTTTCACATCAGGGGTCCTCAAATAGTGGACTGTGTTCTGGATCCGTATGCCAGCTTGGTTCCAACCGGGCTGTGAGACATAATGACAATGGTCATTTTACCGTTTCTACAGTTCAAAGTGAGGAGCGCATCTAAACAACAGAGCTGTACACACCATTTATGGTAATAATCTTTCGCCGTTATATCCTCTGATATTTTTATCTTGAGCTAAACGCTTCATTCAAGCCCTTCGCACTTTGTGCGTGTTGCTTCTCCCTCGGTAAAGACGTAAAGCACTACAAGAGCTACAGATGACGCTATTTTTTAACAGTTATTACAGAAATAGAAACACAGTGAGCCTCAAAATAGATTGATACTGTACTTTCAGAAACCGAGAATGCAAAATGCAAACGAGAATGAAGCACATACAGTGCCTTGCAAAAGTATTCATTCCCCTTCATTTTTTTTTAATGTTTGTTATGTTGCTGCTTTAAATTACTTTTTTCCCCACGTCAATCTACACATAATGACACAGCAAAAACAAAACAAAAAAAAAAAGAATAATTGCATAAGTATTTACACTATACCTTTAACTCAGTATGTACCTGAAGCACCTTTACAGCCTCAAGTCTTTTTGGTTATGATGCGACACGCTTTGCACATCAGCATTTGGTGATTATCTGCCATTCTTCACCTCTCAAGCTCTGTCAGGTTGGGATGGGAGCAGACACACATTTTCAGGTTTCTGATTGTGTTCAAACTCAGGCTCTCAAGGAGATTGACAGAGTTGTCTATAAGCCTCTCTTGCTGTGTGCTGAGGGTCATTGTCCTGTTGGAATGTGCTCTGGACTGGGTTTTCATTAAGACTATCTCAATATTTTGTTGAGCTTTTCTTCTGCTCTGACAAGTCCCTCAGTCCCTGCAGCTAAAAAACAGTCCCACAGCATGAGGCTGCTACCAGCACACTTTACTTTTGGGATGGTACTCTGCAGGTGATGAGCAGTTCCTGGTTACCTCCAAACATGATGCTTGGAATTGAGGTTCACCACACCAAAGAATCTTGTTTCTCACAGTCTGAGGGTCCTTCAGGTGCTTTTTTGCAAATTCCAAGTGTATTTTTATGTGTCTTCACCGAGGAGAGGTTTGGAGAGACTTGCCACCCCGCCATGAAGTCCAGATTGGTGGAGTGTTGCAGTGATGTTTCTCCTAGAGTGACCATCAGGTTCTTGGTCACTAGTCTAACCCTTCTCTGTCAATTGCTCAGTTTGGCCAGGAGGCCAGCTCTAGTAAGAGTCTTCCTTTAAGGGTTAACTAGGGCCCTATGAAGTCGTTTTATTTTTTCCCAAATTCCATTTTTTTCCCGTTTTAATTTTTCTCAACTCCTTTTTAATGGTTAAATTAAATGTTATTAATCAAAGAGCATGTCTAATTAATTAAAATCATAAAACTTATACAATTTCACATTAATTTAAGGTTTAACAAAAATGACATGTTTAGGGCCCTATGAAATGTTTTATTCTTATCAAATTCTGTGTTTTATCATGTCTAATTATTTGAATGCATACTTAATTTATTCAGATTTATTCTTAAAATAACCTTATGAAAGGTTTTTTTTACCCTCAGAAATTCTGTGTTGTGTATTTAACATGTTCTGGTTATCAAATGAAGGCATAAAACATTAATTTAATTTATCTTTTAATTATTGAAAATTAAGCAAACTTATTTTTGGCAAACAAAGGGGAATTTACTATTAAAATTAAAACATGGAAGAAATTTAATTATACCCTTAAAAAATAATGTTTGTTTCATTTTAGTAGTATTAGTAATATATATCTGGCACAATGTCTTCAAGTTAAACCGGACTTTTATTTTGACAGGTTGCCGTGTCTACCTTTACATTTCTGTGTGTATATGATATGATGATAGTTTTCCTAAAACGGAACGGTCAAATGCTCATGAAGTGACTCTCAGCACATGTATGTATTTATGTCCTCATTTAGTGAGACGACAGACACTGAAATCACCGTGAGCATCACGCGCTCTTCAGTGTGTATTAAACAAAACTGCTCGTTTGCTCCATTCATTAAAACAGAGACACGCAGAACATGCAGGATTCACATTTAAATAGTATTTTTGAGGAGTAATATTTACAGATACTAGTCCATATTGTGGTTTGATTTAAGTGTAATGACCTACTTTTGATTAATTCATTCAAACTTTGACAAATTCTGTTTATTCAGTAAATTCCATTTTTATGACTGGATTCCTTGATTCTGTCTGTTTTCCACATCATAGGGCCCTGGTTAACAGAAACCTCATGCTTCTGTGAACCTTCAATGCAGCAGATTTTTTTTTTGTTATAAACTCTTCCCCAGAGGCTTGATGCAGTCCTGTTTCTGAGCCCTACAGGCATTTTTTTTGTTTTTGTTTTCTTTTTTTGTTTTTTTTTTTAACCTCAGGGCTTTTGCTCCGATATGCATTTTCACTTGTTAAACCTTTTCTTGAGATGGATGCACATTTCCAAATCATTCCTATTCATTTAAATTTGCCACAAGTTAACTTCACTCGAAGTGTAGTAACATCTACAAGCAACATGAATGATAATGAGCTAAATTTCAACTGTCCCAGATAAGGGCATGAATACTTACGCAATGAAACCATTTATGCTTTTTATTTTAATAAATTTGCAAGGATGATAAAAACCTGCCTTTGTGCTTTGCCATTATAGTGTAAGAAGTGAAGATCAATGTGGAAAAAAAAGTAATTTAAAGCAGTTCAACATAAGGCACCAACATAACAAAACGTGAAAAATGGAAGGGATATGAATACTTTCACAAGGCACTGTGCAATTATTTCTATTTCATACATATATGACTCTGACTGTTCAAATGATCCAGGTTTGTGACATTTAGACTTTTATCACATTTTATAATAATGTTGTAATTGGGAAAATTATTAGTAGATGCATAGAAAGTCAGCTTAAACTTCTAATGTGGTTAACTTTATTTTCTGCTCATGAAGGACCAGAACTTTAATGAAACGCTCCTGCTCTGTGTCATGTGCATTACCTCGAGAAAACCCACCTGGTTGATGGGTTTTTTTTTTCGAGGAGGAGAAGGACAGTTTTATTTGCCGTATTAGAGCAATTATACATTGGTATTGAATGCTGTCAGGAGGGAGATGTTGCAGAAAAACTGCAGTCGCTGACATAATGATGGCACAAATGGCTATACGTCCCCAATCTCTATTTACCTGGATGTGCAGCTGTGGCTGATCGTGAGGACCCATTTTTTTTATCACGAGCTGTGGGTGAAGTGTGATGAAGTGTTTTTGTCAAACTAGCACTACATTTGCACAATTTTGTGTTTGAGCCTTTTATTGATCCAGTCACATCAAGCTTTCACACCTAAATTGACCGGTGAGCATAAAGGCAGCCAGATGGTAAAAACACGTCATCGTTTATGTGCATAAACTTTAATGCACCATCACTTTAATGCACGTTCCGGATTTATTGCACACTTTCAAAATGTGCATTTGGATGGAAATCCAGCTGAAAACTTAAATCTTCTTATCTACATTAAAAAGACCATCAGAGTGAACACTCCTACATTTTTCATCGACTTTTCTTAGTTTTGGCAATATTACTTCTCACCGAGGTAGGAGGAACACCCAGTTTCTTGCAGATCTCAAAAAAGACTTCAGTTTAATTTGCCAGGTGCAAACAATCCTTCTGCTTTATCCCCTTGCTCATAAAAAGTTTATTCTAGTTTCTGTAACTTTTATCAGCTGTGTTTGCCGACAACTTATTATATTGTTCTATAAAAAAATTTCTTGTGGGTATCTGCTGCACAGCCATTTATTTGTTGAGGAATGTAATTTTTTTTTTTCTGTTCAGTTTTGCACTACAAAAGTGTCCTGGTTTGTCAAGACCGCTTATAAGCCCCGAATCCCCTCGTTTTATACAAAGAAAACTTTCTGTTGTGTTAATCTTAACGTCTTTGTGACAGGTGCAGTTTTACTTGAAGGAGACTGGCTTATCTCATAGACAATACTGCGACATAATTGCCTGCACTATTCATGTGAATACATAGGAAAAAAGAAGGCAAATTATTCCATTGTCATAGTGATAAAATTATATATATATATATATAAAAGTTTCACAGCTGGAAGACTGGCCACACGTTTATTTAGGACCTTGGGAAGTGGCACGTTTGCGATGTGTCAAAACTAAATCGCTCCCATTATAATGAATGAAGCTGTCTACTCTAAAACACACAGAGAGACAATAGGAAAGTGACAGCTGTGTTTACAGAGAGTTTATAATAACCCCTTCCCACACCAACCCATCACACATCTCTTTTGCTATTAATGACATTTTCAGGAAAATGCCAAGGAGTCACATTTAGGTTGTGGAAATGCTCTGTTACACAAACACACACAGCACTCGCTTTCCACCCCCTGATAAACAAGCTAAACTAAGTCGGTTTTGATCTTTCTATCTTTGATGTGTGCCAGGTTACTTCAGCACCTGAGCTGCTCTTGTACACGCTTGCTTATGTCGCGGCACATCCAGCAGCCATCAGGTGCTACAATATCTTTGATGTCTGAAAAGGAAACACACATCTACAGGCTAACAGAGTGCAGATCATAACAGACATTTATTCAGAGGCGACTGAAGTCTTTCAATACCTCGTTTATTGGGCTGCAGACAACTTTCCATTCGGCCAAAACCAACTAGGCGTGAATAATGTTGACCAAAGGCCAAAAACCGATTTAGGCATGGTTTTCATTCACCTCAGCTCCCCACGGACAAATTCAAGTCCTGCCTAACACTGTTTTGTCTTTGAATATCCTGTTATTTGTTACATTAAAGAATTAACATGGGTTGCGAATGCCATCTCTTGTTGACTTCAATACTCATCAAGAGCACAGCGTCACAGGATGTTTTGTCGAAACAGCGTTTCGCATGGGGTCAAGGTTACAATGAGCTTTTAAAATGAAAGCGAACTGTAAAATTAGTGTCATAATGAAAATGCATGAACATGTCCCCATTGTTTGTTTTATGAAAACTGTATATCAGATAAATAACTTAATTACATGATCAGACAACCAGGCCGGTTCTCCAGTGTGCATAAGGAAATTGCCCTGTGGTAATTGAATATCTCTGACAGAGATAGATGTGCTTAATATCACCTTTTGCCCGTGGTGTTTGATATCAGTCAGTTTGGAGGTAAAGGCTCGGCTGGCTTTGTGCTGGCCTGTGAACTGTCGTTTATTCACACGCTCCTGTACCCCAAATGTGTCAATATGAATGAGGTCAGAAGGGTTGGTCGAGCATATCTTTTAATATATACAAACATGCAACATGCAAAACTGCACAGTCAAAGATATATAGTCAGTGGTTTGTCTGAATGACTAATGGAGTAGTTGGTGTTAAGGAAGCCTTGCAAAATGAGACCAGTTTAGGGCTCTGTTTACCAGATGCCAGTCCTACGTGTATAGACATTCCATATGGATGTTAAGCATGTCTGTTCAATACTGAAACTCATAGCAGTGTACCAGTGGGTCCTTAAAGGGTCATAAATTCAGTTTTATCAAATGTAAGGCCATAAAAGGCTTAAAGGGTAAAAGAAAAGCCTTAATTATAATTTCAAGAGGTCTTTGTGGATGAAAAAGGCTATGATTTAATTAAATATGAGCAATTAATGTATCTCTGAAGGAAACAATGATATTTTTTATTGTATCTTGCCTCCGAATAATGCCTAATAAAACACAGCTTTGCTTTAGGGTTGTGCCGATAGACGAGAGTATCGTGTATCGACGTTAGTCAGAGGTATCGTCTGTTGCTGATGCCTTTGACGATAGCAAGACGATTATTATTATTATCTGGCTAGTCAGTGATGATGTTCTTTGTTAACGTAAATGTTCTTTGCTCGTTTTCTGCAGCTGCTTTTTGAATAACTAAGGAAATACAATGTTTCTATTAAATTATGATGTTACACACAAATTAAGTCATATTGAAAACATTAGGCTGCTTTTAGCCTTATGCTGGTGTTGGTTCATTTGCCGGCAATAAAACTTAAAAAAATACATAATTTCAATATATTTCTGCTTTTCCATAACTGCCACCTACTGGCAGAAAATGTATTTGCATTTTCAATCAGCCCATTTGCTGTTTTTGTTCAGACCAATTGTTGATTTCAACATTTACTAATACATTATTATAGGTTATAGGGCTGCACAATAAATTGAAATGAAATCGCAATTGCGATTAGGCAAAAGCTGCAAAAGTTTTATTGTAATTTTGCTTGTAATAAAGTATTTATTAGTATTTATAATAATGCAATGCTAATCGACATAGCATTTATCACTGTTTAAAATATTATGAAATCCGTTGCATGTCTTATTCTGTGTAAGAATCCACATCATCTCACAGAACGATTTATTTCAAACACTCAACTGACGTTATTAAGTGGGTTCGGAGTAAAAGCATTTTATTAAATGTGGTATTGTCAGGTGCTTTGAGATGTAGCAGCATTTACACAATTTCTTTGTAATTATATTTTCTGTGATTATTTATTTATTTATTTTTATTGATTTTATTTTTTTTGCGTAGCTTGTCAGTGAACTACAACTCTGTGTAGTAAATGCTGCTACATCTGAAAGCTGATTACACAACTGGCTTTACTGACAAGATGCATCGCCTTCAATTAATCGTGCTGCCCTAATCTGTTAATATTATTTAATGGACCTGAACTAACATAAACTAATAATGTATTTTGATTGACTAATGTTAACAAAGATGATTAAATACTGTAACAAATAAATTTCCCATGGTTAATTTTAGTTACTGCATTAACTAACATTTACAATTAGGTGTAATTAGTTACATTTTACCCAGTAGTCCTCAAAGATGAACAACAGATTATTCATTATAAAGGAAGCATTGATCACAGAAAATGATTTGAAGTCAACAATAATTGTAACATTTGTACAGAAGATCATGAATTTGTTGCAGAAGCTCTGCTTTGATGGCTGTAGCGGCAGTGCTTTAGATGGGCTGAATGTAGGGTCTTTGTAATCTTGCTAATGTTGCATTATACAAGGTCCTTTGCGGAAGTTCTCCCACACAGCACTTCTGAGTTTTCTTCTGAGTTCTAGCGTGCTAACGGCCAGCCCTCTTAGAGCTTTGTCATTGTGCTTTCAAAACATGTTAACCATAAATTATGGGCAATTCTGTTATTATGATAACAACTACATTATGTTAACTTTGTCTTCAATACATCATATTATGTGGAACACAGTTTTCCTTGATCTTTGGAAATGAGAGTTCATTGTACTGTGTGAACCATATTTTAACTTTCAGAGCTCAAGCTTCCTTACCAGTCCGAAAAGAGCATTTATTGAAATGAAACTGCGAAAATGACTTCTCCTGAGGTTTGATGTCAGATACATCAGAATGCATCAACACATGACCGTACACATTTCCCTGTCAGTGACGTCTATTTGGTGATTATGTACTTTATAAGTTTGCTGTTATTCCTAAACATCAGAAGGACTGAGTTAAATGCGATAAAGCCTGCTAAAATGTGTTGTTCCTGGACGTTGTGCAGATCCTTCTAAAAGGGGTCATTGGATGTAAAATTGTGTGTGTACACAACCACCCTATAATGATAAAAATCCACCCAGTGCTTTTTTTTTTTTTAAATCCCCAATAATAATAATCACTTTCTCCAGTCAGGCTGTTCTGAGATTCCTGGCAGAATGACGTAGTTCTGCACAGGCCCCTCCCACGATTGTTGATTGACATGACTGTCTTACCTTAGACACGCCCTGAGTGAGCTGTGAACAGTCCACCATTGTTTCAACGCCAGAGCAGGGGTAGACAAAAATGTCTTCGATTGAGTTGTTTTGTTGTGGGATGTAATAATGAACATAGCAGTCGTCATTTACTCCCGACATCTGAGCCCAAGGGCGTAGTTTTGGTTTGAACAATGGGGGGGTTGAAATATGAACTGTTGTAGTAGAGTCCTGGGTCATGCTCACTCGTAAGGTTTATTTATTTGTTTGGTTGCTTATATATTTATTTCATCAGTTCCTCAGTCTCTTAATGATTTAATCTATGCTGTGTTTTGAAATATCTGAAAGCCATGTACCATAGTTCTTAACTGTAGCATTTGTTATAATAACACCATCCTATTAAGAAACAATCGCCTGCATATTTAGAACCAATAGCTACAAGATGCCACAGTTAGAATATAAATCCATAGGGAAAAATCTATTCCTTTAACAGATTATTTAATATAAATTCTACAACAAGTTAGAATAAATTTTACACAAGAAATAAGCCTACAATAAAACAAGATAAATTCTAGTAAAGATAGTCATGAGTAGTTTAAAAAGATTTTAATGTATGTTAGTGCTGCTTCAAGACTGTTTTGTTTTTTAAGCATTTTAAAGTGTCTGTTTCTCTAAATCATTCAGATAGATCACATAGACTATTTGCCCATCAGCTTCATGATAGGAATGGCTAGCGCAAATCTTATCACACTTCTCAAGCGCGCTGGTGAACGTGTACAGAGTATACAGTGATTCGTGCGACGATCAAGAACTGCGCTTCAGTCATGTTGTGCTGATAACTGCTCCCTTCAGTTCGTACGTTAAGTTGGCGCAAAAGTGTGATTGAAAAAATTCATTAATAGCCTCATTTGAGGTTTCCATTAACAGTGGTATAAATATTGGGGGGTTGTACTTGCTAGTTTTGGTTATGGGGTTATATCTAAGGGGAAGTTTACGGTCTCTCGAACAGCTCATCACCCCATGGAAGGGAGGGCCGGGGTCAGAAGAACTCATTAGCATTTAAAGGGACATGCACTGAAACGGCTCGCTGTGAACAGGGCTATTTTTGACAAGGTAAAAAGTGTGTTGTTTTACTCATTGAGAAATTTTAACCAAAGTATGTTATAGACTTTTCATTAAGACCCTAAAGTCAAGTCAAATCAAGTCACCTTTATTTATATAGCGCTTTTAACAATATAGATTATGACAAAGCAGCTTAACAGTATTAAATAGAGAATAGTGCATCAATAATCTAAAAGGACAACAGTAAACACCTTAATTTTGAGTTAAAGGCAGTTCAGTGATGTCATCATCCAGCTCAGTTCAGTTCAAATAGTGTACGATATCGCTGGATATTAAGTGTCCCAAAACTCCACTGGTGACAGAAATGGAGGAAAAAAAAGCCTTGGGAGAAACCAGGCACAGTCAGGGCCAGTTCTCCTCTGACCAGACAAGTCAGCAGTTTGTTCCATGTTGCAGAATAGTCAGAATGTGCACAAGACTCATCTGGTTCCCGTGGTCTTGTGCCGATGGCCGTCTGTGACGAGGTCTTCACTGGGGATCCGTCTCTGGGGCTCATCTAGTTGACGTGGTCTCCGCTGACTTTTTATAAAGTTGATATGATAAAGAATCATATCAACTTGTGGAACATGGGCATCCGATGACCCCTTGAAGATTCTCAATGAAATTGAAATCTTAATAGTTGGAGTGGCACATTTCAATGCCTGTCCTAACCAGGTGCAATGCAATGCGACGACTAATAAAAGCTCTTTCGTGTTAAATCACAGATTTCGTCCTAAGCAGCTGTGATGAGCAACAGGACATTTTGTTTAGCCACTTGGTTTGTACTTCTGTGGCCTGCCAGGAGATCTCATTCATCTAAAATTTTAGTCTGCATAACTGTAATTTACACATCAGCTGCATTCCTATTGGCTGCGATTGTGTCGTGTCATGCCGCGTTTCCGTTTTCATAAAGACGAGCAAATTACTTGATGCTGAAAACTAAGTGAGGGCACGATTTCAGAAATGTTCATCTCCAAGACAGATGGTGGGATTATTCTAGACCATCTCCCACACTCCTTCACATTTCTTCATGTCCATCTTCTAATTATCAAATGCAAATGAAGCAGAAGAGCTTTTGTATAAACGAGAAGAGTTTACTGTGCGTAAAAGCATGCGGATGCTAACGGACAAAGCATACAGCAACATCATGCATTAGAGCAAAGTGAAAAGCTCCAGGTAAACAGGTTAGTCTGGCATGAAGGAATGTTAACAGGGTCGCACTTGTTTCCATGGTGATGCTTTGGGTTTGTGTTGCGCTCTTGATTGATTTTCACCCTGCGTTCATTTTGTTTGACTCCATCAAGGACTAACGATGCTCGCTTTTGAGATCTTTGTGTGCCGAGCGCATGACTGAATAACTGTGCGACTCAATGACTTGATTTGATTAAGGAACACAATCTAACTGACTTTCAAAATGTTTTGACAACCCATAAGAAGATCTGCAGCAGCGCCAGGCTGACCTTGGTCTGTCGTGCTTTAATACAATACGGTGTTCAAATGCTAAACCTTGAGGCATTTGCGCTGCAGCCGTAACTCAATCCCCATAAAAGCATTATTGTTCCAGACGCCTTTCACTTGCAGCGAATATGAGTTACATTTTCAAGGCTGACAATCTTCTGCATAACTCGAGTGCTTTCAAAATAATGCTTTTGATTTGCCTTCCACCGAGCGTGTCTTTATCCTTGACTGTTTGTACTGTAAAAGTTTTGGAGGAAAAACTCAGTTTGACCCTTCATTTAACTTGTATTAGCAACCATTACTCTCTGCCGTATTGTCAGACAAGCTTTCGCTCCGTTCTAACGTATGTCTGTACGTCTTATGCATTTGAAGGGTGTTAAACAGAATTTTTAAGAAATGCACAACATTTTATCAATGTTTTGCTTCGGAGGATCCTAGTCTGAGCTAGAGGTCTTTTCCCAATCCCTTTCCCCTCTCTCCTCAAATCTGTCTTGTAAAAATAAAAGCAGAAATGGCTAAAAATATTACTGGCAGAGGCACTTACAGTAGTGACCCATAAATACACACATGAAGTGCTTTTTTCCCCTTAGCATGCTGTATATAAAGCTTTGTGTCAGCCCTGATTCTCAAATGATGTCTAACATCAGTAAGGACATTACATTTACAAATTACTCTTTATTAACTGGCATAATATTAATTTAATAACTGATAATAACAGTAGCTGCCGTGAAAATGACTTCATGCTCTTCTTGCCAAGAACCCAATATCAAAGTTGTCACCTTTGGCGGGCTGATGATGTGGCTCGAATATATACTCCATAAGCACGTCATCACTTCCTCTTTCATCTTCTCCCTCATGCTGAGCATCTGCAGTGGGGTGAGCACAGCTATTAGGATTTTTTCTTCTTTTTTTCCGACGACATTTCTGTATTCCTGAAACTTGTTAAATAGTGACTTTTCTGTCTGGGCTATATGCTTCTAGCTGTTGACGGCATCACTGCTCTGTTCAGCGTGAGCAAGGTTTTTTCAAAGCAAGTGCAGACCTGAAAACATGCATGTAAACAGTTGAGAAATGATGCACCTGTATTTCTAACACAGTAACCGATTCTACTGGAATGTGACAGACTCATGGGATTAGATGGTAATTTTGAAAGCCTGTTTATCAGTGAGTGTGCCACCAAAAGATCGCTGTTGTCTAACCCTCTTCCCCAAATTTGAAAAGAAACCTTGTTTATAGCAGCAATGTGCAAAATGCAAAAATTTTGGCAAGGATGCAGTCATTCAGCTACCTTGGACAATAAGGAAGTGGTCACATTGCTCATCAAATGGCCCAGTCTAATGCCATTCTTCAAGGCAATTGCCTGTAGATGTAGAAAAAAAACTGTAGTTGTTAAAATGTCCTATTTTTCCCCTTTTACAAAGTCTTGATTTTTTTTTTGAGGAGGGGGGTGTTCTAGAATAGGTTTTTATTAGTGCTGTCAAAATTAGGACATTAACGCAGTTCTGGTTTAATGGTGTTAAAAATATTTAATGCAGTTATTGCAGGGGCGAGGCTAGCGTTGGCCACCGCTCTCACAACTGCTGCTTCTGATACAGATAATGTACTCACCCCCTTGTCATCCGGGATGTTCATGTCTTTCTTTTTTCAGTCGTAATGAAATTATGTTTTTTGAGGAACACATTTCTGCATTTTTCTCCATATAATGGACTGATATGGTGCCCCGAGTTTGAACTTCCAAAATGCAGTTTAAATGCGGCTTCAAATGATCCCAAATGCGGTTGTAAACGATCCCAGCCGAGGAAGAAGGGTCTTATCTAGCGAAACGATTGGGGTATGTCGAAAAACTCCCATCTCATGTTCTCCCTCAACTTCAAAATCGTCCTATATCGCTGTTTTACCTTTTTTGTTAAGGGTGTTTGATCTTCTTTGCATGTTCACTTTGCAAAGACTGTGTCGGTACACAGCAGTGATGCAGGATGATTTTGAAATGATTTTTGAAGTTTAGGGAGAAAATACAATTGGAGTTTTTCTACATATCCTAACTGTCTTGAGTCAGAATACACAGAGTTCAGGCAGAGCAAGACGAGACGAGCGTTTGAGATTAAAAAGTATTTAAATTGTATTTTTTAAATGAAAATAACCAATCGTTTCGCTAGATAAGACCCTTCTTCCTCAGCTGGGATCGTTTACAACCACATTTGGGATCGTTTGAAGCTGCATTTAAACTGCATTTTGGAAGTTCAAACTCAGAGCACCACATCAGTCCATTATATGGAGAAAAATGCTGAAATGTTTTCCTCAAAAAACATAATTTCTTTACGACTGAAGAAAAAAAGACATGAACATCTTGAATGACAAGGGAGTGAGTACATTTGTACATTTTTGTTCTGGAAGTGGACTTCTCCTTTAATGTTAAGGTGGGAGTAATCGTGAAAAAAATGTGTGATTAATTAGTTATTTTTTTAATTGATTGACAGCACTAGTTTTCATGTATGATTGCTCCAAAAACACAATTATTTTATTTTATTTTTTACATAATTTACATTATGTAAAAACCTATCTTCCCAGTCTGTCTCGAGAGCTCTGTTTAGTTCCTGTTTCGGTGAAGCCCCTGCTTCTGAAATACGGAATGTGCTCTGATTGTGCGTTGTGATCGGTGAACCACTCAGAGCATGTTCCGGAAACGCGAGTTTCATCTGCTAAGCTGTAAATATTAATGATGGCGTCAATAAGGCCATTACATTTCAATTCTGAGTCTCAGAATCTGAAAAGTTGTTGGCGCCAATAGCCTCGTGGTTAGTACGTCGACATAACGCAGCTGCGCTCATGGCGACCCGAGTTTGTTTCCCCATCTCGAGGTCCTTTGCCAATCCCGCTCCCCTCTCTCCGCCCAGCTCTTTCATCTCTCTACTGTCCTATCACAATAAAAGGCATAAAAAAACTCCCCCCCCCCCCACAACGGCAACAGCCGCCCCCCTTTAGGGTCATGTAAACTTTATTTTCTGCATAGCGCCAGATCACAACAGACGTCATTTAAGGTCACCTTTCCTATAGAACAGGTCTATACCTTGTTCTTTTATTTAAAAAAACGGAATAGCCTTATGTTATTTATCTTATTTATACAACGCCATGTCATTTCTGTCTCTAACGTTACGTGGTTACGTGGTCACGTGGTCACACGTCTACAATTTCTCCTCCGCTAAAACGTGGACGGGATTGCGGAGTCCATTCATAAAAACGGAATTTACTCTATAGCGCGGGATGCCGCAGGATTCGTCAATTTTTGGTTTAATAAATCAAAAGTAGGCCTCTTACTTAATTCAAATCACGATATGGACTAGTGTCTGTGAATATTAAAATGCAACAAGGCGGTTTAAATATGAATCGTCCAAAAGTTCCGCTTGGCTCTGTATGAATAATGGCGGAGACATTTAACATACTATACTACCGTATTGTTCGAAATGTTGAAATTGAGATTTTTCGCCTTGTATTTTCACTGAAATAAATGTTTTTGCTATTACACAGAGAGTAATGTACTGAAAAAGTACTGTACCGTAGGTAACCCCTCTCCTCCGAAAACCTGGAATTCTAGGTTTAAAACGCTGTCTTCGTCTTACTGTATATAGCGCTGCTCAACCAAGCCTCAACTGTGGGCAGGATTATTTAAAAGAGTAAAAGACTAATATTGTGACAATATCTAGTAGAAGCACACGGTATTTAGAACGATCTGTGTTTGCAGTTCTTGAAAATATTTTCTAATTAAAGAGAATTTCTCCTTTTAGAGTGGAATTTGAGCTCTGTAACCTTGCAGATCTTCTTAACAACCAAACAGCAATATTACACACTAACTTAAGCTGAAAAAGCAAAAAAGCATAATTTTTATTATTTTTGTCTAAAAAGGAAAAGCTGGCTTGGCAAGAAAGGCTAGGCTTAGCTGCTGTTGTGCAAAGTTGGATCCAGTTCTGTGGTTTTTGGGCTTAATGGCAGACAAAGCCATGGGCCTGTTAGTGCAAGCGTGTTGTGAGGTTTGGAGAGTACATTTTTTAATCTGTATCAAGTAGGACTGGGCTGTACCAGCTCTCCCGGTCAGATGTTGGGATCTGCACTTAAGGAGGTGTTAGAGCAGGGGTAGCCAACCCTGTTCCTGGAGGCTACCATCCTACAGAGTTCAGCCCCAACCCTGCTCCAACACATCTGAGCCAGCTAATCAAGGTGTTCAGGATTACTTGAAAACAACGTGCAGGTCTGCTGGTTTGAACTGGAGTATGCAAAATTCTAGCCATCCAGGAGCAGGGTTGGCCACTCCTGCATTAGAGCAGTCTCCTTAATCTAACACGCCTGATTCAGGTCAAAGCAAACATGTGCAATGTTGTGAGGGCTCCAGAAACGCGGTTGGGACCACCTCATTAAAGCATTGCAGTGTTGCTTTGGAGGTCCATTTCCAGCTGGTGAAACAACACATTTCATTCAGAATTTCTCTGGCCCCAGCACTTTCATTTCTCACATCATTTTCCACTGTAGACTTATGTTAAAATACATGCTGTTACTCATACTCTGAATCTCAAATGTGTTCTGTATAGTGGTTTGCTATGGCATAATTCACAGTCTCTCACTTAAAGACCCCTATTTACATCTTCCCAACCAGATTCATTACCAGTTCGTCCTTTACTCTTATTTCAAACAGTTTTCGCCTTAGGATTACCACTGGCTTCAGGGGTGTTTACATGGTGTGTTCTGTTAGCTCTCGCTTCCCTGCAGCGTGACGGCGATTCCCGTTGCTTCCGTTCTCAGCTTTTGACAGACAATGTGTGACACCTCCGTAACTCATGTCATAAAGCTGAGTTTTATGCTCAATCATGACAAGTGCCATTCTTTTGCACACTATCTAGTATATCTCTTTCAGTTAGACTAACAGCATGTCAGCTTCTCTCTTCACTGTCACAGCACAATGTGTTTGACGCACAATAGCTCAGGTGCTGCCAGTCAAACTTGTCCAATATATCACAATGTTAAGACTTGGAGGCATTTTAGCCACAGCAACACCTGTGGTCAGACTGGGCATGTTACATCTACGCCTCTTTCAGCTCTGCCTGACTGGCAGACGCCTGTCAGTCAAGACGCCGAGGCCATTAGTAAGAGTGACGGGTTGGAAGTCTATGTTGATTAAACCCGTTCCCATAATGCAGCTGCCCTGCAGTGGAACTTTCACCTGGTCCTTAACACTTTGTTTCTCCCTTTGAGCCACTGACTGAGGGGGAGAGGAAATGGCTTTCTTTTTTATTATTGTCTTTTTTATTGGCCATTGGCAATAAAATTGCAATATGTGTTGGTGAAATGCATCATGCCTGGAGTGGGGTCCGGGGAATCGATGAGTGAAACTGCGACCACATCCTGCTGTTTTGCTGACGATCTTGTTGAGTCAGAATTGTAGATGCGCCCATTGTTTTGTCAGCATTTGAATCTTGAATCAGCGTTTGAAACTTGAATTATATTTTGCACTGTCATGACTATCAGTGCATTGGATTTCATTTGGTGACTGATGATCACAGTCCTCCTAGTCATTTTAGGAATTGATGGTGGGGATAGACAAAGCCACTTTAAGGCAAGACTGCGGCGTTAACCAAAACAAGGGACTGAGGAGGAGACAAAAGTCTGCTTTTGGAAAGGATGTTGATGGAGAGGCTTTAGTATGCTGAAAAAAAGTGCTTTTGTGAGGAAACAGCTTATTTAATGAATAGACAGTCTATCTGCTAATTTTCAAAATGGTTGTCATTAATCATTTGTTTTGGATTGATCTTTCTTTGGAGTTTTAATAAGAGATGTCACAGGCAATTTTGTGACAGGTATGATTCAGTTTACAGCATTTTTCAGTTTACCTTTCAATACAAAGCTTTTGGTTTGGTACACATTACAAACCAAATGATTTGTTTGACTAATCCTATTACATTTAGAAAATAAAAGAGCTTAAAGTGTGTGAAATATAATGTACTCCAGTAGGGTTGTGACGGTGAGGTAATTTGTTAGAGTTTTCCTTCTTTCCTGGCTTTTACTTGTGCCGATTTTATTTTCACTTTCGAATTAGCGACATTTTGGTGTCAGTTAATTGAATTGACAACAAAACAAGCAAGCTCAATTAAATGTTTAAATATATTAAAAGAGAACTTCACTTCCAGAACAACAATTCACAAATAATGTACTCACCCCCTTGTCATAAGATGTTCATGTCTTTCTGTCTTCAGTCATAAAGAAATTATGGTTTTTGAGGGAAAACATTTCCGTATTTTTCTCCATGTAATGGGCTGCATTGGTGCCCCCATTTTGAACTTCCAAAATGTAGTTTAAATGCAGCTTCAAAGGCTCTAAACGATCCCAGCTGAGGAAGAAGGGTCTTATCTAACGAAACGATCGGCCATTTCTTTTTTGTTTTCGGAAAACAAAAATTTGTATACTTTTTAAGCACAAAAGCTTGTGTAGCACAGGCTCTGGGATGCACGTTCACAATGCTATGTACTATTGAATCACATCAAAAGGTCATGTGGAACTACAGACCCAGTGTTTACAAAGCGATCGTGCAAAGACAAAGAAAGTGCAAGTAAGTCAAACACTGTTTACAAACAAAAAGGTACAACGATGTCGGACGATTCTGAAGTTATAGGAGAAAATAAGATGGAGTTTTCCGACATACTCTACCTTTTTGAGCCAGAGTAGACAGACGATGAACTTGTGGTGATTCGAAGACATGATTCGTAGTAGTGATGGGAAGTTCGGATCATTTTACAGTCTCAGACCTTTGAGTCTCGTTCAGCCAAATGAACAAATCTTTTTTCGAGTCATTTCTTTCATTTCATTCATTTTAGCAAAATCAGCATCACGTGGCAGCCCCATAAGATGAACGAACGAATCGAAAAACCCGAAGACTCGAAACAGGTGAACTAATTCCAGTACAGAACCTAACAGAATGTTGACTGAACGAATCACTCCCCGAGACCACTCATACTTCCCGAGTCAAAATGAGCAAATCATTCAAGAACGACCCGTGGACGCGCATCCCAGATCCTGTGCTACACAAGCTTTTGTGCTTAAAAAGTATACAGATTTTTATTTTTCAAAAAACAATGACTGATCGTTTCACTAGATAAGACCCTTCTTCCTTGACTGGGATCTTTTAGAGCCCTTTGAAGCTGCATTTAAGATAAGATAAGATAAACCTTTATTCGTCCCACAAAGGGGAAATTTCTGTGTTACAGCAGCAAAGAAGTGCAAATATAAAGGCCAAAAACAAAAAACATACAAACAAATACCATTCCACTACAAACAAATGACAAGTTACACATCTTAAATTATATTATTGCACCATTTCATAAATTACTATTGCACCAATTTAAGTCCTAATTACTTAGTTTAAATACCAATGCCAACAGTGCAAATTTTAGTAACTGACAATATATATTATAATAAATGAATTACTGGGAGCAGCTCTGATTGTAAAGTCTTAAAGCAGGGGTGCTCAATCCTGTTCAAATTAGGGGCACCATATCAGTCCATTATATGCAGAAAAATTCTGAAATGCTTTCCTCAAAAACCATAATTTCTTTATGAATATGGTCTGAAGACAGAAAGACATGAACATCTTGGATGACAAAGGGGTGAGTAAATTATTTGTAAATTGTTGTTCTGGAAGTGGACTTCTCCTTTAAACAGAATGTTTCATTTATTAACAAAACAAATACAAATAAACCATGCTATAGCCCTAATATAAAATTACAGAATAACTTACACAAAGTTTAAATAACACAGAAATTCAGCAAACACAGTGGAACCAAATAAATTATAAACAAATGTTAAAAAAGCTTCCAAAATCATCAGCAAAAGTCAAAAGGCCTTTCAAAGTCTAAAATATTTTTAAGATTATACTTTATGATGTTAGTTTTAATA
This sequence comes from Labeo catla, assembly GCA_012976165.1. Lineage (NCBI taxonomy): Eukaryota > Metazoa > Chordata > Actinopteri > Cypriniformes > Cyprinidae > Labeo > Labeo catla. The sequence goes on from VONZ01000081.1 coordinate 838,503, forward strand.
AATAAGTAAAAAAAATTAAAAATCAAGGAAATTTCTCTGGCATTTCTTTGTTTTTGCTGTAAACAAAGAAATGTACAGAACTGTGACACTGTCTCTCGTCGAACCAAACCATGAATTTTGTGAACCTTTACACCCCTAGTAATCAGTAGTGCCTTCTGGTGGTTTGGAGCCAAAAAATAGAATGCTGGTTAAAGGTGACACATCATGAAAATCTGATTTTTGTGCTATAATGAGGTCCCCGGTGCATCTACCAACCTCGGAAACTTGAAAATGAACAACCCAGTAAACTAGTAAACCGTTATATGCATGCTTGTGAAAAAATGAGTCACTCACATTTCACTCCCCCCCATCATTTAGAAAGGGGATCTTATTATAACATTACCCCTTAATATTTCCCCTTAATCTGCATGTTTCCACCCACGCTGCCATCATTCTGTTTTCGCAAGCGACAGTGGCGAAAGTTTGAGCAAAACATGCTTAACTATTCTGTCATTGGCTGAACTGACAAGCACAGAACACTATTTTGAGTCCCAACCTCAGAGGAGACCTTCACAAACATAACCGACTGTTTTTGTGTGTTTTTACCATAAACTTGTGTGTATTTGACAGTTTAAGTGCAATAAGACATGAAAGAGAAGTTTAGTTTAGCACTCCCACACTGTGCGACAGCCACTTTCTGTGTGTTTTGGATGTGTTTTGGATGTGTGCGCTCAGAAAATCCTATATCGGAAGTTTAAACTGATGTGACTTTAAAACGCATGTGATTGACATGATAATCAATTTTTCATAATATCATAATTTGTGGGATATTTTGAGCTGAAACTTCACTGATACATTCTAGGGACACCTGAGACTTATATTACATACTGTAAAAAGGGGCATAGGTCTCTTTTAAAGGAATATTCCAGGATCAGTACACTACACAAAACCATGAACTTAAAATACCTGTAGAAATTATATAAACTGCCAAATAGCTAAAAATTAGCTTGTGTATGAACTGGAGACTTCAGAACTGTGGTCGACAAAAAGACTTGAAAAAAGACATTGATGTGTCTACAGAATATACAGTACTGTGCAAAAGTCTTAGGCCACTAGTATTTTCATCAGCTAAAAAATGGTTTAAAGTCAGTTAAAGTCGCTCTTTTGCTGTAGTGTGTCAGTAGGAAATATCAGATGACATTTCCAAACATTCATTTTGCCATTAATCGTAATAATCCAGTGAGATTTTTGTTTGCACAAGGAGTCTGACAACAGCGAATGCTCTGCACAGAGATCTGATCTCATCATCATCCAGTCTGTCTGGAATGACATGAAGAAACAGAACAAACTCAGACAGACTAAATCCAGAAGAACTGTGACAAAGTCTCCAGGATGCTTCAAGAAACCTACCTGCAAAGCTGCAGCACTGTTAAAAGTTTTAGGCACTTGTGTAAAAATGCTGTAAAATGAGGATGTTGTCATAAATAGATTTTCTTTATCAATTACCTTCTATTAACTAAATGAAATCAACATTTGATGTGACCGCTCTTTGCGTTTACAGCAGCTTTTGCCCTAGGTGCACTTGCGCAAAATTTTTCAGGTAGCTTTGCAGGTAGGTCTCTTGAAGCATCTTGGAGACGCTGCCACAGTTCTTCTGGATTTACTCTGTTTCAGTTTGTTCTGTGTCTTCTTGTCATTCCAGGAAGACTGGATGATGATGAGATTAGATCAGTGTGGAGCACTGGCTGTTGTCAGATTCCTTGTGCAAACAAAAATCTCACTAGATTATTACAATTAATGGCAAACAGAATGTTCGGAAATGTAAACCGATATTTTTTACTGACACACTACAGCAAAAGATAGAAATAACTTACTTTAAACCATTTTTTAGCTGGTGAAAATACTAATGGCCTAAAACTTTTGCACAGTACTGTATATGCGTGCTACATCAGCATGTCACAAGGTGACAACTTTGATAGGTTGTCAGCAAGAATAACGCCACTAAACCCACAGAGGCATTTCCACTCAGCTGTGCCTTCTGGCAGTCGCCCACCAGTCGCAGAATCATGGTTACATGCATAAAATGCCTTATCAGTAGAAATCACTCTCTCACATGAGGCTTTTTCATTAAACTCTGATAAGCTTTTGCGGTTTTTAATTAAATTACTGGAAATGAACGATGGCAGATAAAAGATGCTTTGCAATGTTTGTTCCAGACCACTTTACCAATTTATGTGTACACTTTGTGAGCTTGTCTAAATGAGAACCTCTTTAATCCAGCTTTTCATAGTCTAAGCATGTGGTTTTGCTGGCGCTCAGTTGTATTTGAAGCAGTAAGGTGAAAGAGGCTGTTCTTTTTTCTGAATATAGTCACTGTTAAAGAGAATTTGTTAGGTGTAGTACACAGCAGAATAAAACTGAATTCACTCAAAGTTGTTGTTCACCCAAAAACGAAAATTGGATGAAAAGTGATTCAACTTCAGGTCATTCAAGATGTAGAAGAGTTTGTTCAGGTTTTGAAAAATTAACATTTAATTATATTACCTGCTCACGAATGGATCCTCTACAGTGAATGGGTGCCGTCAGAATGAAAGTCCAAACAGCTAAAGAAGACCTTTCTTCCTCGGCTGGGATTGTTTACAACCGCATTTGGGATCGTTTGAAGCCGCATTTAAACTGCATTTCGAAAGTTCAAAATCGAGGTGCCATATCAGTCCATTATATGGAGAAAAATCAAAAAGCATAATTTCTTTATGACTGAAGAAAGACAGACATGCTCATATTGGATAATGGGGTGAGTACATTATCTGTAAATTTTTGTTCTGGAGGTGGACTTCTCCTTTAAACCATCACTTCTTGAGTCCATAATCAATAATAATGCTTTCTTCCAAAAGTTCATCCCCTGTTGTCTCTCACATCAAATCCACAGACATATTTGTGTTTAAAGCTGTGCATATTTCTCTCCTGATTCAGACCTGATGTCTTTTTCACTGGATGAAGCTTTATTATTGATTACAGACTCGTATTTTAACTGGAAGCAATGGTTTGAAGCTGTTTTAGTGCATTACAAACATGCAGTTTTTCTCTTCACATGACATTAATTGATGGACTGGAGTGGTGTGGATTACTTTTGGATTATTATGGTGTTTTTATCAGACGGCACCCATTCACTGCAAAGTGTCCGTTGGTGAGCAAGTGATGGAATGCTGAATTCTAACTCTGAATGCTGAATCTAAATTTGTTCCAATAAAGAAACTGATATCTTGGATGACCTGAGGGTGAAATGTTAAAATATCAGACATTATAATATATAATATTGTACCTTCAGCAAAATTTATTTTTGGGAGGGAATTATTAAAGGAATAGTTGTAATTTTGCTGAAGATACTGTATTATATATTATAGTGTCTGGAATTCTGCATCAGCCAATCAGCTTTCAGTATTTGAGTTATCCATTTATAAAGTTGTTTTCAGGCCGTTTAGAAATAACTAAATACTATATTAGTAATATCCGCATGTTGCTGTTATGTAAGAAGTTACTGGTCCTCCTGAGATGATGCTTTTATGGTTCCTAGGCACTAGTGTTTGTATCCTCTCCTCATCATTAGTGTTGCCGCTGGTAAACAACTTTGATTATTGCAAAGACCCATACGGTGGAAAGTGAGAAGGTTGTGTGGATACTCTGACCCGTAACAACCGTACTTTCATCCCCAATCTTACACTGAGCCTTTTAGAGGTACAACCTCCCACTATGTAGCGGTCCTGCTGGCTCAAATCGTGTTTCCTGGCAACGCATCTGTTACTTTGCCTCATTTTTGTCTTCCCACTCTTTGCTTTCTCCAGATTTGATTCATCACGTCCAGAACGTTGACATGAATGCATAATGAATGTTCTCAGTCACATGCCGCATATGAATGTTTTTTTTTTTTTAACCTGCAAAGGACTAAAAAAGTTTTGATTTGATTTTTATTTTATATGCAGTTCTTATAATAACCTAACGGTACTGAGTCAAGAAGTGTTTACTTCATTTTCTGAATTTTCCTTCTGGCTACAAAATAAATGTATGTATTTATTTCTTTGTTTATTTATTTTAAAATATGTGGATAAACAAACATCTGGATAAAAAAAAAACTTCTTGTTGCAGCCTCCCTCACTTCTGTGTGGCTTTATAAAGAAGCATCAGCTTAAATGAATGACTGACTGTAATTTTAATGTAAATATAAACATGCGAAAAAGTGCTGGTATTTGGATTAAAGCCGAAACATCCTGATGAACAGACTTTGTGGATGGAAGAGCTATTTACCTAAGTTTAACAACTCAACTAAAACATGAAAATGTGTCCTCAAAGAGGTTTATAATGACAAAATTTACAGGATTATTGAGTAGATGAAGAACAACTATTTCACAAAACATCTTGTAGAGTAAGACAGTATATAGTACATTAATACTGTACTATTCAATATATAGTGCTTTAAATGTATAGTAAGCAGCAAATAACTGGACAGAATTCAGTTTGCAGAAAGACATGTTGACATTTTGTCTAATTATTGTTTGTCTTCTTTCTTTCTTCATGTTTACTGATTGGTCTAGATGCACTAACCTCACTTTTCGATTCTGGTAGCCCATCTGGTTTACACCAAGTAACTGAAATCTAGACAGATGAACAGAAAATATTATGGAGGAGCAGTAAAAATGCAAAATGTTGAAGACAGGACTAAATTGCTTACCATAACATAACTATTTCCATCAGCAATTCTATGGCTCTGTTCCAGAACTTAGAGAGCTGCCTACATACAGTAGGCAGCATCTTAAAGGGATAGTTCAGCCAAAAATGACAATTCTGTCATTATTTACCCACCCTCATATTGTTCTGAATGGACTTTGAATGGAGAGACAGAAATCTCTCAGGTTTCATTAAAAATATCTTCATATCACCTCTTGCCACTGTAGAAATGTGTGTTTTAAGACCTTTCTCACACTAAATTTAACTAAACGAAAATGTAAAATAAATCCATGTTGGGTAAGCCTTCCCAGTGTTGGGTAGGTTACTCTAAAAAAAAATAATTCATTACTAGTTACTCAACAGTGTAATTACATTACTGTACAAATTACTCTCTCCAAAAAGTATTTAATTACTTATTAATTACTTTTAAGTCCTATGTCAACCTTGACAAGTTAATGATACAAGGATAGACATGAAACAGTTCTTTTAATTCTTTCAAATACATAATAGATAACTGCATAAATTATTCTGGTCACACTTTAGATAAGGGTCCAATTCTCACTATTAACTAACTATTAACTATGACTTTTGCCTCAATATACTCCTATGTACTGCTTATTAATATTTAGTAAAGTAGTTAAGTTTAAGAATTGGGTTGGATTAATGATTTAGAATATGTGCTTTTTAAGTAATAAAAAACAGCCAGTATCTCAGTAATATTCATGCTAATAACCAACTAGTTAATATTGAGCATTAGACACTAAAGTGTTACCAATATAATTATTAACTCACCAAAGTATTTAAAGTGATATGGGTACACAAAAAGCATGCATTTTAAGGTTAGACTTTAAATTTTGATGTTAAATTCACTGCTGTATTGCATATAAATGTTCTACAGTCTATACACAGTTTTAAGTTAAATAACATAAGAGGTAACTGTAATTACAGAAAAAAATAAGAATAATCCCTTACTTTACTTTTTCAAGGGAAAAGAAATTAAATTACAGTTACTAATTACCAGGTAACTAGTTACAACCAGCACTGAACACTTCTATGATGGCTTATCCCTGTAAAAGAAAGAAAAGAAAGAATAAAGAAATAAAAATATATATTTTTTTAAATGGAAAAAATTATTTAGACAAAAAAAAATATCTAAAAAATTTCTTTATATTATTATTTTTATTTACATTTATTTAATTTATTCAATTCAGTTTGATTTATTTATTCATTTATTTCTTTTAGGTCTCTTTCATAATTCATAAATCTGGCTGTCATGGCTCATATTGTGTAATTTAGTGAGAATATGGAGCTCAGTGGAAAGAAGAAAAACAAATTTCAGAGGTCCAAACTAAGTCAAAAAATATGCAATTTGGTGCATTTAGTTAATGCTGATATTTATATGAAAAAAAAAAAGAAAAAAATCTATCTTTATAAAAATCAATGCTATCTTTATAACAGTGTAACAGACTACTTGTGTACAAAGAAATATAAAAAGAAATAAATAGAAATGTAGTTTTTTAAAAAAAAACTTGCCCTTTCAGACTTTTCTCTATGCGTTTACTTACTGCTTGTTTTCTTAAAAAAAAACTAGCTTCTCTGTTCTTTTTGTAAGGCCTCTAACACTAGCTTGCTGTGCTGTGTCTATCTGTTTTTTGTTTTTTTTTAATTTATTATATAATAAAAATGATGATACTTGTTAGGCTAACTGAGACTTGTCATAGAATGTACATGTTATAGCTCTTTTGTTGATTTTGATTGCTTTCATTGATAAAAAAAGCATCTGCTAAATGTCTAAATGTAATTGCATATATTTTTATGATCAAAGCTCTGTATTTTCAAAACATATAATGCAATGCAGTGCAATGATGATTGAGAGATGAACAAATAAACGTTCCTTGAAAGTGCTAATTATATTTGATACATTTCAACATAATGTATGGATGATCAAGTAAACGTAAGTTGCAACTAAGCAATTGCACAACAGAAGGCATGCAGTAGATTGTGTGCAACAGGATGTTCATCGGGTTGAGGAGGATGCCGTAGGCTTTATAAAGATAAATTTTGCCTATATAGGCAACTCACTGGGTTTAAAAATAGAGACAGTTTCATCAAGATTTAAACACTGATCCGTGAGGTCACTGTTTTGGGTGTCTTTGTTTTTAGGGCACCCTAAAAATTGGTGATGTGTTACTGTTGCTAATATATAGCATTCTTATGTTATTTATAGCTAATAAATAGGGTTGGGTATCATTTGAATTTTATCGATTCCGATTCCAATTCTGCTTATCAATTGTTAACGATTCCTAGTTTCGATTCCAGTTACATTAAAAAGTCAATAAAAAATGAGGTCAAACTTTTTTATTTTGTATTTTACAAAAATCAGCAGCCTACAGGACACGCCTAAGAGTAAGTTTTATCTATGGTTTTAACAAAAAATACCACAGCAAAAACAAACGACTAACATAAATTTCAAACATTAAATTGTTAAAGGCGAGTAAACAGTCAGTAATAAAATAGGAACAAGCTAATAAATTAGCAATAGCAAAAATACAACTGAACAAATTAAAGGTACAGAAATTTAAATCAAAAGCTTAAAAACACTGCATAGTTTTCTTTTCATAAATAAAATATAGATTAATCCTCATTGAAGTTATGAAAAATATTCAGTCAAGATCAGTGAATGATTTTTTGTTCTTGCATTAACACCTCTTTAACACCAAACTCACGCGGATCTAAAAATACTGTTGTGCGTGTTTTCTTTCTCATCTGTTTACTTTCACTTTCACCTTCAACAAAAAACGGCCGTGTTTATGATGATATACTGACGTATTTTGTGCAAATTGAGTGGTAAATGCGAAAGAGAAGTCAGATCTGGCCCGGAACGACCTTTCCTGTAGTGGAAATTCATGGAACGGTTCAAGAACAGATACAGGTCGTGAACCCGCACCAGGACCGTTTTTCATTGTGCCTGTGCTTCAGATGTGTGCGGTGCACACAAACAGTGCAGGAGTTCTTTCCCTTCCTGCGCTTAAATCGCTTGATTTTAAACTTTAAAATTGCATAAAAATGCGAGCGCGGATCAGCACTAAGGATGTCACAATACTCAATATAATATTGAACCGTTCGGTACGACATCCACGGTTCAATACGCGCTGGTGAATTGCGGTTTTTCAGTTTTGCATTTAAATAACTTCCTTGTTTTATTTCTCTCGGAATTTGCAGTTTGTGTGCCCGCGATTTTACATGCTGAAACCCCGCTTATATTTGAAAAAGCAACACACGCAGAGCATCTTCCATTCTAATGACATGCAATGGTAAGCCTTTCTAAACCTGTTGTCCAACAAAAGTTATAAAAACAAAAGTTATAAAAAACATTATAACTTGTTTTTAATTCACAACATTAGTCGAGTGTTTGAAATAACTTCCTTATGTGATCTGATGTGGATTCATATCACAGAATGAGGCAGACAATAAATTCTGTTACTCATATTCTATGTATGTCGATTAGCAATGGCTTATGAAAATACACGAGATGCTTGAAGAACACAGGTAAACCATATATTATTGCAGACGAGTGTTTATTGTCCTTACATTTCATCATTCAAAATGTTTAACGTTATATCTTGTTTTTAATCAGTTACAGCAATAGCGATGCCTTTATCCATATTAGAGAAGCTGGAACAGAACGTAATCAGTGCTACCTCTTTGACGCATATGTGTTTTTCTTTTTTTTTTGCACGAAGGCGCCCTCTGGCGTCATTCTATTTTGCTTAAAAATTGAAAAAATAACACCTCTCTCAAAAGAAAAATTAAGCAGACATATACTAAACCACGCTTTTTCCAGTGTACAGATGTTACGGGAGTATTTTGTTAAATTGTTGCAAAAAAAAAAAAAAACACACTGAAGTGGCAAGATATCAGAACCGAACCGAAAACCGTGGTTAAAAACCGAGGTACGCATTGAACCGTGGACTAACTGTATTGTGGCATCCCTAATCGGCACCGATAGCCTTGTGGTTAGCGTGTTGACATATAGCACCGTTGCGCTGCGGGTGTCCCGAGTTCGAATCCCAGCCCGGATCCCACCCCCTTTTCTCTCTCCCACTTCGCTTCCTGTCTAACTACACTGTCCTGTCTAAATAAAGACATAAAAATGGCAAAAAATAAAATCTTACAAAAAAAAAAAAATGCGAGCACAGGAATCGTTAAGCGGATCGTGGAAATTTGGAACCGGTTCTAAAATGGAACCAGTTCTCGATACCCAACCTTACTAATAAAGGAGTGTTGTTTTTGTCCTGCACTGTTTGCTTTATGTCATAAAGTGATTGGTCTCTGTGTTTGTGGTGTCCCTGTAGAAATATAAGCCGGGCAGATGTGATGACATTCTGAAGTGGAAGCCGCCCAGCCACAACTCGGTCGATTTCAGACTCAAGATCACCAAAGTCGGCGGGGAGGGGTGAGTCATCATCGCTATGGCAACTGCATTCACTACGCTGAAATCAATGCTAAACATCAGAACACATCCCTGCAAACTTCCCACAACTCACACGGAGACAGAGACATCCAGGAGGTTTTCTCATGTGTGTCTGCCTTTATCTCCATGTACGCGCTGATGTGTGAGCGATTATGAAACGTTCAGCTCTGAGTCACACGCAGGTGGTTGCAGCATTAGCAACTTTTCGAGTCGCTACTTTTCGGAACATAATGCGCAGGCAAAATGTGATTCGTGAGGCCCGTTCCCGAACAGACTGGTGACTTTGATTATGTGCGGCTTGACATTTCTCTCAGAAGAAATGTAGCGAAGCATAAAGTGTGAGTTCTCTAGCGTTCCTCATTTACGCCTCTCTCAACCCATCTGTCCACTCCGTCCAGACTCCAGATTTTACTGTCCTCAAATGAGCCAGGCTTATCTTTTAAATGCAGGCGGTCCGGAGGGAGAGTGCTGACCCTTCTGCAAAGACTTTCGTGCGCAAAGCAATTGTTTTTGTCTCCTTGTGTGTAAATCCAGTCAAGAACATGTTTAGGTTATATTTCACCCCAAATTCCAAAAACAAACAACAAAACATGCATTTTACACAAGAAGATTTTTTTGCATTTTCTTGACAATTAAGCACGTTTCCCCCCCCATAAATATATGGTACTGGCATTAGAGTAAAAAATAAATAAATAAAGGGGAAATGTGCATAATTGTTGCAGTGCAAAATATAATTTCTTCTTTTAATATGACATGTTTTCATGAGGTTCACCCATTTATTGTAGTGCTTGTTTGTGTTTTGGTATTGGATCATCCTTGTGTATAATTTTCTGCCTTGGGGAAGGTACACACAAGATGTGCAGTGCAGTGGAACAGAACAGAACACAACATGTTTTAGGAACCAGACTTATCATCGCCGTTTGTCCGTAATTACGATATTATTAAGACATGAGACTTCAGGAATGAAAACTGTAACAAACAACAGAATAATTTGTGCAACGTTATGGAAAACAGTAACAATTTCCATTTCTGTCAACACTGATACATTTTCATGACATCCATTTTCAATTTCTCACACCTCCCTTTTCTTGAACACTTCCAAAACAACAACACAGTAACCCACAGCAAAATACATATATGTACAACAAGCTTTTTCTCACTTGATATAAGGAAGCATTATTTGATTTAAGACCACCTTTTTAAGCTCATTTATAGAAATTTGTCTATTGTGTAACAATTTTATTTCACAGCATTAAACTGAAAATAAGTAAGTAAACACCTTCACCTCTTAACTGTCACCCCTTCCTCCTCCTTTTTGAAAACAGATGTGAAAATGCATTAGATGAATAAAAATGGTGGTAATTCATGAACGCTTTGGAACACACACCCAAGGCTGGTTTCTTTTTAAAGAACACAATCAGCAGATTATTGTTTTAAAGCATTTCAAAAAATGAACATGTAAACAGGTTAGAAATGTTTAAGATTACTGTAATAAAATGTAGTGTAAGATAATATTTTATATAAAAATAAGTGTTTTACAGAATATTTTGGGATATAGATTTGCTATAAAACCAAAGCTGTGTAACTGTGCTTTAAATGTGAAGTTGATATCACAAATATTTACAGTTGAAGTCAAAAGTTTACATACACCTTGCAGAATGTTTATTATTTAACCAAAATAAGAGGGATCATACAAAATGCATTTTATTTTTTAATTAATACTAACGTGAATAAAGTATTTCACCTAAAAGTAGTTTACATGTGGTCCACAAGAGAAAATAGTAGATAAATTATAAAAATGACCCCATTCAAATGTTTACATGCACTTGATTCTTGATGCTGTGTTGTTACCTAAATAATGTTTATGAGTCCCTTGTTTGTCCTGAACAGTTAAACTGCTGCTGTTCTTCAGAAAAATCCTTCAGGTCCCACAAATGATTTGGTTTTTCAGCATTTTTGTGTATTTGAACCCTTTCCAACAATGACTGTTTGATTTTGAGATCCATCTTTTCACACTGAAGACAACTGAGGGACTCAGATACAACTATTACAGAAGGTTCAAACACTCAGTGATGATCCAGAAGGAAAAAACGATGCATTAAGAGCTTGCGGGTCAAAACTTTTTAAATTTGAAGATCAGGGTAAAATTGACTTATTTTGTCTTCTGGGAAACATGTAAGAATCGTCTGTAGCTTCTGAAGGGTAAGACTAAATAAAAAATGTGATATTTAAGCAAAATAAGAAAAATGTACACATCTTCATTCTGTTCAAAAGTTTACACCCCCAGCCCTTAATGCATCATTTTCCTTCTGGAGCATCAGTGAGTGTTTGAACCTTCTGTAATAGTTGTATATGAGTCCCTCAGTTGTCCTCAGTGTGAAAAGATGGATCTCAAAATCAAACAGTCATTGTTGGAAAGGGTTCAAATACACAAAAATGCTGAAAAACCAAAGAATTTGTGGGACCTGAAGTATTTTTCTGAAGAACAGCAGGCAGTTCAACTGTTCAGGACAAACAAGGGACTCATAAAAAACTAACAAAAACAATCTCTAACAATCACTAAACAAAAAGCTTAGCTGTGGATCATTCAGGTAACAACACAGTATTAAGAATCAAGCGTATGTAAACTTTTGCACAGGGTCATTTTCATAAATTCAGCTACTATATGTAAACGTCTTTTATGTGAAATATCTTATTCAGGTCAGTGCTAATTTAATATTATGCATTTTGCATGATCTCTCTTATTTTGGTTAAATAACATTTTGCAGATTGTGCAACGTGTTTGTAAACTTTTGAGTTCAACTGTAGGTTCCTATGATATTTTGTTTATGTGCTATACCAAAAGATTGATGACACCCAAACTCACAAATTGATTTTTTTAAATGCATTTTCCTTTCACAAAATTATACATTTCTATCACAATATTACTTCTATCACAAAATTGTCACCAGACTCAGACCTTTCAAATTATATGCTTTTTTCTGAAGAAAGATTTGATTATAAAATATTTTGTTATAAATTTTGTAGGAGGAGCCTGCTGAAAGGATTTAAATAAAAATAAATATTTTCATGTCTGATTTCAAAACAGTTTTCACAGGATGAATTTTGAGTGTTTAAAGGGGACATGATACACACACACACACACACACACAGTTTCTCCAAGTCTCATGTTAATCTTGAGTACATATAGAGTAGTATTGCATCCTTCATATCTCTGAAGAGTCCTTAGTTTTATCAGATTTATAAAGGACAGATACAGGTATACCACTTCTCTCCGAAAACAGTTGAGCTTCTAGAGTGACAAGCATGTAAAGCTTTTGTGTAGCGATCATCTGTAAGCTGTGATATCGACATAAATAATTCCCTTAATGCTGATTTCTTTGGGAAGGTGAACAAGCTTATCTTTCCCTCAGAACCAAAAACACATATTCAGTGACGTTGTTGATTTTTGTGGTCAAAAACAAAATGTAAAATCCTTTTCAAGCAAGTCCTGTGCAGCACTACCAACAACTTCCGTAACCCGAATGAAGCATGTTAATGGGCGTGCTTTTGCGCGGGGGTGTGTTTCCCAAAAGCATCGTTAGCTAACTATGGTTGCAAGTTACATTGAACTCTATTGGTAATGATAGAAACTGCGACTATAGTTGTTTTTGGGAAACACACCCCTGGTTGATGTGTGCACACTCTTCCTGGAGAAGTGCCCATACAAGGAATTCTGCCATTAATGACGTCATACAGGGCCAAAACATCCTGAAACTTACACAAACCCTGAAGTGGTGTATTTGCCACAGAAATACTTAAGTCGTAAAACCAACTTGTTTTTTGAGACTTTGGTCATGTTTAAAGGAGAACTACCCTTCCAGAACAACAATTCACAAATAATGTACTCACCCCCTTGTCATCCAAGATGTTCATGTGTTTCTGTCTTCAGTCGTGAAGAAATTGTTTTTTGAGGAAAACATTTCAGGATTTTTCTCCATATAATGGACTTCATTGGTGCCCCGATTTTGAACTTCCAAAATGTAGCTTAAATGCAGCTTCAAAAGGCTCTAAATGATTCCAGCCGAGGAAGAAGGGTCTTATCTAGCAAAACGATTGGTCATTTTTTTTCGGAAAATAATTTCTTTTATAATATTTAAACACAAAAGCTTGTGTAGCACAGGCTACATTCACAGTTCACAGAGCTACGTACTATTGAATCACGTCGAAAGGTCACACGGAAACACAGACCCAGTGTTTACAAAGCGAATGCGCAAAGAAAGTGTGTAAACGCTGTTTACAAACAAAAAGGTACAATGATGTCCTCCTCTCAAGTTGTAGGAGAAAATAAGATGGAGTTTTTCGCTATACTCAGTACACAGACGATGAACTTAGACGTGATTTGTAGTAGTGATGGGAAGTTTGGATCATTTTACCGACTTGGACCTTTGAGTCATTTCGTTCATTTAGTTCATTTTAGCAAAATATAATTAAAATGTTACGAGTTACTTCCCTAACACATCTACTGCTTACACAAACATTGATCACACTACAAACAAGACACAACTACAATGCTATAAGAAACAGAAAAGATTAATTCATTGTTTACCTGGGTCTTTAGTCTATGGTTCGCTCACCTCACCTCTTATCTGACAAGTTTTTCGGTTTGAGACGTTCGTTCATCACGTGACAGCCCCAAAAGATGAACGACTCGAAAAACAGGTGAACTAATTCCAGTACAGAACCTAATAGGATGTTGTGCATGCGCGACTGAACGAATCACTCCCCGAGACGACTCGTTCTTTAAAGATTCGTTCAAAATGAATGAATCGTTCAAGAATGACCCATTACTAATTCGTAGCATTGTGGACACGCATCCCAGAGCCTGTGCTACATGAGCTTTTGTGCTTAAAAAGTATACAAATTTTTATTTTTCAAAAAAAATGACAGATCGTTTTGCTAGGTAAGACCCTTCTTCCTCAGCTGGGATCGTTCAGAGTCCTTTGAAGCTGCATTTAAACTACATTTTGGAAGTTCAAAATCGGGGCACCAGTGAAGTCCATTATATGGAGAAAAATGCTGAAATGTTTTCCTCAAAAACCATAATTTCTTTACGACTGAAGACAGAAAGACATGAAGATGTTCAAGGGGGTGAGTAAATTATTTGTGAATTGTTGTTCTGGAAGTGGACTTCTCCTTTAACATGAGAATTCAACTCTTTAGCAGTATAAACAAGCCAGAATGCATGAAATAGCATTAGATATTCCCTTTAAACTTTCAGATGATATCCAAATTGGAGTGATAACTGAATAATGTGATCAGGAAAAAATACAAAAAAATAAGAACTTATGTTTCTCCATATTATTACATTTTTTGTTTGAAAGAAATGTGGTGGTTCTTGGTCATTTTTAGTACGTTAAGAAACCAAATACGCAGAGCTCGTTCTTGGATTTAAAAATATGAGACACAGCACAGTGGAATGGTAATGAAAGCAGAGAAAATCAAGATGTATCTCCCAGACGGCAAAGGTGTCTTTGCCACATGTTTAAATAGAAAAACAATTAAAAATCAATGCATTGGAATGCAGAAACACCTTCTTTGTGCTTTCCATCATGCACATGTTCACCTGTGCAGTGGTAGACTCTGCACCAGGACGGCTCTGTGTTATCAAAAGAAATGTGTCAAATGAGATGCATGAAGATCTACATATATGTGTTTAATGATGTAGCTGATCATAGCGCAGTGTACTTTCATTTCAAAAGAATGTTATTAAGCATTCTTTTATTTCACCATATCGAAACACCACTTGAAAAGGAGGCTGTTTCTACTTTGAACACACCAAAAATGTAGTTTCTGAACCCTCAGGCGAATGCAGTACACTTGAGTGTCCCGCCCCCACACTCTTCTGATTGGTACATTGGTGTAAATCTGACATTGATGCCCTGTGCAACAAAAGTTGAACTATTTTTAACACGGCAGGCCATTTTTTAAACTCAAGAAAGAAAAACCGCAAGACGTGATACGCTGGAAAAGATGTTCATCTGACGCATGTATACGTAGAGGGAAAATTAAAAATAGCGCAGACAGAATGCATGAATCAAGACTCTTAGGGGTGAAGATGGATTCATAAGGTGGCTTAAGAAAGCATTTCAAGCACTCAAACTAAAAATGATAAACAAAATATTATTTATGCTATTCTAACAATTAAAAATGACGATAACGAGAGTCATGTGAGCACGTAAACATAATGTCCACTGGGAATTAATTGATTCTAATAACTGCATGTAAACGTTTCTACATCATCATTGGGATTTTAACCAGTGGATATTTTGCTCTAAGCTTTGATTAACGTTTCAATATTCTGATGCTCGTCAATGCCTGGTTGGTGAGGCAAAAAATGCCCAGCAGGTGTGTTAAACATATATTTTGAGATGGTCAGTGTGTCATTGAAGCGTCATAGAGAGCTGGCTTTTCTACAGCAGATGTGTCAGCGAGCGGCTGAGGTTATTAGCGGGGTTACTTCCCTGCCAGGAAACAGAGAAAGATGACATCTCCACTCTCCTCCCACACAGCTCTCTCCCTCTCTCTTTATCTGTGAGTGTTTTTCCCTCTCACCATGCCCTCTTTATTTGCAGAGAGCTTTGAAATGAGATGGGTAAAATAATAAAAGAACCCCTGACTCTTTGCTTAGATGATACTGAATGCTGGAGTGCAGTAATGAGAAGACCTTGGGTTCATTTGGTGCAATTTTTAAGGAAATGAATTTGTACTTCAAATTTGTGCGGTTTGAAAACAGACAAACATTTCATTAGTCTAGCTGCTCCGCAAACACGCTCCAAGTGTTAAAAGCAGCAGAACGGATTCTTCCAGAACATGTCTCAATAGTCTGGTAATGTTTTTGTAAAAAGCCTTTGTTGCGGTGAAACCTAAAAGGGTAAAGTAAAAATCAGACCTTCTCCTGTTGAATGTACAGACTCTGTAGTGTAAAAAGAAGCTAAACCTCAGAAATTGCAGATTTGAGACTTCTGAATACTTAGCTGCATGATGTACAGGCGGTAGTCCGTTTGAACACATCTCCGCTGACCTTGAACACCTACATTATAAAAGCTACGAGTTCCCGGTTCGGTTTCAATAGAGATAGCGAGAGGCGGCACTGCTTGTGAAGAGAAAACTCTGCCTGACTGCTGCACCACACGCTGCAAAACATGAATTTTATCTGTTTACATGTGTCATTGACCAGAGATGGTTTTATTCACAACCATTCAAACTTTTAGTATTGAGTGATTTTCAGCTTCAGTATGACTTTTCTATCATACGATCAGTGCTCTAACACTTTCCTTTGGAGTCCTGGACTTGTTAAAAGGCGAACTATCTTCCCATTTTCAGCTTGTCCACCCTCCTTTTTCCCTTTCTCTGAAAAGTGGCTATACTTTTTCGGCTGACCTGGCCATTTGTAGTAACTTTTGCATTCTGCTTGGCAATTTGGGCTGTTTTGTCTATTTCTAATCATTTATTCAGAAATACATTAAAGGGGTCCTATTATGCTCTTTCACAAAGTCTTGATTTTGTTTTGGGGGTGTACTAGAACACGCTCTCATGCTTGGTGGTTCGAAAAACACATCATTTTTAACATAATTTACATTATTACAATACCTTTCTCCAAGCCTGGCACAAATGGCTCAATTATTTCCGGGTTTAATGAAGGCCCACCTTCCAAAAAACAAAATGTGTTGTGATTGGTTAGCTGTCCCACTGTGTTGCGATTGGCGAACAGCTTAGACGGTGTTTCAGTACTGCCAGCGCACTGTTAGCACAAGCTAGATTAAAGTGATTCTTACGTTATAAATATGAATAGTTTTCTTACAAAAACGCATTGATTCGCTACAGGAGGCCTTTATTGACCCCCCCGGAGCTGTGTGAGGCACTTTTTATTATGGATGGATTCACATTATTGGACTTGTTTTGGACTGATAAAGAAAAACACCCATCTATGCTGTTCTAAAGCTTGGGAATGCCAGGATAAATTTTATTATAACTCCGATTGCATTCGTCTGAAAGAAGGAGGTCATATACACCTAGGATGAGTAAATAATACGCTACAGTAGTGTTGGGTCCTATCGTCAGCCTGCGAGATCGCCAGTACATAATATTATTGTGCTAATGTAGTTAATTATTTTACATACTTAGTTTCATTGCCTGAAACCAGCTCAGGCATAAGAAAAAAAGAAGCCTAACATCATCAAAGAACATCATCACTGATTAGCCTATTCTAGTGCAAGTTTATGCATTTTAAAAAACACTCGCACATTGTAAGTGAAGCTAACATTATCTACACTGTATGATGAATAAATCTCTTTCCACACAATGCACACGTCTGCGGGGCGTTACGGCTCCGACGCGGCAACCGGAGTAGATCGCGGATTCGGCATGTGTTTGGCCCCCCCTGTACTGCACATGTCTGCGGTGCGGTGCGTTACTGCGGCTCGTTGAAGCGTCTCTCCGCGCTGCATCGCTAAAGTTAGGCTAATCCCCCACCTCGTCCCTACCCTCCCTCCAACAATTTGAACTTCCGTAGGTGGGATTTAATCTAATGGTATTCTGTAGTCCAAAGGAGCCATTCGTTGTAGTTCTTGAAAAGATTTTTAAAAACGAAATATCTCCCTTTGGAGTGAACTTTGAGATTTGTAACTTTGTAGATCTTTTTTAAAAAGTTTTAAAAAGTGAAAAAGCATAATAGCACCCCTTTAAAAATGCCATTCATACATATAGTCAGTGTTCCCTCTAGGCTGCGCTTGTGAGATCATATGAAGAGATAATATGCTGCGCACAGTATACAGTACTTTAATGTTTGCGGATGAAATAGCTTAACACAAGAGCCAACACAAACGCAATGACATGCGAAATAAAACATCAGCGTGTTTTAAAGAAGAGCGGCTTGATTAAGTGGTGAAAATAGCAGATGGGCGCAGAGCGGTAACAAAACACATTAACAGTTACATAGAGGTGTAATAGTGTGCAAACTCTACTACATAGAGGTGTTTTAGTTAACTGTAACAGTGCATATGTTAATGTTTTCTGAAAATGTTTGTTTTTTATGTATTATTATAAGCCTAATAAATAATTGACCTATTTTATTATATTAACTATATTATATTATAAGAAAGAATTCAGCTGTTCTGTGTGAGATTTAAAAAATATAATTTTTATAAATGAATTTATAATTTTTAATAGAATTTCTTGGCACTGTAAAAATGTTTTCTCAGGTAACATAAAATCATTTAGTTACATCAAGGGTCAAATCAAATGTAAATAGTACATTACAGTTGAAAGTTACACACTTTTTTTATGTGCACTGTACAAGTCTGATATAATTTTTTTTTTGATCAGGTGGCCAAAATTTCTGCCCATAAATTAGAGGAAACATTGCATATAGTGACTATACATTAAAAAAAAAAAAAAAAACAAATGTCAAGATGGTACTTTGATATCATAATGTGGGATAACATCATCATTACAAGAAATAAGCTCTTAAAAAGAGAACTATAGGTAGTTTGCCGTTATTTCTTAGAAATATATAAATGTGATGTGTCCAACATCCAGAGACATGTAGGAAAAAAAGGACCTCATAAACCCTCATGACTGTTCCTAGTTAAAAAAAAGTAAAAAAAAAAAAAGGTAATAGATTTAAAATGCATTTATTTTATACTAAGTATAGTTCAAGTCTACTAACATAATTACTGACATATCGCTCGAGACTTACCATACTGAGTTAAAATTGTAATTAAACTTTATTTGGAGTACTACTTGTGCACAATGCACATTTCTTAATATTAAGCCTAAAATGTGTTTTAATGTCACTATTGATGAGGATTGTATGATCTTTAAATAATATTGGGTTTTAAATGCAATATATTTAAAGTGTACCAGACGTATACTTGCAATAGTTCCACTTTAGCACAATCAAATATACTTAAGTATATCTTTAGTTTGACTTCAGCACTACTTCTGCACAATCAAAATGTACAAAAGAAGTTCTTCCAATTTAGCAGAGTTTAAATATACCAGTTTAGTATACTAAAAGTACAATTGCAGGGTATTTTTATTAATTACATAATATGTAAATGTATTTGTAGTATGCTTAGCATGAAACAAATGTATTTTAAATACATTTTAGTATATTTATTTTTCACTAGAGGTATATCAACGTCATATATTTCAGGTCATTTTATATTTTCATGACAAGGTTTATTCAGCATGTATAATGTCCTTTAGTGCTGTAAAATGTAATGAACTATATAATTCATGGTCTGTCAATGCCCTGTTTACCGTTGATAGTTAGGCCACATGACCTTTTAAGAGTCATTACAGTTAAACATGTCTTTGTTATTTATTTATTTATTGAATACAGAGTCTATTTGTAGAATTTGGCACTTGTTTTTATTTATTCATTTTTGTTTTCCCCTTTCTTTGTCAAGGATGCTCTTATTTGTCCTTGACCCTAATGCAACAACACAAAACAACGACTACCAATGAGAGTACAGCGAGCGAGTGATGTGCTGGCTGATACAGCTGGATACCGTTGGTAACCGTTTAATCACTGTCAGTGTGAACGCGGCTTTACGTTTTTGATCTGCCAGGTTCACAGATTGCAGTTGACGTGTAGAAATCCAGTTTCATCCAGTCTGTTCACGTGAGTGTTTCACGAGAGTAAATTTTGCAGAATCTCAGCTGAAACATTGTCATCAAATGAATAAAGTGGTCCAGATACTCCTAAATGAATTTTTTGAGCAGTCAACAGATGGTTGAGCTTGATGGTCTTAATTATACTAGAAAGAGAGAAATGCACGTTTCAGCAGTTCACACATTGCTGTACCAATTATGGAAACCGTAATGATACAACCTGCTGAAAGAGCAGCCTGCTGCTGAAGAGACGGCTCAATGTTAGCCCAGACCAGCTTTTGTGGACACTCTGTCTCATCCCTGGACAACTGACGCTGAGGTCTGGTCCAGACTGAAATGAATAGAAAATGGGTGTGTAAACAATTACACTGGTTTCATTATTTGGCAAAAATATCTGCATTCAATATGATAAAACAAGCTCACAGGATGCAAAGTAACAAAGGCTGAACACAGTCATCGTGTTTCGGGAGGCTGCAAATATACAGCTCCATTAGCTTGACTGGCAGGGGTGTTCTTTAGCCCTCAGTGTCAGGGTTCGGATCCGGTCTCCTCCCCGGTGATTTACTACTATTTTGGATGGTAACACATTTTAGTGGGCGTGTACGTGTGAACAGCTGGGACCATTACAGAGCGTTGCTGATGAGAGGAGAGGACTACAGTATCCTACTGACTGTTTGTTAACACATGCAAGACAAAGGAAGCATTTGCAGTGATCGCTGATTCTCGTTCTGAAATCATTTTAAGTCCTCATTTATTTATTTTTCAGATTAATGTGATGGGATGTCAAGTGCAGTGTGATTATTTCATTTTTTAAGTCAGATTGTTTTTTTTATGCTTTTGATCAGTTAAAAGTAGAATTAAAGTTTTAATGGAATTACAACATGCATAATTAAAATTTTGCTAATGCATTATTTGTTGATTAAAAGCTGCAGAATTAAGATTATTTAAAGATGTTACATGGCAAATCAAAAAACTTTGAATAGCTTCTTTAAAAAGTGACTTTATCAAAGACGTTAGTGTTTTGTTTATATCAATGAACTATAGTTCAGAGTGATCTGTTTTATTGAGTTTCCAGTCCAAGCTAGGTATGGCTCAGAGAGGCAAACTGTTAATATACAGTAAATATAATAGTGTTTATTTATATACAAAGATGTATGATAATAGTCTCACCCGTCACACTTTATTTTAAGGTCCAGTTCTCACTATTAAAAAAACAGCTTTTGCCACAAACTGCTAATTTGCTGGTTATTAATAGTTAGTAAGGTAGTTGTTAAGTTCAGGTGTTTGCTTGTTAAAGGAGAAGTCCGCTTCCACCTTTAATAATTCAAAAAATAATTTACTCACCCTCTTGTCATCCGAGATGTTCATGTCTTTCTTTCTTCAGTTGTAAGAAATTGTGTTTTTTGAGGAAAACATTTCAGGATTTTTCTTCATATAACGGACTTCATTGGTGCCCTGATTTTAAACTTCCAAAATGTAGTTTAAATGCAGCTTCAACCTGTAATTTGGCTCTGAATCATATAAAGTGCCCTTTACTAATATTGGCACCCTTGGTAAATATGAGCAAAGGTGGCTGTAATCTTTTCATGTTAATCTTAATGTTTTTCTCTAGTTCATGTTGACCACAATTACTGGCACCCAATTATTTCAACGTCCTTTATTCTACATAACAGCTCGGAGTTTTCTCCTTTAATGCCTGAAGACTTTGGAGAACAGAGACCATTCCTTCATACAGAAACTCTTCAGATCCTTCAGTTTCCCAGCTCCATGCTGGTGGGGCTTCTCTTTGGTTCACCTCACACATTTTCTATAGGGTTCAGGTCAGGGAACTGGGCTTCATTTTATTCTCAGTGACACATTTTTGTATTGATTTTGATGTTTGATTTGGATCATTGTCGTGATGGAAGATCCAACCACAGCTCATTAAAGAACTTCATTATAGGACTTACTGCTTTTATAAAACAGTTATTCCATATACGTAGTAAGGTTTCACAAAATAAAACAGAGAAAATAAAGTGTAATGATATTAATATTTAATTATTCTGTTCTTCTGCCAAACAATGTAGTTCCTCAGAAATGGTTGTGGTTGCAAAAAAGTGGTTGCTGAGCAACACAGACGTAAACAAAGGTGTATGTTTATAGACTAATTTACAGCAGCTTTGAATGTGGCTCAACCAATCAGAATCAAGGACCGGAACTCTCAGTTTCATAGACATTTTTCCTGAATGCAAAGTCACGCCTGACTAAACTGGAAGGATGCTCTGCATTATTTCTAGTCAAATTAGCATTCGGAGCTGATAATCTAATGTTAAACCTATTAAAATGTTTTTAAAAAGCACATGGCTCTATAGCGCCATCACTTTGCAATGTCGCAATGTAATTTGTCAGTGGCTCACTCCTTAAAGTTTAATGAGTGTGTAGATGCCGACGTTGGCTACATCAAAAACAGATTGCCGCTATTTGAATGGGTTCCTATGGAGACCGGAACAGAAGAGCATCCGATCAGAAATTAGAATTCGAAATGGCGGCACTCATCGTTTATTCAGGAAAAAGGTCTATAATAAAGCAATAAGCCCCAAGAAGTGAATTCATAACAGCTAAGGGACGTTGTTAGGCACGATGTGAAGTGGAGTGCCTAAAACCCCCTTAGCTGTTATAAATTCACTGTAAACCACGGCTTCTCCGTTCATAAAACGGTTATTCCATATATGTAGTAATGTTTTACAGGATAAAATAAAGTGTAATGATATTAATAAAAACAGTATTCTTCCGCCAAACAATGTAGTTCCTCAGAAACAGTTGTGGTTGCAATAGCATAGTTCCCAAGCAACACTCAGAAGTAAACAATGGTGTACGTTTCTAAACAAAGTCCCTTTAAGACAAGTCATTTCACTCGGTGGCCATCTTTGAAATGCTTCTCGGGCAGGTCTTAACTCTTTGAATGGGGAAACATCAAATTCTCCAAAGCTGTTCACCAAGCTTATGATTAAATTTCATATTTGATATCACCAATGAAATCTGACAACAGCTGCTTCATAAATATTGTTCCTTATGCTCCAGTAGCGTTAAAAGTGTATTTTTCAGGCGAGATCAGCCAGTGCGCATGCACAGTACTGTTTCTGTAGCAACAAGGACTTCTAACTGCAGATGCAGTGACGTGCTCACTTTACTGCTTAGCGATTGGCTCATTTATTCCGAAGGCGGGGCTTTGCAGCCATAATGAGCCCATTCAGTACTATACGAGTGACAGGTCTTGGGTATTCTGTAGTCTTTGTTGTAGAGTAATTTACAACAGCTTCGAACGTGGTTCAACCAATCAGATTCAAGGACTGGAACTTTTTTTTTTTAAATTTAGTTTTAATAACAGCAATTAATTATATTTTACAATATATTAAATAGAAAATGTAAAAAATTAAACTGCAATAATATTTCTCAATAGTACAATTTTTACTGTATTTTTTTCATCAAAAATATAGCCTTAGTTAGCATAAGATACTTGTTTTAAAACGTAACCATATTGTATATTTTTGTATATCTTGATGTGCTGTGTCAGTGCATTTATTTCAGTGGGCCAGTCAGGCCAGTGCTTCGTTTACCAGCATCTCATTCAAAATTTATTTCACTATTGATTTTAAAACCCTTGACCTTGTCCTTTAGGTCACTCTCTTCCGAGCATTCCCCTGCAAATCTACGCCTCTGTATGAAGCCCGCGGCGCCTTTGTATTTGGGAACCTCATCCTGACTGTGAAAGTCTTACAGGCACTTATTATGAAGCCCAGATAATTACATGGCAGTATCGGAGGACATCCTCCATAGCAGAGCTGCTATTATTTCCCTGTCTTGTGCCGTCTTGGGGAATATCACAATGCTTGCTTGTCCGGATGTGAAATTTAATTTCGATCTTTATTTTCGCTCTTTCTCCAGACTGATCCCGCAGACGGTGGGTCTCCTGTACGTGGGGAGCTATGACAGGCCCTTTGCTCAAATGAAGGTGAGAGAAACATTGGTTCACATCTCGGATAATTCCTTCTGTCAGCGTTCCCTCTGTCTGATTCACTGCAAATACAGATGCTGCTAAAGATAGTCCTGTCATTGTCAAGTGCTCTTTACATGATGTGCTTTTAATTAATTGAGTCAGACAGGTGAACGTTGTGTCACACAAGAGCTCTGTTCTGAAACCCAGTGATAGGCCTTCCTAGACAGCAATTTGACACACATACAGTAGGCTTTTCTGGTTAAAAGGCCCACAACAACAGAACACACTGTAAGATTGACTATTCAAACACAAAAGGCCCATTGACATTATAGTTTTAAAAATCAGTCAATGTAAAAGAAAACGGCACAGAGGAATGATATTGTTGGAATCGCTTTCAGAAGGTTTTTTTTAACTGATGAGCCACAGCGAACACTTACATTAAACAGAATGTTATTGTCCTGTGGTGTGAATGCTAATACACACTGGGAACACTTCAATCACACATTGAAACTCAGAGAATGAAATATTCAAGTTGACAATCTTTATTTGCATGTTGTAATTCATTGAGAACAAAATTATGTGAGAATGGACAATGGAAGCCAAAATCATCAACCCACTGAAAATCACACAAAAGATTTTAATTACAGGCTGACTGAACTTGCATGAATTTCATATAAGCAACTTAAGTAAGTTATTGTTCTTGATGTAAATGGGCCACGAATCTATTCCTAAGTCTGTTGAAATCAAGGTATTTGGACACAAAGCCAAACAGTTTCTTTTTTGAGCTGGGAATACTTTCAGTTTGATGATTTAGTGTTGTTTCTAAGACTTTTTTTAACAGTTTTGTTTCACCCACATTCATAAATCAAACAACAGAAAGGTATATAAGAGCTCCTACAAGGGGCGATTTTTACAAACCATTGAGAAGACGTACGTCATGACGTGAGTCAGTTATCATTTAACAGGATTTTAAAAAATCAGTCATTGGTGGTTCCTCTAAAAATGAAACCATTTGGTTGTCAAATCAAAATTATAATTATTTATAGGGATTTTAGTATTATAATTTTGCATTTATACATTGAAATCTTTGTTTTTTACAACTGCGGATTGGCATGGATAGTAATACTGGCTAAATCTGGCACATTTTACTTTCATTCTGTATGTATATTGTGCCTGAATAAAATGTAATAAGAATTTATTTTTAACAAAAAGATCGACGATGGAGTGACTTTTAGGACACACTCGAGGTAAACACCACGGCAGGTGTCGATTTAAAAGTATGCACATTTCCTACCTTATTTGTAAATGAAATTCATCTCCAATCCTCCTTCTGTCGTTTCAGGTTTATCCGTAGTTATTTGAATGCTAGAAAAACATATAGCTGCTTTTCCAAGTAAAAACACCAAACGTTTTAACATAATTTGTTATGATACATAATATTCAGAAGGTGGGGAGATGTGGGATTCCCCCAATCTATATATGCTCCTGCACTGACTGAATGATTTTTTAATTAATTCCCAGTGAATAGGAGTTAAAACTCCCACCCTGGTGATAACAAACCATGCAAAGTACCAAAAATGATCATATCTTTAATATATAATATAATATATTTACTCTTTTTCCTGATGTTTGTTATTATTTTACATTTTATATACATTTTTATAAACTTGTTTTATTTATTTTACCACTTAGGCATGTTTACAATAATGTTTATCTTCAACATTTTTTATGACCAAAAATGTAAGATGTTTTCAGTGGACTTTCAAAAATATGCTTGAGAAAGCATGAAAAAAATACAGTTACAATGTTTTTTTTTTCATTGCTTCCGTAACTGACAGATTTACAGAAAATTACAGTTGTTTTTCAAATAAATAATTTGACCTACTTATTTCCAACACTTTATTAAGCTTTAAGTTTTTAAGACAAGGGACCAACTCATAATCATGTTTATATTAATTAGCCCGTGAACTCATTCTCTCTGACTGCCTGGGTATACAGAGCATATACAGCTTATATGGACAGAACGCAGTCAATAGGATGACAATTAAGTGTCTGTTTATGCCCTGTTTTATTTAAAGAACAGGGATCTATTAAAGTCTGATCATGTTTGTGAAAGTGAATCATGGCACAAACAAAGGAGATCTCTGAGGACCTCAGAAAAAGATTTGTTGTTGCTCATCAGGCTGGAAAAGGTTACAAAACTGTCTCTAAAGAGTTTGGACTTCACAAATCCACAGTCAGACAGATTGTGTACAAATGGAGGAAATTCAAGACCACAGTTACCCTCCCCAGAAGTGGTCGACCAACGAAGATCACTCCAAAGATGTATAGTAGTTTCCGAGGTTGCAGAGAACCCCAGGATAACGTCTGAGCAACTAAAAACCTTTTTCACATTGGTTAATGTTGAAGTTCATGAGTCCATCATCAGGAGAACAATGAACAACCATGGTGTGCATGGACAAGTCAGAAGGCTGTTGGAGAAATGTTTTGTGAACGGATGAGACCAAAATATAATTTTTGGTTTAAATGAGAAGTGTTATGTTTGGAGAAAGAAAAACACTGCATTCCAGCATAAGAAGAACCTTATCCCATCTGTGAAACATGGTGGTGGTAGTATCATGGTTTGGGCCTGTTTTGCTGCATCTGGACCAGGACGACTTGCTATCATTGACGGAACAATAAATTCTGAATTATACCAGCAAATTCTAAAGGAAAATAGCAGGACATCTGTCCATGAACTAAAAGCTAAAGAGAAAGTGGGTCATGCAGCAGGACAACGACCCCAAACGCAAAGTCATTCTACCAAAAAATGGTTAAATAAGAACAAAGGTAATGTTTTGGAAAGGCCGAGTCAAAGTCCGGACCTTAATCCAATTAAAATATTGTGGAAGGACCTGAGGCAAGCAGTTCTTAGGAGGAAACCCACCAACATCACAGGGTTCAGGTGTTTCTGTACTGAAGAATGGGCTAAAATTCCTACAAGTTGTTGTGCAGGACTGATCAGCAGTTACAAAAAACGTTTCCTGCCGTTATGGCTTCAAAAAGAGGTCACAACAGATACTGAAAGCAAATATTTAACACTTTATCATTTTTCTCAATAACTAAATGACAAAGTATATATTTTTGTCTTGTTTGTTTGATTGGATTCTCTTTGTCAACTTTAAGGATTTGTGTGAAAATCTGATGATGTTTTGCGTTATATTTATGCAGAAATATAGAAAATTCTAGGGTTCACAAAGGGTTCACAAACTTTCAAGCAGTACTGTATGTATGTGTATGTATATATATATATATATGTGTGTGTGTGTGTGTGTGTGTGTGTGTGTTAATGCAAACAGCATGTTAATGCAAACTCTATTAGAATCAATCGTGCATTGAGTTTCTCATACACTTCACATGTAGAGCAATATTTTGTTGGGCTAACATGCTGCTTGGAGTTGCTGTCTGTGTTCACAGATTTTCTTTGTAGATCTGAATCCAAGTCTGATTTCTTTTTTGGAAGTAGTTTTCTCTTTTTTTTCTTTAGTTGGCAAGAAACCCACTGAACAACATTTAGGCTAGTTTTCTGAAACGCACACTCAGTAGTAAATTTATGGGTAACTATGGTAACTGGTAATTGTTTTCTTTCACTCGAAACCACGCATATGCTGCTGACTCTGTCTCTGACTTCATTTAATGTTTATTAAATTATTCCATTTATTTAGCAAATAAATATGTAGTGAAAGTTCCACAGACAGATGAATTTTTATAGACAAGCAGTGGCTGGCATTGTGCTAAAGAGCTGCAATGGACTGTAGACAGGAAAGGGGCCCCATTAGGGTGACGAGCCACTGCTCCACTCAATCAATCAAGATGCAGGAATGTACTAATGGCTGGAAATGAAACACAATTGCAGAATAATCATAGCTCACATAATATACATGCATGTGATTTTATTTGATTAAATTTTAATTTCACGCATATAAACATGACCACTACTTCTATTAGTTGTGGCTTGCTATGTTGTCCATCGCTCTAGATGGATAATTGTTTCATAGTGAGTGGTCTTGTCTCACTTTTAGAGTGATTGATTCTCTCACAGTAACACATAAGATGAGATAAATTTGCATCTCAGTGGAAAAGTTGTGTGCTGTTTTTTTTATTCATGAAATAGTTATCCTTATGAGCTCTGGGTAAAGAGTCTCTGCAGAATAAATGATGAGGAATAAAACTGACCAATATATTGTAAGTTAGAGTGTGGCATCCTTAACATACACCGTACTATATGACATTCAGCAAACAATATTTAAGGACAGAGATGTCACCGACATTACAACACATAATTGAAAGGGACACAAAAAGATGTGCACATCCAAATGACCCATCTCTTTTGTACATATGCTAAACAAAAAATAATGACAGAAAATTATAGCTCCAAAAACATTTATTTTCAAGCACAACAGAACAATCGTTTCAAACTATCAGGTGCCTGATGAAGACCTGACTGGTCCTGACTGGTTTCTTGGAAAAATAAATGTTTTGTAGGTATAATTTTAAATGTGTGTGGACATTTTTTGTTTACCATAATTGAGAAGGGCAACAAACACAACACCAGTGAAAAAAGCACGGTTAACATTAAAACACTGCAAAGCAGTTTGCATGACTTATTTGTACCGTGCTGCATGCTGGGAACCGTTCTAACTCCAGTACTATACATTGTGCAGCTATACATTTTGTTGTATTATAATACAAGCAAATGTTGTTTATAAATGCTAAAGAAATAGTCATTATTTCAAGTCAATAATAAAATTTGAAGGACGGCACAGAATAGAGGTCCACTCTATTTCACCAAGGTCCTCCCTCTTGGGGATTTCTGGCCTCGCCACTCAAACGGCCACATAATCATCCAAGAAAGAAAGTGCACAAAGGACTGCTTATCCAAATTGTGCAACAGAATCTCCAGAAAATAGGCATTTCTCCTTGTTATACATAGAGACTTTTGTTCATGGGTTTAAAACAAGTCTGATAAAGAGCTTCCCAAATCATTCCATTTCACCGAAACTAGAACAAACTTTCAGTCGAAACTAGTCGACATCACTAATCATTACACATATAGACTATATAGAAATTAAGGGTGTGTTCACATTTGTAGTTTGGTTTGTTTGGTTCATTTGGTCCGGCCAAAAAGGAAAATGATACATTTCCGCTTAGCGTTCACACTGGCATTTTTGACAGAAAACCTAAAGATACTGAACCTAAAACCATAGTAATACATTCACAACCTGATTGGTTGGGTTGAATGACGTATATATCTCGTGACGGATCTCACAGAACACCCCAAACAAAAAGATTTGTTCAACTTAAAGCGGCGCTGCACAGACCGATCAGTATATGACGTCAAAATACCCGTTCACCGATCTGTCTACTTAGTGCTGCTTTAAGTCGAATGGTGTCACCTAACGCCATCTGCTTGACTAAGTGCGCTTATTGTTGTGTGTACATATGATGTACAACTCGCAAAGAGCTCATAAAAGGCACTTTATCTCCTCGTTGCTCCATTTTTCCCCTGTGCTCTTTTTGTTTTGGATAAATTCCTTTTGTAAAATCATGTTGCATAATGTCGCATCTTGTCATTACTTCCTGTTTTTGTTTTTTTTTAGAAGTATTTGGTCCTTGTTGTGTTCATATTTCATCCAAACTGCACCAGAGTTCATTTGAAAGGTGTTTGGTGCACACCAGGGTTCAGATGGCAGCATCCACACTTACTCAAATGAACCGCGCACCATGAATGCTCTTGTTTTCTTTTGATTTTAGATTATCATTTATTGGCAGAGACAGCAGTAAGAATACACATCTAAAGGCCTTTCCACACTGAGCGGGATGTGAAAATGCGAGGCGAATCGCCGACGAATGGTGCTTTCATATCAAGCGTGAACCAATTGATCGCCTTCTCCTAATTCACGCCTGCAGGCTAGGTGATGTCCACCAACAATGCATTTTTTCTCAGATATGTATCTTGTATATGGATTTAACATCGCTGCTCAATATACAGCATTAATGTAAGATAAGTAAAGTTTGGTTCTAGGCCAGAAACATCTTAAAACATAAATAAAAGTAAAATTAGCATCATGCCACATTTGAAAATGTATATAATTATTAAAGTGGTCCTATTATGCTCTTTTTCAAAGTCTTGATTTTGTTTTGGGGGTGTACTAGAACATGCTCTCATGTTTGGTGGTTCGAAAAATGCATTATTTTTCACAGAATTTACATTATTACAAGACCTTTCTCCCAGCATGGCACAAATAGCTTGATTAGTTCCGGGTTTAATGAAGGCCCGCCTTCTGAAAAAAGAAATGTGTTATGATTGGAAAACTATCCCAGTGCATTGCGATTGGCGAACAGCTTAAACGGTGTTTCAGTTCTGCCATGCCCCTTGTCAAAGCAGTTAGCGCAAGCTAGATTAATAATGAATCTTATGTTTTAAATATGGATATTTTTCTTACAAAAACGCATCGATTTGCACTATGGAACTATGGTGCCGTGTGAGGCACTTTTTCTTATGGATGGATGCACTTTATTAGACTTTATTAGACTCCAGTTGCATTCGTCTGAAAGAAGGAAGTCATATACACCTAGGATGCATGGAGGGTGAGTAAATAATATGCAACAGTAGTGTTGGGTCCTATCCTCAGCCTGCGAGATCGCCAATACATGATATTATCATGCTAATTTATTTAATTATTTTACATACTTAGTTTCATTGCCCGAAACCAGATCCAGCATAAGGCTAAAAGCAGCCTAACATTATCAAAAAACATTATCACTGATCAGTCTAGCCTATTCTAGTGCAAGTTTATGCATTTTAAAAAACACTTGCTTTATCAGTGAAGCTATCTACACTGTATGATGAATAAATCTCTTGCTTTGTAGATGTTTTTTATGCCCAAAGATACACACCACACACTGACTGAAATTCAGAAAGTGAAAAAGCATAATAGCACCCCTTTAGTGTATTTGCTTAAAACTCACTTTAAACTATCACCACTCTATCCTTTTTCACAGCAGTTGCTGTGGCCACATGATGTAATGCTCAAATCTCATTGGACGGCCCATGTTTTCGCTTCGTCAGACTGGTTGGAAAAAAAAAAACATTCACATTTTTCATCCTTAGGAATTTTTCATCCGTTGTTTTATTTCAGCGCGTCATTGCGTCCAATATATGTTTCGCTTTTTTGTGCTCAGTGTGGAAAGGCCTTTATATAAAAAATGAATCCAAAAGCCCAAATTATCATCACGTACAAAAACAAAACTCAAATTCTATTACTCGCACAGCCGTAGTCGTTAAAATCATCTTTGAGAGCAAAGGGGGCCCCCTGGTGGCTCAGCGGCCCTACACAACCTGCGTTGTTTGAATATAGGCACTGCCTGATTTGCTGAAAGGCAGATGTTGGTAAATAAGCAGAGCCTTAGTAGGGTAGACGTTTACCATTTGTGTGTTGTCGACACACCATTTTGTGTCTGTTCGCTGTTTTTTTCTTTTCGCATTATTAAAATGCAATTATTATTTGCCAAAAAGTGTTTGGAGGGTCTGCTATGCCCCTGACTGTTACTTTGATTAAATTGATTTACTTTTTTATTGTTGACTGCCATATTATCATTACAAACTAAGAAGGTGTTTGGCAGGCTTTAGCTGTAATGGAGTGGATTTGGCTGCTTTAGGCGCCGTGTGGTGTTTGTAAATGGCTGCCAGGACTTCAAGAGGGTGACCGGAGTGTCATGATGGTCCGATCCAAAACTAACAGGAGCATCATGTACCGTGCCAGACGAAAGCCGAACAACATCCCTGGATGTGCGCCACGATCGTGCGTATGTGGTTGTGTGGGGTGTGAAAAGCGTGTGCGCAGAATCTTTGGCCAGCCGCCTTTATTATATTTGGCTGTATTCTAATCTGCCGGAGTCTGTTAAGTTGTCCGTGTTCGCGTTCTCTCGGCTACAGCCAGGCTCTGCGTGTATAGACGCTCTGGTTGTATTTTTGCGAAGAAAGGTACCGTAGCACGAAAGGTTAATTAATCCTTGGAATATTGTTGTTGTGTGTGTGTGTGTGTGTGTGTGTGTGTGTGTGTATGTCAGTGCTGAAATGTTCAGCTTCCCCTCTGTGCTCACAGATGCCCTTCACTGTTGGATGGTGAGGGTATTTACTCATCCCATCATGCCAATAGGCCCAGAAGGGGGCGGCTTTACTGCCAGCTCACTTCCTCCCCCACACACCAACCTGCCATGGTTTAGCGAGCATCCAGTCTCTTTATCTTTGAGATATTTCTTTCTCTCGCTTACTTGGGCCAAACACGCTCCTGTTTTCTTAAGGCCTTTGTGAAACTGTCATGTATTGAGACATCTGTGTTGTGGCTGTAATTACACATTACGCACTGGCAGTTACTTTACAACCTACAAAAAGTACCAACAATTTGTCTGAACCACGGACTAATGGTAAGCACACAAGCTTCAGGCACATTTAACAGCAAGATTTTGGTCCGTATGTGTCGCACTTCACGTTCAGAATAGTTTCCTGTAGTGGTCAACAAACCTTTTTTAATATATTTAATACAATTTAATGATGACAATACACAGATTTGTTGCAGCTAAACATATATTGTACAGAACATTAACTCAAAATTTGCAAAAACTGTTGACGAAGCTGTCAGAAGACTTTGTGATGGATACCAGATTGAATTGACTGTTCTGTTAATCCAGGGGTGTCCAAACTTGCACATAAAGGATGAATGTCCTGCAGATTTTAGCTCCAATTTGCCCCAGCACACCTGCCTGGAAGTTTCTAGTAACCCTTAAGACCTTGATTAGTTTGGTTCAGCTGTGTATAATTAGGGTTGGAGCTAATCACTGCAGGAGCAGGATTGGACACCCGGGTTAACGTGTGGTTTTCGGGAAATGCGATCTCAGTCAGCCTGGGTTTTGATCTGTTTTCTTCATCTGCCTACTTTCATTATAAATAAAATGACAAATAATTCCGAGCAATACTAATACAATTAAAAAAATAAACACTTTAACAAAGTGGTTTGTTCATGTACACAAGAATGCTGTTTGGTTTGAATGATGCAACTGTAATTTCTCCTTTCAAATTCATGCTAGTGCTTGATGCCCTATTATTCTTTTTCACTCCAGATAACAAAGGACTTGAAGCAGTACGATAATAAAATAATTGAGTGCACATTCGTCAATAACACCTGGGTGTTCATGCGACAGAGGACAGACAAGAGCTTCCCCAACTCATATGACACAGCCATGGGTAAGGATTCACACGTGATATACTAAAGCCAGGGTCAATATTAGATTCTGTTTAGTTGGCTGGATGGAAACCATACTCCTAAGGCTAGAAGATTTTTGCATGTATTTTCATTGTATGTAACATGTTATATTACAGCGTTAACTTAAAACAGGGCTGGGCAACTCCGGCCTTTGAGATCAAACCCTAATCGAACTCACCTCCCTGCAACTTTTTAGTAGCCCTGAAGACTTTGATTAGCTTGTTCAGGTGTATTTTGCTAAGGTTGGAGGTAAAAATTTGCAGGAAATTTGATCTTTGGGGGTATTTACCTAACACTCTTTTTTTAATTAAAAAAAAACTTGTCAACTAAAACCAAAAATGTGTTTTGCGGTTCTTTTACACATCATCAGTGTTTTGAGATTCTGAAAACGTGAACGCAAAACGAGTTTCAAAGAGCACGTTTTTGAAAATGAAACTCTTAGCATCTCATGTAAACTACTAAAATGTGAATTTGTGGATGTCATTCGCATGCAGTGTTGTATGTTCAGTCTGTAGAAATGCATATACAGTTGAAGTCAAAAGTTTACATACACCTTACAGAATCTGCAAAATGTGAATTATTTTACCAAAATAAGAGGGATCATACAAAATGCATGTTATTTTTTATTTAGTACTGACCTGAATAAGATACTTCACATAAAAGATGTTCACATATAGCCCACAAGAGAAAATAGTAGTTAAATTTATAAAAATGATCCTGTTCAAAAGTTTACATACGCTTGATTCTTAATATTGTGTTGTTACCTGAATGATCCACAGCTGTCTTTTTTGTTTTGTTTTGTTTTGTTTTGTTATAGTTGTTCATGAGTCCCAGTTAAACTGCTGCTGTTCTTCAGAAAAAATCCTTCAGGTCGAACAAATTGTTTGGTTTTTCAGCAATTTTGTGTATTTGAACCCTTTCCAACAATGACTGTATGATTTTGAGATCTGTCTTTTCACACTAAGAACAAATGAGGGACTCAGTTGTATAAAATATGCAACTATTACAGAAAGTTCAAATCCTCAGTGATGCTTCAGAAGGAAACACAATCCATTAAACTTTTGAATATGTAACCGAATGAATATGTGTACATTTTTCTTATTTTGCCTAAACATCATATGAAAATATGATTTTTAGGCAAATATCATAAAGAATGTTATGAATATCATAAGAAAAATGTACACATCTTCATTCTGTTTAAAAGTTTTTACCCCTGGCTTTTAATGCATAATTTTTTCTTCTGGAGCATCAGTGAATGTTTGAACCTTCTGTAATAGTTGTGTTTGAGTCCCTCAGTTGTCCTCAGTGTGAAAAATGGATCTCAAAATCATACAGTCATTGTTGGAAAGGGTTTGAAATACACAAAGAGTGGGCAGTTTAACTGTTCAGGATAAACAAGGGACTCATGAACAAATATCACTAAACAAAAACATCATTCAGGTAACAACAGTATTACGAATCAAGTGTATGTAAACTTTTGAACGGAGTCATTTTTAGAAATTCAACTATTTTCTCTTGTGGACAATACAGTATGTGACATTTTGTATAATCCCTCTTATTTTGGTAAACTTATTAACATTTCTGCAAGGTGTATGTAAACTTTTGACTTCAACTGTATGCATAGTTTTTCTTTGCTAAGTAACATCGCAAACTACTGGCCTGACATGCATAATACAGCATTTTTAGTTGTCTTCATAGGTCCATGTGAATGGGGATCATTTTGACAAGTGTCATCTGTACACAAAACTTAAAAGATGCATTTTTAGGACAGTCTTGTAGTGTAGCTGTACCCTTAACAGCCAGATTTGCCCATCCCTGCCTTAAAATGTTTGCACCATTAATCTGGATGTTATTATTCAGATATTTAGCTATAAACAAGTTGACAGCTTCACCTGCCAAGATTTTCTGAGCTTGCAGCCCAGAAAAGCCAGCATCTATTTGTTGTTCTCACTTTGTCTCGTGTCGTCCTGACAGCTGTGTGCAACAGTATCCAGCATCCCGTCACAAAGGAAATTCTCTTTGAGTTTTTGGATCGGTGCACCCAGGTGCAGTCCCGCAAACACTCGGCCGACTCCGAGCTCATGCCACCGCCTCCACCAAAGAGAGCGAACCACACCATCCCGCAGTAGCGCAGTGTTCCCGGAGCAGAATGGAAGCAGTTTGATATATTTTTTTTTATTCCCAAAATGTTCAGAAGCTCTGCCGGTGCGTGCCGCAAGAGAAGAGACTTTTGGAGAACATATTGCTTTTTTGGCCTCACTTTGGCTTCTGTTCTTGAAGTTGTTGATGATCTATTTAAAGACACTGTTGAGAGAGCTTGTTTGAACATTGAGTGCTGAGGCACGTTCTTATTTAAAAGAATAAAAATAAAAACGAATTGCATTGTTTTCTTTTTTATGTTTTGTATTCATTACAGTCGCTTCTCCTCTCTGCATTGTATTTAGGTTTTGTTTTTGTTTTTTTTTAACTGAACAGAACACTGAAGTGTGCTAGACTGTCTAGATTTAGACCTAACCCTGAAACACTGAAACAGCTATTTCACCAGATCTGGACTGATCAGTAATGCATAGGCGACTTGTGTCGTATGATTGTGTTTGTTAGGTGAGAGTGTTTTGTATGTCATTATGCTGATTTGAAAATGTCACCCCCAACACTTTTTTTTCTCAGGTTTTGTTTCTTAACAAATGCCAGGTGTGTTTAATTTTTCCTGGATCTTTTGGCTCATTGTTGTTTTGGAAAAAATTAAAGCAATAATTCCAAAATAAAGATTGCCAGCTATGCCAGTACCTTCACATACAACACATGATAATTTTAGCTGAAGAACTTTGGATTTGTCTAAATTTGAATTTGAGATAGGCCTAAAATGTGGTTTTTGTCATGCACAAGGATGCGTGAACATTGCAGTTGTCGCTCGTAATTGAAGTGTCACAGCTGAAGTTAATGCCGTTCTTTATTGCTCTCCCATTTCTCATCTAGTGTTTACAATATTGAAACTTGGTGCACAAAGAGCAGATCCATACGTCTGAGAAGAAATGACATTATCGCCGTCTCCTGAGGAGTGAGTCACACCTGACATTCGTGTCTTCCTCTCATCTGGAATTGTTTCCTCATAAGACAAATGAAGGCAAACGATGCTGAAATGCGACACTGTGAGGCTGTGCAGAGCTCATCTGCATGCTGAAGTGATTAGACCTTGATTGCAGCCCATATTGCACTTCTTATGGGTTTATGATGCCTCTAAACGCTCGTACGGTCGATTGAGAGACATACACCAGAGATGTGAACGGAGAAGAGAAGACGACGAGCTTCATATAGCATTTGAGTAATAATGCAGAGCATAGGCATTTATGAAACCGACCACATTAATTAAGTGTCTCTGGTCTTATTCATTAATCTTATTCACAGGGGAAAATGTGTCAAAATGTGTTCTTGTCATATTATATTCACACAATAAGTAACATGCACTTACTGTAAGGTTAGGGACTGGTTAAAGGTCAGTAGTTGCTTAAAATTCTGGGTAACACTTTATCGTTGTCACACGTTACATGTACTTAATATTATACAGGATTCGAATAAGGTGCTTAAAGTGCTTGAAGTGTTTGAATATGACTTTTCGAAATGTAAGGCCTGGAAAACCCTTAAAAACAGCAATGTTCCTGAAGACGTACCTGAAAAGTGCTTGAATTATTGAAAGTCAATGTATCTATGAAATAAGTGTTTAACTTTGTCAATAAGCTCATTTCAGTTAATGTCCAAAAACAATTGAGCTAAGCAAGTAGTGGTACTGACAGTGTCGTGTAAACATGGCTGAAGACGTGAAAAGAGGAACAGATGAACCGAATCAATTGAGGCATTTACACTGGAACCAATCAGATTGATTCTAACTCATGACTTTCAAGAAATTCACTAGGAAAGGTGAGATCAAATTATAAAAGAGCTGTTCATTTTCAAATTTCGCTTGTACTGATTTTAAAAAGCATGTAGTTATGGGTGAAACTGAGCTAAATGATTCGCTGTGAGTTTTGAAGTGCTCCAATCGGATTGCGTATCGCAAATCATTCGTAAATCCGGGCTTCAAGTAGCTTATCATGAATCATTTGATTTAGATAGGAACTTTGTGTATTGCAAATCAGTTGATTCAGAACGGGACTTCAGAGCGTGTATCGCAAATCACAAATCATTTGATTTAGATTGGAATGGGTTCGTGAATCATTTCAAATTCATTTGATTCAAATCAAATGTTTTGCCATAAGCAATTTAAAGTCCAGATTTAAATCAAATGCAATACGCAAACTTCCGATCTAAATCAAATGATTTGCACTTCACGCTCGAAGTCCCGATCTGAAAATATGGTTTGCAAATCATTATTTAGATCGGGACATCAGAGCGTGGATTGTGAATCATTTGACTTTGGTGTGGGTTTGCAAATCATTTGTTTCAGATCCGGATTTCAGAACAATTTTGCGAATCGATTTTTTTTCATAAACAGTAGAAAACATCAAACCATTAAGGCAGTACAAAACAAAGAAAAAATAAAGTATACATAAATACAAATCCCTTAAAGGGGTCAGTGGATGCCCATTTTCCACAAGTTTATATGATTCTTTAGGGTCTTAATGAAAAGTCTATAAAATACTTTGGTTAAAAATGCTTTTCCTTTTTACCTTGTCAAAATCAGCTCCTCAAAAATCATCCTATTCTGGTTGTTAATGAGCTCTGCTCACCCCGCCCCTCTCTTCACTCTGTGGAGTGACGAGCCTGTTTACTTTAGCCATGTTTAGCCGCTAAACCTGCTAACTAGTATGTTATTAGTAAAGGCGATCGCAAAGATTCATAAAAAAACCCTTATACTTCCGCTGTAAGTGAAGCTGGATCACGAATGATTTGTGCAAACATAGACGCATTTATGTAGATCAGGAGGTGCATTCCCTTCACCAACAAACGTAATCTACTGCATCTTCAGTGGCTCAAATGTCACGCCACACCGACAGGGTAGATTTGTAGATACACTGCCAACACACATTAATGTTCAAACAACATGAAAAAGTGAACTTTGCATCCGATGACCCCTTTAACAAAATTAACTGTGGTTTTATATAGTAAATGAAAAATATACTAATAAAAAATGGCAAAAAATATAGTGAAGCACATGCAAGGTTTATAAGTATACTAAACTTTTATGTATTTATTTATTTTTTTAGAATTTGAAATAGAAGACATTTTTCGATAAGTGAGATCTCTGATTGAAAAGTCCTTGAATGTCCTGGAATTTTATTTTTACAGTATCCGTACGAACCCTGATTATAACAATTAATTATGCATAATTACATGTAAGTAACCCTAAGACAAACTGTTCTAACCCTAGGCATATAGTAAGCACATGTAGTTAATTAATATTACTCAGTACTTCAAAGTATAATTACACTGTAACAAGGACATTTTAAAATAGTGTAATCAAATTCTGCATAATTTACTGTTATTACTATAGTAAGTTCTTGTAATGACACTGTGAAATAAAGGGTTATTGTTATTATTACCCAGTAGCTATATATATATGTATATATGTTTAGACATTGTTTTAGCTTAATTGTTGTAGCCTTTCTCAAATCTTGATAATAATTAGTTGCAGTCTTTTATATGCTGGTTAATAAAAGTGACAGCAATAATAGCAAATAACAATAGATCTGAAAAAGCATGTTCGGCACTGAGATTTGTGGGGAAGCCCTTGGCAAATCTTGGCTTTGAAAAATGAAAAATCTAAACCAAATCAGAGATAAGCTGCTACTTTCAGGTTGTATCAGTGATCATTCATTCATTCATTCATTCGTTTAATCACATTAAAACAAATGTTCAGAAGGGTTC
Source organism: Labeo catla (assembly GCA_012976165.1). Classification (NCBI taxonomy): domain Eukaryota; kingdom Metazoa; phylum Chordata; class Actinopteri; order Cypriniformes; family Cyprinidae; genus Labeo; species Labeo catla. The sequence continues at coordinate 877,480 of VONZ01000081.1, forward strand.
AATGAATTCTGATTATATTTCACAAAGCAATTTGGGAATACAAAAAAACTAATAGACAAATAAAATGGTTCAATGAGGGGTAATTTGGATCTTACGACATGTTTCTATTGAGCAATAAATTCCAAAATCATGTCGGTGTGTGTTTATTTCATTCAGATGTGCGAGTGCAAATAGATGTTCAGTAGCCTGAGTTTGCAGCTTTCAAAGGCTTACAGCAAACTCCCACACCAGCACAACAACTGAAAAATAAATATCTGCAGTCAGTGACTTCACACGCTGGCGGAACAAGAAAAAGGTGAACCAGCGCTCGCAGGCAAGCATCTCAAAGCGGAGTTTGCAGTGTGACGTTTATCTTTTTTTTTTTCTTCTTCTTTTTCAGAAATGTGAGTGGGAACAATTTCAATTTAATGCAAGCAAAAAAATAATAATTTGCTCTTCAATAATATAGTATGTTAAAACTTCATGTGCTCAGAACCAGTGTTGGGGAAAGTTACTTTTAAAAGTAATGAATTACAATTTTGCGTTACTCCCTAAAAATTAACTAATTACGGTAGTTACTTTTTACGGAAAGTAATGGTACGTTACTTTTGCGTTACTTTTGAAAATCTGGGCAGGGCTTGCTTGTTTGTTTATAATATAAACATTTCTTATTTTGGCAAATGTAAAAGCCCTTTCACACCAAAAGTGAAATTAATGCGCCTCAGGCTGAAAGAAAAGTCAATTCTGTCAGGAGAAGAACACAAATGTTTTTTTTTTTTTTGCTTAATAATATGGTTAAATTGGATCATTGAAGGACAGGTCAGCAACAAAGACATTGGTTAATAAAGTGTGATTAAATAAAGGATATTTGTGACCCTGGACTACAAATCTAGTTGCACGGCTAAGTAGCACGGCTATATTTGTAGCAATAGCAAAAAAACAAAAAAAAACAACATTGTATGGGTCCAAATTATTGATTTTTCTTTGCCAAAAAATCATTAGGATATTAAAGGGGTCATCGGATACCCATTTTCCACAAGTTGATATGATTCTTTAGGGTCTGTTGGGAACTCAGAAGCGAAGACCAGGAGACTCTTGGGTATCTTCAGCAGAGTTCTTTATTGAGAATGCGCTGCGTGGCGCTGCAGTCATCAAAAGTCTAACTAAGGCAGTGATGCATTGTAGTTTATATACATTTAGGGGGCAGTGCTTAGATCTGGACACAAAGCACCTGGGTGACAACCCCAAACAAAGCATGCAAATGAAGTATTCAGGTATTTCAGCCTGCACCATTTACACCAGTCCTAATCCAGTCATCATAACTACTCAAAGACTGGGGCAGAGGCACTTTTACAGAGGCCATTACAGATAAAAGGTGAACATCTCAGTAATCTGGCTCATTTGACTTACAATAAGAGAACAGGAACTGGCAGGAACCTCTTGTACAAATTTTGCTTAAAATAATAATTTGTCTGATAACATCATATTTACCTTAAATGCTAAATACAATATATTTCACCTTAGTTTTTTATATGATGCAATGTCAGAGCATAGGATCAACATATTTTAAACAGATTCTTAAATTTGTATATAAATGTATATAAACTACAATGCATCACTGCCTTAGTTAGACTTTTGATGACTGCAGCGCCACGCAGCGCATTCTCAATAAAGAACTCTGCTGAAGATACCCAAGAGTCTCCTGGTCTTCGCTTCTGAGTTCCCGACAGACCCTAAAGAATCATATCAACTTGTGGAAAATGGGCATCCGATGACCCCTTTAATATCCTAATGATTTTTTGGCAAAGAAAAATCAATAATTTGGACCCATACAATGTTGTTTTTTTTTGTTTTTTTGCTATTGCTACAAATATAGCCGTGCTACTTAGCCGTGCAACTAGATTTGTAGTCCAGGGTCACAAATATCCTTTATTTAATCACACTTTATTAACCAATGTCTTTGTTGCTGACCTGTCCTTCAATGATCCAATTTAACCATATTATTAAGCAAAAAAAAAAAAACAACATTTGTGTTCTTCTCCTGACAATAAGAGAACAGGAACTGGCAGGAACCTCTTGCTACAAATTTTGCTTAAAATAATAATTTGTCTGATAACATCATATTTACCTTAAATGCTAAATACAATATATTTCACCTTAGTTTTTTATGTGATGCAATGTCAGAGCATAGGATCAACATATTTTAAACAGATTCTTAAATTTGTAATCCCACAGGTCTGAATGAAAAGTCTCTAATATACTTTGGATAAAAATTCTCAATGGTTGTGTAAAACAACACCCTTTTTACCTTGCCAAAAATCGGCTCTGCAAAAATCATCCCATTGTGGTCGAGGCTGCTTTAAATGCAAATCAGCTCTGCTGCCCCGCCCCTCTCTTCTCTCTGTGGAGTGACGAGCCTGTTTACTTTAGCCGCATTTAGCCGTGTTTAACCGCTAAACTTGCTAACTAGCACATTATTAAGAAAAGGTGATCGCAAAGATTCATAAAATCCCTTATAGTCACTTCTGGTGTAAGTAAAGCTGGATCACGAATAACTTGCACGAACATAGACAGATATATGTAGATGTAGAGCCGCATTCCCTTCACGAACAAATGTAATCCACTGCATCTTCAGCGGCTCAGATGTCGGGAGTAAATGATGACCACTATGTTCATTATTACATCCAGCAACACAACACCTCAATCGCTCAATCGGAGATATTCTTGTCTAAATTACATCCCTGCTCCAGCATCGAAACATGGAGGTCGGACTGTTACAGCTCATCTGAGGTAAGACGCTCCTGTCAATCATCTATCGTGGGAGCGGCCTCTGTGGGTGTGACACCACACCGACAGGCATCTGAGAACGACTCGATTTGAAAAAGGGGATATTATTTTTACAGATTAATTAAAAACCACTGCATGGATTTTTATCATTATAGGGTAGATTTGTACATACACTGACAACACACATTAATATTCAAACAACATGAAAAAGTGAACTTTGCATCCGATGACCCCTTTAAGTAAAGATCATGTTCCTTGAAGATATTTTGTAAATTTCCTACTGTAAATATATATAAAAAAATGTCTTTATCATGCATTGCTAAGAGCTTCACTTGGACAACTTTAAAGGTGATTCTCTCGATACTTTGATTTTTTTGCACCCTCGGATTCCAGATTTACAAATAGTTGTATATCATCCAAATATTGTTCTATCCTAACAAACTTTACATCAGTGGAAAGTAAGTTTGCATCATATTCTGTGTTTCCATTTTACTGTTTTTATTAATTTTGAGGAATACTGAATCAGTTTTTTTTTTTGTGAGTGAGTGAGTGAGATGAATTAATGGAGAATAATTACTCTCGACAGAATAATTACTCTGGTTTACTGACAGGAGACTTGTCAGTCAATTAATGGTCTAAAAAAAAAAGTAACTGGTGTTACTTATTTGAAAGTAACTCAGATATTTTCTTATAAATTCAAAAGTAATGTGTTACTTTTACTAGTTACTTGAAAAAGTTATCTGACTACATAACTTTCGTTACTTGTATTGTGTTACCCCCAACACTGCTCAGAACATATTCACAGTGATTGTCACAGATGGCTCATGAAAGACATTAATATATGTGAATTTAAGTGTAGGATTTTATATAAAAAGCAGCACAAAATCCAAAGCCCTCTTTTAAAAAGAATCAGGGAACTTAAAGGGATAGTTCACTCAAAAATTAAAATTGTCGTTATTTATTCACCCTAATCTTTTTCTGAAGCTGCATGACCTTTCTTTTTCTAAAACAAAAAGAGAAAAAAATTTAAATGTCCTTCCTTTAAGTCCATTATATGGACTCAGTTATCATCTATTTTTGCCATGTGAAATTAAATAGAAAAAAAAAGGAAAGAAAAAAGAAACAGCATTTTGAATTAATACAAATCTGTGGGGGAAAAATCCTTTACAGTCAAATAATTAGTCAAAAAGATTAGTCATCCAATACTGCTTTCATGTTTTATGTTGAAAATGAAAGACTTTGAGTTGAGCCCATTGCATTGTGGGATACCGTATTCCACCCAGGGATATGCAGGGATCCCATAAATACAGAAAATCTGCATATTATGCACATTATGCATGCTGTAAAAGTAATTCATGTTGTATAAATCGTTCATCTGAGTCTTGGTGAGGCAGTAGATGAGAACAGCTAGGAAGCAGATGCCTTGAGCTCTCCAGTAAAAAACATCATGTAACGTGTCTGTGCAGCTCAAGGTCATGGTCGTTTCTGTCCTGACAGCTTATACAGACACAGACACATGCCGCCTTCAACGCTGATGTAAGTGATGGTTCAGCCACTTGTTTGATGTTGTCAGTGTCAAGTCATATCTTTGTGATGTCCTTAAAGAATTATGAAACCACGAATCCTTAAACACATTTGTGAGTCATATGTTCTCTTTACTTGTGGAGTGTGTGTGTGTGTGTGTGTGTGTGTGTGTGTGTGTGTGGACTTGTTTTTATATCCTTGTGGGGACCTAAACCTGAATACACACAGACTCATGGGGACTAGTGTCACCATGGGGACCTAAATTGAGGTCCCCGTGGGTACAAAAGCTTATAAATCATACAGAATGAGTTTTTTTTTTTGAGAAAGTAAAAATGCAGAAAGTTTTCTGTAAGGGTTAGGTTTAGGGGTAGGGTTAGGGCAAGGGGATAGAAAATACAGTGTGGAGAGTATAAAAACCATTGCACCTATGGAGAGTCCCCACAAGGATAATAAACCAGACATGAGTGTGTGTATGTGTGTTTATCCCTACTGAATGATCTGAAGGATCACACTTTATTTCAGTTTTAATCACTAAACTACCTTTAGGTTTGCTATTGTTCATTGTGTGCATTGTATAACAAACTTTTGCATTTGTTACGTTTGTATATTTTAAGGATAAGGATATATTTTACTGTGAGCATTTTGCTAACCTCCAACAACTCCTCCAAATACATGTTAGCCAACCCAGTGTAGAATCTCGATAAAGGGTTAGTTCACTTCCAGAACAAAATTTACTCATCCCCTTGTCATCCAAGATGTTCACGTCTTTCTTTCTTCAGTCGATAAGAAATTATGTTTCTTTAGGGAAAAAAAAAAATCAGGAATTATCTGCATATAGTGGACTTCAATGATGCCCCCAAGTTTGAACTTCCAAAATGCAGTTTAAAGGAACACTCCACTATTTTTGAAAATAGGCTCATTTTCCAACTCCACTAGAGTTAAACAGTTGAGTTTTACTGTTTGGCGGTAGCACTTTTAGCATAGCTTAGCATAGATCATTGAATCTGATTAGACCCATAGCATCTTATTTAAAAATGACCATATATAATGACGATACTTTTCCTATTTAAAACTTGACTCTTCTGTACTTACATCGTGTACTAACATTGACGGAAAATGAAAAGTTGCGATTTTCTAGACCGATATGGTTAGAAACTATACTCTCATTCCGGCATAATGATCAAAGAACCTTGCTGCCGTACCATGGGTGCAGCAGGTGCAAAGATATTACGCAGCGCCTGAAAGTGACCGGCACTAAGTTTGTGTAGATGCAGAGTTGCAGCCGTCAGAGTTGACATCTGCGTAATATCATTGCACCTGCTGCACCCATGGTACGACAGATTATTACGCCAAAATGAGAGTATAGTTCCTAGCCATATCGACTTAGAAAATCGCAACTTTTAATTTTTCGTCTGTCTTGTACACAGTGTAACAACAGAATAGTCAAGTTTTAAACAGGAAAAATAACAAAACTCTTTGGTCATTTTTGAGCAAGATGCTAACGGTCTAATCAGATTCAATGATCTATGCTGGTGTGGAGTGTTCCTTTAAATGCAGCTTCAAATGGCTCAAACGATCCCAGCCCGAGGAAAAAGGGTCTGATCTAGTGAAACGAACTGTCATTTTCGAAACAAATTGACAATTTCTATACTTTTTAACCTCAAATGCTTGTCTTCGTTTAGATCCCTTTAAAGCTGCATTTAAACTGCATTTTGGATGTTCAAACTCAGGGGCACCATTGAAGTCCACTATATGGAGAACATTCCTGAAATGTTTTCCTCAAGAAACATAATTTCATTATGACACAAGAAAGAAAGACACAAACATCTTTGATGACAAGGGGGTGAATACATTATCTGTACATTTTTGTCCTGGAAGCGAACTTCTTTTTTAAGGTTGAATATGTCAAGCCATTTGGCTAGTTTAGCTAGTTAACACAGGCCAGCTAGCACCTGTTTGTAGATGTTAAAATCTGCTTGTAAAAAAAAATAAAATAAATAGATTTAATAAAATATTTCTGACTAAATACATTTTGCAAGCAAAATACACTGCTGTTCAAAAGTTTAGGTCTAAGATTTTTTTCATTTGATAAAAGTAAAGACATTGGTATTTTTTGTTACAAAAGATAAATGCTGACCTTTCGAACTCCTATTCATCAAAGAATCCTGAAAAAAAAATTATTACAGTTACCACATAAATATTAGCAGCAGCAGCAAATCAGCATATAATAAGAATTTCTAAAGGATCATCTGACACTGAAGACTGAAGTAATGATGCTAAAAATACAGCTTTGATTACAGCAATACAATCTTGTCATAAATTATTTATATATTCACACAGAAAACAGCTATTTAAATTGTAACAACATTTTACAATATTACTGTTCTGTATTTTTTATTAAATAAATGTAGCCTTGGTGAGCAAATCTTACCGACCCCACACTTTTGAACAATAGTGTAAAAAGTGCTAATATTTCACATTGTAGTTTTACCAGGTTTTTGGAGTCTCATCAAAAATTGTCCTATATTTTACCATCCTTCAAATAAAATGCAAAGGATGCTTCATTATTTGTTGCTCTTTAATCAGTTTTGCGTAAGTCTGTGTGACAGTGAGATACTTTTCCGTAAGTTGTGCGAAAGCCCTGACACTGACTGGTCCAGCATTACACAGATGCCAGCGACGGCGTGGGATGAAAGGAAGGCATCCACTACTGGCTGAATGGATGAAAGAGCCTCAAGCAGCAGATCTTCTCAACGTACAGCGTGAACCCAGGCTACATGGAGCTGATATTCACCATAATGAAAAACAAGTGCAGTGACTCAAGAAACAGATGCTCTGCGGTCACTGTGAACTTTAATAAACTGTGTTTTCGAAACTGTACTGAAGGACAAACACGTTCTTGCTGCTGTGAGAGGTGAGAAAAAGTCCATGTGGAAAAACGATTGCAGCTGTGAAGCTCTGCACCTTGAAATATTTATATACAGTCGCAGTTCACTAGTGTTATAATTTGCCTAGGTAGAAGATATATTGATATGTGTGTAATGATGTGGGACGCTGTAGTGCATTCAGTTCATTTATTTGTATAACTGATGCAATAATGTCCATTAATGTACATATAAGCGATGGCTCAGATGTTTTTAGGACTTTATTCATCCAAGCATCTTTTTCTATACCAATGCAGACATTAACTGAGACTGTGGAGAATTATATTAAGCCAGACGCCACCAGTGCTGTAGTTAAATCTATGCATTATAATTATATTATATTATGTTGTGGGTCAATTCAACCCCGTTTTTTAAGTTGATGGAAATACTGGTTAACCTACAATGCTCTTCTTGAAATTTTGAGACTCTTTTCATTTAGAGTCATGAACAAGCCTGTAAATTGTCAAAAATTCTGATGTGTTGCGGAATGTAAGTACTTTTTTAATCAATTCGTGCATGTTCAGTTTGCTGGGAATCATACCCATGATCTTTATAGCAGAAAAAAAATAGCATGCTGTACAGCTCCATCCATCCATTCCTCTGAATGGTCACAAGGGGTTGAAGTCTATCCCAGCATCTCTGGCTCCATGCCAGGGACACCCTTAACAGACAGCCAGTCCATCACATGGCACACAGACACACATCTGTACCTAGAGAAAATTTAGTGTCTCCAATTCTTCTAAGCTGCAAATGGGGGGAAACCAGAGTATCACACTCTTAAAAATAAAGGTGCTTTAAAGGGTTCGATGCCATAGAAGAACCATTTGTAGTTCCACAAAGAACCATTCAGTCAAACGTTCTTAAAGAACCATCTCTTTCTTACCTTTTACAATCTGAAAAACTTTCTTTCACCACAAAAAACCTTTTGTGAAACAGGAAGGTTCTTCAGACGTTAAAGGTTCTTTATGGAACCATTTAGACAAAATATGTTCTTCTATGGCATCGTGAAGCACCTTTATTTTTATTTTTTACCTACTGAGCCAACATGCTGCCTTTTTAACTGTTGTTAATTCTCATTTTTAAAAAATAATATAAGTTCATAATTTCATGTTTTTATTTTATTTTTATTGAATCAAATTAGGGTCAATTTGATACCATAATGACTGTCCCCATGATGTTTAACCTTATACAAGGGCTAGAATTTTAGAAGAGATTGCAACAATATGAGGATCTCCTGAGCTATAAAATAGCACTCGGAGCAATAAAGTGTTCCTCTGAGATGTGGTGAAAATGAAAGCTTCCCATGATGAAGTGGGAAACCCACCCAGAGCTGTCACACACACTTCTCAGGATATCTATTTTATTTATATCTGTCAAGTCAAGTCAAATAACCTTTATTTATATAGTGTTTTTAACACTACAGATTGTGCCAAAGCAGCTTTACAGTATCAGATAGGAAAATAGTGTGTCAATAATACAAAAGAACAATAGTAAACATTCAAATTTCTCAGTTCAGTTCAAATAGTATCTGTGCAATCAAGTCAACAATATTGCCGGAAATGAAGTGTCCACAACTAAGCAAGCCAGAGGTGACAGTGGCAAGGAACCCAAACTCCATCAGTGACAGAAATGGAGAAAAAACCCTGTTGAAAAATCCAGCATATGCTGGTAAGGTATGTTTTGAAGCATGGATGCTGGTTTGAGCTAGTTTAAAGGGGTCCTATTATGCTCTTTTACAAAGTCTTGATTTTGTTTTGGGGCTGTACTAGAACACGCTTTCATGCTTGGTGGTTTGAAAAACGTATTATTTTTAACATAATTCACATTATTACAATGCATTTCTCCCAGCCTGGCACAAATGGCTCGATTAGTTCAGATGAAGGCCCGCCTTCCAAAAAATTAAATTTGTTGTGATTGGTTAGCTGTCCCACTGCGTTGCAATTGGCGAACAGCTTAGATTGTATTTCAGTACTTCCACGCCCCTTGTCAAAGAAGCAAGTTCCATGTACAACTGTTAGTGCAAGTTAGATTAAAGCGTTTCTTACGTTTTAAATATGGATATTTTTCTTACAAAAATGCATCGATTCGCTACAGGAGGCACTTTTTATTATGGATGGATGCATATTATTGGACTTGTTTTGGACTGATGAATGGAGAATGAGGAGAAACACCCGTCTATGTCGTTCTAAAGCTTGGCAGTGCCAGGATAAATTTTAATATAACTCCGATGGCATTCATCTGAAAGAAGGAAGTCATAAACTCCTAGGATGCATGGAGGCTTCGGCATGTGTTCGGCACGTGTTTCGACCCCCTGTACTGCACACGTCTGTGGCGCATTACTGCTCGGAAGTGGACACTCTAGTCCAGGGGTGTCAAACTCAGTTCCTGGAGGGCTGCAGCCCTGCAGAGTTTTGTTCCAACCTTGCTCCAACACACATACTATGCAGTTTGTTTTCAATTAAGCCGGAAGGACTTGATTAGTTGGATCAGGTGTGTTTAATTAGGGTTGCATCTAAACTCTGCAGGAGTTTGACACCCCTGCTCTAGTCAATGGTTGTGTTTATACCCCCCGCGCTGTGGCTCGTTGAAACGGTTCTCCGCGCTGTATCGCTAAAGTTCAGGCTAATCCTCCACCTCGTCCCTACACACCCCCCAACCAACTGAATTTCTGTAGGCCGGATTTAATTTAATGATATTAAACCAGGACACGTTGTGACATCATTGCATGTGGAAAACAAATGCTGTAGTCCAAAGTAGCCATTCATTGTAGCTCTTGAAATTAGATTTTTTAAAAACAAAAATACCTCCCTTTGGAGTGGACTTTGAGATTTGTAACTTTGTAGTGAAAAAGCATAATAGCACCCCTTTAAGCTGGTCCTTAGCTGGTTATGAGCTGGTTTAAGCTGGTCATATGCTGGTCCTAAGCTAGTCCTGAGCAGGAGCTAGTTACTTAGGACCAGCACATGCCCAGCTACGAACCTGCTTAAACCAGCTCATGACCAGCTAAGGACCAGCTAAAACCAGCAGCCATGCTTCAAAACATACCTCCCCAGCATATGCTGGATTTTTCAACAGGGAACTATGGGAGAAACCAGGCTCAGTCTGGGGGGCCAGTTCTCCTCTGGCCACAGAAAACCAGCAGTTTAATTCCAGGCTTCAGATTGTGCACAGGACCCGTCTGGTTCCCATGGTCTACGTGACGAGCTCTTCGCTGGGGATCTGTCTCTGGGGCTCATCTAGTTGTCATGGTCTCCGCTGACATTCAGGGCTGTCGAGATTGTCTCTAGGTGCTGATCCACCATCTGGACTGGACACAAACTGGATCCGGGTGAGATCTGTCAGGTATTAGGGACATTTTGTGTGTGAAATTTAAAGTAATTAAAAACAATGCTTACAGCACTAGCCTTATAGTTTTGATTTAGCATTTGAAGTGAATATCCGCAATGAGGTTATATTATACCAAACAAAACACATTTCTATCCACCTTATCATGCATTGTAGAATTAGCTTATTTTCTATGAATGTACATGATTTCCACTAAATAACTAGAAGAATAACAGTGCAGTAAAAGGTAAAAGTATTTGCATTGCAAACCAGTGTGTTCATGATTATAATAATAAAAAACTAAAATAAAATGATAATAGATACCAGTTTGCACTATCAAGCAGCATAACTGACTGTTTTTGTACAGCTAAAATAACTGAATGACCCTGGAAGCCTTGCACATTGAAGTTCCAAATGACTGCATCCACTAAAATGGTAAACATAGGCAGATAATTTTGTCCTCGATTAGCTTTTCCATATCGTCTCCATTCAGCGGAGGAGAGTCCAGAACAGGTGGCTGCCGCTCACTGTGCTTTCTGGGCCATCTCACCAGAGGACCGTGTGTGAGATTTTGAGTTAACGGGTGACGGGTACACTTCAGCTACTGAACGCATTTGTGTGAAAGTGCCAATCTCAAGTTCTCACTTGTCTTTCTCCATTCACTTCATTTCATGGAGTATGAGAATAGACATTTTGTCTGGCTGTCTTAGCAGGGCTCCTCGGGCAGATTTCATTCTGCAGGCGGGTCTGATATATAAAACATATTGAAATGTCTTGTTTCAAGGTTCATTTTAAAGTAGTATAGCTTTATTTAATCCACATGTTTATGTTACTAAGGAACACTGTTATACAGTATTGCATTTTTAGATTTAGTTCTTGTTTCTTCCGCTCTCGAGTCTGTAGCAGCCTATAGAACTGCTTCTGGGAAAGTTGTGAAATTTGGCACACAGATAGAGGACAGTCTCAACATTAACCATAGCAAATTTGGAGTCTCTACTCAACTCAAACTCTGTAGCCCCACCACTTTGTCCAAAGTGTCACTCATGTTTATGCTAGGAACTTTTGAACCGTAAGGTCTAGAAGGAAAATTGACCTTGGCTCCTCTGAATCCTTGGCTCATTTCGAGACTAATGAATGCCAAAATGTAAAAATCGTAAGGTTTAGTTTTTTTGCTATTTTCAATTGTTCGAAAAATCTACTTTTTCGAACTCATCTCAGCTGGTTTGTCTAAATTTCCCCAAATTTGGCTCAGATCTCCTTCAGACCATTATGGCAAAAAGTTGTGGAAAGAAAGTTTATTAGACAAACTGTTCTCGAATAACGCGCGAGTTTGATGAATTTGAGCGCGCAAAAATGGATGTGAGGCTATATCTCTGCAACAGTTTTGCGTATTGGCATCAAACTTAGAGTGTGCTGTAACAAGCATGATCTGAGGCTACTTGCACAGTTTCGGAGCAGTGCCACCTAGTGGTGGAGATATGAAAAATTGGCCAAAACTCACGAAACTGGTCTCTTCAGATTCGGTGCAGCATGCCGAGTCGAGTCATACCCATAAACCATAATTTTCCCATATCAGCCATTTTGAGTCTCAATTTTTATCATAAAATGCTATATTTCACAAGTACATCGGCGTATCATTGTGAAACTCAGTATGTGGCCAAAAGTTATAAAGCATTTGTTTTGAGCCTATTGTAATGAAATGTCAATATATTCCTTGGGTCATGCCAAGAACATCGATACCAATTTTGCCATAGTCAGCCGAAATTCCTGTCCGCCATTTTTATTCATGTTGAAAACCTACTTTTTCAAATTCTTTCTAGACCGTTGTCCAATTTTCACCAAATTTGACTAGGATCATCTTCAGACCATGCTGACAAAAAGTTGTGTATTTCGTGTCGATATATGAAACGGGTATCATTTTTACACAACAAATTGGCTGGAATCATGCCAAACATCGTCTGAGGCTGTATCTCTGCAAAGCTTTGACATATTTACACCAAACTTTGTGTGTGCCATTGTAACCTCACGGTGACTGCTCCACATGAATTTGGTAACAGCGCCACCTATTGGTCAAGATTGATAAACCATTCATTAACCATTGATAATGACATTTCCAAAAATGCTTATAACTTTTAATTGCATTTTGTAATGAAACTAGTCTCTAAATAATCTTTGGGTCATGCCAACAACATCAATACCAATTATGCCGTAGTCAACCAAACTTTCTGTCTGCCATTTTGATTTACATTGAAAACCTACTTATTCTAATTCCTCCTCAACTGTTGGTCTAATTTTCACCAAAATCGAATTAGATTATCTTTAGACTATGCTAACAAAATGTTATGGATTTCGTGTTGGTAGACAAAACCGTTTTTGTTTAGCAACACAACAAATTTGAGGCATGATGCCAGACTAGGCCTGAGGCTGAATCTTTGCAAAGCTTTTTTGCAAACATATTTGACACTGTGTACTATTGTCACCTCACATAATTATGATTTTTTTTTAGCCATTTTGACTAAAATCACCCTAAAATTGCTTTAACTGCTCATTGTTGCAGTTGGTCTGCCGCTCCATGGCATGCTTAGCTCCTTATTTTGCCTCCAATTGTGCTTGGCCCCTTAATTGCTGCTTGCAGCTATATTTATATTAGGTTCTGCCTGTTTGGCTGATAGTCTGGGTGGAAGGAGCAGTGCTGGGTAGTAGCTGATTACATGTAATCTGCATTATGTAATCAGATTCCAAAAATTAAGTACTTGAAATTTGATTAAACTACATTTTAAAATACTCATAATCCGTTTTTTATTGATCACGTGATTAGAAATCCTTTCTAAAGTAGCCTGCCATTCAATTGTGTGGACATTCACACAAAGACCAGTCACACCAGCTGTAATTACAGAGAAAAACTGAGAGGCCACAGAGCATTTGACCTCTGGATTTACAGAAATCATTTCAATTTTTCAACTGCTGACGAACACAAATCATTTTCAGTTGAATTATCACTCAGCGCAATTTGCAAGTAATCCACTCAGCTCTAGGAAGGCAACCCGTGCTCTAAGGCAAAACCACAAGTGGTCTAAACAGTCATCAAGAAACCTCTCACTTGTCATTTGTATGCGTGAGAGCGCGACAGAGCGAGGGAGATGGTGAATATGCCAACAGGTGTGTTAATATTTGTTTGTAATGTCTGTGTGTGTGATTAAGGGATTTGTAAAGCGTCGCCGCATCATTATGAGATAGAGACGGCCAATTTCACTGCATCAAAGAATACAGTTCCCATCTCATTCGCAGCCATTTGGTACAAAGATGAAGGAAGGTCTCATTAATAACAGCCTGGTTGCCATGACAGCAAGTACGTGATGATTATTGTCATGCCGTTTATGTATTTTAGATTAAGAGAGAGAGAAATGGATAGTTTAAAGAGTCATATGCAGAGAGTTGGACAGAATTACAGCACAGTAGGTGAGAATGTTGTCTTCTGGGAGGCAGATGGGCTAAGCTAGGATTTTTTTTTTTCTTGTTTCATACACAACTAATCACACTCCTCGTCTGTGCACATATTGTATCAGCTCTGGTAATCATCGGCTGTTTAGATGATTCCTGCCGCAGGTTTTCTTTGTTGCGTGAGGAGAAGCTTACAAGCCAGGCATAGACAAAAGCAGTCAACTCAAAGTACCCCATCTACAATGCCTTTCACAACGATACTCAAGGTAATGGTGACACAAGAGACAGTATGTTTATCTGTATGAATTTGTAGAATAAAACCTTGCAGTGAAGTAAAAAATATTCAAAGAAAATGTTCTTATGTGCGAAAACATTTTTCTCGGAAAAGCAAAACTCCTGTAATTAGGACTTTGTGCTTTTTGAGTCTTATATAAAGCTGGATGAGATGGGACATATAAAAGCATTTCAGGGCTCCATAGTTTTCACATATTGATCATACTCCTCAGCTCAAAGTGGTGTTTTCAATGTAGGACTACAGAAACAAGCTTCCAATGTAGGAAGAAAACAGACCTGCCACCAAAACTTTTGAGCAAATTCACTACATTTGTAAGACTTCTGTGTGCAACACACAGGCCTGTGCTGGATGGAATTTTTACATATCATATTTTGTGTCGTTCCTGCCTGCTACTTTCATGTTTTGTCACAATCCCATCTACAAAAGCCCACAGGAAGAGGTGTATGTGGATTTTCGAGTCCCTTGCTTGCCCATAAGATTCTGTCTCACTTTATTGCCATAGGCTGTTTTTCCAATTCCCCCCACACAAACAAGACTTCAGATCTGACACCTTATTGCATTTGTTGCATCAGGCAGAGGGAAGGTGTTTTCTCTTGTTACTACATACAAATTAAGCTTGAGAATATACTGTAAAAAAATGACCATGATTTTTAAAGGTAAAAAAACTGTAAAAAGGCTACAGTAATAACTTGGTTAACAGTAAGTTACTATACAAATATACGAAAACTGTATTGGATGTTACATTTTATGGTAGTATACCATTTTTGGAGGTGAAAAAGAACATAGTTTGTCTCCGCTGATAGCCTTGTGGGCAGAGCGCCGTCATGTAGTGCACTTTGGGTATCCCGGGTTCGAGTCCTGGCTTGTGGACTTTTCCCAATCCCATCCCACTCTCTCTCTCTCTCTCTCTCTCTCTCTCTCTCTCACTCACTCATTTCCTGTCAGATTTCCCCTGTCCTACTAAGAATAACTGTAAATTGACATTACCAGATTTCCCTGCATTACATTGCACATTTGATGTTTTTTTTTGTTGTTGTTGTTGTTTTTTTTAAATAACTGTTTATTCTTAGTTTTTTCTTATCATATGTGTACATTAAGGTTGTATGTTACATCTAATGTTGTTAAATTCATGTTTATTGCATTATTTCAGGATGTTTCATGACGGTGTTTAGTGTTTGTGTGAATGACACTGTGCACCTTCTATATATGTTAGCATTTAAAAGCTGCTTGTGATGAGCTTTGGTTCATCATGTGACTTTCTCATCACCTCCTGCTTTGGTGCTTATCAGTGTATTATATAGGTACTAAACACATTTTAGTACTTCAATAGGTTGGTATATTAACATTATATCAGTTAACGAAATTACGGTATCTAAATGTAAATTTATGTTAAAACTGTAAAACCTAAAATGTTGCTACCATATTTTTAACGGTAAGTGCAACCACAGCTCTGTTTTTTTACTGTAAATTTTTACTGATTTTTTTCAGAGTGAATAACTTGTAAACCCTTTATTTTTTTTTACAGCTCAATAGACAAATAGACAAACATTCTGCACTTTAAAAAGATAAAATACATTTGATTTTTTGGTAACATTTTACAATAAATTTCAAAGGATTCATTTGTTAACATTAATTAATGAATTAACTAACATGAACGAACAATGAACAATAAATGTATTACACTATATATTAATCTTTGTTAATGTTAATTAATACAAATACAGTCATACATTTTTCATGTTGGTTCACAGTTAACTAATGTTAACAAACACAACTTGTGATTTTAATAATGCATTAGTAAATGCTGAAATTCACATTAGCTAAGATGTCAGTAGCGGTAGCCTAGTGCACTGTGACAGTGCACTGACATATAACGCCATTGTGCTCTGGGCATCCCGAGTTCAAGTTCTGGCTCGTGGACCTTTCCTGATCCTGGCCATCTCACTCCCACTTTGCTTCCTGTCACTGCTCCACTGTCCTATCATACAAATATGAAAAAGCCACCAAAACAAAACTTAACTACACTCTTAAAAATAAAGGTGCTTTAAAAGGTTCTTCACAGCGATGCCATAGAAGAACCATTTTTGGTTCCACAAAGAGCCGTTCAGTCAAAGGTTCTTTAAAGAATTATCTTTTTCTTACCTTTTTATGATCTAAAGAACCTTCTTTTGCCACAAAGAACCTTTTGTGAAACAGAAAGGTTTTTCAATTGTTAAAGGTTCTTTATAGAGCCATTTAAACAAAAAAGGTTTATCTATGGCATTGTGAAGCAATGTGAAGCAACGTTTTTAAGAGTGTAAAATTACTAAATGCTGAAGAAGTATTGTTTGTTTTTAGTTCATGTTAACTAGTGTATTTACTAAAGTTAACTAATGAACCTTATTGTAAAGTGTTACTGATTTTGTAAAGATATGTGCATTTTGTGGGAAACTTACAAATAAATTTTCTCAGCTTCCCACACACACATCAATATCTTTAAAAACTTTCAAAATTCAAATTCAGAACCAGCATATCCTATGCTATGATACGGTGATATATCAGCACAAAAATCTGCGTCTTACTGATTAACTGTTCGCAATCCACTTCATCCAGGCACAATCTGATGATCAAATGATGAAGTGCGTTATAACCAGACATATATCGAGATGTGGCATCTTGTCAAATGCACTTTCAGCAGTCGAGCTGATCGATTCAGGTGTGTCTGTATTGCAGTGATGGAGCAATGCAGTACAGTTCCAGTAAAGCAAGCCAGATCATGGTAATCTGTTGCTCACCTGCTTGCACGGCGAAAAAATATGATTAGAATAGAAAAGGTTCCATAAAGAGCAATGCTAACTCTCAAGAAATAATCCCTGTTCACACTCTCAGAAAGATTGAACCTTTCAGTTGAGTAAAGCTCTATGTTCACAAAAACAAATGAACGAAGGGACTGTGAGTAGGATCCTCCATAAAACAGGATGTACGTCCAGAGAGGCCCAAACAGCAGGGAGCTGGTGAGTCACCGTTTGATTGGTAAAGCTGTTACCCACTCATACAATATAACTGCACTGTTGTAGCAGCAGAATGAGACGTCTCTGGCTGTGCTTGTCGGTTGGTGAGGGGGCAGGATTTTTTGTTTAGGGCTGGAGAACTTTCCAGAGAGCTTCTAATTTTATTTATACCTGCGGTGTTATTATGCCTCATTCTTTTGGTCACAATCCAAGTAAACTTTGGAGAGTCAGGTGGCATTCGATAAATCATGCCACCTTTGTGTGTGTGTGGTATTTCAGTGCAAAACCCCTGGTCTTATTGACTAACCACCTCTAATCCATTTTAACCAAGCACTACATAAAGATTAAATGATGGAAAGGAGTGTTATAATAGTATGCCATGAAGTCAAGTGCACTTACAGCCTTTTAAATTGGTGATTCAGGTGTCTGGATCACAGCAGTGGCATGATGGAATCTATTAATTATTAACATTTGATGAAGTAAAGAAAGGTAACAGGTCTCAGGTAACAGGTCTCAGGTAACAAATTTAGGTTAAAAAAAAAACATTGTAGGAGCATTGGTTTGAAATGATTCTAGAAGTTAAAGTGTCCAGTTTTTGTTGTGATTAGAACATAATCTAAAGGTTACAAAAACATTTTCACCCAGAATATGTTATTTGAATGTATATTTTGAATACTCCAAGAATCTTAAAATGTCCAGTTTTCTTGTGACGATTAGGATGTTATTTAAAGGTTACAAGGGTGTTTTGAGGACGTGAAGTAAAATGTTCTAAGAACATTTTCTTAACATTATGAGAATGTTCATTAAGTACAGATCACATCATAAGGATCTCAGAACGTTTTCTCTCAGTGTAATGAGAATCTGCTGTATATCAAATATTAATAAAGTTTTAAGAATGTTCCATAAACATTACTGTAAGAATGTTTTGTCTTTACATTTGTGTTCCCCCTTAGCTGAGATATAGTAAGTTGGTATATGCTTATTTTAAAATAATCTTGTTTGTATGTATAACTGTCAATTAATAGTTAATGGAGACTTGATTTTGAGGGAGGGTGTGTTTTGTCACGACACCATTCTGCAAAATGGGAAATCAAGCCATGCAAATGGTGCAGTCAGTCCAGCCATTTAGAATTCATCTAGCGCCTTTCAGAGTCACACAAAATGTGGTCATCGCCCCAACTTTCAGTGTGGACGATGGTTTAACAGGCTCCTGCGAGCTGCAGGCGAGTTCTTAGAATCACATCCATTATGCTCTGAAAGGTTATGAAAGGCTTTGAAAAAGGCAGAATCTGGTACTGTTAACCCATACTCTAAAATAACCTTTAGTTAAGACAAAAGTGGTCAAGTCCATGAGTTACTTGGAGATTTCAGCGATTTCAAGTGATGCCTGTTTGTAGAATCCTTGTCTCAGTAGGCATCTAGTGCTCTGTGGGGGGTGAGGATTTTGTGTTTTACAATAGTGGCCCAACCTGGTTTGTTTGTGAAGATGTCATTGTATTGGCTAATCTGTCAATACCCAAAGGACACCCTTGCTGCAAAGGTAGTACTTCTGGGGAAGATAATGACTCAGCAGCACAGCTGTCTCCCTGACAAGATTCCAAAACCTCGCAGTTTTACATTTAGATATCCAGAAAAAGACCTACGGTAGTCACCAAGGTGATATTCACATGCTGTTGTACCCTCATTACTGAGTATGCTGGGCTTCAATCAAGTGGTCTTGCAATATTGTTCCTTGCTAAATCCAGACCTGTTGGGGCCACCAAATACAGGTGTTGTTAAAGGAAGCGAGCAGAACTAATCACTGTGGTTCTCCCTTAAAAACTCTGATGCCTTCTGCAGTGTCTCAGATAATCAGCTTCCTTCTGTTCACAAGCAAAACATCTTCCTCCAATGGTCTGCTGAAACAAGTCAGAAAATGCATTGAGGCAGGGCTCGACAATAAGGAGTGCCCAATAACTCGGGTCCAGTGTGAAAGACGCTCGCGCCACTGCCGCGTCATCACGGAAGTTTATCATTTGGACGCGACAGAGGCCGCTCCCACGATAATTGATTGACATGAAAGTTTTACCTCAGAAAAGCTGTAACAGTCCGCCGCCTTTGCTTTGATGCCGGAGCAGGGATGTAATTTAGACAAGAATATCTCCGATTGAGCGAGTGATGTGTTGTGTTGCTGGATGTAATAATGAACATAATGGTCGTCACTTACTCACGACATCTGAGCTGCTGAAGATGCAGTGGATTACATTTGTTTGTGAAGGGAATGCACCTCCCGATCTACATATACCCATCTATGTTTGCGCGAATCATTCGTGATCCAGCTTCACTTACAGCAGAAGTGAGTATAAGGGTTGTTTTATGAATCTTTGAGATTGTCTTTCCTAATAATGTGCGAGTTAGCAAGTTCAATGGCTAAACGCGGCTAAATGCAGCTAAAGTAAACATGCTCGTCACTCCACAGAGAGAAGAGAGGGGCGGGGCGAGCAGAGCTTATCAACATTTAAAGCAGCCTTGACCAGAATGAGATGATTTTTGGAGAGCTGATTTTGGCAAGGTAAGGATGTTGTTTTACACA
Organism: Labeo catla; assembly: GCA_012976165.1. Classification (NCBI taxonomy): domain Eukaryota; kingdom Metazoa; phylum Chordata; class Actinopteri; order Cypriniformes; family Cyprinidae; genus Labeo; species Labeo catla. The sequence continues at coordinate 897,316 of VONZ01000081.1, forward strand.
ACCATTAAGACCCTGAAAAATCATATAAACTTCTGGAAAATGGGCATCCGATGACCCCTTTAAGCTTGTTAATTAAGAATTTTTAAGGATCACAAAGAGACGGACAAATAGCCTACAAAAGTATGTCAAAATACTCATCTTTAGGATTAGTTTTGTAGCTTTAACAATGATCAATTCATACTTAATTAATACAGTGGAGTAGGCTACAGATGAACCGATCGACCAGACATATTTCAATTTCAGTCTCTGTTCTGCAATAATTTTTCAAAACGTCATGTGTGTGGAAATATTACGAACTCTTTAAACATTCGTTAGCAGAGGTCAGAGATGCTGAAGATGAACGCAAAGAGAAAAAAAATACTGTAGCAGGCAGAGTAAGATCATGGTTCACAATGCACGAAATATTGGAAATATTATCCAAAATATTGAAATATGGGGTTTATATGAATGCATCTCTGAGGGGAACTGTATTAACCCTTAAAGACCTAGGACATTTTCGGGGCACCTGACATGCCTGCAATTTTCTTTGTTTTTTCAGACAAGTGCTATATATCATTGTAAACAGGAGAAATTGAAGTTTCAGTCTAGCTAATTTAAAGAAACAATTTTTCTTTTGTCTTCTCTAAGAATGAATGAATTTCCAAAATTTTAAGAAAATCGCAAGCAACAATTGGAGGTTTTTTACTGTGCACTCAAACCGAAACTCATGAAGTTTGGATTTTTTTCTTTAGAAAGTTGTATTTGGGTGGTTTACACTTCAAAATAAAATTTCATCTACATATAACATTCCCCAAGCAAGTTATAGCCATTTATTACAATATTGGTTATAGGCGCTTTTCAGTAAAAAAGACGTCTATTTAGTCTATTGACAATATAGATGTGTTCAAAATTGTTTAGCAAGTAAAGTAAATGGAAACAGTATTATGTAAAAAGTAAACACAAGTAAAAAAAAAAAAAATTAAAAAAATAAAAGGTAATAAAAGGAGTTTTTTGTTTTTCAGAGAAATCTATTTTCAGAGTATGAACAACAAACGCAAACAGTGCAGCAAGTAGTGAAAACAACGCACAAGACCATTGTGCAACAAATATACAAACAGTGCAAATGATTCACAAACTACACACAAAATGAGAGAAAATATACAGAGTGCAACAGAAAAAAATTGTGCAAATGATCTTTATAAACTATATGATAAGAATTACCATAATATAACAGTCAAATGGATCGATCCACTGGCTGTATTCGCGTTTTATCGGACAGCGCATAGCGACGTGAAAACAAATTCCAGCGCATTATCGGATATGTACTGCTGTTTCCTCCTTGCTTTTGTTTTGTTATGTGTCAAAGTGGTCTGTTGTGTGTTTTTCTATGCTTTTTCAGAGAGTGCTGTCATGCAAATGTGCTATTTTGTGTTTGTTTTCATGCACGCACGACATACTTTACTTTCACTTTGAGTTTGTTCAAATTTCCAAAGAAACATGCTAATTGGTGGTTCAAAAAACCAAAAACTATGTTTATTGGTTGAATAGATGACAGTTTGAACCAATCTGGGCACAGGGGTGGGACTAAGCATCAACAATCGTTCCTGCTTGGCTGAGAGGAACGAAATGCATTGGTTTCCTCTGACGAATCAATGCGATCAAAAAATGTTGATGTAATCACGTTCACTAAGGAGCCTCTGAATATCCAAATGAGACAAACGTGATACCGGAAAAAAGCGGAAGATCTCAGCTTTGTGGTACTTTTTAAATCATTCAGATTGGACGAGCGGTTCAAAAGTTATTAGATATTTATTAACAATAGTTATTTTTAGTCTCGGTCTTTGAGGGTTAAGAAAAGTTTACGTGGCGTTTTCTTTTCATTTGCCCATGTATGATGCATTTAAAGTAGCGTTCATAAGCACGGCGCTGCTTTGTTTACAGCGGTAACCATAGAAACGTAATCTCACTGTTATTCCATAAACGCTGTTTTTCTGTAAAGCATCTTTTCGTTTGTAATAAAATATTAATAAAACAATCTTTGAACTTTTTTATCACACCAAGAATTAAGGAATTACAAATGAGAACCTCCTACCCATGCTGGAGGAAATGTAGTGTAGAAAAAGCCCATCATACACATATATTGGCACACTGTAAAATCTACCCAGATAGCACACGTACGTCTGCAAGATGTCTGTTAAAGATCTCTTGATCTGGAAAGCATCCGCTGTGTACAAACGTCTGGCAGACATCTGTAAGATGTCAGTTTTACATACATTCTAAATCATAAACATCTTAAAGACATCTAATAGATGTCTATTTGACATCTAATAGGAAACGTCCAATAGACGTATTGCAGATGAGCAAACTACGTCTTGCAGATGTCTTACAGATGTAAATGCAGACGTCAAATAGACGTCTCTGAGATGTACGTGTGCTATCAGGGTAATTAGTTGGGCTTACTTTAAAAAATCATGCAAACCGATTGCCTTAAAAAAACTAAGTGAAATAGGAATAGTATGTTGTACTGACAAATGCTTAGTATAGTTTACTTACACAAGAGTTCTAGTAACTAAAAAAGAACTGTAGGGGGTACTTGATCCTTTAGGTTTACTCTTGACTTAGTATAGCTACTCACTCACTCCCAGAGTGCACTGCGGCATGAATAAATTATGCAATTGCTAAGTTTTACTGTTGTTGTTTTTATTTGCTAATTTTATTTACTGTCTTGTGTCACTAGTAGCACAACAAAAAGAGAAAATAAAATGGTTATTGACACAATTAATAAAAGTAAATAAAATTGAATTGTTACTATTGTTGTGATTCATGTTCCGAACATTGAAGTCTGTCTGTGACTTGAGCACATTGCCACAAATATTAAAGGATTATCTTAACCTAATTAAGATGAAATTGTAAAAGATCATTTATAAATACAAAAAAAAGACATTACCTAATTATTTAATCAGAAGAATAAGAAGGTTAACTCCTAAAAGTAATCCACTTATTATTGTTTTTCCTTTGAAATCAAAAATTGATTTCATGTTACATTGCTGCATCAATAAGAAAAAAAATTATAATGAGATAAACAAAGTTCCAAGTGCCCAACCAAAGGGAACATCAATCACTAGAATGGTAAGTCACTAGAATGGTAAAACAAAAAACAAAAAAAAAAACAAACACACACACACACACACAAACATCATTTTACAAAAATCAACATCAATTTATGAAGTCAGCTTGATGTTCTCTCAAATATTTCAGTTTTATTAAAACAACATTTAAGATGACTTTGGATAACTGGTGAAAAATAACTGCAGATTAAGAATTGCCTCACCTCAAAAACGTCTCAGGTTACGTATGTAACCCTGGTTCCCTGAGAAGGGAACGAGACACTGCGTCCTCTAGGGGGCGCTAGGGGGAACGCCGTCAGCGTGACCCGTGTCTGAAGTCTACATACAAAACAACAACAAAGTTGGCCGGCGACAGCCTATGACGTCACTGCCGGCGCGACTCGTCGCTGCCGGCGCGTCACTACCGGTGCGACCACAGTATAAGAGGACACCGGTAGAGCAGGACGGCCGCTTCTTCGTCTGAAGCTCACATCCTGAAGCATGGCCCCGAGCCTAGAGGACGCAGTGTCTCGTTCCCTTCTCAGGGAACCAGGGTTACATACGTAACCTGAGACGTTCCCTTTCGAGGAACTCGAACTGCGTCCTCTAGGGGGCGCTAGGGGGAACGGTTATACCCACGCTGCCATGCTGAGGGGAGTGCCTGACTTCCGGAGAGACAGGCACTAAGTACCAACTCCCTAGGCCTTAAGGGAGTCGCCCCTAGGATAAAGTGACGGCTGTCAGTGACATATCCCCTACGGCCAGAGCTTAGGCTGCATACCCAACTTACCTGTAGGGCAGATATCGGCCCGGGGTAGAGCCCAAGCTTGGAAACAAAGTATTCCTTTAAGGGGATACGGCCAGAAGCCTAGGATACCCAGGTTGGCCTGTCACACGGGAGCTACTGCAGCCCTGCACGACTCCCTCAGAAGTCGTACACAGAACGCAAGTGGTAACTCCCTGCTCAACCCGGTTGAGCGAGCATAAAATGCGCACCGGAACTAGGGCGCGTAAAAACCGTTCTTTTAGCCTGGCAGAAGCTCTGGAGATGGACCCGAGACGACCGGGTTTTAGACCACCTCGAGAAAGGGTACGGGCAATAGCGCGTGAATCCCTACCATAAAGGATTTTAGAATGGACGCAGAACACCGGTGCCTTCCATACCACAGCGTGGATTTTAGAAAAGTGCCCAAAGATTAACGTGTGCACTTACCATATACATAGATTTGAGAAAGCGCCCACAAACGTGTGGGCCTACCATAAAAATGGATTTAGACGTACCGTTGAGAAACAGTGGAATAAGAAGACCCTCAGGGTGAGGGGAGCACTGCCGGCTTAACAAGGCTCTAAGGGGAAGGCAGTAGGGGCGCATCTAGCCGCCCAATTAGGTAAAGCTCAAAGCAAAACCCTCAGGAGAGGGGAGCACCAAAAATGCCAAGCAGATAGAGGCCGCGGCTATCTATCCACTAAAACTGCCAGGAGCCGATACACTTAGCCACACTAGGATAAGGCAGTGTATCGTGACAGGCTTCTACTCCCATGGACAGGAGGAGCCACCGATCCCCCCAGGGGGACGAGCTCAGAGACCCTTTCCGTAGAAAGGGGAGCATCACCGCGCCCTGTACAGAAGCCTTGGATGAGATCTGACCCGCGAAAGTTCCCTTTGGCCTGGGGAAGGCAGTAAGGGCGAACCTCAGTTGCCCAATGGGGCAGCGCTCAGGTAAACCCTCGATGGGAGGGGAGCACCCTCTGCAGTAGCCGCAGCTAACTGTCTAATAATACTGCCCTGATAGCTGATATACGTACCAAGAAAGGTAGTGTATCGAGACCGGGTTCCACTTCCGAGACACGGGAGGGACACCTGATCTCTCCAAGGGAGACGAGCTCTAGCAAAAACCCTTTCCGCAGAAAGGGGAGCATCGTCGCACCCTCCCAGGAAGAGATACGGGGATCAGAAATGACGGGGAGCCACCTCTACAAGACTGCACAGAAAGCAGTCACATCCCCAGCCCTCAGGATGTTCTGTGGGTAACCTCTCAAGGGGCATAAGCCCTTCTTACCCCACACAGACCTATGCTTACCTCCTCGATGGAAAGCATGGGCCCTGCTCTACCAAGACCCGCAGAGCCTTGGGACCAAGGGCCGAGAATAGCTGAAGGCTCCTCGGAGCACTCAGAGGGTTTCCACAGAAACAACTCTGACTTGAGAAACAGTGAAATAGCGTGACCAAGCCCACTCCTCGGAGGGGCGACCGCTAGATCACCAGATGGCATAGGTAGGAGGTCTGTGTGAAGGGGGAAACCCCGCAACCGAAGCCCCTCAGGGCGGGACGAAGACAGAGGGTCTCAGCCCGGTGGTCAATGTGTCTATCCAAAATGTCCAGGAGCTCCCTGTGAAAAGAGATTCTGAAGAGCTTACCCAGACGCAGGACCGAAGTCCTAGTTTTTCTCAGTGCTGTAAAGGGAACCTGAAAGCTTCCTATTCGAAAACGGGAGGCAGACCCAGGCAAGCAGCCCATAACCATGATTGAAGATCAGAGGGGGGTGCTCGAAGAGGACCTACCAAGGAAGGCACAAAAACAGGACCCAATTGTATACAGCATGGTAGACACATTAAACATGAGTCGTACTCACCCCACCATGGTTCCTGCGCATAACTCCAGAAGACTCAGAAGATCCTTCTGAGAAACCATCCAGACCATTACTTTGACCTGACAGGGGAGATTAAGAAGAGACTGGTTATAGGGGAGTAGACCATACAGCAAATATAAAAAATGGGCTGTCTACCCCGCTTTCATTTTTTGTAGGGGAAGACAGCACTCACCTGGTTACCTTAAAGAGATAACTTATTAGGAAACCTAAAAAGGGGGGCGACCACCGAGCTAGAAATATGATTCCTAGAGACATGAAAAATGGATCGAACTCACCCATCCATGGTTCCCGTCGCATCAAACTGTGAGAAGAGGCCGAAAGGCCGAGCCAGACCATCAGTAAAGGTTGCTTTTTAACAAAAAAAGCCAACCTAAAACATCATAGGTCCGGCGGGGGTGCGCAGGAAAAAGTACCACCAAACCTCAGTCAGGTGGAGAGACTAATATTAGGGGGAATTAAGAGGAGGGAGACAGGAGCCCCCAAAGGAAGATAAGCAGAAGCTATCTTCTACTCTGACCCCGGCGAGCACGCTGTCTCGTCTGGATCACTTCCCTCAGGTCCTGTCTACCTCCTCTAGACCCACGCTTTCTCCCGGAACCACCCGCAGGTGGGGGAGGGGCGCGAGTGGCCACACTAGTCTTCTGGGCCTGTCTTCGTCCCTCGGAACGAGACGGGCCAGGACCCCCATACTGTTCGGGCTCAGATCTGGACCTTCGTGGAATGAAGGTTTTGAAGGCCGCTGAGCGCGCTCTCGCCTCCCTGAACTTCTCAACCACCGTCTCAACGGAGGTACCAAAAAGTTCGGAAGGCGAGACTGGTGCGTCGAGAAGAAAGCCCCTCTCTTTCTTCCCGAGGTCAGCCAAGTTCACCCACAGATGTCTCTCCGTAACCACCATGGCCCCCATAGACCTGCCCATGGCAGTGGCGGCCTGCTTGGTGGCACGGAGAGCGAGATCTGTGGTGCGGCGCAGCTCAGCAACCTCGTCCGGGGAAAGACCCTGACCCTTATCCAGATCTTTCAGCAAGTCAGCCTGGTAGGCTTGAAGCACCGCCATAGTGTGCAACGCACCCACAGCCTGACCTGCTGCTGCATACGCCCTGCCATTCAAACGAGATGTTACTTGAAGGGGAATGGATGGCAGGGAGGGAGTCTTTAGGGAAGATGCCTTTCCTACAGAGAGATAGCTGGCCAGCGTCTCTTCTACAGGCGGCATCCTCTGATAGCCGTGCTCACGCATCCCCTCAATATTCGCATAATTAGAGTGCGGAAAATTATGGATGCGTGAGGAAAACGGCCTCCTCCATACCTTCTCGATCTCCGTATGCAGATCGGGAAGGAATGGAAGACTCACCTGGGCTGGGAGGTTATGATCAGAAAGATAGCGCTCATCGAGACGACCCCGAGGCGCCACCTCTCTGGCTCGCTTCCACGGCAAGTCAAGCCTTACCGTGGCGCGATCCATAACCTCCAGCAGCTCCTCGTATGCAGGGCAGGAGATTAGAAATGGTTCAGCCTCAGCTTCTTCACCTTCCAACATGTCCTGCTCTTCTTGGGAAGGACCCAACAGAGCACTAGCTGCTGGATCGGATGATGTAAGAGAAACAACATCATCGTCAGCCAGCAGTCCCTTTTTTAGCTCGTCAGCGAGGTCCACCTGGGATCCCCACGAGCTCATTTTTCTCCGTGCCTCGGCAGCGGAGGGTCCTGAGCCGCGGGGAACAGGTGGCTGTCCCTCTTCCCTCGAGAAGAGAGACAGACGAGAACGGAGCTTTCTCATTGGAAAAAGCTCACAGTGCACGCAGACTGCCCCCTCGAGGACGTCGCGTGCATGCTCCTCGCCTAAACAAAAGATGCAAAGATCGTGCGTGTCATCGGGTGTCAAATAACGAGGACACGGATCCACGCACTTTCTAAACGCCTTACTAGTTCTAGCCATTATTTTTCCAAAGAAAAAGGGGTCTCTTACCGTTTTGCTGCACACTCCAGACAAAGAGTCAATGAAGACGAAGAAGAGGCCGTCCTGCTCTACCGGTGTCCTTTTATACTGTGGTCGCACCGGTAGTGACGCGCCGGCAGCGACGAGTCGCGCCGGCAGTGACGTCATAGGCTGTCGCCGGCCAACTTTGTTGTTGTTTTGTATGTAGACTTCAGACACGGGTCACGCTGACGGCGTTCCCCCTAGCGCCCCCTAGAGGACGCAGTTCGAGTTCCTCGAAAGGGAACTTATTAGTGCACTGCTGCCTCTCACTGGTTTATTTATGTCATTGGTTCCTTTGTGGCTACTTGAATATTTTAAGTAAGCGTCACTCAAAGTAGTAAGTAAATTGTTTTACTTCCCTTGAAAGTAGCTGTAACTTGCTAAAACCTAGTAAGTATAGCATCTAAGTAAAGATAACTAATTATATCTAAGTAAGGTAAACTATTGGATTTTACAGTGCATTGTTCAAAAATGCATAGTTTTTGGTAGGTCGTACGGTCTACTATTAATAATATTTTCACTCTAAATATACTAAAACCATTTTATGTTCTTTACTTGGGAGACATCCCAGATGAGGTTGGGAGAGAGGATAAATATTTATTTAAAATTGTATTGGCAACAAGTAAAAAGGCGATAACCCGGAAATGGTACAAGGAAGACCACCTACGAGAGAAGACTGGTTCCAAATAGTAACAGAGGTTAGAGAAATGGAAAGACTCAAATATATACACTACGGCTGCAAATGCAAATCTTCGAGAATAAATGGAGGAAATGGTTAACAAGTTCCTTTGTGGTCTAGATGTTTGCATTTGTAAATGTATTGATATAGTGTATACGCATAAACTGTATGAACTGTTTATATGACAATCTTTTGTTATTCCTGAAAGTTAATATGTAATGCGTGGCAACCTTCATTATTTCAACGTATTTATTTTATTATTTGTTGAATTATTTACTTTTTACTTTACTTTTTACTACTTTTATTTACTTTACTTTTATTTACTTTACTTCTTTTTTGTTATGTATAGTGTTTTTCTGTTCTTATCTAAAAAAAACAAACAAACAAAAAAAAAAAACAATAAAAAATAAGTATTTAAAAAATAAATAAAAAATCATTTTTGAACAAACAAATAATATTTGAATTTTAGTTAGGCTAGTAGGTTTAGGTGTGGCATCGAAATTAGAATTGAGAATTGTACAATTTTAATTGGTATGTAAAAGTTTGATGTCATATAAGCTTATTTATTAAAATAAAAGATAACATGAGTCAAAAACAATGGTAACAGCAACTATATAACTTTTTTTGTGCAGGGCCAGTGAAAATTTTGACCGGGCAAGTAAAAATTTGAACCACTGGCCCATTCTTAGCATTGAGCCCTGACTGAGGTTGGAAATATTTGCCAACTGATCATCTTGCAGGGTGGAAAAAAGTTTCCTTTGGTGGGTTGAAATAAACATCAGTCTAGCTAATGTTCTGTCATCTTCTGCTAAAGTATTATTATTACATTATGTGGGAACTTTGACTCTTTTATTTGCTTAAAATGTTTTGACAAACAACAATTACACTTTGTGCCTTAGTCTTGACAAGTGATATTCATGTTATTGTTCACGGCTTGTTTCTAGCGTTGGATCGGTGTGTAGGCTGAACAAACGAATTTAGGGCTATAGATGGGGTGGGAGTTGCGTGATGTGCTCATCACCAAAGCACTACTGGATGAAGATATAAAACTACGATATGGAGTGCAACAGTTCGATTCTGGAGATAAAAATCCCATTTGTTTATTTTATTTCAACGTATTCTTTAAATAATCAAATTGGTGAAAAACCACATTACCCATGATTCTGCAGAGAGTTCTCCAAAAGAAAACTCCCAAGAAATGTCCCACCCACTGCAACGAAGCACTAAATTGTGTATGATTAGTTTCCATAGACACTCACAAATGTCTTCAGTAACCTATGTATATGAAGAGTTCAGATGCAAAACCAGCAAAAAGCCATTTTGGTCAAAAATGAGATAATGACACTGAGTGAATGCTCCTCACACATAGTATATGTCCATCAAATACTTTTACTTCAAACTCGCTAAATTCCAGCCCAATCAGAAGTACCAGTACTTAAATAGAAACTTACAAAGTAGCCAGAAAGAAATGCTCATTTTAAAGAAAAATGTCAGATGGATTTAGAGGCTTTTGCATCTGAACTCTTCATATGCATAATATGCACATATTCTAAGAGAAGTAAAATACATCGTTTCTATGTATATAATCAACATTTTTAAATTAACAGTTTTAACATTTTTAATTTGATAATATCATTCTCAATTCTTCATGGTATTGTAGTTCTTCCTCTTGACTCTACAATTCTACAATTATAGATATAGGTCAGCCTAGGTGCAAGGTTTTAAAAAGAAGCTTTTGGTATTCAGTAGATGTATCACTAACTGATGGGCTATATTTATGTATCTTTAGAACAGACTAATGACTGCTAATGTACTGCTAATAAAATGCTGATGTAACAGACCGCTCCCTACTACATATTACACTCTGTTTTTATTCAAAGGTAATATGTGACCCAATTTTGAAAGCAGAATAAATAAGCTTTCCACTGATGTATGGTTTGTTAGGATATGACAATATTTGGCCAAGATATAACTATTTAAATATCTGGAATCTGAGGGTTGTTCAAATGAAGTTCTTAGCAATGCATGTTAATAATCAAAAATCATGGAACATGATCTTTACTTAAATTTTGACCCATACAATGTATGTTTGGCTATTGCTACAAATATATGCCCGTGCTACTTAAAGCTGGTTTTGTGGTCCAGGGTCACATTTAGCAATTTTGCATTTACCAGTTCTGTCTAAAGATGCCCTCAATGTTGCCAGTCCAATACAACAATAATTCATGAAATAAAATTCTTCAAGAGATGAACCATTGGAAACTAGTCAACCAGGAGATATGCCAACAACCCTAACCACCACCACCCAGCACATACATTGCACTTTCGAGTTATTTTCATTTTTTGACATTAAAAATGCTCGTGTATGTGGGTGGTCATGTGACACTGGATACGTCATATATGATGCGAGAGGAGAAGAGCATCTCATTCCCTACAAACCTGCAAACCTAGAGACAGAGCGCCTGAACTCTCACTCACTCGTCAGCCTGCGGTGGAGCAGGATCACTGCGAGATCATCTCATCTGTTCATACAGTGAGGAACACCTGCGCGAACTATGTGAAGGTAAAACTGCATTTCTCAACTCTACCAACCTGATGCATTTCATCTTTTGTTAATTAACTTGCAGCCCCATTATAACGCTTGGGGAAACTGTTTGACACCGCTTATTTCGGCACAAACAGAAAAGTTAGTTTTTAATCTACAATGCGTTTCGCAGTGCAGTACGTTTAAGCGCTATTAAATATTAAAAACCGTAACATTACAGTAAATATATCGAAGTGAAGTTCTCCGTGACTCACATGCTGCGCTATGTACTGAATCTAAAAACGGAATTGAACTTCTTTTGTGATTTGATGTCGAATAATGATTCAAAACACACTGTTACGTGCACACAGGTGATAGTGTAAATTGCAGTTAAATATTTGCATTCATATGCACTACTAGACTATCCTTAAATGTTATTTGTTATTATTATATTCTGAGTTTATAATACATTCCCATTTCTAACTATAAATCATATATATTTACTTTTAATTTACATTCAAATTCATATATGAGACTTAAAAAAAAAGCTTTTTTCCATACCAATATAAAGTTGTGTCCAAGTTGCCTGCTGTTATAACTGTAGTCCTGTGTTTTAGGTTGAGTCTGTCAGCTGCAGGCATCAATTATTCAAAGCCCGTCTCTTAGAGTAATAATCCCTAGGTGCCCATCCATGCAAGAAAAACAACAAGCGCAAAATACAAGAGCCGTATGATGGCTCGTGTGAGAGGGCATTTATTTCTGTGCTCAGTGAAGCATCGATTGAGCTTTTGAGAGCTCAATATTCTCTGTAATCTTGGAATGATGAGGATCCATATGCCTCAGTCAGTCTTATTTGAACAAACATTCTCTCAATTTCATCCAATAGGTTTCCTTTAGAGCATCTTTGATCATGCTGTTCCCTGCCTCAAAGTCCGATGTTAAATCTGTTCTGGACGGAGTGGCAGAAACCACGTTCAGAACCATCACTTCTGGACTGCAGTACATCGGTTCGAACGACGTCGGCTACGACGACCACATCATCGACGGCGACTTCGGCAAGAGCGGATACCCACTGCCGAAGCCGTTCGCAGCCTACCGCAGAAGCTCGTTCGCAGATAAAGTGGGACCGGATGAGGAGCTCATCGTGAAAGGTATCCCCTTTTACCCCACTAACAGCTCTGATGTGTTTGGGAACTTTAGCCTCGGAGATGAAGGCAGCAGCCTGCAGTGCGGGGAGAACTTTATGGACATGGAGTGTTTCATGATACTGACTCCTAGTCAGCAGCTCGCCATAGCGGTGTTGTCTCTCACGCTGGGGACTTTTACGGTATTAGAGAACCTCGTGGTCCTGTGCGTGATACTGCAGTCACGCACCCTGCGTTGCAGGCCCTCGTACCACTTCATTGGTAGCTTGGCCATCGCAGACCTGCTGGGCAGCGTGATCTTTGTCTACAGCTTCTTGGACTTCCACGTCTTTCACCGGAAAGACAGCCCGAACGTGTTTCTGTTCAAGTTAGGGGGCGTGACGGCCTCGTTCACCGCGTCCGTGGGAAGCCTGTTCCTCACCGCCATCGACCGGTACGTCTCTATCCACCGTCCGCTGGCGTACAGGCGTATCGTGACGCGCACCAAAGCGGTGATCGCCTTCTGCATGATGTGGGCGATCTCCATTATCATCGCCGTGCTGCCGCTGCTGGGCTGGAACTGCAAGCGGCTCAACTCAGTTTGCTCCGACATCTTTCCGCTCATCGACGAGAACTACCTGATGTTCTGGATTGGTGTGACCAGCGTTCTGGTCATCTTCATTATCTACGCTTACATGTACATCCTTTGGAAGGCCCACCACCACGCGGTGAGGATGCTGAGGCGCACGTCTCAGAAGAGCCTGGTCGTCCACTCCTCTGACGGTACGAAGGTCCAGGCCCCCAGGCCGGATCAGACTCGCATGGACATCCGCTTGGCCAAAACGCTGGTTCTGATCCTGGTGGTGTTGGTGATCTGCTGGGGGCCTCTTCTGGCCATCATGGTGTACGATCTGTTCTGGCGGATGGACGACAACATTAAGACAGTGTTTGCGTTCTGTAGTATGCTCACCCTGCTCAACTCCACCGTTAACCCAATAATCTATGCTCTCAGGAGTAAAGACCTGCGGAGGGCCTTCCTCGCCACCTGCCAGGGCTGCAGGAGCACCTCCAGCACGTCCTTGCAGCTGGACAACAGCCTGGAGTCAGATTGTCAGAGGCATCATCACATCGCCGCCAACCGTGCAGCCGAGAGCTGCGTGAAGACCACTGTGAAAATAGCCAAATTGACAATGTCCGTCTCAGCGGAGACGTCGGCCGAAGCTGTTTGATTGTACCGCAGGGCAGAACGGGTGTCGTTCGGATGCACCGCATCTTAAAAGAATGTCTGTTTATGGAAAGTTACATGCAAGTATCCATGCATAAAGTTCAAAACACAAAGCTGCTTAAGTTACCACTGGTTTGATGAAGTGTTTACTATGACATTTCATCACTTAAGTGCCAAATTTGATTTTTTTTGTGTGTGTGTCTCAGAAGTAAGAGGTTCTCACCCAGTAAATGAATTTGTTGGGGCTTTTTTGTTGTTGTTGTCATTGTTTGCCCTTATATTTAAGTGTAACGTGTGGATGTTGTGCGTGCTTTATGAAAGTTTACTATATTTTTATACTTTGAATTTTTGGTTTTTGAACAATGATATCTTCTCACATGGGAATAAGGGGCTAATGATCTTTTTAATAAAACCATGTAAGTATGAATTAAAAAAAAAGATATATATATACATTGGTATCTATGTAAATATGTGTAGAACTCTGTGGTGATGTAGTGTATCCAACATCATCGTGATAAACGACAAAAGATAAGAGTCTCTCTGTTTTTGAGATGTCTTGTTTTGCCAATGAAATAAATGTTATGAAATTTAAAGTATTATAAGTGGAGCAAGTTCTGTCGCTCCTCAAGTACATGAATAATGAAAGCAAGAGGGCATTTGTTTTGTTTGGTTAACAAATGTATTGAATATCTGGTCCGTTACATGATGCTTTAGTGTTATTGTTGTGAGGATCCAAAAAAAAACAGGACTTTTTTCAACTATTTTTTTTTACAAGATGGCCTGTAATTGTGGTTTATCGTCACAGATAATACAGTGACTGAAATAACTGTGTTGGATTTTAATTTTGTTATTCTGCTGATGTATTTCTCTGAGATGTAAAGTAAAATTCATTTTACAATATGCACAAAGCCCAGAGGAAAGTTTGAATTCTTAAAATAAATTTTTGTTCTTAAAAATTTGTATTTATCATGTAGTTAATTAACAAACAATTGAAATGTACATATCATGATTGTTTAGTAATATTCCTTAAACCGTGATATGGTGTGGTGGTGCTTTCTGTTTGCACTGTTCAAAAGTATAGGTACATTTTAACTACCTTTACCTGAAATGTATCTACTTAAGTATTGAAGCTTACAAATCATAAAATGTCACAGTGGCTTTTGTCCCAAAGTAGTTCTTGAAAGTCTGTCTCGAAGTGATGTCTTAAAATACAGAAGCTGCTTGCACACTTATGTATCACAGTTTAGTCCATTTCAAGTTTTTGTTTTTTTAATAAAGTCAGTACTGACCTAAACTGTGTATTGGGATACTTTTATTTAAAACTGCATATCACCTTGTCAAATCATAATGGAGTCAGACCCTGGTCATGTTGCACATATTGGTATTGTCTCTTGGTTCCCTCTAGTGGACAGTTACAGTTTCATAGGTAAAAGAGTCCCTTTCTAGAACAGAAAGCAATAAGTAACATTAGAGGCAATTTTATCCCATGTTAAGTAAAGATGTTAGAGTTATGATCACAAAATGATCGCTGATTACTTGATTTGGATCTGCACATCATCCCACTGGAACAGCATTTACAAAAATAAATAAAAATTTATTTTAAACCATTATTTCAGTCCACATTCAGTGGAATCTGAGAGCTATATCAAATAATGTTTTGATATAGCAAGTAAACACATGGCATATTAATCTCAAAACTTCAGGCCATGTAACAGCAGGGTGTCGTTGGCTGCATGGCCAGTGATTGTGCACGACGCCGGAGGACATACTAAACACTTCATTAGAAAAACTCGTAGCTTGATGCTTAATGTACCAGAACAAGCAGCCGGCAGAACAAAATTTCTCTCACGCTTGTCATAAACACAATCCCCTGCCACTATCTGCAAAGGAATTACACGATAACCCGAGGTAAAAGATAATATTTTTACATTAAGCAATATTTCGCTCTCATTTTTCAGAAATCCACTATAAGAAATCGGCGAAACGCATGTTCAGATTAACAACTCAGGAACACAATTTCTGTCAAACCTTAATAGTCTACAAGCATTATAGGAAACGTGGTTTCTATGTACTGAAACGGTCCTGAGACAGTCCAAGTCATAAATAATGTTTATGTATAAAAAGTTAGCTGAGAAGTTTTACAATAAGCTTTTCACCTTGGAGAAATAGCTCTGGTAAAAGGTAAACATAAAAATATTATCTATCTCATGGTGTTGTTGCTTTGACAATAGATATATCTACTTTTAGCATTAATGACAAGTAAAGTGTTAGAGAAAGCTGGCAGTCCCTAATAATATAATATCTAAAATATGTAATATCTCTGGAGAATTCAGAGAGACAAGACAGGACCGTTTTAATTTATTTTTACTCTGGAGGTTATGGGTTGTGGCTAGAAGGGATACAGCTATGGCTGTATTTGCTACCATTAGAGTGTGTTTTATTAATGTCGACTCCCACCCCAACCCTAAACCTACCCCTTAAAATAATGCAAATACAGTAATTATTGTTGCTCATTGTGACAACCCTGCTGAAAAAAAAATAACAGAAACCATCACAGAATTTATAATGGTTTTACTGGTTGTAATGGGACTTCTGGATTGTTTTAATGAAAACTGTAAAGGGCCCTGTGTGCATTTCTACTGCCAGCTCTCTATTGATGGCCTGTTTAAACCACTACATTCTAATGAAATATGTCCCAAAACACACTACAGAAAACCATTTTTTAATGGTTTTAATGGTTAAACGCTTATGGTTTGTAATGTTTGTGATAGTATTGTAGTGGAAAACAGAATTTCTGTTATGGTTTCTATTGTTTTTTTATTGATCAACGCAATATTGATGTGCGCATGCCTGGTAAGACCTGGTGGCCGTAGCTTTATTCCTTCTAGCCTTAACCGAGGTTATGGTCTGTCCCAAGGTGCAGTAAAAAGGATGGCTAATAGCATTTTCCAAAAACTCTAATTCCAATTCCAAAAATTGCTCCATATTCCTATGACATGATAAATATTACCACAAATATGATTCATTTATTAAATTAACTGTGTGTTTCAGGTTTTTATTCTGTTAGATTTTAATAGAACTGAATTAAAATAATTTTAACTAGTGTTGCAGCGCCATTAGAGGTTTGCTGAGGCCCCCTTGTGTGGTTATTGCGAATCACTGCTATACAGAATCTTTTTAAACAAGTCTGAAATCCTATGTTCTTTGTTGAAAAAAAGAAAGACAGAAAGAACGAAAGAAAGAGAGAAAGAAAGAAAGAAATAAACTATTATATATACGTAAAAAAGCTATCATTTATCACTGTAATCAAAGGTCATATAATAACTTTAGAAGTGTCAGTGATAAATTATATATATTTCCTTTTATGCATGGGCAATGCATAAATTTAACATGAACCAACATTTTGTACCAAACTTCCTAGCCTATGCTAACAAAAGTTAATTTAGGCTAAATCTGCAACCTTGCTACTAAACTTACCACGTATTTCTATTTTATACTAAATTTTAAGGATTTTCTATTACATGTTATATATTATGAAAAAATATGTTTCATTACACAAATCAGGGTTTTTATCTAATCGAACACCAAACTTAAATTTTGGTAACAGCAAATTGTGTAAAAGAGCTTATATTTAGTGAGGTGGAGAAACCGCATTTTTGAAGCAAGCACTACCATTTTCTTACCATTTGTTGAACAGAGCTCAAATAGTGAGAAATGGTGGTGAATTTTTCCATGAAAAGAGAGATATCATGACTGTGGAAATGTGACGTGTCTCACGAGTTACGTTAGATGTTTTATGGCTTGAACCTGAGCAGGTAAACGCGGGAATCACAGCGATTATGAATGTTCACTTTTGGATTACTATTAGACTACCCTTACGAAAATTAACCATACATTTTTTTACGAAAAAAAACACAAAACAACAAAAAAAAGAAAACAAAACAAAACAAAACAAACAAACAAACAAACAAAAAACACTATACTATTATAGTTAAACCGATGTAGTATAGTAAAATCCGATTTAGTAATTTTCTTTTCAAATATGTACAATGGCAACTTAACTAACCTTATTTTCATTGGCTGTGAGTCAGAGGCCGGACTTTTATTTTGAAACGTTGTTTCGGATGCAGCCTTCATGTTAAACCCGGTAGTGCAGCTCTCGTAATGATCAGTAATCTGATCATGTGAAACAATCAGCTGAATGATCAAAACATTTGTGTTAGGATGTGTTGACATGTTTTTAGAGTTTATGTCAGACCTGCGCTTCGTCTGTAAGGTGAGAGAATTAAAACATCGCACTTAAACTGTCATTTAAGAGCAAACGTTTTAGTGTTATTTACATTGTTTACACATCTGCAGGTTAAGCTGATCAGACTATCATCGTCCACTGCTATTTAACATCTAACACAATTCTAAAACTATTCGACATTAACAAAAAAAAATTAAGGTACCAGTTACTTTGAGGTACTTTGGAGGTTCATGTCAATACCATGTGAATATGATAATACTTATCTTTTCTACGTGTTAGTGTACGTATGTAAAATGTATATAAGTATATTACTATGGTATTACTCTGTTTAGCAAATGGTAATATCATGATTGTTTTGGAATTGTACCATGTAAATACATGAATATGGTAATTTAGTACCATGATATACACAATATCAAACATCAGCCAAATACACCACTATTGTATTAAAACAATAAACATGATTTATAATGTGATACTATCTGATGGATTGTCTTTTTTAGATATAATGTCAGACCCTCACTCAATTCTGGGGTGTTTGCGGAGAGGTCTGCGGTTAGATGTGTACAAGGATGTTGCTCGTCAATATCCGTTCATTTTCTGTATCTTCACCTTTATGATCACCTCCACCATCATCCTCAACCAGTAAGTATCTTTACACACATATTTAATCTAGATTTTAGCATTTTATTTTCCTCTAAATTCCATTTATAATGTCAATCGATGATTTTGCACCAAAACTTTTCTACTGGTTTCGTTTTTTGTTACTATTTCCACCCTCTCTCTGACCCTTACAATTAAACAGGTTGATTTTACTAGTGTACACTTACAGCTCTATATGTAAATGATCCCTATTATGATTGGTGATTAACAAATGCATACGCCTACATGCAGCAAAATGTCTTTTATATGTTATCTGTGTACTTTTTCCAGATATCTTCATATTCTGATGGTATTCTGGTCGTTTCTGGCTGGAGTGATCACATTCTACTGCTCCCTTAGTCCTGAATATCTGTTGCCGAATATTCTCATCTCAATAAAGACCAAGAGGAAAGTAAGTGTAGAAAATAGATCGTTCTAACTTTAAAACCACTGTTGTGTACCAACATATGTAAAAATATTTAAACAAATAATAAAATAGGAGTGCAAGTGCGCCTGAGTAAACAGATACACGTGCAACACAAATAAATAAAAAATAAAGGAAGTATTCACAAAAACTAAATAAAATAAACAGAGCATAAACAAAATAAACATAGACGTACTAATATTCATAAATGATAAGAAGTGCTGGCTATTTTGCTTGTTTTTAAAGGTTGATTGATTGAAAAACGTTATTGCATTAGACATTGGATCTGGGTTTAATCATGGGCATCATTGCATGTATAAAACAAGTGCTACAACAATATATATTATGTATATAGCAGTCAAAACATCTTTTCTTCCAGCTCCGGAAAGATATCGTTTGAATTCCATTTCTACCACAACTTAATTTTAATCTCTCTATCATTCTGTCATTTCAAATGATTTAAAAATAGCGTTAATGTGTAACAAGACTTCATTTCGAGAGACTGTTCTGAGAGGCAATATTAAGTGAATTCCAAAATGTAAACCGTAGCAACACAATCTGAACTGTAACTAGAAAGGTTTTTTTGTTGTGCCTGTTTGTAGGGCTGCACAATTTGGCCAAAATGTTGTTTTTATCAATATGACTAATTCTAATGACAAAAACATTAAACAAAACAATAATTATTGTTAATGATTATCTGTATATTTTACAGAAAACTGCAGCATGACCTATTAACATGCAGGAGGCCTAACTATAAATGTTTAGAAAGGTATAAAGATTTATTATAATATTATGATTAAAAATCTTATGCGTTCACTGAGAGAGAGGAAAAAAACTCCTCTACACTGGAGGAAAAAAAAAAAAACATAAGAGAGAAGTGTTATCATTCCTATTTTTACCGAAAATAAGGTGTTGTGCGCATTAGTGAGTGCACACATGTAATATAATGTTTCATTATTCTTCTTCTTCTTTTTTTTGTTTTATGGCGGATTACAACCATGACTTATCAGGTGCATACCGCCATATTGTTTCATTCATACAGGAAATCCCTAATATGGACAAAGGTATATGCTTTCGCGTAGCTGAATTAAACTCATATAGAGATGTTTTAACTGATGGAACATGGAGACATATCTATACGATTGCTACTAAATGGTATTTTATATAAATAAACCATAGATGCAACGCAATGCTAATCAACAGCCTTTATCACTTTATAGAATACTATATAATATAATGATTTCGCCTCACTCTGTGATGTGAAACCATGTCAGGTCACAAAAGGAAGTTATTTCAAATACTCGACTGATGTTATTAAATGAATCTGGAGCAAAAAAAAAAAATGTCATTAAAATGTTCTCAATAGACAACAGGTTTATAAACAGACTCAGACCCATGCAAAATCCATGCACGCGTTCTACTGAGGTAAATTAGAAAACACAGACTGATTTTTTTTCGACACGATACGTTCGACACATAGGCTATGCCGCACTGTACAGCCCTGGTGCATCACCTTAGTTATGTAGTCAGAAGGTGCGTGCGGCTTGAAGTTGCGCTGCGCACACCGACCAGTGTATGGCATGAAAGTACCGCAAGAGCAGCACCACTTCAAGATGAACATACCTAAAAATCCAATTGACAACCTCGCGGCTCTCCCCTTAAGGCAGGGCCCTAGGCGACCGCCTGTATCGCCTGTTGGATGGGCCGGCACTGTATGTGATTACATATTATTTACACAATAGCAATAATTATTTATCATATATTGATTCTCTCTAATTCCTTTTTTATCTTTTAAATTTTACTTTCTAAAATAGTCTACTGCTTATACACACTCAGAAAGTCCAGTTTTGTGGACATTCATACATAAACTAGTCATTAGTCAGGTGGCAACTCAGCAGTTGATCAGTGGATTTACAAAAATCATTTTAGGTTTAATAAGTGTTTCAACATTGCATCAACTGCTGATGAACACATTCATTTGTATTTGAATTATCACTCAGTTGGTTATTTAACCATGTATTATTATGTATTATTGAAAGGCTTTTGTCTTTCAAACTCATTAAAATGCACAAATTCTCATTATTTCTGCTTTGCAGACATTCTCAAACATTTTGTCATCTGAACCTTTTTCACCTAATATATTTACTTTAAAGTAGTGGTCAATCATGTATTGATCTTTGAGCATCGTAACTTTGCAGGTGTTGTTTATGCTCAAGCAGCAACATCACACACTAACTAAAATTAAAAAAGTGAAATCATAATTAATGACCCTTTTAAATACCCCTATTTTAAAATAAATGTTTTAAAACTTAACACATTTGCACGTTCACGGTTCTCTGACATTGGGCATCATATGGCATGTAGGTAAACAAAAAATTTTAAATCTTTTTTTAGTAAGTGTATTATTTTGTTTGTTATTTTAAAATTGTTTATTTTAACTGTACATTTTTATGATTTAATTACTTGTTAGCCATTGACTAACTCACAAACCCCCTGCAGTTTTTTTACGCCCCCCAGTTTCGGAAACCTTAAGGGAGAAGTCCACTTCCAGAACAAAAATTTACAGATAATGTACTCACCCCCTTGTCATCCAAGATTTTCATGTCTCTCTTTCTTCAGTCGTAAAGAAATTATGTTTTTTGAGGAAAACTTTTCTGCATTTTTCTCCATATAATGGACTGATATGATGCCTCGATTTTGAACTTCCAAAATGCAGTTTAAATGCGGCTTCAAACGATCCCAAATGCGGTTGTAAACAAAATCATCCTAAATCGCTGCAGAAGTACCGACCCAGTCTTTGCAAAGTGAACATGCTAAGAAGAAGAAAAACGCCTTTAACACAAAGGTAAAACAGTGATATAGGATGATTTTGAAGTTGAGGGAGAACATGAGATGGGAGTTTTTTGACATACCCTAACTGTCATAAACCGGAACAAAAACAGTCCAAGCAGAGACAAGATGAGTGTTTGGCATTTTGTTTCACTAGATAAGACCCTTCTTTCTCGGCTGGGATCATTTACAACTGCATTTGGGATCGTTTGAAGCTGCATTTAAACTGCGTTTTGGAAGTTCAAAATCGGGGCACCATATCAGTCCATTGTATGGAGAAAAATGCTGAAATGTTTTCCTCAAAAAACATAATTTCTTTACGAGTGAAGAAAGAAAGACATGAACATCTTGGATGACAAGGGGGTGAGAACATTATATGTGAATCTTTGTTTTGGAAGTGGACCTTTCCTTTAATGTAATGTTTAATGCACTTCATGTTGTTAATTACAATGAAAGAATATATATTTTCTCACTCTTTGTATTTTTACATCATTATGGTACAAGATTATCCAGTTTAAATCAAAGTGATATTTTCTGACTTATCTGTTTTTGCAAATGAACTCTTCATATATATGTGACCCTGGACCACAAAAGTCGCTGGGGTTTATTTGTAGCAATAGCCAAAAATGCATTGTATGGGTCAAGATTTTTCTTTTATGGCAAAAATCATTAGGAAATTAGGTAAAGATCATGCTCCATGAAGATATTTTGTAAAATTCCTACTGTAAATGTGTGAAAACTTAATTTTTGATTAGTCATATACATTGTTAAGAACATTATTTGAAGAACATTAAAGGTGATTTTCTCAATATTTAGATTTTTTTGCACCCTCAGATTCCTGATTTTTAAATAGTTGTATCTCAGCCAAATATTGTCCTATCACAACAAACCATACAACAATGGAAAGCTTGTACATCATATGAAAGCTATTTTTTCAGCTTTCATATGATGTACAAATCTCAAAAAATGACCCTTATGACTGGTTTTGTGATCCAGGGTCACATATATATATATATATATATTTATATATTTATATATATATATATATATATATATATATATATGTGTGTGTGTGTGTATGTGTATGTATATGTGTGTGTGTGTGTATATATATATATATATATATATATATTTGCATCCTTAAATTAAATATCCTGAATTTTATTATATTTCAGTATGTGTAAATCTAGCTTTTTTGTTTATTTTATTTGTATCCTTCACAAAAACATTTTTCAGTCTTTTTTTTTAGATTTTGTTTTTTGGTATTTTACCTTTGTTGAGATAAGATAGTTTAGAACTGACAGGAAGTGAAGTGGGACAGAGGGGAAAGAGGGGGTGGGGAATCGGGAAGGGTCACAGAGCCTGGACTTAATTAAACTCAAAGTCGCTTTAAAGCACAACTGTGATACCCTTGTGCAGGTGAACTGGGATGTTCTCATTTTCTTCACGTCTAGTAAATGATCAGCATGCACGGCCAACCACTCTAACCTGTTCATCTGGTAGAATCTGAAACACAAAAAATACAAAGCTCAAAGCAGTGTGTGTTTGTAATGGGAAACAAAATTGTCTGTTTTATATTCTCACTCCCATCTTACTTCCACGCAGTGTGGTAGAGGAAGCTAATCAGTGAGCAGTGTTGGATCCACTCTTTAACATTCAAGGAACCTCTCACCCCCTACAAGGTGGATTTTTTCATCATGTTCTGCTCACTTCCCAGTCCCATCAGTGGCATTTGCTCATCTGCCCCCTCCCTGAACTCTAGAGGGAGGTCATTATACGGGCCTTCCCACACCTTAAGTCTACACCTTAATGTAGACAATGTGCCCTGGAACAAATGCATTCCTTTGCCTCTGTCCAGTTGTTCAGCTTTGGCTCCACAAATAACTCTGCCTTTAGTGGAACTGCAGAGAAAATGATATATGGGTCTGTGACAACTGGGATCAGTTTGCCAATACACTGATAACACTGTAATAAACAATCAGCCACCAGGTACCATTAGGTTTCACACTGTCCACACGGAGCTGTTGGAGGCGGATTGGCCCATAACAAGCTGTTGGATGTGCTAGTACAGTTCCTTCCACCGCCTCCATACACAGTCGGTATTTTCAAGTGCACAACTGTACGGTGCCTGTAAATCAAGGCTCTACGCTTCTCTTTCTTTAAAAATTTAGGAGCACATTTAAAAATTTCAGGAGCACCTTCTAATAGGGTTGTGCCGATAGACGATACTATCGTCTATCGACGATAGTCAGCCATATGGACGATAGCTAATAAAAATGACGATAATACGGCTTATTTTCTAGTTGTTGTTTTTTTTTTTTAAATTATTATTAGGCAATTATTATTATCAAAGTACAATTCATTGGCCCTTGCATAGTTTCACACTGTCATCGTCGCGTAACCTTCACCCACCAGACACCAGAGGAATATATTAAAAAAAATCATACATAAATTTATCAGTGTTAGGCTAATATACAAAATTATGTAATAATATATAATTTTTGTTATTGTATAGTTATGTTATTTTTGTTGTTGTTTACACTTTATGCAACTAAAACAAAACGAAAATAATGCAGTTTTGCCGTTTTTTTTTTTTTAACATGGTTAAAATAACAGCTGTACAATGTCTCTTTATAACAACCAGGCTTGACATAATTTGTAAAAGAAGGAAATTTAGTTTTAAAGTCGCTTGTAATACGTTTTTCAAAGAGGAGTGATTCTCTTTTAAAAATCGTCATATGCATTCCTTGCAAGCCGCAAATGTATGATGCGTATTCAGAATAAATGCACAATAATCAGTCGGCTATGAAAATGAAAAGAAGGTTTATTTCAAACTCTAACTTGTTTAACATATTTAACATAAAAGAGTGTTTATCTTGTCGCTAACAGCCAAACAGGTTTCAATAAACAAAAAGCAAAAAAAAAAAAAAAAATTAAATAATCAAGAACTAAAATAATGCAATCTTAGTTACATTGCTTACAGATTTAAAACAATATGACTGTTTACGATGCAAGAGTAATGCTTCCGTCTACAGATTTTTTGCCTAAAAAACAAGCTGGTTAACTTTTTCTGGTTTGAGTAGGCTGTGAAGTGGAGTGATTATGTTGCCGGCTGCGCTAAACACGCGCTCTGAAGGGGTGCTAGTTGCGGTAACACACAGGTATTTTTTTGCCAGGTTTGCCATTAAAGGAAAAGCTCCGATGATTGATGGCTGACTTCGATCTTTGCTAATCGTGCCTTCTCTTGGCGCTAGTTTAGCAGCCTCAGCAGGGTGGTGGCCACGCAAATGTACATACATGTTTTGTGGTTTGTGATTCTTTTACCGGCACAACCTTCGAGCAAAGTCTGCAAACTGCCTGCGGGACATCAGCGGGCTCACCTTTTTCATCTGGTGTAAACCCGAAATATTGCCAAATAGGCGATGTGGCATTTTTCTTTCCCACCAACTCAATCCTCCTTGTCAGAATGATAGACGGTCCTCATTTCCCATGTGTCATTCCGCGTGATAATTAATAATTACGGTAATATTTAAATAAAAGTGTAAATTAAAAAAAAAAAAGTAGACTAGTAAGTAAATAAATGATCTTATAAATAAGCAAACAAATACATAAATAATAAAAAAATTGCCCCTCCCCCGATACTATCGTGTATCGGCGATCTTACAGGCTGACGATAGGACGATATGACAATGGGCATTATCGCGCAACCCTACCTTCTAATCAATAATCAAATTAGCCTTCCCGTTACAAGGTGATATTATTTGACTCTTAAAGTGATTTACATGGGAATTTTGTTTTCACATTTGTAATTTGTATATATATATATATATATATATATATATATATATAATTTTTTTTTTTTTATTTATTTATTTATTTTTTTAAGCTTTTTAAAATGTCTAATTAAAACAACAGAATAAGAACAGTGTTAAACTTCATTTGTACTACAGAGGTGCACAGAAGAACACAAAAGTGGCTTGTAGGTGTATTTTCATATGTTTAATGAGGTTTAGAGGTGACATGAGTGCAATCAAATTCATAAATTCATGTTGAGATTAATGTCTTAAATATAAAATTTGGAATGTAGAAATATTAAATGATTTAAATAACTGAAACAAACTGTCAGTAGTTGGCGGCAAATCACTGATTTTAATTACTGAATCATATCATTCATTTGATTCATTCGAATGGGTGATTTAATTTAGGAATAAAGCAAGTGACTGATTTTATGGATGGGAAATAGAATCATTGACTCAATAGATTTGTTTAAAAACGCACGTTCATTCGTGAACAAAACACCGCTGTGTTTGAATGGAGATGTGCAGTGGCTCAGTTGTCACTTGTTTCAAACTATTTTTGATGAAGAAATAGAGCAAAATCAGGCAAAAGTGTTATAGTCAATGTAAGTCACTCATTATTATTATCTCATTTACAAACTCCCTTAAGTAACATTTAAAGCTGATCTCACAAAGTTCCATTGTAATCAACGAAGCTCTCCACACTGCACAAATGAATCTCTTATTTACACTCTTTTTACACATTTTTGTGAAAGGGATGGTGAGATATATCTGAGATACATTACTCATCATTGCAAAAACACATGGAAACCTTTGAAGCTCCCCTCAGTGCAAACACAAATATGCTGATCGAGTCAGTCACACACGGTGCTCCTAAATATTTTTTCATAGTCGCACGCAGTAGTATTCTGAGATAAACTCTTTTGTCCCAACTCCTTGTCTCTTTGATCATTCATGACTATTTGAACTTGGTTCTTCTTTTTCTTTATACAATCTTACTGTAAGATACACAAAGCTGGTCAAAGCTGATGTTTGGGAGGTGTTGTGGATATTGGTCAGTCCCACAACTACAATAGCAAAATCATCTGGAACCTCCTTCAGCCCTCTTCGCTTGATGTTTGGCTCTTCCTTTCTTTCTTCGCTTGATGTTTGGTTTTTCTTTATTCTGTCTCCAAGTGCCCCTTTTGGCCACACTCATCTATAGCGGGTTCATGTCATTGGGACCTCAGACAAGCAGGTGCCTGTCCCAAGTGCCTGTGCAGCCTGTGTCTCTTGCGTAGGGTCAAGCAATGAAGTCATCATTGGTTGTAGTGCTTTTTTCGGCTCCGGGCTTAGGCCTTATAGCCACATCCCAACAAATGGCCCTTGTTACTTTGCCGCTTCAGCAGGTCATCAGGGTCAGTGTCTCTCATTACCATATCACAGTGCATAATGTATTCTGACATCAGTTTCTCTATGTAGTCTACCCCATCTTTTCTGGCCCTGTGATTAACAGAGGTTAGCTTGGACCAGTCAGAATCAGTTTTGCTTTCAATACAGTCTTTCAGCAACTGAGAGATCACTTTCCATGCATCTTTCTCCACTCCAGCTCCCAGATATAATTTCCCCTTGTGGTCAACCTTCCCAAGAAATCTCCAGCATCCCCTATGGATGGATGATCACCTACTTTCTTAGCTTTTTCCTAGCTTTTCTCTTAGCTAACCCTGTCTTTGCTACTTTTAGTACTGCAGTTGACTGTGAGGGGGCACACTTGAGCATGTCCTTTCACTCCTGGCCTTTAGCCCTCCAGATGGTCTCAGGAATCCTTTTCACCTTCCTGTTCAGTGTCAGAGTCTGTATCTAAATCTGCCTTAGACTGCACATATGCATCATTCTGAGGGGACTGAGATCTGGATATGGAGAGGAAACTGGAGGAGCATATGCAAGAGCAGCTGAGCTAACAAAGTTTGCTCACAGATGTTTGTTCATTGGGAGTCTGCAGCTCACTTTCAGATGTTTCCTGTTGTCTTTGTAGATATCGAGATTTGTTTTTCTAAAGTCTTCAGTGTTCTTTTATGCGCACCACATGAATCACTTACAGCTAGGACAGTAATTGCGGTAATTATCTGAGCTAAGAGGCAATTGAAAAAGATAGAGGCGGAGAAGTGCACATAATAGCAGGAGAGAACCCCAAACACATCATCTAGACACAAACACATTATAACAACAATTAAATAAATAAAACAACATAAATATATGTCCTTGGTCACTTTTTCCAATTTGCTAACTTTTCCAGTTTATCAGTAAGCCCATTAGTATGCCTCTCAGATTGGGAGTTTTTTAGTCCTGTGTTGGTCTTTCTTTACTTTGTTTGTTTGTTTACAGCACAAATTACAAAAGCCTGCCTTTTTGTAATCAACAACCAACATTTTTCTGTATTCTTGTAGTAGGCAGTCGTAAACATCTCTGGTGACTCAGTATAGCTTCCCCACATATAAGGTACAATGTGACTAAAGACACACCCTAAGAAAAAAATATGCTTTTCACTGCGCCCAAAGTGTATGATTGCAGTAAATTATATACGTTTATGGAGCAACAGATTTTGTGTGAAAATAAATCATACAAGTTGTACATTTGTGTTTAAATCTTATAAATGTATTAGGTGGCAAGGGGGGCCTTTTATCCCACACACGGGGCAAAAGGCTCACCAGCGTGGGGTAAAAGGCACACAGTATTGATACAAAGTTAATAGTTCCTCAAAACAATCACTTTATTAAAGTTTGTCCTGTTTTCTGTGTATTTTGATAAATAAATAAAAAATGTATTCAATAAATATACTGTCATTAAAACATGTTAATATAAAACATATATTATAAAATACAGGAAAAAAATCATTTTAAAATGTAAAAATTCTGAAAGCATTAAAGGAGATCCCATAGTAATTAAATATAGATTTGCAGTAGTAACAACAAATGATATTTTATTATATATGATGGTTTCATTCTAAACATAGTGATTATTTCTAAGACAGACACCCAACATAATATGATATTTACCATCTGAATCTAACAATGTCATGTCAACAAATAGAAAAGTCAGCCTTATATTAATTATCATGTCAATTATTGTGCCTTTTAGCCCCGACAGCAGGGGCGCTTTTTACCCCAAATACCATACTTTTACATATTCTTTAGTTCTTTAAAAACTGCTGCTTTAACTATCTTAAACAAAACTGAAAATCATTATATCTTGAGACCTTTGTCTCAAGATATATTCAAAAAAATATATACACTACCGTTCAAAAGTTTGGGGTCAGTACATTTTTATTGTTTCTTTTTTTTTTTTTTTTTTTAAGAAATTACTACTTTTATTCACCAAGGATGTATAAAGTTAATAATTAAAAGTTTATTAAAAGTTAATAATAAATAATTTACATTGTTATAAAATATTTATATTTTGAATAAACACTGTACTTTTTAAACTTGTTATTCATGAAAGAATCCTGGAAAAAAAAAATCACAGGTTCCAAAAAATATTTGGCAGCACAACTGTTGATATTATCCAACATTGATCATTCTAATAATAAATCCGCATATTAGAATGATTTCTGAAGGATCATGTGACACTTAAGACTGGAGTAACAGCTGATAAAAATTCAGGTTTTCATCACAGGAATAAATTCTATTTTAAAGTATGTTAAAATAAAAAAACATTATTTTATATTGTAAAAACATTTTGCAATATTACTGTTTTTTTCTATATTTTTAATCAAATAAATGCAGCCTTGATGAGCATAAGAGACTTCTTTAAAGACTATTACAAGTCTTACTGACCCCAAACTTTTGAACGGTAGTGTATATATTAAAAAATGTCTTATTTTTTGAAGAACAGCAAATATTAGATTAAGCAAGCACAGAATCAGCTTTGCGCTGCTGCCCCCGATCACGTCAAAGATCAGGCCAGTTTGCACATGTATCTTGAAAAGCTGATGTTTTGGAAAGTGCTATGCTACGTTTTTCTGCCATTTAGTGGTTTAAAGAAAAATAATATCAAAGTCGCCTTTTACCTCAGAGCGCCTTTATCCTGTTGTATCCTAAAATACAAGTTGCTTCCTAGTAATTAAATGAACAATCAGTGATGCAAACTTCATCAAACATGAGACAAATTCAAAATCTGTAAAGCAGCTTTAAAAAGTCAATAATGTCATTATTTAGCTCCAGTCAGTGCAATGTTAATTCAGATCAGTTCAATGACTTTGAAATAAAGTTCAGACCAGCTATAAAGCAGCTGTGCAGACGTCAATAGTGTCATTATTCAGCTCAAGTCAGTTGATTCAGTACTGTTCAATAACGATGTTGATTTGTCAATTATAAAACAAATTTGATATATCAGATATAAAGCAGTTTTACAGAAGACAAGAGTGTCATTCATCAGCTCAATTAAGTTCAAGTTTTGTTGTCATCCAATAATGTCAGTGCTGTCAAATTGATAATATTACTGAAAATGTTGTGTCTTTTAAAACTTTTTGAGACAGTTTTAATGTCTGTACTGTATTAATGATCGATATGCTGTAAATCTGTGTATCTTCAGCCACAGAAACAGCAAGAATTGTTCCCGCTGGGTCACAGTTGTGCAGTGTGTGGGAAAAACCAGTGCAAACGCCACAGGTATGATCTCAAATTTCACAAAACCTTTGATCAACTTGATTTGGGCACATCTCAGGCCAAAATCAAAAGAAAGAAATAAGACTACATTATGTTTAGAATGTTGTTCTGCGGGGATGATCTATATTTGCTAATCAAAACCCTGAAATGAGTTGGTATTTTATCACTTCCAGTTCTAGTTTTTGAATAGATTTTTGGTTAAATGTCTGTGGTGAACACATGATCAAGATATTTTCACATTTTATTCTACAACAAACATACACCGGTAATACCCACTTGTGATTGTGAAGCCTTTTTTTGGGAACTATTGTAACTCAGACTTTCAGGTAAAAATGTTTGAGTAAAGACTTGCATTACATGCGACCACAATGCAGTATAGGTTACATTCAGCTTTTTACTTCTGACTGTTGTATTTTGGCTTCAAAATTCATAGTTGCGTTTAAAATGATCATGATGAACAAAATATGCAGGAATCAGAAACTTTTGTTGGCCAAAGAGCTTTTTTTTTCTGCAACAATTCGTTGGTGTTTTTTAAAGGATTAGTCCACTTCCAGAACAACAATTTACAAATAATGTACTCACCCCCTTGTCATCCAAGATGTTCATGTCTTTCTGTCTTCAGTCGTAAAGAAGTTATGGTTTTGGAGGAAAACATTTCAGGATTTTTCTCCATATAATGGACTGATATAGTGCCCCGGTTTTGAACTTCCAAAATGTAGTTTAAATGCAGCTTCAAAGGGCTCTAAATGATCCCAGACGAGGAAAAAAGGTCTTATCTAATGAAACGATCGGTCATTTTTTTCAAAAAATAAAAATTTGTATACTTTTTAAGCACAAAAGCTGGTGTAGCACAGGATCTGGGATGCACGTTCACGATGCTACAAAATAGTGATGGGTCGTTCTTGAACGATTCTTTCATTTTGAACAAATCTTTAAGGTGACTCGTGAAGAACGAGTCGTCTCGGGGAGTGATTCGTTCAGTCGCGCATGCACAACATCCTATTAGGTTCTGTACTGGAATTAGTTCACCTGTTTCGAGTCTTCAGGTTTTTCGAGTCGTTCACTCAGCTTATGGGGCTGTCACGTGATGAACGAACAACTCAAACCCGAAAACTTGTCAGATAAGAGATGAGGTGAGCTAATCATAGACTAAAGACCCAGGTAAACAATGAATTAATCTTTTCTGTTTCTTATATCATTGTAGTTTTGTCAACGTTTGTGTAAGCAGTAGATGTGTTAGGGAAGTAACTCGTAACATTTTAATTATATTTTGCTAAAATGAACAAAGTGATCCGAAAAAAGATTCGTTCATTTTGCTGAACGAGACTCAAAAGTCAGAGTCGGTAAAATGTTCCGAACTTCCCATCACTACTACAAATCACGTCTAAGTACATTGTCTGTGTGCTGAGTATAGTGAAAAACTCCATCTTATTTTCTCCTACAACTTCAGAATCGTCCGACATCGTTGTTCCTTTTTGTTTGTAAACAGAGCTTGACTTACTTGCACTTTGTTAGTCTTTGCATGTTCGCTTTGTAAACACTGGGTCTATGGTTCCACCTACGTTCGGTGTGACCTTTCGACATGATTCAACAGTATGTGAACACGCATCCCAGAGCCTGTGCTACACAAGCTTTTGTGCTTAAAAAGTATACAAATTTTTACTTTTCAGAAAAAAACGACCAATCGTTTCCCTAGATAAGACCCTTCTTCCTTGGCTGGGATCATTTACAGCCTTTTGAAACTGCATTTAAACCACATTTCAAAATTGTAAGTTCAAAATCGGGGCACCAATGAAGTCCATTTTATGAAGAAAATCCGAAGTGTATTTTTTGGACCATAAAGATGTTTTCTTTTTTTTTTTTTTTGTTTAGGTTGTTACATTATTTTCCTGAAATGTAATCGCATTTAAACCCTTTTCCACCAGACTGCTGTAATGTGGAAAAAAAAAAAAAATTCATTATTAATTTTGTGATGATTTAAGTGCAGCTACCAATGGTAGTATCTAATTAGTATCTCTTAAAGATACTTAAAATGCAAGGAAAAATTCTAGCTTGAAAAAGACCAAACCAAACAAATAATTAAATACAAATTAAAGGACAATATCAGTTGTTTTTTTTTTTTTTATTTTGAAACATGCTTGAATAATGAAGACTTAAATGTGACTATTTGTGTTTTTATTCCAAAGGCCTACTCTTCTCCTGGAGAACTATCAGCCATGGCTGGACTTAAAAGTGCCATCCAAAGTGGATGCCAGTATTTCAGAGGTAGAGTCATTATTCCAGTCATGACTAAAATTATATCTTATATATGTAAATTAATAAGTCAAGCTACTAAATCCTTTGTTTGACTAATCTTTAGGTCTTGGAGTTAGTTCTAGAGAACTTTGTGTACCCGTGGTACAGGTATGGTGGCTTTAAATGCAAAACTTACTTTTATTACAATGTTTTAGCTGGAAAAATGTAAGCAGTATTCAAAAAAATTTTTTTCTATGATGTTTTGCGATCAGAGATATTACAGATGACGAGGCGTGTGTCGATGAACTGAGACAAACAATCCGATTCTTTGCTGCGGTTCTGGCTCACCGAGCACAAAGAGTACATACACCTTAACACAATCTATTCATTTCAGTTCAACACTGATATCACAGTCACATTCTGTGGCTTTCTATAGTTTTATAAAGTGACACACTGACTAAAACTCTCTTGTAGGTGGATGTTCCTTTAGTTGTGATGGACAAAATGTTGAAGGCGGCTATGAAGCACATTGAAATCATTGCTAAAGCACAGCAGAAAGGTGCGTCTTGTGATGAAATCATTCAGTATTAGAGGAGCTTAGGTCTATAACTGCAATAAATACACAAACTAGTTATGAAAAAGCTGGTTGGTTCTTTGAACTGAAACACGGGACCTCCATTCCCATAGTCGCCTATAGAGCATTTCTGTTGTATCTTGTTGTATTATCTTATCAAGGTATTATCTTAAGTGTAAAGGACATTTTGCATTTTGGCATCATTAGTTTAATTTTGTTTTAACCATATCTTTTTTCGTTCAAATTGTGCGAACAGTGAAGAATACAGAGGGTCTCCAGCAGGCAGCAGTGGCTGAATACGGTGCAGATCTGCATGTGGCTCTACGGAGTCGCAAAGATGAGCTGCTGTACTTAAGGAAACTCACAGAACTGCTGTTTCCTTATGTCATGCCCCCTAAAGCTACCGACTGCAGGTACATCTCACACACACACAATGTACACTACTGTTCAAAAGTATGGGGTCTGCATTTATTAGGCTGCATTTATTTAATCAGAAATGCAGTAGAAACAGTACTAGAGTAAAATGAAATTGTTTATATTTTTATATATTTTGTATGTATTTTATTATGTGATCAAAGCTGAGTTTTCAGCATCTGTACTCCAAATGTGTGAATTTGCTGCTTGAGAAACATTTCATCAAATTTTTTCTCTATCAGGATCTAATTTTAAGAGAGTTCCAAAGAACAGAATGTAAAGTAAATACGCAGGAATCAGAAACTTCCCAAAGAACAGCTTCCAGAACCACAGTTTACAAAGAATGTACTCACCCCCTTGTCATCCAAGAGTTCCAAAGAACAGCATTTATTTGAAGCAGATTTTTTTTGGAACAATGCAGCAGTCTTTGCTGTCCCTTAATTTCTTTCAAAAAAATAAAAATAAAAAATCTAATTACCCTAAAGCTTTGAACCGTAAGAGATACGTTAAACATCTTTAATGATGCAAGAGTGCATTTTCCCATTATACATGTAGGGCCCTATGATGTCTGAATTGACACTTAAATCAAAACATGACATAGTCTAGTGTTTGTGAATATTAAGCTAAAGACAAGTTAAATATAAATCCTGCATGATGCTAGAGTTGTTTTTAGCCTCTGCCACCTCACAGAAACACATAAACAATCTCTAGAACTGCTCTGAGAGTCACTTCAATTACAATAAAATCTATCGTCATTTCATGCACAAACAGAAACTTAAAGGTCTTTACCTGTGAGAGAAATGTATTACTTAATGTAATTAAAATGGATTTCATAGGACTTTAAAAATGTCATTTTTGTAACTAATTAATAGCTGTTAAATTGTGTAAGTTTCATTATTTCAATTAATTAGACATTTTTGATTAATATTTTTAAATTGAACCCTTAAATAACAGTCTAGAAAAAGTAAAATAAATAAATAATAATAATAATAATAATAATAATAAAATGGAATTAAGGAAAAAGTGGATTTCATAGTGAAATCCTATACATGAATGTTTTTATGTCTCTAAGTGTGTATTGCTGTGTGAAAAGTGTGTTTTCGACTATATTCATGTAAGCTTTGCAAAGGTAGCATACTATCACAGTACTACTTTTGGCCATATAGGCCCAGTTTCACATGGCTTAGACAAAGCCAGGATTAGGCCATTGTTCAATTAGGACATTTAAGTTTTTTTTTAAGTGCCTTATAAAAAACATTACTGGTGTGCATCTAAAGTCAAAACAAAGACACTGATATATTTTAAGATCAGTCAGTGCAAGTTTCATTTTTGATTAATATTTTTAAATTGAACCCTTAAATAACAGTCTAGAAAAAGTAAAATAAATAAATAAATAAATAATAATAATAATAATAATAATAATAATAAAATGGAATTAAGGAAAAAGTGGATTTCATAGTGAAATCCTATACATGAATGTTTTTAAGTGTGTATTGCTGTGTGAAAAGTGTGTTTTCGACTATATTCATGTAAGCTTTGTCATTTGTTCTCAGATCTTTGGCCCTGTTGATTCGAGAGGTCATGACAGGTTCTGTTTTTCTGCCTATAATGGACTTTGTGGCTGATCCTGTGAGTGTAACAGCTTACCTTAAATTAGGACTGTTGATATACCGTAGATATTTTCGATGTTGTTCTTCTGTGTATGAATCCTGTGGTTGTTACTCATATTCATGACTCACTTTTTTCCCAGGACACTGTGAATCACATGGTGCTTATTTTCATTGATGATACTCCAGTGAGTGATTCAGCCAAAATAATAGCCTTTCATGCTAAGCATGTTTTAAACATGTTTTTTTTTTCACATTTTCCTGTCATTTGTGCTTTTAGCCTGAGCCAGTGATTGACCCTCCATCTGCTCTGGTGCCCTTCCTAGAGAAGTTTGCAGACACACGCAACAAGAAATCCTCGGTGGGTACAACATTGTCAACTAACTATAATGCTTTCAGGAGTCCGATTTACGATGTCTAGTGAAAAGGGCTGTATTGAGAAGGTTGAGAAGTCCTTACAGGTTGTTTCTTTTGTTTGTTTTTCTGTCAGGTGTTGAAGCTGGATTTGAAGGAGATCAGAGAGCAACAGGATCTGCTGTTTCGTTTTATGAGTTTCCTTAAGGAGGAAGGAGCGGTGCACGTCCTTCAGTTCTGCCTGACTGTGGGTGAGGACATGAATTTCACTGCTGACGTGCACACAATGCATGATGGTCTTATTAGTAAATAATCTGATGGGGAGATGTGGATTTCTGTTACCAAAATATGTACAAGTGTATTCAATAGATAGCACTAATACGTTAACATAACAAATACAAAGAAGGATCAGAGAATGAACTTCATCTTCAAACAAATCACACTTAGGCACACTTTTAAATCTTCACCTACTGTGGTGTTTCTCTTAGGTGTTTCTTATTTTAGTCTTTGTCTTAACCAGTTCAGAAAGTCAAGTTGAGTTAAAAAAACAAAAAATAAAAAAAAACAAAAAAATCTCTTGGACTTGGGTCTAATTTGATCAGGTCTGTCTCTTGCTGGGTTTTTCTATGTTAAAAATTAAATGTAGTTCCAAACGTAGGTTCGGGAGGAGCCTAATTATTCAGTCCTGCCTCCCAGCCTCAGTTCTTTCCAGCATCCCTCCACCTCCCCTTCTCCTCCTCTATTTCTGTTATTCTCCCTCTAGGTAATATCGCAATGGGGGGTTGAACTCGGCGCTCAAGCTGAGCCTCGGGTTCGAGCCTCCATTAAGGACAGTAAGCCAAGTTTGTTTACCATTGCCCATCATGACTGGATGGGCAGGCGAACTTGTGAATTAATGCATAAGAAGTGATTTGCTCAAGTATAGATCTTAGGACTCAAGAAGACCTGTATTGTGTAGGAGCTTTATATTAGTTTATGCAGTGAATTTGCATATTCAGTTTAACTTGAATCCAATTCAAAATCCACATGGGGATTTTTTTTATTTTTTTTTTTTTATTCCTGATTACAATGATTTCTATTGAAACGACTGGGGTCTTAGCAATCTGGAACACCATATGGGCACAAGTATTAAGACACCTGACCATTACACAAACAGGCACTTTAGTGACATTGCAGTCTAAATACATAGACTTTAACATGGAGATACCCCCCTTTGCTGCTTGCACTCTTTCGCTTTCCACAAGGTTTTGGAGTGTTTCTGTGGGAATTTTTGCCCATTCATCCAGTAGAGCATTTGTAAGGTCAGACGCTGATGTTGGACAAGAAGGCCTGATTCAAAATCTCAACGGTGTTTGACAGAGATGCAGTCAGTGCTCTGTGTGGGCTCGTCAAGTTTTTCCACACCATACTCATGCAACCTTTATCCGCCAAACTGGCACATTGCAGTCAGGCAGGTAATGTTCTCCTGGCATCTGCCAAACCCAGTCTCACCCGTCAGACTGCCAAACACAACAGGTTTCCACTGCTGCTGAGTTCAGTGGTGCTTTACAGCATTCCATCTGATGCTTGGTATTGTACTTGGTGGTGTAAGGCTTGCAAGCAGCTTCTCTGCCATTCCATGAAGCTCCTGATGCACAATTTTTGTGCTGATGTTAATGTCAGTGGATGTTTGAAGCTCTTCAGGTATGGAATCAGCAGAGTGTTGATGACATTTACACTTTAAGCACTCAGTGACCAGCTTTGCGAATTTACATGGTCTTCCACTTTGTGGCTTTTCCTAAACACTTCCACTTTCCAAGAGTACCATGGAATATCTAGCAGGGATGAAATTTCCTGAACGGACTTATTGCAAAGGTAGCATACTATCACAGTACTACCAGTTTCACAGACATGGCTTAGACAAAGCCAGGATTAGGCCATTGTTCAATTAGGACATTTAAGTTTTTTTAAGTGCCTTATAAAAAACATTACTGGTGTGCATCTAAAGTCAAAACAAAGTCACTGATATATTTTAAGATCAGTCAGTGCAAGTTTCTATTAGTTGAAACAGCTCAGACCTACATTTTAGTTAAGGACTAGGCTTAAGCCTTGTTTGTGAAAATGGGGGTCAGTGTACTTTGAAGTGAAGGTTTGCTCACTTCACGTCTTTTGCCTAATCAATCTGCTTTTGTCTGTCTGTGATGGAGAATCATGAAGTGATTTATAAGCTGTTGTCTTGCAGGACAAAGACTCAGAGCATAGTCTGTTTTTTATTGTCTTTTTCCTCACAAGCTGGAGAATTAAAACACATGGCATATCTTTTGAAAGGGTTTATTTATCCCTTCATTTCTCTCCAATGAGAAGTAGATTACAATTTGAATTTGGACAATGCATCTATTCATTTCTATGTGAACTGTTGTATTTGTGTTGTATTACAACTGTTGTTGTCAGCTATCATTAAGAATGCATATTTCTCTGATGAAGTATGCGGTTTATGTGTTGAGTTTACATCATTTTTAAGTTTTTCAAACATAGTGATTGAGTGTCTGGAAGGGGAGAGGGATCAGACTGGTTGTCTGTTCAGATTGGCAAACCATTGCATGAAAAGATACTGTAAATGTACAGGAGGAAAGCGAGCAAATGATAAAAGTGAAGAGGTCATACACTGAAAGTTCTTCTCATTTCTTGTCATCTCATATGAATTGATTTTCTGATTTTCACACTGAGGACAAGTAAGGGATTCAATATGCAACTATTACAGAAGGTTCAAATGCTTGCTGGAGCTCCAGAAGAAATTGCAATGCAAAAAGGGGGGTGAAAACTTTTTGAATTTAAAGATCAGGGTAAATTTAACTTATTTTGTCTTCTGGGAATCATGTAAGTATCTTCTGTATGTTTAGGCAAAATAAGAAAAATGTACACATCTCCATTCTGTTCAAAAGTTTTCACCCCTTGCTCTTAATCCATCGTTTTTTTTCCTTCTGGAGCATCAGTGAGCGTAACCTCCTGTAATAGTTGCATAGGAGTCCCTCACTTGTCCTCAGTGTGAAAAGATGGATCTCAAAATCATACAGTCATTGTTGGAAAGGGTTCAAATACACAAAAATGCTGAAAAACCAAAGAATTTGTGGGACCTGAAGTATTGTTTTGAAGATCAGCAGGCAGCTTAACACAAACAAGGGACTTATGAACAACTACTACTAAAAAAGCTGTGGATCATTCAGGTAACAACACAGTATTGAGAATCAGGCTTATGTAAACTTTTGAACGGGGTCACTTTATAAATTGAGCTATTATTTTCTCTCGTGGACTATATGTAAAGTCTTTTATGTGAAGTATCCTAATCAGGTCAGTTCAAAAGAAAACATAATATGCATTTTGTATGGTAACATTTAGTAGATTTTGCAAGGTGTATGTAAAGTTCAACTGTACTTGCTAGCTGGCTGTTGGCTGTAGTCTTTGCAATCTGTTCACGTGCAATTTTTTTTTTTTTTTTGCCCCACCAGAGTAGACCTGAAGCAACACTGAAGTTGACTAGTTTTTTGATGTCAGATTGGCATATCTGTGCCTTTAGAAATGAGTTTCAAAATGGTTAAAGGGTAGTTAGTTCATAAGAAACCACATGTGGACTAGTGGGAAGTCCTCTCCTTTCCGTGCATTGCACTGGGTTGTTCTTGTCCTCTAAGATATATCTGCAGAGTGTTCTTAGCAGCCTTATCTGATGACATGTTTATGTAAGTCCACCAATATCCAAACAAAATGTAGCAAAGCTTTTTCCAGTGTGGAAGTCAAGGACAATAATACTGTGTTCTTCAAAGACTTACAACGGTATTGTTGTGGCTTTGTTTTTAACTGTTTTTGTTGGTGAAATTGAGCCAAAACAGACAATACTAATAATATTGTGTCTGAAATGTAACACAATATTAACTTCTTGTTTATTTAACTGTTACATAAAATCAGTATTCACATTTGAATTTGAAAATGTTTAAAAAAAAACACACATTTGCTTGTGTGACATTGTTAAACTATATAATGTGATGTAAATACATATATATAAATATTTTTTGCCCTTATATCGGGGAATATAATAGGGACAGTCATGCGCATATATATATATATATATATATATATATATATATATATATATATGGGTCATTCCAGCTGGAATCATCAAATGGTCCCCACCTGACCCCCTCAGATTTGTCTGAAAAAAATCTATGTGATGGGTAATATGCCCAATAGATCATATACAAAATTTCAGATCTCTACTGTGCATACTTTTTTTTTTACAAAAAATCTGTAAAAAAAAAAAAGTTTGTTTTTCACCCCGTTTTGGCATCACTGTCTGAGTGACCATGTTCAGACTAAAATATCTCCAGAACTATTTGTGCCAGGTCGATGAAATTTTCTGGGCTAAGAGTCTTAGTCCAGAACTGCATGAATTACAACTCACAGCATTGTTACTGAATTTACACCTGAATGCTGGCCCTCTACTTTTCTTTGAAACTATTACTTTAAGGGTTTTCAGATGTCCATAGAAACCTCAATTTTCAATGTATAAGCATCAAACTTGGTAAATGTTCTGATATGTACCATGTCTTTCACATCCTTTGACATCAGACAATAGAGTCTTATGGATGTTGAGATATTAAGGTCCAAAAATTGAAAAAAACTCATTTACACCAATGTTCAGAGCAATATATTTACACCAGGTGTGAACATGAAACTTTTTTTTTGAAAGAGCATGTTCTTATTGATAAAATATAAAAAAAATTGGGATGGGGTTTTGCCTCATTTTACTGTAATAATTTTTAAAAAAATCATACAAGGCCTTCACATCACAGATATGGCCCCAGGACAATATGTTACTTGTGTGTATGACCGACAATGGTGGGTTGGTATCATCAGAGACGTCTCTGACACAGAGCAAGACATTCAAGTGCTTTTTTTGCATCCCCATGGCCCAGCTAGAGGCTACTTTTGGCCAAAAAGGGAAGATGTCTGTTGGGTGCCTCTCCAGCACATCATAATGAAAATTGATGTGCCAGTTACTTCCACTGGACGATGCTATGTCATAAAAGAAAATGAAACTGTGGATTCAGACACTTTCATGAACAACTTTCAGTAACTGTTATGTCACACATTTATTTGTGTTGGTGGTATACATTATTAAAGTGACTCATGTCTGGAAGTACGTTTTTTGTATTTTGTATTTTTTGTATAAGTGGAACATTAATAAATTCTGTTGAAATGCCCATACCAAGTTGAATAGCAAAAGTGAACAATAGGATCAGTGACGAAACTCTGAGTTTTAAAAAAATCATTACAGAAAAATGAGGCAAAAAGACTCTTAGCCCAGAAAATTTCATGGACCTGGCACAACTAGTTCTGGAGATATTTCAGTCTGAACATGGTCACTCAGACTGTGATGCCAAAACGGGGTGAAAAACAAACTTTTTTACAGATTTTTTGTGAAAAAAGTACGCACAGTAGAGATCTGAAATTTTGTATATGATCTATTGGGCATATTACCCATCACATGGATTTTTTTCAGACAAATCTGAGGAGGTCAGGTGGGGAACTTTTCCAAAATTTGATGATTCCAGCTGGAATGACCCATATATATTATTCAGTGGATCAAGAAGAATTTAGTTAATATTCATTGTGAACAATAATTGAATAATGTTAATTTATGCAATATTGCTAATATACAGTATACAATATTTTAATGTAAAATGTAGGGATGCACGATATTATCGGACTGATATCGGAATCGGCCGATAATGACTTAAAATGTAAATATCGGCATCGGCCCGATATGAAAAATTATGCCGATATGTCTTGCCGATAAGATGAATATGTTAACTCGCATGTGCTGAGGGTGTGCTAGATCATGTCAGCAGTATAGCTCATTCTTGAAGCAAAGTTTTGACTGAATGAGGAGTAGATTCACTGTTTTGGATCGCTGCATTTAAACTGAGAACGCACATACAGAATGATGCATAGCAATAGCGCGTGCAGTGGCAGCAGCGGCTATAGGAGAAAGCGCGCCGTTGTTCCATTTGGGATCATTTACTGTTGCCTGTTTCATATCCAGTCACTAGATTGCTAAATGCACATTTAAATGGTTTTATGGTGCTCTTTGTTGTAATTTGACACCCAATGGCTATGTTTGCACATGACATGATCTGCATTTAAAATAAAAAATAATTACGGCGCGCGGTCAGTGAATTCTCTTTCTCCGGCGGCGCAACGGCAAAACACACTGTTGCTCATATGAAACATTTTTCGTAAATATTATGACACAAGTGAGGTACAAAGCATTCTTTCTAAGTTAAATAATAGGTTAGCAGGCAAATGTTAGTAGCGACCATGCTTTTGGATTCATGCCGTTCGACCCCATACATTTAAAACCATAAGCGGCTATGTGTTCTGTTTTCCCGGTTGGTCACGAATTGCCACAAACTTAATAATATTTATAGTTTCTTTTCACATATCATCCTCGTCTCACCCTGTAATTTCGCAGGTTTATTTTTTTGTCATTTACTTTTAATCCATGTTGTCGTATCTTTTATGGTGGTAAACTGCGGGTGGGAAATAAAATATTTCGTGGCAATAAATTAAGAATTCGTTAATACGACTTTTTAATTCGTTCCCTTATTTTACAAATTAATA
Source organism: Labeo catla (assembly GCA_012976165.1). Classification (NCBI taxonomy): domain Eukaryota; kingdom Metazoa; phylum Chordata; class Actinopteri; order Cypriniformes; family Cyprinidae; genus Labeo; species Labeo catla. Next base: position 939,006 of record VONZ01000081.1, read on the forward strand.
AATTAATAAATCGTAGGAACTAATTAACAAGTTGTAGGAAATAATTATGTCCTTTTCGTGTTCCGCAGCCCTGTCAAAGCACAGTGCACGGTAAAAAAATATTAGAAATTATAATTAAACATGACTTAGTGACTACATTTTAAAATTTTTTTTTTAAATGTGCAAGTTAAAATTTGACGTGGTCGCATTTGTGCGAGTGCCTGATCTGCAGTGCTGAAGCGTCTGCTCCATACAGCGGGAGTTACAGAGTTACCAAGCCGTGGCATATTCAGGATTTCACTGATCACGCGAAGGGTAGTTTACACGCTTCGGGTGTAGAGCCTGGTTTGTATTTGTAGTGTCAGCACGAGTCCGGTGGTGACGGCAAAAATGACGCGACTATTCTGGAAACGATGGCGGACGGAGGATTTGGTTTTCGACTAGGGTAAAAGACCACTTGTTAAACCAGAGAAGGTAAACATGGTGGCATTCTTGTGCAAAAAAAGTGTACTGTTTTGCCAGTTGGTCACGAATTGCGACATAACTTAATAATATTTTTATTTACCCAAATCCTCACCCTTTAATTTCTTAGGTTTATTTTCTTGTCATTCACTTTTAATCCATGTTTTCGTATCTCTTACTGTGATAAATTGCGGGTGGGAAATAAAATATTTCGTGGGAATAAATTCGTTAATAATAAATTCTACAAATTAATTCGTTCCCTCATTTTACAAACTAATAAATTAATAGATCGTAGGAACGAATTAAGAAGTTGTCGCATTGAATTATGTCCTGTTCATGTCCCGCAAAGCACCCTCACAGTCACCCAGTTTAGTTCTACTTTTCTTTTTGTTTTTGTTTTGAAATGTTGTTTTCAGATTGGGAATTCGAAAGTGAAAGCATCCGAAGTTCAGCATGAAACATAGCAAAAGTGAACTTAATTCACAAAATTCAGATCATAAATAACGCTAGCCTGCTGATGAAAAAGAAGGGATTGAATGTAAACCACTCATTACTATTTATTTAATCCTAACAAACAAGTTATTGTTAAAAACTAACTTTCCAAAAAAAAAAATATATATATATATATCGGTATCGGTATCGGCCAAAACGAGATGAAAAATATCGGCATATCGGATATCGGCAAAAATCCAATATCGTGCATCTCTAGTAAAATGTTAACTAAGGTTGTGGAGCAGTTCACTAAAATATCTTTATAAATACCTTTATGTTTTTGTGTGTAGAGGAGTTTAATGATCGGATCCTCTGTCCTGATCTGAGTGACACAGAGATGCAGCGTTTGCATGAGGAAGTGCAGAAGATCTATAAGACGTACTGTCTGGAGGAGAGCATCGACAAGATCAGCTTTGACCACTTCATCATAGAGGAAATCCACAACAGTCAGTCACGTTACAGTGTTCTGTGCTGCACCTGTTGTATGCCACGACCTCTCATTCTCCCTGTCTCTGTCCCTTCCTGCAGTCGCTGAGGGGCCGTATACAGGTGTGGTGAAGCTCCAGACAATGCGATGTCTGTTTGAGGCCTATGAACATGTGCTGTCTCTGCTGGAGAATGTCTTTACCCCCATGTTCTGCCACAGTGATGAGGTACAGTAACTTCCAGGAAATGTCATTTCAGAGCTGCTTAAGATGCCGTGTCTGAATTTTACACCATCCGCCTGTCTCTGTTCTTCCTCAGTATTTTCGACATCTGCTCTGGGGTGCTGAATCTCCTGCTAGAAATTCAAAGCTAAACAGGTGAGTTTTCTTCTTGTATGTGTGTGTGTGAGCTTTTGCTGTATTGACACATCAGCAGAGTAGAGTTTAGATTGCTACAAAAAGGTTCTGATCGTACATTGTTTGATTATGAAAAAGACTGACAACTCATTTGAGATTGCAGAAATGAAGATATATTAAGTAAATATTAGTGTTACTTTTCTTTTTTAGCTTAAAAAAATTAGGAGCACAGTCAAAATTTCAGGAGCACCTTCCAGTGTTTTTCCTGCCATTATATTAGGGGGCGGCCAACCCCCCTTGAAGGTCAAGTTACTTTTATTTAATTTTATTTTCTATATAGCACCAGATCACAACAAAAGTCATTTAAGGTTACCTTTTCTTATAGAACAGGTCTATACCTTGTTCTTTTATTAAACAAACTAAATGGTCTTATGTTATTTATATTATTTACATGACGGCATGTCATTTCTGTCTCTACATGGACGTGCGTCTACAATTTCTCCTCCGCGAAAACACGGATGGGATTGCAAAGTCCATTCATAAAAACGGAATTCACTCTATAGCACGGAATGCCACGGAATCTGTAAATTTTTGGATGAATAAATCAAAATTGGGGCTGTCACTTAATTCGAATGGTGATATGGACTAGTGTCTGTGAATATTAAAACGCAAAAAGACGGTTTAAATATGAATCCTGCACATTGCGCTTGGCTCTGTATGTATGAATGGCAGAAACACGGTTTTGTTTACTACACAAATACTGAAGCACAAGTGAGACTCGCTGTGATTTTCGGCCTCTGCGTCTCATTATATGACAAAATGAACTTCATCTCCAGAGCTGCTGTGAGAGTCATTTAATGTGAATTTTACCATTTCATTTGAGAAAACTAGCATCATATCATACTGTATACACACAGAAACTTCACAGCAACCTGTCAAAATAAAAGTAAGGTTTAACGTTTAACAGAAATATTGCACTCTTGTATATTACTTTTGTACAGTATAATGTATAAACTGCCTTCATTTGATTATCAGAAAAATTAAAACTGAAAAAAAGAAAGAAAAAGATTGTAGGGCCCTGTTGTTCAAAATGTTGAAACGGAGAGTTTTTGTTTACACTGAAATAAATGTTTTTGTTATTATACAGAGAGTAAAGTACCGAGAAAAAAAAAATAAAAAATAAAAAATTACCGTTGGGTACCAGCACCCCTGCCCCATTCATCCCCCCCTTGTTTCGATGCCAAAGCAGGGATGTAAGTTAGACAAGAATATCTCTGATTGAGGTGTTATGTTGCTGGATGTAATAATGAACATAGTAGTTGTCATTTACTCCCGACATCTGAGCCGCTGAAGATACAGTGGATTACGTTTGTTTGTGAAGGGAATGCACCTCCCGATCTACATATATCCGTCTATGTTCACGCGAATCATTCATGATCCAGCTTCACTTACAGCAGAAGTGAGTATAAGCGTTTTTTTATGAATCTTTGGCATCGCCTTTCCCTATAACGTGGTAGTTAGGAAGTTTAGCGGCTAAACGCGGCTAAAGTAAACAAGATCGTCATTCCACAGAGAGAAGAGAGGGGCGGGGCGAACAGAGCTCATTTGCATTTAAAGGAACAATCCCTTAGAATGGGATGATTTTTGCTGAGCTGATTTTGGCAAGGTAAAAAGGGTGTTGTTTTACAAAACCATTGAGAATTTTTAATCAAAGTATATTAGAGACTTTTCATTAAGACCCTAAAGAATCATATCAACTTGTGGAAAATGGGCATCCGATGACCCCTTTAAAAGTATGTCATCTTTTATGTCAATTTTTTTAAAATATATATTTTATAAACTTTTAATATTTCTAATTAAAACAACAGAATAAGAACAAGTAGAATAAGTTACCAATCAAATGAATTCAGTGTTAACAAAGTTAATTTGTACTGCAGAGGTGCACAGAAGAACACAAAAGTGGTTTGTAGGTGTATTTTCATATGTTTAATGAGGTTTAGAGGTGACATGAGTGCAATCAAATTCATAAATTCACACTGAGATTAATGTTTTAAATATAAAATTTTGAATATAGAAATTAAATGGTTAAATAACCAAAAAGATGCTTTAAAAACTAAAACTAAAGCTGCCAGTAGGTGGTGGCAAGTCACTGATTTGATTACTGAATCATTCATTCATTCGATTTGTCTGAACGGCTGATTCATTCAGAAATAAAGCGAGTGACTGTCTTTATGGGAAATTGAATCTCATTAGATTAGTTTAAAAACACGTTCATTCGTAAATTAAACACTGCTGTGTTTGAATAGAGATGTGAAGTGGCTCAGTTGTGACTATTTTTGACAACAAAATAGAGCAAAATCAGGCAATAGTGTTACAATCAGACAATGTAAGTCACTTAATATTAACTTCTTGTTTATTAAACTGTTGTATTAAATCAATATCTCATTTACAAACTCCCTTAAAAATCATTAAAAGCTGTCACTCATCTTAGTTCATTGCGATCTCACAAAGTTCCATTATAATCAGCTCTCTACACTGCACAATCAGTCTCTTTTACAAAGCTTTCTACACTTTGTTGATGAAAGGATTGGTGTGATATGTCTGTGATACATTACTCAGTGTTGCAAAAACATGCAGAAACCTTTGAAGCTCCCCTCAGTGCAAACACAAATATGCTGATCGGGTCAGTCGCACTGCTGCTCCTAAATATTTTTTCATAGTCGCATGCAGTAGTATTCAGTCACAAATTATTATTAGAATAAATGTTATTATTATTATTATTATTATTAGAATCCCCCTCATTTTTACTATTGCAATGAGAAAAAAAAAAGATACAATATACATTTTGTAACACTGGTTGTGCTGCCTTCATTTATGATTCTTTTAATAGTTATTGCATTATAGAATTTTAGATTTAGAATAATAGGTATTAGCAAAAATAGGCTTTATTTTCTTTACGCAAAATATATTTTGGTTTCATTTTAATTTTGTGTGAAAAATCGGAGAGATTAATCGCTTGTTTACTTTATTAATCGCGGAGAGATTAATAACACTTGACGACATTGTCATTACTATTTGCACCTGGGTTAAATGTATATTCTGTGTGAGAAAGAAAGCTCATACATCATGAACTTGACTGAGCTTCATTATCAAACAGTGAGTATTACTGACTTCCTGTAGTCACGTGTGCATGTGTAGCAGTGAGAGACATCTGTAGGGCAGACTGTAACCCCTTTTGCCTGTTATTTCAGGAATTTGAGTTTGGATGATTTAAGGTAAGTGTATTGTTGAGGTTCAACTGACTGTTGTCCAGTGCTCTCACTGCATGCCATATAAAGCTGCCTGAATCCTTAAGACCTGCCTCATGTAATGAAGAATAGGTAAACCGCTTGATGGGAGAGTTGGGCAATATATCAATATAGTCAGTATTGTTTTGGTGGCAATATGAAACTAAGCAGTATAGTGAATGTAGTTTATTTGCCCATTGTTTCAATTGGCAGTAAATTGACCCCACTATACAGTATGAATTGTCATCAAATGATTATTTATATAAAGTTACATTGCCCAGTTAAATATTCGATATTTAAGGAGTATATTATAAGTAAAAACGTCAGAGTTCCGGCTTTTTTGTTGTTGTTGTTCCTTTATCTTCACATCAGAAGGAATTTAGGAAATGGTTTATAGTTTTTACATGTTTATTCTGCCAGTTTTCCCATCTGGAGAATAGGCTTCACACAGTTATGACAGTGTGAAAATCTTACAGTATAGTCAGCTTGTCATTTCATAACTCAAAAAAAAAAAAAAAGGTTGGCAATATGATCTGGGAATATCAATCATCTGCTTTTATTGAAATGTCTCACACCAAACACTTGGGAGTGTCAAACCACATGTTTGAGACTTCAGCTGTAGTAGTAAAGAGGCTCTATAGAAGACAATGGTGTCATTCAAGTCAGTTCAGTTTTTTTTTTTTAACTCAAGTCAGCATCACACAAACTGGCTTTTTAGCCAAAGATTTGCACATAATCGCTGGAGACACAGAGTATTAGTGTGTTTCTTGGCAGTGAAGTATTAATAGTTCTCTGCTGAAAAAATAACAGTCCATTACAACAGTTTCTTGTTAAGACCTATTTCCTGTTTTATACCGGTAAACTTCACATATCCAGACATAAGAGGGAAAAAATTTGAATGCAGTGTTTTAGTGTGTTATCCTTTCTCCTGTGAGAAATTGTCTGAGAAGGGCAAAATCAGCAACAACAGTTGCTAAGTGTGTCCCCCGCCCATCCAAATCAAGTTGTTTTGAGTGGGCTAGTGTGGTGCCTGCTTTAACAAGGGTTTAGTGGAGCTGTCAACATTCGCTTCCTGACTAGTCTTGTGTAATTATACCTTTGATTTCCTGTGGGATCATATACCATCTTATTTTGGCCAAGAACAGTAGAGTTGCCCACAGTGAGACAAACACTCTGGGAAAAAAAACACTAGCAAAATTACATATAGATTTTCGTAATAACAATTGCTGTTTTTCCAAAAGGTTTACATACTGATTGAAAACAAAGAGTAGCACATTTCTAAATATCTGTAATAGTTTGCAGTTAAAACTAAGATTTGATACTCACACACTTGGCAAATCCAGCACTAGTTCTTCCTCCCAAGCTCTCATGTCACCAAAACAGTTTTGTTATTTTGTTGGACTAATATACTGATGCATGGATATTGCTCTGCAGTTGGGCAATCTGTTTGGATCTTGCCATTTTTATTTATTTATTTTTTTCAGTTTTGTGTGCAATAGAAGCAGGGTTGCCAACAAATAGACTGTGGGAGAGCAGTGTTTCCCACACATCTGACATATACTTGTGGTGGTAGTGATAGAAAAGGCTGGCATTACCCAGTGGCACAAAAATGGTCTAGCTAGTACACGTGACAAATAATGTCTAACCTTTAAGATAACATTTTCTTTTACTGAATATGAACTGTGAAATCTATGAAATTATTTATAGAGGTTTTAATAAGCCGCTGTCACTTTAAGACCTAATGCACGGATCCAATGTACTAACACAGGGGTGGAGAGACGCAGCCCTGCACAGTTTTGCTTCAACCCTAATCAAACGCACCTGAACAACTAATCAAGGTCTGAAGGGTTACTAGAAAGCAACAGGTAGGTGAGTTTTAATTAGGGTTGGAGCTGAACTCTGTAGGGCTGCGGCTCACCAGGATCGGAGTTCGCCACCTCATTTCCTAAATGTTTACACTCATGTAAGACATAACCAACTGTGTTTATGTGAATACTAGTCATGACAGGAATTTTGGCATAACTTTTTATGTATTTGACCATTTGAAAACAATACACCATGAAAAACTCAGTTCAGTACTCACGCTATGTGGCAGGTGGCTTTCTTTGTGCACACACACCTTAAGTGAACATTGACACTTAGCGTGCGAGTACCAAATTGACGCCTCTCGTAAAAGTTTTAATTGTCAAAAAAATTAATGTAAAGAATGTAAAGGTTTCATGATGACCTAACACTGCAAAAGTCATGTGAACATAATTGCAAAAGAGATGAAATTACGGCTGGCAAATATACTTTGGTAGACATAAATATATCTGGGTGGCCTGCCCAAGTAAAGTCTGTATGTGGGAAACACTGTTGTGTAATCTGAGGCTTATACTACCCACTTACACGGCTACACGCACCAGATCCCTTTTTTAATAAATATTGATATAAATGAAGCCAGTAATGTATCATAATTTCATGTGCATTTAATCTGTTCATCTCCAGCTGTCCTTTAGTGCTGAGGTTTATCCGTTTTGTTCCCATTACCTGTGCTGGCATGCTTATTTGCTTCATTTAGACTTGACAGCATCCCTTTGGCCAGGAATTATATCACTGGCCACAGGTCCCCATTGGTCAATTCCAGAGCCACACCCACATCCATCTTAATACGTCGTCCTACAGTATTACCAGCCCTCCCCAGGAAGTAAGTCTGGGGTGGAAGAAGCTGCCAGCTTGCTGCTCATCTTAGACCAGTTTGGCCATTTGTCTGTAAAACCGAGGGTTGTTGTCTGGAGGTAAAACTGGTCCAAGTTCAGCAGGATTGATGCATGGGTTTACCAGACCGTCTGCATTGCCTTGCATCTTTTGAGCCTGTAGATGTATTGCTCATGTTCTTTTAAAGGCATTTAGGTGTACCCATCATTTCCTGTGATCATGTTTTCATTGTATTATGCGCCCTAACGTTGGTTGTGTGACTTTGGTTGCAGTGTAGAGTTTGTCTTTTTATTTTTAAAGGATTAGTTCACTTCCAGAACAAAAATTTACAGATAATGTACTTACCCCCTTGTCATCCAAGATGTCTTTTTTTTCTTCAGTCGTAAAGAAATTGTGTTTTTTGAGGAAAACACTTCAGGAATGTTCTCCGTATAGTGGACTTTTATGGTGTCCATGAAGGTTTTATCTAGCTCAACGATTGGTTATTTTCTAAAAACAAATGTAAAAAATTGTATCGTCTAGCCCTGCGATGCGCATACGTACGTTGTGCACTGGTTCAAGATAGTTAGGGTATGTCGAAAAACTCCTATTTCATTTGCTCCTCCAATTTCAAAATCATCTTACATCGCTGCAGAAAAAAGAAAATAACCAATCGTTTCACTAGATAAGACCCTTCTTCCTCGGCTGGATCATTTAGAGCCTTTGAAGCTGCATTTAAACTAGATTTTGGAAGTTCAAAATCGGGGCACCATATTAGTCCACTGTATGAAGAAAAATCCTGAAATGTTTTCCTCAAAAAACATAATTTCTTTACGACTGAAGAAAGAAAGACATAAACATCTTGGATGACAAGGGGGTGAGTAAATTACCTGTAAAAAAAAAAATTTCTGGAAGTGATCTGATTCTGTAAGCAACTATTTCGAATTTGCGACAAAATAATAACTGTGTTTTTGTGTACAGGAACACATCAAAGCGTGGCGAGTCGTTTGGGATCAGCCGTATTGGAAGCAAAATAAAAGGCGTGTTCAAGAGTAGCACGATGGAGGGCGCAATGCTACCACAGTACGCCATGATTGAAGGAGAAGACGACACGGTGAGACAAACTCTTCAGAAACATGTTAAAACTGAACAGTTTCAGAATTCAGGTCACACTTTAGTTTGGAGATCAATTCTCACTATTAACTAACTAATAATTTTTTAAAGTTTTGCCTCAGTAAACTGCTAATTTGCTGCTTATTAATAGTTAGTTTGGTAGTTTAGGTATAGAGTCTTACCCCAGATCAGCTGTCACAGTCCGACCTCCATTTTTTCAATGCTGGAGCAGGGATGTAAGTTAGACAAGAATATCTCCGACTGAGCGATTGAGGTGTTGTGTTGCTGGATGTAATAATGAACATAGTGGTCGTCATTTACTCCCAACATTTGAGCTGCTGAAGATGCAGTAGATTACGTTTGTTTGTGAAGGGAATGCACCTCCCAATCTACATATATCTGTCTATGTTCACGCAAATCATTCATGATCCAGCTTCACTTACAGCAGAAGTGAGTATAAGAGTTTTTTTATGAATCTCTGCAATCATCTTTCTTAATAATGTGCTAGTTAGCAAGTTTCACGGCTAAACACGCTAAATGCAGCTAAAGTAAACAACCTCTCCGAGCACAGTATTAACAATACATTAATGCATTAAGTAGCTGGTTAGTTTTCATTTACACCATTTTCAGTAGAATCATTCAGAATGTGAATAATTTTAACAAAATAAGAGAGATCATACAAAATGCATGTTATTTTTTTTTTTTAGTACTGTCCTGAGTAAGATATTTTACATAAAAGATGTTCACATATAGTCCACAGGACCAAAAAATAGCTGGAATTATTCAAATAACCCCCTTCAAAGGTTTAGGTGCCCTTGGTTCTTGATACTGAGTGTGGTTACTTGGATGATCTATGACTTTTTTTTTAGTGATTTCATGATTTCCTTTTTTGTCCTGAACAGTTAAACTGAGCACTGTTCTTTAGAAAAATCCTCCAGGTACCGCAGATTCTTCAGTTTTCCAGCATCTTTTGCATGTTTCCAGCAGTGACTGTATGGTTTTGAGATCCATCTTTTCACACTGAGGACAACTGAGGGACTCAAACACAATTATTAAAAAAGGTTCAAACATTCGATGCTCCAGAAAGAAACACGATGCATTAAGAGCCAGAGGGTGAAGATCAGAGTAAATTACTGCAAATTGTTTTTTACTTAGATATTTTGTCTTGTTTCCAGCCAAAATATCAAAAAAAAAAAAATCTTAAATCAAGAAGGATTTTCTAGACAAGCAAAAAATATTGTCTTGTTTTCAGAACAAGCAAAATAATATGCTAAGGGGGTAAGCAAAAGTTATTTCTGTCAGAAATCAAGATTATTTTGCTTACCCCATTGGCAGATTATTTGGCTTGTTTCAAGCAAAAACTCGCTTAATTTTCACTTGTTTTTTCTGAAAACAAGACAATAATTTTTGCTTGTCTAGAAAATCCTTCTTGATTTTAGAATTTTTAGATATTTTGGCTGGAAGCAAGACAAAAAAATCAAAGTAAGAAAAGCATTTTTTGCAGTGTACTTAATTTGTCTTCCAGAAAACATGCAAATATCTTCTGTTGTTTCCGATGCCCAGTACTAAATGGAAAAAAAATTCTATTTCAACAAAATAATCTTCATCCTTTTCGAATATTTCCACCCCCCTGGCTCTTAATGTTTCCTTCTGGAGCATCAAATGTTTGAACCTTTTATAATAGTTGTGTTTGAGTCCCTCAATTGTCCTCAGTGTGAAAAGATGGATCTTAAAATTATAGAGTCACTGCTGGAAAGGGTTCAAATATGCAAAAGATGCTGGAAAACCAAAGAATTTGCAGGACATGGAGGATTTTTTTGAAGAACTGTGCTCAATTTAACTGTCCAAAACACACAAGGAACTCATGAACAACAACAACAACAAAAAAAAAAGGTCGCAGATCGTCCAAGTACCCACACACAGTATTAAGAACCAAGGGTTCCCAAACTTTTGAAGGGGGTTATTTTAATAATTTCAGCTAGTTTTTGGTCTTGTGGACTATATGTAAACATCTTTTATGTAAAATATCTTACCCAGGACAGTACTAAATAAAAAATAACATGCATTTTGTATGATCTCTCTTATTTTGTTAAAATTATTCACATTTTCACAGATTCTGCAAGTGGTTCCCAAACTTTCACATGCCTCTGTATTTGGCTTGAAACGCTTCAAAAACATGTTGCAAACCGAAAACTTGGATGCACTTCGCGGAGCAAGAACACTAATATGCAGGCATATTAATTTACTTTTTTTTTTTTTTGAGTTTGACTGAATCCATTTTAGTGCTAAAACTATTTGAAACCGCTGGCTGAACTCTGGCTGAGCATTTACTGTTATGTTCGGTCAGGTGGAGGAAGCAGTGATGGTGTTTGAGGATGACTCCCCAGGGCCCGTGGAGGTGGCTGGGACTCCAGGAACATTGCGCAACCTTGCCGCTTGGACCATCTCAATCCCTTATGTGGATTTTTTTGAGGATGAGGTTAAGAAAGAGCGCACTCCAGTCTTCTGCATTGACGTGGAGCGCCACGACAGGAAGAATGGTGAGTTTCAGAACTAAATTTAAGCTACATTCCATTTGGATAAACATTTTTTTATAACAGGAATATCCCGTGAGAACAGAGCCACTTTGTGAAAATGCTTATTTGTTTTACAGTGGGGCATGAGATCGAGTCCTGGTCTGTGTACAGAAAATATGTGGAGTTTTATGTGCTGGAATCTAAACTCACAGAATTTCATGGTAAAGCTGATTATTCTCTTTATCTTCGTGACAGAGCCTTCATGTTTTTGGATTATTCATCTCTCTCATTTGTTTTTCTCTTACAGGCCCATTCCAGGATGCTCAACTCCCTTCCAAAAGAATCATTGGACCAAAGAATTACGAATTTTTGTCCTCCAAACGAGGTGAATTTGAGGAATATTTACAGGTAATTTGCTTGACCTTGTACAGTTGCTTCATGTTATTGACAGATGAAGTACAAGCAGCATGAATATACCATAAGGTTACTTCAAATCAGGCCTAATAATGTATCAAAGTAAATTATTTATGTAAATTTAATGTATCTTTCATGGGTACGGTGTCGAGGACAAACACACACAAAGAAGATGAAGGCAAATAGTCTTTTAATAAATCCACACAATTTCACAAAAAGACAGGCAGGTGACACGCGTAAACTCCAGTAGACATCTACAATATTGAACCACACACACTGACTGGGACTTTTAATTATACTTGCAGCAAACCATTGCTAATTTTTTTAATTACGTTTCCCTCTAATTCACTGTCTATTCTTATAACTTAAACTTGATATTGTCACAACGCATGGACTTTGAGGTTTTTTTTAGGACGTCCTCCCTGCCCTAGTTTCTGTCTCCCCTTAATTGTGTCATTATCTTCAGGTGTGTCTTATTTGCTGTTGTATTTAAAGGAGAAGTCCACTTCCAAAACAAAGATTCACATATAATGTGCTCACCCCCTTGTCATCCAAGATGTTCATGTCTTTCTTTCTTCAGTCGTAAAGAAATTGTTTTTTGAGGAAAAAATGTCAGGATTTTTCTCCATATAATGGACTGATATGGTGCCCCGATTTTGAACTTCCAAAATGCAGTTTAAATGCAGCTTCAAACGATCCCAAATGTGGTTGTAAAGAAGGGTCTTATCTAGCGTAACGATTGGTTATTTTCATAAAAATTATACAACTTATATACTTTTTATTGCCAAAGGCTTGTCTTGTTTTACTCTGCCTGAACTGTTTTGTTCTGGTTCATGGCAGTTAGTATATGTCGAAAAACTCCCATCTCATGTTCTCCCTCAACTTCAAAATCATCCTATATCACTGTTTTACCTTTTTTGTTAAGGGTGTTTGATCTTCTTTGCATGTTCACTTTGGCTGGGTCAGTACTTCTGCAGTGATGTAGGATGATTTTGAAATGATTTTTGAAGTTGAGAGAGAAAATGCGATTGGACTGTCCTAACTGTCTTGAGCCAGAATACACAGAGTTCAACGAGAGCAAGGCAAGACGAGCGTTTGAGAATAAAAAGTATTTAAATTGTATTATTTTTATGAAAATAACAGATCGTTTTGCTAGATAAGACCCTTCTTTCTTAGCTGGGATCGTTTAAAGCTGCATTTAAACTGCATTTTGGAAGTTCAAACTCAGGGCACCATATCAGTCCATTATATGAAGAAAAAATGCTGAAATGTTATTCTCCAAAAAATACTTACTTTACGACTGAAGAAAGAAAGACATGAACATCTTGGATGACAAGGGGGTGAGTACATTATATGTGAATCTTTGTTTTGGAAGTGGACTTCTCCTTTAAATACAACAGCAAATGAAGATAATTGATAAGACACACCTGAAGATAATGACACAATTAAGGGGAGACAGAAAGTAGGTCAGGGAAGACGTAGGAAAACAAACTCAAAGTCCATGCGTTGTGACAATATGAAGTTTAACTTATAAGAATAGACAGTGAATTAGAGGAAAATATGTAATAAAATTAGCAATGGTTTGCTGCAAGATTAATTTACTTTATTAATGAAAAGAAAAGGTGATCTACAATATTTATACAGAGGCAGACACAAAGACACTTGGTATATGCGTAGTGTGATTGTTATTAGTATCTCTTGCTATATGTTTTGATTGATGGTCATGAGTACGTAATGCATAAGGGAATGACATGAATCTGTTTGTTTTCTAAAGAAACTGCTGCATCACCCAGAATTGAGTAACAGTCAGCTACTAGCAGACTTCTTGTCTCCTCACAGCATTGAGTCTCAGTTCAATGACAAAATGCTTCCAGATGTCAACCTGGGTATGTTTATTCTCCTTTTACTATAACCACACAATCTGCTTAACTGCACATAACACGTCTGCACATTTGGTTTGGTTTTATTTGACTTGCTACTTTTGTGCTCTTTAGGATTTTTAAAAAAAATCAAATAATAAATTGAAAAAAAAGAGAGAGAGAGAGAGAGAGGAATAGTTGAATTTATAAAAATGACCCCGTTCAAAAGTTTACATACACTTCATTATGAATTCTGTGTTGTTACCTGAATGATCCACAGCTGTGTTTTTTTGTTTAGTGATAGTTGTTCATGAGTCTCTTGTTTGTCCTGAAGAAGGAAAAACGATGTATTAAGCCCTAGCTAAACCTTAAACCCTAGCTCTTAATTCGTCATTTTTCCTTCTGGAGCATCAGTGAACCTTCTGTAATAGTTGCATATGAGCCTCTCAGTTGTCCTCAGTGTGAAAAGATGGATCTCAAAATCACATAGTCATTGTTGGAAAGGGTTTGAAATGCACAAAGTTGAAGGCTGAAGGATTTTTCTGAAGAACAGCAGACAGTTTAACTGTTCAGGACAAACAAGTGACTCATGAACAACTATCACCAAAAAAAAAAACAGCTGTGGATCATTCAGGTAACAACACAGTATTAGGAATCAAGTTTATGTAAACTTTTGAACAAGATCATTTTTATCAATTCAACTATTCATTTCTCTTGTGGACTAAATGTACATATTTTATGTGAAATATCTTATTCAGGTCAGTACTAGATAAGAAATCGACAAGCATTTGGTATGATTCCTCTTATTTTAGTCAAATAATTAACATTTTGCAGATTCTGCAAGTTGTATGTAAACTTTTGACTTCAACTGCAAATACTCTCTGAGCACTTATCAGGAACACTATTCTAATACTGACTAACAGTGCTTTTCCACTACAGTGTAGCGAGCAGGGCGAAGCGAGCATTTTCAATTCATTCCTATGAAGGTTGAGCTTAAACGCTCACGTGGTTTATTATGGGATTGAAAGCAGCACAGAGAAAGCGTTGAGAGCAGCTGAAAGCGTCAAAAAGGATGGCCATTCCTCAACTCTGTGCAAATCTCGAGCGCAGAACGCCGGGCAGCAACCAAATGCTGTGAAACATAGGCAAGGCAAGGTGTTGACGTATGTTTCCGAGTGTTTGTTGAACTGATGGATTACTGAGCTGAAATCACATATCACTGAAGAAGTCATGCAAAAGTAGATGCACATTGCATGCTTTTATTATATGCCATGGCACAAATAAAGGGTTTAGTTTGCAAACTACCGTAAAAAGAAGGATAATACAATGCAAACAGGGTGTGAACATAGTTTTCAGAGGTGTGCTCTGCCCTAAATTTCACACGCCCCACCGTAAAAAGAAGGATAATACAATGCAAACAGGGTGTGAACAGTTTTCAGAGGTGTGCTCTGCCCTAAATTTCACACGCCCCAAAGCAGTGGCGTTGCAGCTTTGCCAGCGGCACTGAGCATTGTAAGATTGAGCCGTCAAAATGAAAAATGCTGTATTATGTATGCCAGGCCAGTAGTTGCCGGTGTGACCCTGGACCATGAAGCCATAAGGGGCAATTTTTAGGGGTTCGAGCGCGTAGCGCTGAAACCCTATTGTAATTGTTAGGATTTTTTTTATTATTAGGGGTTCGAGTGCGTAGCACTGAAACCCTATTGTTATTGTCAGGATTTTTTTTATTATTATTTTTCTGCGCTAAAACTGATCGTGCAGACCAAACCGTAAGGCCTAGAGAGCTGAAACTTGGCCAGAAGGTAGAGCTCCCCGTGGGGACGTTCTGACAAAGTCTCGCCCAAATCGGCCTAAAGGTGGCGCTACAGCGCAAAAAACTAACTTTTTTTACATTTTTGGCCCTAGCTCGTACATTTTTTGTCGTAGACTCAAAAACTTTACATCGTTGCGATCCTTGGGTCAATACGCACAAAAGTGCACTGGCGCAGATTTTTCGTACGAAGCCCGGTTTTTCCGCAAAATGGCGTTATGTCCGAAACCTACTTTTGCGAACTAGTCCTAGGTTTTTTGATGGATTGGAACCAAACCAGTGCTGAAATATTCTCTGGACAGTGAATATCAATAATTATCAAAAAAAAGTTGAAATTTTGACTTACGGTCGAATAGGAATGCCAAAACGTTCGATGCAAAAGGTAGCCAATTGCTACATTTGGCTATAACTTTTGAACGGAATGAGATATCTTCACCAAACTCGGTACACATGTGTATAAGCTCAATCTTTGGTCAAATAAAAAAAATTGCACAGCTCTGCCAATTGGTGGCGCTATAAGCCTGAAAAAACATGAAAATGATTAGAACTACGCAATCGTTAGTCCGATCGACTTGAAAATTGTTATGCAGTGTCTCTGTCCAATGTGCCATAAGGGTCTATGAGGACATTGGCGTATCTCAAAAAACATGGCCGCCATCGACCAATGAAGTTTGAGCACCTATTAGACAAGGTTAACGGAGGCCGATCGGAACGAAACTCACTGGACATGTTCGACTCATGGCCCTAAAGGTCTGTAAGAATTTTGAAACAAATCGGCCACTAGTTGGCGCTAACGAGTTTTATGGCTCTGTAATCACGTGGTGTTTTACACATCCACACAATATGTATATCATTTGATAGATCTCCACATGATGAACAATTTTGCCTCAAGAACCGTTGCTGTCAATCAAATCGTTCATTAAATATTCAGAAATATGTTAAAAACCTACTTTTGCGAACTAGTCTTAGGTTTTTCGCTCAATCTCGATCAAACCACTGCAGTAATATTCTCTGGACTCTCTAGATCAATAATTATCAAAAAAATGTGGAATTTTGTCCTTCGGTTAGCTATAACGGTGTTATTTACAAAAGCGGCGTGGCCACATATACCCAAAAGCCTATAAAACCTAAACAAAAACTCAAAACTTTACAAAAATTGGTGAGAACATGTGTCAGGTGACTCTTAACAAGCATGCAAAGATTTGTGAAGATCGGACCATAGGTGGCGCTATAACAGGTAAAAAGGCTTCAAAAACACAAGCTGTGTATGGTAAATGGCTTCAAATGGCTAAATACATGCTCATATATTCACACAAACACTAGATCTTCATATCATTCGATAGATCTCCTCTTGATGAACAACTTTGCCTCAAGAACCATTGCTGTCAATCAAATCGTTCATTAAATATTCACCAATATGTTAAAAACCTACTTTTGCGAACTAGTCCTAGGTTTTTCGCTCAATCTTGACCAAACCACTGCAGTAATATTCTCTGGACTCTCTAGATCAATAATTATCCAAAAAAAAGTTAAACTTTTGACTCACGGCTGTAAAGGGGTGCCAAAACGTTCGAAAGAGGCAGGGTCACTTTTACTAAAATGGCTATAACTTTTGAACAGAATGACATATCATCACCAAACTCAGCACACATGTGTACAAGCTAAATCTGTGGTATATTCCAAAAAAATTGCCGAGCTTGACCACTTGGTGGCGCTATAAGAGCAAAAATACTTAAAAATGGCTATAACTACGCAACCGTCAGTCCAATCGATCTGAAAATTGGTATGCAGTGTCTTAGTCCAATGTGGCATAAGGATCTACGAGGACATTTGCTTATCTTGAAAAACATGGCCGCAATCGACCAATGAAGTTTGAGCACCTATTAGACAAGGTTAATGGTGGCTGATCGGAACGAAACTCACTGGGCATGTTTGACTCATGGTCCTAAAGGTCTGTAAGAATTTTGAAAGAAATCGGCCACTAGTTGGCGCTAACAAGTTTTTTTTTATTCACACAAACACTAGATCTTCATATCATTTGATAGATCTCCTAATGATGAACAACTTTGACTCTTGGACCATTAATGTCAAACCAACTGTTTTTTAAATATTTCATATTATTTAAAAAACCTACTTTTGGGAACTAGTTCTAGGTGTTTGACTCAAAATCAATAAAACCACTGCAGTAAAATTGCCTGGACTCTCTAGATAAACATTTATCAAAAAAAAATGTTAAACATTTGCATTTAGATTTAGCCATTTAGCCATTTAGTAGGGTGTGACGAGACACTAATCCCATGAGACGAGACGAGGCACGAGATTGGGTTCACGAGAACGAGACGAGATGAGATTTTTAAACTTTTCTTAAGAAATCCTCAATGATGAAATATATAGGGAAAATAGTCTTTTATTCAACTAAAAAAAAACAAAAAATGCAAAAAATTAAGGTGCATTTTGAACTTTATGAAATTAAACTTAAGTTTTAATGAATAATATGCAGTAATAAACAACATTTAAACAAGAGCTTCATGATTCTGGATAAATTGAGAATCCTAGTTGTTTTTTATAAATGGGAGATTACGATTCTGGAGAAAAAAGATTAGAAAACTAAACAAAATAACAATTTACTAGTGGTAAAGTCTTTTAAAAACATATATTCATTTAAACAAAATAAAAAAAAAAAGCATTCAATAAAGGAGACAGTGTCTCACTTCATTAAGACTTGTTTGACCATTGAAATTTCCTGAATGAATGATTCAATGACATACTTTTTTTTTTTAAACGGGCAGTTGTCGCCACCTCCTGGCGGAAGAGGATAAGCGTTACAATAGATACACGTGTTAAAATACTTTGGTTTTGATCGCTACTGTAGACAATAAGTGTTTATACCCAAACTATAAACTTTTATCCCAGTACTTCTTCTATTTAAATATCTGTAACACAGAAATAATGATTATAATGTGGTTGAAAAGACTGTTTGTCTTGCTCTTTCTGCGTTCACATTTACTCCGACCTTCTGATTCATTAACATGGACAGCGACAAAACCTGCTTCTCACGCTCCACTGACACTGGCGATGTGAAACAGTCCTAATAGACATAGATAACTCGTTGTCATTTAGGAATAAGATCGCGTGGGTGTTTGAATCGACACTTCAATATTTTAAGGATTAATAGTGCAGCTCTAATGTAAACATGGCAAAATGTTGTGGGAGGATACTGTCACGAGATCTCGCGAAATCCGACTGGTCTTGTCACATCCCTACCATTTAGATAGCCACTTAATAATAAGATCATGAGTCTATAAAACCTAAAAGAAAAGAAAATTTCACAAACCTAAGTCAAATCATCATCATATGATTCTAAACAAGCCTGCATTTTAAAGACATCAGGCAAAAAAAGGCAATGTAACAATTATAAAGCTTAAAAACAATGCTCTCTTTAAAATGTCATGAAATTACAACTATAACCACTAGATGGCAGTAGGAGACCACTAATGGCTCATTGAAATGACTACAACAGTGCTATTCACAGATTGTTTTCCATTCATTTCACTTCATGCAAAGACTAAATCACTGTTATAACATTTCAAATCACATTTAGTCAAAGTTTAACACTTCATTTAAACACATATATCATATTTGACAATAATACAAGATTATGATTACAGTGAAACCTGAAAATTATATATAAAATCTTAAAAAGACTTGCACTAAACATTTTGTCACCTACCATTTAATACACAAATCTCTTATGTGCAACAAAATGTGTGTGTGTGTGTGTGTGTGTAGTAATGCTTAATGGACATTAATGTAACAGTTTAACTGTTTAATTTCTGTTTGTGAGCGTTTTCTCCATCATGGATGTGTTTTAGTGTGTTAGCCATATATTTTGCATTGGACTACATCTTAAATCCACACAACCTTTTATGATGCTAAACAATCATCCAACTTTCATGAAGATTGGACCACAGATTGCACTATATCAGTGAAAAAGGCTTGAAAAAACACAAAATTTCTATGGTAATTGGCCTCAACTTGCTAAAAACATGCAAATATATTCACAAAACCACTAGATCTTCATATCATATGATAGATGTCCTCATTCTGAACAACTTTGCCTCCAGGACCATTGCTGTCAATCCAACTGTTCTTTAAATATTTGATATTATTCATAAAACCTATTTTTTTTTAACTAGTCCTAGGTTTTTGACTCATTTTTATTATCAAAAAATGTTGAATAGTTACATTTGGACAGTGATAACAGGGCCACTTAAAAATATGATCATGAGCTACTGTACCCAAAAGTCTATAAAACCTAAAAGAAAACAAAATTTCACAAACCTAAGTAAAATCATCATCATACGATTTTAAACAAACATACATTTCATAGACATTAGGGAAAAAAGGCCATGTAACAGTTATAAAGCTTACAAATAATGGATCTCTCTTTAAAACGTGAAATTGCAACTATAACCACTAGATGGCAGTAGAAGACCACTAATGGGTCACTGAAATGACTAGAACAGTGCATTTTCATGGTTTTAAGCTTTAATTTCATACAAAGATGATACTAAATCACTGTTATAACATTTCAAATCACATTTAGTAAAACTTTACCACTTCATTTATACAGATGTATTACATTTGACAATTATGCAAGGTTATGATTAGAGTGAAACCTGAAAATGATATATAAACTCTTAAAAACATAAGACTTACAGTAAGCATTTTGTCACCTACTATTTATGACTGAAATCTCTTATGTGCAACAAAATGTGTGCGTGTGTGTGTGTGTAATAATGCTTAATGAACTTTAATATAAGAGTTTAACTATTTAATTTTCTGTGTTTGTGTGTTTGTGATTGTATTGTCCATCATAGATGTGCTGCACTACATCCTAAAACCATAGCAACCATAGCATCGGATCATAGGTGGCGCTATAACAGTTAAAAAGGCTTCAAAAACACAACATTTCTATTGTAATTGGCCTTGAATTGCTAAAAAATGCTCATTTTTTCACACAAACACTAGATCTTCATACCATATGATAGATCTCCTCATTCTCAGCAATTTTTTGTTTAAGACCACTGCTGTCAATCCAACTGTTCTTTAAATATGTTCTTTAAATCTACTGTACCCAAAAGCCTAACATTTTTAAAAGAAAGCTTGTAACTTCTCAAAACTGTGACAAAAATGACAAATAATCTCATTCTAAACAAATATGCAATATTTAAGAGAGACTGGGCAAAAATAACACTATAATAGTTATGATGTTTAAAATCTCAGTGTTTGTATGACACATTGCATGAAATTGCAACAATAACCACTAGATGTCAGTAGAAGACCACTAATGGGCTTATTCAGCTGAACACAACTACTTTTAATAGGTTTGATGATCGATTAACACTTATAAAATCACTGTTATAACATTTAAAATCACATTTAGGCAAAGCTTACAATTTTGTTCATACAGACACATCATTTATTTCACATATCATTTGTTTCAAATATCTGTACAAGAAAATGTGTATGCATGTATGTCTCTGTGTGTGTAAATATGTTTATTCAGTATTAATATATTAGTT
Source organism: Labeo catla (assembly GCA_012976165.1). NCBI lineage: Eukaryota > Metazoa > Chordata > Actinopteri > Cypriniformes > Cyprinidae > Labeo > Labeo catla. The sequence continues at coordinate 959,981 of VONZ01000081.1, forward strand.
TAAACTTTTTGTTTCTGTATGTGTATTTCTGTGAGTATGTTCTCCATTTTGGATGTGTTTTACTGTCAGCCATGAATCCAGGTTGGCCTAGACCCTAAGCATACCACCTTAAAGACCTTAAAATGCTCGAACCCCGATAATTGCTGCTTGCAGCTATATTTTGAAATTGAGATTGACATCATCATTGTGGCCATTAAATAAATAACCTTTCCATTGATCTATGGTTTGTTATGATAGGACAATATTTGTCTGAGATACAACTATTGGAAAATCTGGAATCTGATGTGCAAAAAAATCAAAATATACTGAGAAAATTGCCTTGTCCAAATGAAGTTTTTAGCAATGCATATTACTAATCAGAAATTAAGTTTTGATATATTTATGGTAGGAAATTTACAAAATATCTTCATGGAACATAATCTTTACTTAATATCCTAATGGTTTTTGGCTGAAAAGAAAAATCTGTAATTCTGTCCCATACAGTGTATTTTTGGCTATTGCTACAAATATACCCATGCTACGTATGACTCATTTTTTGGTCAGGGTCACAATTTGACAGAACACATTATAACAGTTATTTCCAGTCTTTGATTCAGATTGGTCAACAGTTATTAAAAATAGCATCCATATTTTATGTGTTTTAGCAAAATTAGCTGTTTGTTTTTTCTGTAATTATTAGCGAACCCCTACTGGTGCTATGTTGTTTGAGACGTCCTTCCCCCGTCAAAGAAACTCTTCTCATTTGAGAGATTTGTTGATGTGTACGTTTGTGTGGAAGCCCACAGTTTCTGAAGTGAGGAGGGTATATTATCCTATAAGTTTTATGTTTTAGGAATGGTACCATATGTCCATGGTTTTACACTGTAATGACACTTGCAAACTCGCGCTGTGCTGTGACATACTCTGTTTTAAACTAAAAGACAGAAAACACATTTTCTCATGCTGAGAGAAAATATCATATATGGTGTTAAAAAATAAAGGACTTTTTTGTTTTGTTTTGTTTTTGTTTGTGCTCCATAAAATGAGGCATGTTACACATAGAAACATTCTCTTGCCATTTACTGTTGCTGTCAGGAACATTTTTTTTGTAGAAGGACTGGTAACATATCAATGCATACGTTTTTGTTTTTAATATTTGTATAAAAGCAATAAGGTTCTCGAGGCGTGCTGTATTGTGAATAGGGAAGCGCGGGGCACAATCTAACACTTTTTGAATTTTTCAGTTTGTGTAAATCCACGTGGGGTTCAGAGGATCATTTTTGTCCATGTTAATTTCACACTTGTCTAGTACAAATGTGTTGCTTTGTTTCATAATTATAGTGTGTACTTTTTTTGTTATTTACCTCGAAAGAAAGGAAGTGAAATGTGACAACATGGCGGGGTACATTGTAACTAAACTAAAAATTTTATCTGATCGAATTAATAAAATATATGCAACAAACTAAAATATTTTGTCAATAAAATAAAATGATTAACTTTTTCAAATAAAATAATGGTGGTTTTTAAGAATTAAAAAGAATCAAATTTATGAGTTTCACAATGAACACACCGCAACCATGCGTGGGACGGCCCTGATCGCAAAACACAGCTATACAGTATAGTTCAAAACAATGGGCCTCATTCATGAAACATGAGCAGAACTAATTTTTGTGTAAATTGTTTGTAAAGCCATTTTGACAGAAACTTTCAAATTCATAAAAATGTTCGTATTTTCAAAATGTTAGTTGGTACAAAAGAAATGTCCGCCTGCTCCCTACCACGTGTAAATGGTGCGTAAAACATTCTGTGTTCTTTTTGGCAAACTGATGACACTGAATTTTGATGCACTGGCATAATAATTACAAGTTGATTTGCCCTTACCCTCTTTTATAATTTTTGTTTTTTTCCATCTAAGTTGACAAATGTAAAACACTGCGCTCGTCACTGTTACTATTCACCCAGCTGGTCATTTTAAGAAGAGCGCCTGATACTTTTTCAGCTGGCTAAAAACTCTTTTTTTGTGGACACAGGCATATGGCCTATTAGTCTTTTTTGCATTTATGCAATATACTGGAGCCAAACCTGAGAAAGTAGACCAGAATATTCCACGCTAATTGCATAGCTGTAATTAAAAGGCAGGGATTATGCTAATTATGTATGAGCGTGCACAAGCACCCTATTAATGAATGATTGGAATTCATTAACATGCACGTTTAACTATCAAATCGGACGTTTACGAAGCGTTTGTGAATCCGGAGGAGAATTTTCGGAAAGGTCTGTTTTACACGCAGATAACTCAGAATTTACTCATATATTTATGTAAGTTTCCTGAATGAGGCCCAATTTGTGCAAATAAATGAAACGCATTCAGACATTCAGAAAAACACTCCCCTCCCTACATGCACAGCTCTTACAGAACATGAGACACATAAATGAGCCAAAATGCACGCAACATTTCTTGAAATAATAATTTCTGAAAATTAAACATCGATCAGTCTTTATTCACCTGTTTCTTGTGGTTTCTTATTAAAATCCATAAAAGTAAATAGTGAAAATTTCATCGCTAATGTCATAGAATAGCATAGTTTAATATTAGCGGGGCAGATTGTAACGCAGTGTTACAACGTTCCCCATCAGCGTGACTGGAATATAAAAGTGGCAGGTGTCTTCTGCTGGATTGCCAAGCGTTAATAAACTATCAAAACTGATAAATAACAGATTGGCGATTAAAATAATAGCAGATTTGTCTCATTTTAAATTAATACTAAAAACTGAGATGAAAAATTTACTTCAGCCAGAAATTGACTTTTACTATGGTAAAATAAATATTCAGCGATATCTTCAAAAGGCTTTTGAATTTTGGCACACTTTTTTTCTCTGTATAGTGTTGCTATGGCAACTAGTAAATACCGTAAATTTGGTTATGTTAGCATGTCTGAAAATATTTAAACCACGTGTGTTACAACTAACCCCGCGTTAGTTTGTGCCCCACGCACCCCCATGTCACAGCTGAAGGGGTCGCAGTGACTCCGCTTCGCATTGTTCCTAACAACGTCCTTAATCCATGACTTAATACAGCACGGTAACTTATAGTGCATGATTTTTGCTTTTTTGTTTTTTTTACACAAAGACAATAAATTACAATTTTCAAGAACTTGCGCTTTGAAAACCAATTTTTGAAATTTGCGTTTTCAGGCCTACAGTGTAAATGAACCTCAAAAATGCATAAAATTTCCACTTTCTATTAAAAAATGGTGCAGAGACACCTGTTTCAGGTGTTGGAGTCTAATGATGATACTAATGAGCTGATGAGCTGAATCAGGTCTGTTTGATTAAGAAGACATACAAAGTGTGTCAAGTTGTTTCAGGCTGCAGGAGATTGGTTGGGAAGCACTCTACTTTTGTATCCAGATCCAGTGGTTGGTTAGGCCACTAAATAACAGGGAATTCATTGTCAGCCAAGTTTGAGATGACTTGCTAGTTGCTTTGTGACATGATGGAAGCAGGCCTGTAAGATTGGTAAATTGTGGCCATGATGGAATGCCCATGGTCAGCAACAGTGCACAAATAGACTGTGGCATTCAAGCAATGGTAGATTGGTATTAATGGGCCTAAAGTGTGCTAAGACATTACTCAAATCATTAAAGCACCACTACCAGCCTGAATTGTTCACGCATAGTAGGTTCAGTCCATTAATTCATGCTGCCAAATTCTGAGATTCATCAGACCACACTGTATTTGTCAAGACTGTCCAGTTTGGGTGAAGCTGTGCATACTGCAGCCTCGGTTTCTGCTCTTGGCTGACAAAAGTGGAGCCTGATCTGGTCTAGTGCTATTGTAGCTCATCCGCCTCAAAGTCTTATGTAGTGTATTCTGAAATGCTTACTCTGCTCATCGTGTGGCGGGCTTCATTACACCGAATTTGCGCTGTGCAAAGCGGCTTTCGCACAAAACGCGGAAAGCATTAAGCTTTAAGTGTGCCATGTGCGGCTTGTGCGCCAGTGGTGCACTCCGCTGCGCGTGCGCTTTGGTCAACACAAAAACAAGCTGTCCTTGCGCACTGTAACCATTTGAAATGAATGGGTTTCATAGCGCAGCGCTTTCCGCGGTCGGTGTGAAAGCTGCTAGACACATGCGCATTGCTTGCTTCCACCTGCAGTGTTTTACTTTAGATATGCTTTCATTAATGCCGTTTGTAAAGCAGTACTATTAGATGCACGAAACTCGTGCACTGACGGACTTTTACCTGTGCTTTGTGTTTGTTGTTCTGAAGATCGATTGCAGCTACGGTTAAATGCACTTACATTTTCAAAACTTTTATATGAAATTCACAAAGTCAGTTATGTTTTCAGAGCAGGACAAAACATCTAATATATAGAAATAGATCTGTGCATTAATGTGAATACAGTCTGCTAAAGCTGCCACTGTCTATGATCTCATCAGTAATAATCAAAAGGCAATAATGCTGTGGAAAAAGAAAAACTCATATTGTCTAAAAACTTTCATATACTTAAAGAACACTTTTTTTTTAAAATAAGTGACTGTTTTAAAAAGTAGCCTGTTTATATAATAAAAAATAAAGTTTGCACAAAATAAATTTGATCTAAAATTTCCATGAAAGTGTAGCCAAGTGCAGTAATATTGAAAACTGAGAATGTGCTGCATAGTAATATTGAGTTGATAATGAAAATTGTAATTGAATTGAATCATGAAACCAGTGAAGATTTACACCCCAACTTTTAAGGTGGTAGTACTGACATACAGAGATTCCAACTGTAAACAAAAAGCAAAGAAACTTCATTTTTGGCTAAAATGTAAGGTTGTAAAGATGGATTTGCACAGCAGAAGAATTATTTGGGGAAAAAAGTAGATCAAGAATTGGATTGTGACCCCCAGAATCGGAATTGGATCAGATTGTGAAGTGCCTGAAGATTCCCACGCCTAATAGACCTCTCATTTAAAAAGCATTTCCGTCTCCAGAGCTTCTGCTCACTTTTTGGCACCAAAGGGTCAACTCTTAACCCTCTGGGGTCTGAGGTGATTTTGGGGCCCTTTAGATGTTTTGACGTGCCCTGACATTTGTGCTTATTTCAACTACTTATAACATAGTACTGGCCAGAAACGAACAGTAGCCGAGATGAACTTGATGAAATGTCAAGCTTTGTTTACGATGATGTGGGCGCTAACACGCGGCGCCGCGCACGTGGCTATTTATCATATCAAAAGCAAAAGCTGCTCGTGGGCATGATCGCATTAAAAATAATTAGCTCTGAGGGAAAAACTAAGCATCACATTGGTTTCACACGGATTACTTTAGCACAGAATATTTGTTTTTGATAAGACTTGATTTATTTAAAAGTAGAGATATCAAGCTTTCTATAAATATATTTCTCCTGTCTGTGTGACTCTTCGACTTTGGAAGGCGTGTCGTCGTTAAAACTTTTATATTTAATCAAGACTACCACTGCAAATTAATCTAACCATGGCTCCTGCACACCCTGCAATATTCACCATGTGATCAGCAAGGCCGCATGCTTCCACGGATCAGGATTGGTCGGCCTTTGGCCTTCAGCAATATGGTATGACATGCGTGAATGATATTATTAAGCATAATATCTATTATTAAACAGCCAGTAATGGGCCTTATGTGTGGCGATTTAGAGGAGGAAACAAGGGAGGAGTGAAAGGGAGGATCATGTGAAAATTTTACAGCATTATGGATGTTCCCAGCCATGCATATCATTATCAGAAGCTTTCTTCTCTAGAAAATAACAAAAAAGCAAGTGATAACATATGAAGTTGTCCATTTAAAGGAGAAGTCCACTTCCAAAACAAACATTTACATATAATGTACTCCATGTACCCCATTGTCATCCAAGATGTTCATGTCTTTCTGTCTTCAGTCGTGAAGAAATTATGATTTTGAGGAAAAAATAAATTTTCTTGGTGCCCCGATTTTGAACTTCCAAAATGTAGTTTAAATGCAGCTTCAAAGGGCTCTAAACGATCCCAGCCGAGGAAGAAGGGTCTTACCTAGCGAAACGATCGGTCATTGTTTTCGAAAAATAAAACTTTGTATACTTTTTAAGCACAAAAGCTTATGTAGCACAGGCTCTGGGATGCTCATACTTGAATGATTCATTCATTTTGAACGAATCTTTAATGTGACTCGGGAAGAACGAGTCGTCTTGGGCAGTGATTCATTCAGTCGTGCATGCACAACATCCTGTTAGGTTCTGTACTGGAATTAGTTCACCTGTTTTGAGTCTTCGGGTTTTTCGAGTTGTTTGTTCATCTTATGGGGCTGTCACGTGTTGCTGATTTTTCTAAAATTAATGAAGTGACACAAAAAAAGATTTGTTCATTTTGCTGAACGAGACTCAAAGGTCTGAGTTGGTCAAATGATCCGAACTTACTCCGGTACTCCGGCTCAAAAAGGTAGAGTATGATGAAAAACTTTTTTTTTTTTCCTACAACTTCAGAATCGTCCGACATTGTTGTACCTTTTTGTTTGTAAACAGCGTTTGACTTACTTGCACTTTTTTAGTCTTTGCACGTTTGCTTTGTAAACACTGGGTCTATAGTTCTGCCTACTTCCACGTGACCTTCTGACGTGATTCAATAGTACGTGATTGTGCATCCCAGAGCCTGTGCTACATGAGCTTTTGTGCTTAAAAAGTAAACAAATTGTTATTTTCCAAAAAAAAAAAATCTCTAGATAAGACCCTTCTTCTTCAGCTGGGATCGTTTAGAGCCTTTGAAGCTGCATTTAAACTACATTTTGGAAGTTCAAAATCGGGGCACCAAGGAAGTCCATTATATGGAGAAAAATCTTGAAATTTTATTTTATTTTTTCCTCAAAATCATAATTTCTTCCAACTGAAGACAGAAAGACATGAACATCTTGGATGACAAGGGGGTGAGTAAATTATTTGTGAATTGTTGTTCTGGAAGTGGACTTCTCCTTTAAGCGAATTGTCTGTGGTAAATCTGGGTTCATCTTTTTTAACAGTCCAATTAGGTGGTAATTTGAAGCCGTGACAGTGTAATTGGGACTGCAGTTATTCTGCAGTGACCGCTTACACAGTTTATGCATTTTACCGCTGCCACATGATTGGCTGATTATAAAATCTCATGAATAGTAGGTTTACTGGTGTTTCTGATACCGTGACTGTATATATTGTTGCACTTCAGCAGAATGATTTAAATTCCAGTGTTCAATAAAAAAAATTACGTTTAATAATTAGGGCTGCAAAACAATTAGTTGTGAGTAATCGATTCTAAATAAAAGTTTGTTTACGTACTATATGTGTGTGTACTGTATATGTTTATTATGTATATATAATTATGCACATACACGTATATATATTAAGGACAAATGTTAGATTTATATTTATATATAATATAAATTATAAACAAGTGTTTACATACAAATACATTTTTTTTAAATATATACATGTGTGTGTAATTATATAGGCGATACAGAATAAATATACACAGTACACACAGTTTATAGTACTTTAACTTTTATTTTGAATTGATTAATCACAAATAATCACAATAAGCAATTATTCCACCATGATTTTTTTTTTCTTCTGTGAATATATAATGTTATAACGCAGTACTTTTCATCTTCATTATCAACACTAGATTTGTGTTCAGGTTTTCAGATTTTTTTTAACATGTCACTTAAGTACTTTAAGGTGGCTGTAAGTCATTGGCTCGGTTTCATTCATTGTTTCCCAAAGCAATAATATAGAGTCATATGTGTGAGTATATCAGCTATTTAAACAACATCAAAATGTTACTACTTCTATGCACTTCTGAAATCTGACTGGAAATTGGACGTTGGCCAGGCTGGTGAAGTCTCTACATAGTCAGTGGTGAGAAAACAGTCTACAACAGACTATATGGAGTCAGCCCATAAATCAGTCTGACAACACAAGTTAAACTGTCTGTTGAGACAACAGCTGTGAGGATGTTTGTCGGAGAAAAGAGAGGGGTCCTTTGAGAAGGATTTAGAGCATAAACTTCCAAATCATGGGATTGATCCATACCAGAGCCGCCTTCTGGTGAGCTGTAAAGATTCATGATCCATGTGTGCTGAATTGTCTTATCACATTTGCTTGAAATTATTATAATTGACTTTCCTGTGCACTAGAAGGCTGAAACATACGTTATTCTCAGAGTAGCTATTCTACTCCGTTTCATTAAGCGGTACCAAAATTGTACCGTTACTGTTATTATTATTACAGTGTGTCTCTGAGGACATGCAGACAAACTGCTTAAGAGGAGTCTGTGCAGTGCTTGACCGTAACATAAAACGGACAGATGGTCAGAGTGATTCTTGGTTTTCTGTGAGAAACCCAGCTGAACAACCTTAATGACAATACCACGTTTTCTTTATCCAGTCTGACACAACTTGAGAACATCTGCTAGCAATAATGGAGGAAATCACACGTTGAATTAAGGTTTATTTAACAAATGGGGCCAAAAATCCTCTTTAGTCTGTTTAGAAAAGTTTAGAACATACTGTATAAAAGTCTATAAAGCATGGGAAAAGTAGGCTTTGAATATAATAAATTTGCTTAATTGAATTTCTGTTTGTCTTTGCAGGGAAGATATTTAAGTCTGTGCCAGGAAAACTGATTAAAGAGGTAAGAAATTGGATTTTATTTTCTGTATGTTTTTCCACCTTCAGGAACAATGAAATCAAAACTTACTTTATTTACTTTTTAAAAGACACATTTCCTGGTGTTATGAATGATTTATCATTTCACATTGTTCCAAACATAACGGTCTTCGCTAGCTATTGCTGAATCAAACCCTGCGTGGAAGGAGTAGAGTGACACTGGAACACACACTAACTAACTAACTCTACCTCTTAAACAACTGTTGTAGAAATTATGGTCTTATGGTCTTTTATGGTCTAAAATCTTCCCCGTAGTTAACCTAAGTTAATGGCAGTTAAGGTCAGTAATAACAAATAACGATTGGGATACATGGCAGTGTTGTGGATACTAAACTTGGACTTCATTCTCTTTTTACTTTCAAAAACTTCCTTAAAAGTATTTATCTCAAAGTGTGTTGCAGTGTTGTTTCAGTCTGCTGCAGTTTGCTGATTCAGTATTCATGCTCAGTAGGGAGTATTCAGAAAACATTTGAAATCATAGGAGTTGCCTTACTAAAATTCAAAAGCAGGGTGGTGAATCAGTGTTGACAGTAAATGATAGTTATCCCGGCCTGTTCAGGAATGCTGTCCGGCTTGTTGTTTTTTGTTGCTATTGATGTTAGTTGTTCAGTGCAGCTGAACCAGTGAGAGCTGCCCTGTACGATGTCCTTAAAATGGTCTGTTTTCCGAGATGTACACGTTCAGGCTATATTTATTACACTGTTAGACCTTACCAGGCTTTTTACAGTAAGATACTGACAACAGCTAGTTACTGTAGGTCTTTTACAGTAAATTACTACAGTGGCCATTTGAAGATACATCATTAAAAGGATCTACACTGTGTGCAGAATTATTAGGCATGTTGATATACTGGTCATATTTTTTTTCCAAACACATTTTACCAATTCCAAACCACATCAGTCTTAATAACTACTGTTAATTTTGTATTTAATCATTTATATGTGATATATAATTGTCCATGAAGGCTGGAAGTGAAAAACTCCTTATATTCAGGTGTGCATAATTATTAGGCATGTTTTTTTTTTTTTTACAGATAAAATGAGCCAAAAAAGATATTTAACCCCGACTGAAAAGTCCAAATTATTAAATGCCCATGAGAAGAATGCAATTCTAATGCATTGCAAGAATTTGCAAAGTTAAGGCTTGACCATTGGACAGCGAAATGCTTGTTGAGTCTGCATGGTCAGAAAAAACAGGTGGAGAAGAAAACATGCATGTTAACTGCAAAAGAATTAGGAATTAAGGTGAAGAATTAGGTGTGACACCATCAGGAACCATTTAGTCTCCACCATTTTCCAGAACTGCAACCTACCTGGAGTCTTCAGAAGTGCAATGTGTCAGGTTCTCAGAGACTTTGCTTGGTAAAAAATCCTAAAAAATGCCCCTAAATTAATAAGAATAACAAGCTGACGTGTTTTACAGTCATACAGTCAATACATGAAGACAGTTTTTTTTTTTTATAGGCTTTATAGACAGATAAGTTGAGAGTGACTCTTGAAGGACAAGCATCACATCCTCTTGTACCTCTGATTCAAGAATTTATCTTCCAAAATCTGGCAGTACATTTTGGGAGTTCATGTTTAGTCTCCTATCCTGAAAAGTCTGACTTGCAGAGATGGACTAAAATGAACTCCCAAAACTTACTGCCAGATTTTGGAAGATAAATTCTTGAATCAGAGGTACAAGAGAATGTGATGCTTGTCCTTCAAGAGTCACTCTCAACTTATCTGTCTATAAAGCCTATAAAAAAACTGTCTTCATGTATTTCACAACACGTCAGCTTGTTATTCTTATTAAGTCAGGGGCATTTTTTAGGATTTTTTACCAAGCAAAGTCTCTGAGAACCTGACACATTGTACTTCTGGAGACTCCAGGTAGGTTGCAGTTCTGGAAAATGGTGGCGCTGGAGACTAAACGGTTCCTGATGGTGTCACACCTAATTCTTCACCTTAATTCCTAATTCTTTTGCAGTTAACATGCATCTTTTCTTCTCCACCTGTTTTTTCTGACCATGCAGACTCAACAAGCATTTCTCTGTCCAATGGTCAAGCCTTAACTTTGCAAATTCTTGTAATGCATTAGTATTGCATTCTTCTCATGGGCATTTAATAATTTGGACTTTTCAGTCTGGGTTAAATCTCTTTTTTGGCTCATTTTATCTGTAAAAGAAAACATGCCTAATAATTATGCACACCTGAATATAAGGAGTTTTTCACTTCCAGCCTTCACGGACAGTTATATATCACTTACAAATGATTAAATACAAAATTAATAGTAGTTATTAAGATTGTTGTGGTTTGGAATTGGTAAAATGTGCTTGGGAAAAAAATATGACCAGATTATCAACATGCCTAATAATTATGCACACAGTGTATTAACCTATTAAGTCACACAGCCTTAGATGAACATCACTTGTAAATAACAGATGAACACATTAAATCTGTCAAGATCTCACCAGAGGAGAATTAAACACAAACACCATTAACATCATCTGTTACAGACACCACTTTCACTTTATTTCTGTCATCTGTCTAAGATTTTATTGAGAATTAAGGTTTAGCTCTAGTTTATAGTGGTTTGATTGTTTTAAGTCACGATTATGGTGATGCTTTAGTTAGACTCCTGACTCTTGTCAGGACACAAATGTAACAGTTCACAGTCACCATGTTTGGACAATGAAAGTGAATTAACAATATTCCATATGTCTTTTACATAGTTAACTTTTTCTCTCTCTCTCTCTCAGTAACTGCATTAGTGTTTAGAAATGTACATTTATGTAGTGACACTGAAAGAGAGTTGTGAGAAATGCAGCTTTATGCTACTCTAGTAACAGAAATTAGATCAGAAAAGAAAAAGTAGTTTGTTTAAACAATAATAAATAAAATGTTATTTAAGATGTGTCTAGTAAAGCTAATACAGCTGTTATAATGAAAAGATCTATTTAAAAAAAATAAAGTCTTTCTTGGCTATTGAGACACTCTTATATACTTGACATACAAACCTCGTCAATGGTGACAAACAATCATGGATGAGTTTGGTACTATGCACCCATGAAGCTTTTCAGTGGCGTGTCATTTTCATTGTTGAGATTCATATGTGTATTGTTGATGTCTCTGATGCAGTAATGTATACATTGTGAGAAAACAGTGGTAAATTCCTAATGTTTTTGCACATTATTGATTTTTGAAAATTCACACTACTTAATGACAGTTTTTCCACCATAAGGTTAACATGCTTTAAGATGTTTAAAGCATAGGGCAGCCGTGGCCTAATGGTTAGGGAGTCAGGCTTGTAACCAAAAGGTTGCAGGTTTGAGTCTGGCAGGGATTTAAGGTGGGGAAAGTAAATAACCAGCGCTCTCTCCCCCCTCAATACCACGACTGAGGTGAATCCCTTGAGCAAGGCACCGAACCCCCAACTGCTCCCCGGGCGCCGCAGCAATAGCAATATTGGGACCCACTGCTCCGGGTGTGTGTTCACTGCTGTGTGTGTCCACTTGGATGGGTTAAATGCAGAGCACAAATTCCGAGTATGGGTCACCATACTTGGCCACGTCACGTCCTTCGTTCCTTTCCTTTTCCTTTAAATTCAGAAAGAATTAATATTAAGAACTGAGAGTCAAAAGCATAACTAAAAGAAACACTTCTCACACTATAGCCATTGTATCTTTACAGTAAAATAATGTAAAAGTAAAAAATTTCTTACAAAATTTGACAAACATAGAATGATTTTAATATGACTTCATGTTTGTTCTTGCTGGTTTTCTCCAGAAAGGGCAAAACCTGGAGCCGTTTATCCAGTCATTCTTCAGTTCCTGTGAATCTCCCAAACCCAAACCCAGCAGACCTGAGCTCACCATTCTCAGCCCCACTGCAGAAAATAATAAAAAGGTGTGTTTACTAGTCAAAAAAACACTAACAATTATTTTAATAAAAACATTTTTTTTTTCTTTCTGTCAGAAAAAAACAAATCTTAGAATGTTTTATATGATGTAATGTTTTGGAATCCCTTGCATTTGAGAATTTGATATGGACAAAAGTCATTTTCTTTTCTGAAATTATTTTTAAATAATAAAATGATTCTCCACAAAAGTACATTTAAAACCATTGTAGCACATGTAAACTTTACGAAAAGTAAAAAATAAAAGTCAAAACACGATTCTTTGTAATTACTTGCACTTTCAATAGATCACATAGGAGTTTTGTCCCAAGCTTAAAAATGCTTATTCACAGCAAGGACAAATTTTAATCTTTACAAGGTTAAATCTTTACATTACTCTACATTTTCTCTGCATTGATCAGAGAAAAGAGCTGCCCTGTACGATGTCCTTAAAATGGTTCCCAGATGTACACGTTCAGGCTATGTTTATTACTCTAATTTCTTTATTGCTTTATTGTTATTGGTCTCATTTTTTTAATAATTTTGTTTTTCATTTTTTCATTTTTTTTTCTTAATTTATTTAAAAAAGTGAAATATTAAAGTTTCGACAGGTGCAGTTGAAATATTTTTGGGGTAAACCTTGTTTTGTGAGGGTGATTGAAAGGTGTATCAGTACAGACTGCACTCAATTAATAGTTTTGGAAATCCATTAACTGATCACACATCATTCAAAAATGAATAAAGAAAGAAATCGAATTGACCGTTATATTGTCTGTGCGTCTCTAATACTGGAAATAACATTTCCACTCATACCATTTTAGCTATTCAATGAGTTGTACAGAAACAATGCCAATCTGCCAGAAGGCCTGGAGAGAAAACACAACCAGAACTACTTCATGGAACTGATGGAGGTTGATGGAGTATATGACTACATGATGTACATAGGTAAGTGAATGCAATTCAAACAGTCTATTCATTATAACACATGGAAATTAATTATGATTACAAAACGCAAGTCTCTTCAATGAAATAGATCGTCAAAAAATAAAAAGGCACTTACCTGTTTGGTGTTATTTTTCCAAAGAACACAAATGTAACAGTTCACAGTCACCATGTTTGGACAATGAAAGTGAATTAACAATATTCCATACGACACTTTTCTCCTGAAATCACGTGACTCAAGACGGTATTGGTTTTCACCATGTGTAATAGTCAAATGAGATATGACACTTTATTTATTTCTTTACACACTGAACAAGGAGACAGAGTTTTTACACAACAGTATTTCACAGTTGATTGTGGAGAATGTTGTGATTTTTATTAATTAATACTTTTTTTTTGTTTGTTTGCCACAGGTCGAGTGGTGTTCCACATGCCTGACTGGCTGCATCATTTTCTGAGTGGAGCTCGAATTCTCTTAAAGAGGACTCTAGAGGCGTATGTAGGCCATTACTTCCAGTTTAAACTAGAGCAGATCATGCAAGAGCATCGCCTCGTCTCCCTCATCACTCTGTTGAGAGGTTTGTGTGCTCAAATCCACCTTTATAAAATCATATCTTCGAGTTTTTCAATACATAATACCTGTTAAAAACTCAAATGTTGCCTAGATGCATCATGAACAATTTCTACCCTTGAGGAATAAGAGTTTGTTCTTGGGGGCATGCCTGCAGTACCTTATCTGGCTTCTGCATTTCAGGACTTCCTTCCATTGTAATCATGCACTCTCTGACTTCTAGGGCTGCCCCCGACTAAAGATTTTTCCGGTCAGCTAGTAGTCATTCATGTTAAGGATTAGTCAAGTATTAGTCGCACGTTAAATAAACCATATAAATCATAATAATGAGCCTTTAATTGCCTACATAGCCTAATATGCGCTCAAGTGCATGCAAAAAAAGCTTGCCACACCACACCGGCAGATATAATAATTATGAATGCTTTGTTTTTGGCTTAAGAGATGAAGTCTGCGACACTGACTCGTCATTTCCGCAGTAGTGATGCACCTACATGTTTTATATGGATTATATAATCTGAGAATATTTGTTTTCTGTTTGAATTGGTTCATAAGGGTCCTATTATGCTTTTACAAAGTCTTGATTTTGTTTTGGGGGTGTACTAGAACATGCTGTCATGCTTGGTGATTATTTTTAACATAATTTACAATATTACAATACGTTTCTCCCAGCCTGGCACAAATGGCTTGATTAGTTCTGGGTTTAATGAAGGCCTGCCTTCCAAAAAATGAAGTGTGTTGTGATTGGTTAGCTCTCCCACTGCGTTGCAAGTGGCGAACAGCTTAGACGGTGTTTCAGTAAGTTCTGTGTACAACTGTTAGCGCAAGCTAGATTAAAGTGATTCTTACATTTTAAATATGGATATTTTTCTTACAAAACTGCATTGATTCGCTACAGGTGGCCTTTTTGAAGCGCTTTTTCCACGCTGCATTGCTAAAGTTAGGCTAATACCCCACCTCGTCCCTTCCCACCCCCCAACCAATCGAATTTCCGTGGGCGGGATTTAATTTAATGATATTCTAATGGACCATATTGTGACATCATTGCATGTGGAAAACAAACGTTGTAGTCCAAAGGAGCCGTTCGTTGTAGTTTTTGAAAAAAGATTTTTTTAAAAACGAAATATAACCCTTTGGTGTGGACTTTGATATTTGAAACTATGCAGATCTATTTTATGCCACACACTGACTAAAATTCAAAAAGTGAAAAAAGCATAATAGCGCCCTTTAAAAGTAGACATTTCTCTACTCTATTATGTCTGTAAGATAAGTATACACAGAGTTTCGAAGTTTCACACTCAAGTTCACAAAAACGGAGATGGCAGAAAGCATATCCTGTTTGCTTTCATTATTTTACAAAAGCGCGTTTCATTGTTATTGTGAGTGTACACAAATAAACCTAGTTTTTACAGATTTGAAAGATGCATTACTTTTATCTGTATGAACAAAAAAGACAAGAGTATTTTAGGAGCAAGTGAGTTCACCGGCGCCTCTGTCTGTCACGCAGTGAGCGCGCTAATATTCAGCTTCCACACTCCACACAGACACTTCAGTAGTGCACATTTTTCTAGGTTAACATTAGATTAAGTTGCCATGTAAAGCTGCTTCTACATACATCTTTCAGATGAAAAGCCATTTTTGAGGACAATGAATGATAGGTGAGCATTTGGATGACAGATATTTTTGACATAGCTATGAGAACCATTAAACAAGGGCGTGCACGCGGTTGCTGTGGTAGCGAGTTATACTTGCTGGCAAACACTTCTTAATGTTACAAAGTAAACACACAGACAAATAAGGGTTTAAAATCACACCTTTTGGGGTACAACAGCTTGTCGCTGGAGCAGTGCCCTTAAAAAGACATCTTTGTACCCCCTTTTTTTTTTTTTTTTTTTACCCCTAATAGGTACATTATAATAAGGTACTAATTTGTACTAGGGATGTAACGATTACCGGTTTGGCAATAAATCATGATAAAATTCTCCATGGTTAGTATTACAGTT
Source organism: Labeo catla (assembly GCA_012976165.1). Lineage (NCBI taxonomy): Eukaryota > Metazoa > Chordata > Actinopteri > Cypriniformes > Cyprinidae > Labeo > Labeo catla. The sequence continues at coordinate 976,044 of VONZ01000081.1, forward strand.
TCATATGTTACCTAAAGAAGTGTTCTTAATCGCAATACTGCTTTGTCCACGGAGTTTAATTCAGCTTTTTCATAAGTGCCACCTGCTGTCATAGAGTAGACTTACAGAGACTTACATTCATTCGGCTTGTGTGCAGTTTTGCAGTTTCTGGCCAAAAAAACTGAACAAATTTGCACGCCCTGCTGTAAATTTTGACCGGTTGATGAAAAATAAGCTTATGTGGATTCTACATATTTAAACAATTCAGATAAGTTATCTAGAATTATTTATGGAGCAGATAAAATACATATAATCATTTATAAAACCTTTCCTTTATTTAAAGGCTGAAATATGAGGTTTACCTTTTTATAAAACTTTAGCTTTATTTGAACATTCACGATATAAGATATTTGAGCATGCTCTTAGATGAACTGTTGTCAGTCATGTTGTCATTTACTATTTTGTTTGTGTAAGTGTTTCCAAACAACTCGAGCATGCCCATAGGCCTTGAGAATGCTGCATAAAACCCAATCTTTAGGAAACAATAGTAAATAATAAATCAGCTCCTTTGCAAATTCCGGGTGATTCATTTAAACTTTCCATTTAAAGCCATTGTATTTTGCTGCAATCGAGTCCACACGGTGGAGCAAAGTTAGTAAGAGAAGGGCAATAATATTTGAAGTGTAATGCAGTATAGCATCTGCAAACAAGCTTATCTTGAGTTTAAGCAAGTGTTTTATTGGAAGGACACACGCAATGTGCTATGTTGTTTGTGTACCTCCAGGAGCAGGGTTAGGAAACACTCTTATCTCTGCAAATTCAGCAAGAATTTTGTAGGACTGTTAATCTTGGGTAGATTTGTGTTTTTCAACTGATCAGATTCTTCACCTCTGCAGATGCTGTTTTCTGTGAGAGCGCAGAGGAGCGCTCTCCCGAGGACAAACAGAGACGAGCCAAGCAGACCTTTGAGGAGATGATGAACTACCTGCCAGGTACCTCAGCTATCGGCTGTTTGTGACGAAGCCACACCTCTTGAGTATTTTTTCCCATCCTTGTCAAAGTGCAGCAGGTTTATGGTTATGTGTTGTGAATTTAAGGTTCATTTAAACCAGTAATGAATGCAAATAATAAAATGTACCTAACCATATAATGGAGTGCAGTTAGCTTTTATGAAGGGAGGAGAAAACACACTGATATCTACAAGTATTGTTAGGCCATTAATCAGCAAATCATGATTAGATGAACATCGCTCATTGACGTGTGCTGTTTCTCAGATTTAGTTGGGAAATGTATCGGTGAGGAAGCAAAGTATGAGGGCATCAAGATGCTTTTCAACGCCATTCAGCAGCCACTGCTCAACAAACAGGTACAAACTGCTGTACACTGTCCTCAAACGCTCTCACTCTGCTAAGTTGCTTTTTTCCTTCATTGACGTTTTTCACTGATCACTCATTTGCTAATAGATGACGTACGTGTTGCTTGACATCGCCGTCCAGGAGCTGTTCCCAGAGCTCAGTGAGGTAACGCCTCCTGCACCATAGTCACACTGTGACACAGAGCAGCTCATGATGTTTATTAATGGCGCTTCTGCTGTTTTGTCTTTTGCAGAATCAGAAGGGAGGTCCCTCCGTCTCCACTAAATGGATGTAAAACATTATCGGACTGAACATCAACATTATAAAGCGTTTACTGCACTACTAAAATGCAATTATTTATTGACTTTATTGGGGCTGTATGCCATGATTATTGATTGAATCACTGGTTCCCTGCCTTATTTTTCCAGTCTAGTTTAAATTGTAACAGCATTACTACAAAAGGTTTGGATCAAGTAGATTGTGTGATGACATTCTTCAGACCAGATGTAAATAAAAATACAAAATACAGACAAGTCAAAAAAAATTCAAAAACAGAACTGAGACATTTCATGTCACAGAGTTAAGAGCCTTGTGCAAAATAAAAAGTACTGAAAAAATGTTTTGTAAATGTTCTGGCTTTGCACTCAGTAAATAAAATCTTAATATATACAGCTGCATTGTCCCTGATTAATTGTATTGTAATAAATGAATATATATACATATAGCTACCTTAGGAAAAAAGGGTGGAGATTTCTTGCCAGACAAACCACAACTATCTATAGTCATCACAAGTTGTGCTCCTTAATTAATCATAATCATCATCAAGAAACATGACTAATCAGATATAAATAACTTTACCCTTTTTATAAGAATTTAATGAAAAGATGTGCAGGTAGTGACTGAGGAAAAAAATATGAAAATATATTTTGAGTAAAGAAAATGTAGTCTGTTGTAGGACATCATGACAGTTAATTTAAAAAAAAAAACAATAATTGATTTACTGTAAAACAAAACAACAAAAAAATATCTGATTGTTAAAGTCAACATGACTTGAATCATGCTACCATGATGTATGACGTAAATTCTACTTTATACTTCAAATTTATTTTCACATTGCAATGAGAATTTAGGGTCTTGATTAGCTGAATTACCATGAAATATTACAAAAATATCTTAATGAGCCTAAAAATATACTTTCTTAAGCAAAAAGTATTTTGGAGTGAAATATCCCAGGTGAAAAACTTATATAATGCACTTAAAGTGCTCTATTTTCACATATACTAAAATTATTCTTCAGTACTTCTTAAGATAATCTTAAGAACATTTAAGTGTACTCAAATGCGCTATGTCGGGACATCAGTATGAACTAAAATTAGTTTTTAACATACTATCTCTTTTTAAAAATGTATTTACTTACCACTTGTAGTACACTTGAACCCATCTTCGATACACTAGTGGGTTCAAGTGTACTTCAAGTGGTAACTAAATACATTACGTCAAGTGCATTATGGAAGTGCACTTTTTTTTCGCCTGGGATCATCAAGACATTTCTTTGTGAGATTCATTATAGTATACCCTCTATGAATTTCATGTATGAAGAGGTATAGAAAAAGCCTATAGAAGAATCCCTATAGAATAAGAACTTGTGTAATGAGATGAGATTGACTTCCTTTGCTCCTTACTACATCAGTGTTTGCTTCTATGACTAATCTTAATAACTAACCTTTGGGTTAAATGTTTGTTTATTTTTTTCTGTCTCTCTCTCTCTCTGAGTGTACAATTACACACAAATGGCTACGTATTTTTCACGAGTACATAAAAAATGCCTAAACAAACATGACCCAGTGTACCCACACCAGCAGAATAGTAGAGACATATCCTCGAAGTCCAATACAAGAGCTCGCAAATTGAATCCGTCCTTCCACAGCTGGATGAACTCTCTTTCTCTCTGTGATGTAGCTGGCAACAACTGCAATATCCAGGTCACCTACGGAATACGGTGCACATAGTATATTGAGAGTATATTGTAATGCTGCAAAAAAAGTATATGATGAAATGTGCAGTTACACGTGTTTATATAATGACTTACCACTGTCATGCTTGAGTTTCTTTTCTTTGATCATAGTGTAACTGTCTCCTCCCTCCACTAGGTAAGAAGGCAGCACCAGTTTATACACCTTCTTGAGGTTGAGCGGTTCATAACGGGGCACTCGACACTCAGTGCAGAGCACATTCAAGCTCTTAACACGGTTTCCAGATGGTTTTGATAAATCATACACCACTTGAAACCCTGCAGAAGAATTATAAACATCATAAAATGAATTCATTCATCTGAATAAACACACAAGTCATATGGACTGGTTTTATTATGCTTTATTTCGAGAGCTTGGCAACATTTGTCCGTGGCATTCCAGTAATCAAATTTAAGGGGAATATAGTTCATAGATCAAAAGGTACCATTTGTACTTTTAGTCAACCGCTTTTAAACGCTCCTGTGAGTTTTTGCTTGCATGCTCTGGTTTTGAATCACAGTCTGTGATGACTGAATATATTTAGCAGCTCAAGTTAAATCACTCTTTTTAATGTGTCGTTTTTAAAGCAATGTAGCTTTTAAATTGAATCTAAAATTATTTCAAAATATTTAACACATTATTATTTATTGTACTTGCTATTCTACTTCAGTACTAAAATTTGTTATAAGCTATTTTATAATAAATTCAAAATCAAGGCGACTGAGCTAATGGGTGATCCTCTGCTGCCATCTACTGGATATAATGGTAATTTCATGTGATTGTCATCTTAAAAGTCTTTATTTTCAACTAGGATTTTTGTTTTCATGTCATCTCCACTGATGAAAAGTTAATCTTTTAAGTGAATTTTACTGCAGATCTGTATTGTTTTAAAATAATAAACCCTTCAAAATATTGTATTGTGCGTCTTTGTCGCCTTTTTCACCTATGATGAGTTTACATATATGTGTTAGACAAAACTCTGCAGACAGGTATGTATGTATTAATTTATTTAAGTGTATTTATTCATTTATTTTGCAAAACAACCACAACCAAAACCTCACCCTCCCTTTTTTCTCATGTGTAAATTATTTTTTAAACTTCGGCCTCACTAAAATTATTTTTCTTGCCACTCACCATTCTCAACATTTTTTGACGTTGAGTGATGCTCTTCTATATGCTAATGATATTAATTAGGGGGTGTTTACAAAGCGGAGATCTGACACCAGTCAGCTGTGCACAATTTCAAGATCATTTGCAATTTATAAATAACATCTGGAAGAGAGGCGTACGCACAAGTTTTTGTGCACACCTTCGTTTTCTCGGAATCGCACTTACGCACTTTTTTCTTTATACAGTTTAGACAGTTTATACCTGTGAAGTTGGCAGGCCTGATTTAACATTGAAAGCGAGTGAGGTAAGATGGAAATATGCAAAATTCAGATCATTTAATGTTATTCAACTGTATTACAATAGAAATGTTAAATGTTCATCAGCTACAGTATATCCAGTCATGCAATCTACATATTTCTCAGACTTTCTGAGCCATTTTGAGAGAGAGAGATTTAAGTCTAAAAAACCTTGAACTTGTGTGAGCATGTTTTTGGTGCAGTAGTTTTCCAGGAAAATTAAAAATAAAAATTAAAAAAAAAAGTTTGCTGACCTCTGATACAGAGTATTCTTATATATGGTTTACAATAAGTTCCAAAGGTAAACATACCTGACACCTGTAGGAATTCACCAGTGCTTCCTCCATATCTGCGAACGGAGTGCTCAAAGACCTCTTTTAATGTAGATCCATTCATTTGGACCAGGTCAAATGTACTTCCAAATGGCAACACAGCGATCAGGTCCTCCATTGTGATGGAGCCTTCAATCGAAACATGTATTAGGTATTTTTATTTTCTGCTTATATATATATGTACAACGAAATGATCAGTCTATAATTTTAATGGTAGGTTTATTTCAACAGAGACAGAATAACAAAAAATCCAGAAAAATGCATTTCAAGAAAGTTATAAATTGATTTGCATTTTAATGAGTGAAATAAGTATTTGACCCCTTCGCAAAACATGACTTGGTACTTAGTGGCAAAACCCTTGTTGGCAAACACAGAGGTCAGATTTTTCCTGTAGTTGGCCAAAAGGTTTGCACACATCTCAGGAGGGATTTTGTCCTCTTTGCAGATCCTCTCCAAGTCATTAAGGTTTCGAGGCTGATGTTTGGCAACTTGAAACTTCAGCTCCCTCCACAGATTTTCTATGGGATTAAGGTCTGGAGACTGGCTGGGCCACTACAGGACCTTCATGTGCTTCTTCTTGAGCTACTCCTTTGTTGCCTTGGCCGTATATTTTGGCTCATTGTCATGCTCGAATACAGTACCCATCCACAACCTATTTTCAATGAGGGAAGGAGGTTCTCACCCAAGATTTGACAGTACATGGACCGCCCACCGTCCCTTTGATGCGGTGCAGTTGTCCTGTCCCCTTAGCAGAAAAACACCCCCAAAGCATAATGGTTCCACCTCCATGTTTGACAGTGGGGATGGTGTTCTTGGGGTCATTGGCAGCATTCCTCTTTCTCCTCCAAACACGGCGAGTTGAGTTGATGCCAAAGAGCTCGATTTTGGTCTCATCTGACCACAACACTTTCACCCAGTTCTCCACTGAATCATTCAGATGTTCACTGGTAAACTTCAGACGGGCCTGTACATGTGCTTTCTTGAGCAGGGGGACCTTGTGGGCACTGCAGGATTTTAGTCCTTCACAGTGTAGTGTGTTACCAATTGTTTTCGTGGTGACTATGGTCACAGCTGCCTTGAGACAAGATCCTCCTGTGTAGTTCTGGGTTGATTGCTCACCGTTCTCATGATCATTGAAACTCCACAAGGTGAGATCTTGCATGGAGCCCCAGACCGAGGGAAACTGAAGTTATTTTGTGCTTCTTCCATTTCACACAAACTGTTGTCACCTTCTCAAGCTGCTTGGCAATGGTCTTGTAGCCCATTCCAGCTTTGTGTAGGTCTACAATCTTGTCCCTGACATCCTTGGACAGCTCTTTGGTCTTGGCCATGGTGGAGAGTTTGGAATCTGATTGACTGATTGATTCTGTGGACAGGTTTCCTTTTATACAGGTAACAAACGGAAATTAGGAGCACTCCCTTTAAAGGAGAAGTCCACTTCCAGAACAACAATTTACAAATAATTTACTCACCCCCTTGTCATCCAAGATGTTCATGTCTTTCTGTCTTCAGTCGTGAAGAAATTGTTTTTTGAGGAAAACATTTCAGGATTTTTCTCCAGGTAATGGACTTCATTGGAGCCCCGATTTTAAATTTCCAAAATGTAGTTTAAATGCAGCTTCAAAGTGCTCTAAACTTTTTTTTTTTTTTTTTTCAGAAAATAAAAATGTAAACTTTTTAAGCACAAAAGCTTGTGTAACACTAGCTCTGGGATTCGTGTCCACGACGCTACATACTATTGAATCACGTCGAAAGGTCACGTGGACATAGGTGGAACTACAGACCCAGTGTTTACAAAGCGAATGCGCAAAGACTAAGGAAGTGCAAGTAAGTCAAACGCTGTTTACAAACAAAAAGGTACAACAATGTCGGACGATTCTGAAGTTATAGTAGAAAATGAGATGGAGCTTTTCACCATACTCTACCTTGTTGAGCCGGAGTACACAGACGGTGAACTTAGACGTGATTCGTAGTGTCGTGGACGCGCATCCCAGAGCCTGTGCTACACCACCTTTTGTGCTTAAAAATTATACAAAAATTGTATGTTTAAAAAAAAAAAAGATAAGACCCTTCTTCCTCTTCTGGGATTCAAAGAGCCTTTTGAAGCCACATTTAAACTGCATTTTTCATTTTTCAAGTTCAAATTCGGGGCACAAATGAAGTCCATTATATGGAAAAAAATTCTGAAATGTTTTCCTCAAAAAACATAATTTCTTTACAACTGAAGACAGAAAGACATGAACATCTTGAATGACAAGGGGGTGAGTAAATTATTTGTAAATTGTTGTTCTGGAAGTGGACTTCTCCTTTAAGGGAGTGTTCCTAATCTCAAAAGATTTCTGGCTCCCAGGTGTCTTTTACACAGGTACCGAAGCTGTGTAAAAGACACCTGGGAGCCAGAAATCTTGTTGATTGATAGGGGATCAGATACTTTGTTCACTCATTAAAATGCAATTCAGCTTACTCTCTCACTGTTCAAATAAACCTACCATTAAAATTATAGACTGATTATTTCTTTGTCAGTGGGCAAACATACAAAATCAGCAGGGGATCAAATAATTTTCCCCCCACTGTTTATATATATATATGTATATATATATATGAAGAGTTCAGATGCAAAAGCCTCTAAATCCATCTGACGTATTTCTTTAAAATTAGCATTTCTTTCTGGCTACTTTGTATAGGTTTCTATGTAAGTACTGGCATTTCTGATTGGGCTGAGGCTGGAATTTAGCGAGTTTGAAGTAAAAGTATTTGATGGATGTATAATATGTGTCAGGAGCATTCACTCAGTATCCAAGTATTTTTACTGCTTAAAAAAATTAAGGGAATCTTTAATCATCACAGTACAACACCAGTCAGTTAAACGATCTGTCCAGATAGGATGCATAAGTGATTGTGAATCAGTTTCCCTTGCTTTGGTGTAAATGAAAGCAGGATAAAGCCGTACCATTTCTGTTACGCTCATCAATAGGTGATCGAATGGCTCCACCATTCAGAATACAGGAGCTGACATGGTTCCACTGGATTTCATCAGCATATTTAATGTTATTATGGACCTGAAATACAACCAGAAAAGGTGTCCCATGAGCAAAATTCTTAACAAATCTACCATCTTAAAATAGCAGTTATGTTTAGAGTTCTAATTTATCATTTAGTTTCATTTCTATTTACACTTTGCCAAAAATGGTTAACATGCTCTAAGTTCATACTGGGTTTGAGGTTTTGCAGCTGAGCCTTGTGGTTTTGGCAGAGCGATAAGAGGTTGATTGAACTTTTTTTACGTACAAAGTCTGTTTCAAATGTGTGTTTGTTTCCAGCTAGTATTAATATCTTTTAGTGATACAATTACAAGTCAAGACAAGACAGATGTTAATACAAGATGCAAACAAACACGCAATCAAAAACAGTCACATAATCTGTGTCTCTGCATGTTAATATCAAGCAAATGTGTTTGGATGATTGCAAAACACTCTGGATGCACTATACACCTAGATTTCTTTCAGATGACACTACACTAATGATACTGCCTAAGATTAACAGCTGCCTTGTCACTGAATGCATTTGTAGGTGTTAAGGTTGAACGATTTTGTACAGAATATTTATACATTAAGATTACATGTAGAGGGGTGTTTGTCCCACCTAGGGTAGTCTTCATGTCCATGAAAAACAATATGCAAAACGTCTCGGTTACGTATGGTAACCCTCGTTCCCTGTTGGAGGGAACGGAGACGTTGTGTCCAGTGTACGACACTAGGGGTCGCTCTTGGGAGCCCAAACACCTCTGATACTTTGAAAAAAGGCCAATGAAATTTGGTGAGCAGAATTTGCATAGCTGGCCACGCCCGGGAGATCCGGGTATAAATAGGGCAGCGTATGCACTGCTCACTCATTCTGTTCTGAGGAGTCGAAGCGTCTCAGCTCACTCAGAGGCGGTCCAGAGTTGTGGCATGAAGGACACAACGTCTCCGTTCCCTCCATCAGGGAACGAAGGTTACCATACGTAACCGAAATGTTCCCTATCTGACGTACACTCTGAGTTGTGTCCAGTGTACGACACTAGGGGTCCCTATAAAAACAGGGGAGGGGTTCCTCCGCCAAACTTCGCCACATCCAGAAGTGCCAAATGATGGAGAGATGTCCAGGGTTCACGTCAGGGAACCTACTGAAACTTAGAAGCGTAATCACCGTGAGGGGAAGCGCTTAAGCAAGCACTACACCAAACCAGAGTGCTGAGTTGAAGAGCTTGCGTTCAAGACTCTTAGCAGATACTGGTTCCACGCACAGATTGTAATCTGGCGAGTGTATTAGGTGTAGCCCAACCTGTAGCTCTGTAGACATCTGTTGACGAGGCGCCATCCGGCAGGGTAAGCCTCTGGCCCAGTAGGCCGTATGGATCACATCCATAGCAAGTGGGAGATCCTTATTTGGAGACAGCTTCCCCCTTCTGCTGTACTCCATAACAGACAAGAGCTGACCGGAACGTCTGAATGCTGAGCACGTTCCAGGTAAATGCGTAGGACACGGACTGGGCATAATAAGGTCAGGTTGGGGTCATCTTCCTGGGAGGAACTGCTTGCAGGGTGACCACCTGATCCCCGAGGGGAATGGTGGTTACCGTGGGCACGTAGTCAGGCCGGCCTCTCAGAACAATGTGAGAGTTGCCGGTCCGATTTGCAAGCACGAAAGCTGACGGAGAGGGCTTTAGCCCTCTGGGGTCTGAGGTGATTTTGGGGCCCTTTAGATGTTTAGACATGCCCTGACATTTGTGCTTATTTCAACTACTTATACTACTGGCCAACATATAATTTTTTTTGTATTCAGCACAAACAGTGCTGCAATAATATGTGAGCAAGATTTATGTACATGTTTGTATTTTTTAGAAAAAAAATATTATGCGTGGTTAGTAAGTTTTGGGAAAATAAATGTAGCTGAAATAAGGCCATAAAACTCATACTGAATAGCCCTGAGCAAGGCTTTTGAGTAATCACTCTTGTAGGCTAGAATATTTACTTCAAAATGATGTGAAAATGATCGTGCTTACTCTTTCACAGAAAACAATATATTGATGTAAATTTTCTAAGACATGTTTTGTGATAGAAAGCCGTATGCGAGGGAGGGATAATGGCCATCAATATTTAGTGATTCACTCCTGAGAGACAAAAGGCCCTCCTCTAATGGCCCATCACTGTGACTGTCACTATGAGGCAGGTAACAAAGAATGAGAGGAAAGTAAGATAATGGGGGGGTTTTGGTCGTTTGTATTTTATTTACAACACAATATAATCAAAACATACATAATGATGGTCAAAGATTATTATTATACTCACTGACCTAACCACAGAGATGTGAACAGACCTTGTGTCATTCCTGTTCAGCAAGTGAAACTAGTAAACCATACCTGATGTTTAAGTGTTTGCTGCTTCCTTCCATGGATTCAAGATAAAAAAAAATTTAAAAAACACAGTCACAGAGCTTATGTTACTGAAAATCAGTGAAGAATAACATTTGATGTTGGTACAGCGCTCTCAGAAGTTTGAAGAGACTCTAGTAAAAATCAGCAAGATTCATCTGTGGTGCAGGTATCAGATCACTAAAAAACAAAAACAAAAAACATCTCTGAGCATGTTAATATCAGAAGAATCTGAATATAACGATCTTGTAGTCACAGATTCACGCCAACTTTGTATTATGTAAAAGCACGTCTTCCAGAAACGAACAGTAGCCGAGATGAACTTGATGAATTGTCAAGCTTTGTTTACGATGATGTGGGCGCTAACATGCTGCGCCTCGCACGTGGCTATTTATCATATCAAAAGCAAAAGCAGCTCGTGGGCGTGATCACATTAAAAATAATTAGCTCTGAGGGAAAAACTATGCATCACGTTGGTTTCATACGGATTACTTTAGCACAGAATATTTGTTTCTGATAAGACTTGATTTATTTAAAAGTAGAGATATCAAGCTTTCTATAGATATATCTCTCCTGTCTGTGTGTCGAGTATTCACTGAGTTTAGGTTCATTTTATTGACGCATTTCTAAAAGCCGTTCGCGGAGACAGTGAAGACTGAGAAAGCACCCTGTATATTTTCTTTAATTTAAAGCAGCACACAGTTTAGTTTTTATTTTGAGTTTGCACAAATAAAAGCATACACTTAATGGTTTCTAATGATGTATGACACTTATTTGTGTGACCAAAATTGACGGAGTATTTTTAGTGTCTTTTGCACTGATCTTAAAAAACGTGAGCTGATCACGCCGGCGTGATCGTCGACCCCAGGGAGTTAGGATTCCCCGCTCTTAACAGAGGTGAGCGCAGTCGGGGAGGCCATCTCCATGGAGAGGGCACAGAACCACCCGACTGAAGGCTCAGCGGATCTTACTGTAGGCCAAGGGGACCACAGATAGATTGGGAGGGGATGTGGTGCAATCAGGGAGGGTTCAACTTCCAGGCACCTCAGATAACAAATCGTGCCCCACCGTTCTGCCTTCTACCAAGTCATGGTAGCTGTACCTGGACTTGGTGTGGAAGCAGAAGGGTGCCTATCCAGGCCTCCTTGGAGGAGGGATAGCACAGATTTGATGCCGCAACTCCGTGGGTTCTACCCTGAGGAAGAACACCTGCACCATTCCCAGGACATGCCACCGCCTAGTGGAGGGGGCTCAGTCCTGTATAAGGTGCTTGCCATTGCGGGTGGACGGTTTCTGAAGGCTTCCTGGTCGCATCAGGGACCACAGAAGTTCCAGAGACCTGGGCGCGGTGCCAGATTGTGCCCTTCCCCTGAGGAAGGAGGTTCCCTCTCAGGGGGATGTGTCAGGAAGGAGCACAAGCTCCAAGAACCAGTTCCGCTGGGCCGAATTAGGGCTACCAGGAGAATCTGTTCTGAGAACTTCCCGACATTGCACCGTGTCTGTGCAATAAGGCTTCACTGGGGAGTAAGCCGCTCGGTCAGATGCGTGCCAATGGATCTGAACCAAGGGAATCCTTGGTCAGACCGTACCACCACTGGCAATGAGTGAATTCTGGTGAGGCAACAGAACTACCTGTGCTTGGCCGAATCAACTCCAGAACTGCCGGAACGTCTGAGGGTGAAGCCTCCATTCACCTCAGGGCGGACCTGTCGCTCGGAAAGTGAGTGGCACACAGAAGCTTGAGTCTGTGCTGGCTCCAGAGCAGGAGATGGCGGGTCAGTTGTGACATGTGAAAGTAGCATACATGCATTTGTGGTTGATGTATGTCACAGTCATTGTGTTGTCGGAGCGGACCAACACATGCTTGCCCTAAATAGGGACGAAACCCCTTCAGGGCCCTAAGCGTTATCAACAACTTCCGGCAATTGAATGCCAAGCAGCCGAGGGACTAGCCAGACCCCGAGGCTGCATACCCGTTTCACATGGCGCCCCAGCTTGACTTAGAAGTGACTGTTGACACAGTGCGTCTAGACACTTGTCCCAGGGGCACCCTTGTCCGTAAAACCAAAGTGTCCCCAAGGGCTGAAGGTTGCAACACAAAGTATGATGTACACACAATGTGTTTCTGGGCACCACGCCCACCTCAGGACTCGGTATGAGTCAGTGCTACAGCGGCTCCATAAGCATCGGGTCCAGCAGCGTGACCGCGGCTGAAGATGCGACATGTCCCAGGACCCTGGTACATGAAAGGAGCTACTGTACTGAATCTAGGCGTTCTCATGCGTTGCAGTCCTGGCAAGACGGGAAGAACAGCGACCAAGTCCATACAGAGAACAGAAAAACCCTGTACTGAGGAGAGTTTACTCTTTTCCCAGACGACCTGAAGTCCCAGTCAGGCCGGGTGGTTGAGAACCACGTCCCTGAGAGTGCAAACCGGACCTCGTGAGTGTGCTAGTGTCAGCCAGTCACCGAGATAACTGAGAATGCAAACGCCCATTCCTGTGAGGGGGTAAGGGCAGCCTCCGTGACCTTCGTGAAGGTGCGGGGCGACAGGGATAGGCCGCGGGGGAAACTTTGTACTGATGAGCCCGACCTCAAAGACCTTGGAAGGATCGAGACATGACAGTACGCATCCTTCAGGTCCAATGCCACAAACCAATCTGAACCCTGACACACAGGAATGTGGGTTCTAGGGTTTAATATTTGAAGGGTTTAATATTTGAATGGCTTAAACAGGGCCCGATTCAAAAAACCTTAGTTCTAAGATTGGTGTGAGTCCATCCCGCTTCCTGGGTACAATGAAGTAGGGGCTGACAAGCCCCTACTTACATTTTGGCTGAGAGGATAGGCTTTATCGCACCCTTTCCCAGGAGGGCTGCAATTTCCGCTTGTAGAACCATAGCATTCCTGCCCTGAGCCGATTTGTAAGGGAATGCCATAGACTTTGGCGGACGCCTCACAACCTGAGTTGCGTAGCCAAGTCGGTTAGTTCTGAGAGCTAAGAGGAGGGAATAGTGCCCGACCTTTTGAGACTCTGTTAGCGGTCTCAGGGTACTACAGCCGACATACCTGGAGTGGGGATGCTGTGGCTGAACACGGTAATGGGTGCTGTGCCTGGAGATGAAAAGCCCCAAGAACACGGCGTGCCCTTGCCAACATGCAGAGAACCAGGTAAGTGCCCAACATGTCCTGGTCTGCAGGCTCAGCATCTGGCCATCTACAGAGGGCCATTGCTGAAGGTAACCGCGAAGGGGACACTTCACTGACCAGCAGTGACTGTCTGCGGAAAGGCAGACAGTCGAAATGGTGCCGAGTCCATCTCTCATTCCTGGGTCGAGAGTGGATCTGGGTAGGTCAGTTAGCCTGCCTCCTCTGGGTTACTCGGAAAACTAGAAGCCTAATGAGGGTTCTAGAAAACCTGCTGACGAGCTGATATTGCCACCTTCCTGCAAGAACTTGACCGTTGGGCCGGTCAGACCAGAGGTCCGGCTGTTGCGGGGCCTCTGGAGTTCTGCAGGGGGCCGTCCGTGGTGACACGCAGACAAAGGTAGTCGGGGGTGCAGGGCCGGAGCCCGACCCACAGCTGAAACCTGACACATAATGGCCCTTGTCTGCTACCGTGAAGAACTGGCATGCAATTGTACCACGGTGCCGCCAGAGGGACCAACAAGAAGCGAACTTCTTCCGCATTTCTAACAGGTTAAGCCAGAGGTGGCGCTCCTGGACCAACAAAGTGGACACCGCCCCACCCAGAATCTGCGTTACAACTTCCATAGCTCAGAGACCGCAATCGGTCATTATACGCAGTTCCTGTAGCTCTAGGTTGGCACCACCCTTGTACCGATCTCATAACACCTTGGCCTGAACGCTCACAGGATGGCCGCGGCGTGCAGGGCGGAGGCAGCTTGTTCAGAAGCCGTGTAAGCCTCACCCCGGAGAGAACTTACAGGCCCTGGACGGGAGCTATGGAAAGAACCCGTCAAGCGGCAGCGTCTTGCGAGGAGTACCTCACAATCACCTCTCTGCCTGGAAAACCTCCTAAGCCCCCTTGCTGGACCCCCATTGAGGGTGGTGAAGGAGGAGGAGTTGGTATATCGCATTCCGGCCGTGTTTTTTTTAACGGGCTTTCTGTGATTTCATCAACTTCTCATGCATTTCCGGGAAACAGGCACTGGAAACGAATGTAAGGTCGTTATCCAGATGTCTATTAATCAGCCCTCCTTGGCTGCCCGTTTTAAGCACAGCCGCCATTTTAGCTTCCCCCTTAAGCTGAGAATCAGCCCCCCCGCAGAGGTTTGCTCAGCTGAAGCTTCAGCTACAAACAGCACATGCCCTCCTAGCGATGCTGCTGCTAACCATACCGCCTGTTTAGGAACTCCAAAATAAGAAAGTCAGCCGTACTGGATGGACTAACAAACTCATCTGGAAGTTCGATCGCGGGACGCGAGGAGCGAGAGTTTCGCAGGGTTTCACCCGGCGAAACCTTTCTCGCTTCCAATTGCTCCCCATTGACGCACATCGTAGCAGTCTCGTACCCGGAAGTAGAAGGACCGGAACGGAGCAGTCGAGGTGAGCCTCACGGCTCGTAAGCAAAACGCACCCAGATCATGCTGGCAAAACATGAATCAACAACAAGCGCTGCATCAGCGTGAGAATCTCAACACCGAATACAACGATCGTGTCGATCGTTCGGGGAGGTAGCCGCAACCAGAAGAACACGGAGGGAAAGGTATGTTAACCAACACACAATCCCAACCATGCCAGCTCTTTCAGAGAATTTACTCTTTTAGGAGGAAGATTGCTCTTCAAGATCGCCGTCGAAGCACCCAGGGTAACTCTTACAACACTCATCTGTGTATGAGAAGGGAGAGACCGCTGCTTGCGTTATGAATCCAACGACTAAGAGGTGAATGGTGCAGCCTCTCACAGAGAGACGCTGTATTCGGCTCCGAAGAAACAGAATGAGTGAGCAGTGCATACGCTGCCCTATTTATACACGGATCTCCTGGGCGTGGCCAGCTATGCAAATTCTGCTCACCCAATTTCATTGGCCTTTTTTCAAACTATCAGAGGTGTTTGGGCTCCCAAGAGCGACCCCTAGTGTCGTACACTGGACACAACTCGGAGTGTACGACAGATAGGGAACAATACAGTGCAAGCAAATTTATCTTTAAAGACAGACGTATTCACTCACCATGGCATCGCAGATTAAATTTCCCAAATTACATTCACGAAATCGACATTCCTCAAAAGTTCCGTTGAGATAGACTAGAGTCTGTCCCACATGCAGAGACGAGTAATTGGCCAGATTCTTCTTCCAAGAGTCCACTTCAGCCTGAATGACTGGATCTGGACAAAGTCAGGTCACAGATTGACAGATTGAATCTGGCATATCAATAGGGCATTCCACAGTAGAAATGCATCACATCTGACAGATACAGTTTAGTAGTACAAAGGTGTCCAATCCTGCACCGACACACCATCCTAGAAGTTTCTAGCAGTGTTGGGGAAAGTTACTTTTAAAAGTAATGCATTACAATTTTGCGTTACTCCCTGAAAAAGTAACCAATTGCGTTCTTTTTATGGAATGTAAGGCGTTACATTACTTTTGCGTGACTTTTTAAATCTGGGGAGGACTTGCTTCTTTGTTTTTAATATAAAACAATTCTAATTTAAAAGCTCTTTTACCCCAAAAGTGAAATGAATTCACCTCAGGCTGAAAGAAAAGTACATTTTTGCAGGAGATCACTCTTCAGCTATAAAAAAAAAAAAATGAAGCACAAATGTTAGTTTATCTAAAGTAATTCTTGCTTATTAGTATGGCTGAATTACATCATCGAAGGTCAGCAGCAAAGACACTGGTTAATAAAATGGGATTAAATACATAAAGGATATTTGTTTTAACAAACATATTTAATTAATGCAGGGTCGCGTCATATTCTGAGTTTGCATTTCACTGTTTTTATTCATTTTGAGGAATACTGAATCTGTTTTTTGTGAGTGAGATGAATTAATGCATGTTCACATTTAGTCTAGAACTACAGTAACATCATGTTTACTCACAATTTCCTGACAGGAGACTTGTCAATCGATAAATGGGGAAAAAAGTAACTGGCGTTACTTATTTTAAAAAAAGTAACTCAGATATTTTCTTAGAAATTCAAAAGTAATGTGTTACTTTACTAGTTACTTGAAAAAAGTAATCTGATTACATAATTCGCATTACTTGTAATGCGTTACCCCCAACACTGGTTTCTAGTACTTCCAAAAACCTTGAATAACTGGTTCGGGAGTGTTTTAATTAGGATTGGAGCTAAACTCTGTAGGATTGTGGCCCTTCAGAAGCATGACTGGGCACCCTAAAATATTATAGTAGTATATTAATATCCAATAAGTGTCCAAGTTTCAGTTTTTTCAGTATTTTTCCTGTTCATGTTCTCCATAAGGATTCTGAAAAATTATTTAATCAATAGTTGAAGCAAATCTGGAAATAATCCATTGGAATTGGAATTTGCTTGTAGATTTACAGTAGCTGCAGGCTGTATTACACTTTTATTTAAGCAGAATTCCTCATTAGAGTTTGTAATTGTTAAACTAACTTTCCATGTTTGCCAGTGTTTTTAGCTCATCAGTGCTTTTTCAAAAAGGTAGAGCACGTAGGAATGTTGACCATTCTAGTAAAAAAAAGTAATAGTTTTAAAATGCATTTATTTTATACTAAGTATAGTTCAAGTCTGTTAACATATTTACTAACATATCGCGCGAGACTTGCTGATACACACAATTAAAGTGCAAAAAGTACAAAATTAGTTGTTCCAATTTAGCAGACTTTAAATATTCCAGTTTAGTATAGTAAAAGTACAACTGCAGGGTATTTTTATTGAGTACATAATATGTAGATGTATTTGTAGTATACTTAGCATGAAATAAATGTATTTTAAATACATTTTAGTATATTTATTTTTCACTAAGGCAGTTGGAAGAAAAAGTAAACCACTGGACAGAGAATGTATCTCATCTATCACAGATAAATAAACTGAGTGTAGCAGAAATTGTAATCACAATTAAAATATGTTTGATTATGCAGCCCTGTCTGAACTGAACTGAGCTGAATAGTGACCCTGTTGTCTTTACAGCAGAATCTGATTGTCTCCACAGACGAGTTTTCATAACTGGTTTTGTAATTGTCCTGTTTATTCCTGGGAACCAGCTTAATTGCATCCTTGGCAAAGCTTAAATGGCAGAACATAAAAGTGTCTGTTTCCCTACTGTGAAGATGGGGTTTTTCAGCAAGCTTTATTGATTTACCATGTGCTTTAAATTCTCTAATTTGTTTCCAGATTTAGAGTTTTCTTACCTGGTACAGTTGAGTTATCTAGAAGAATTGGATTGCCTAAAGACTTCACCACATTCCCATTCAAATCAAACGTCACTTTTAGGAATCCCAGATACTTTCCAAAGGCATAGGCCTGGACCACAGGAACCTGGCGCCCATCATCTGATTGCACCATGAATGGATACGGTCCTGCAGGAACTTCTGTGGATGGTGGAGTTCCTGCAGAAATAAGCACACACAATAAATAGGTGGAGAGTAAATATTTAAGAACAGTAATAATACTGTGCAAAGAAAATACATAATAAACTATGCTGTCTCTCCTTTTATGACAAATGTGTTAATAACAGTTAAGAAATTCCTTTAATGTTGGATCCAGTCCTCCATAAATCAAAATGGCTTAAACCTCATTGTATATCTTGGCACAGCATTTGGACGTTACCATATAAATATGTTATTTATAATAAAGTTAAAGTACTTTACAAAAATATTCACAGACGCTATCCTGTAAATGTAGCTGTTAGCATGTACCTTTTGTAACATATCTGTTGAAGATATTGAACATTTATTTTTTACTGCCCTTTTTTTTCATTTTGGGTAGACTTTAAAATAGACAAAACATTTAACAAAGCCCTTCATTTAGAACTTCATGATATTTTTGTTTTCTGATGAACAGATTTACATGATTAATTTGTTAATTATCTATCTAGCATGGTTTTATATTCATAAGTCAAAAATAATTCAAAAGAAACCATCAAGTATTGCCTTTTGTAAAACTGATCTTAAAATATACTTTGAAACCCTTTCTAATATGAGATCATAAAATAAGAAGCTTATAAAAACAATAACAATTTTAAAGCTTTTTTTAACTGCATTTATTTATTTATTGTTTTTATTGATTTTATTGAATTAATTTTTTTGGCTGTTGGTGTTCTGTTTGCATGCTTTAATATGTGCAATGTTGCCCTGTGTTTGTCTTGTGCTTTTATGTGATCATGGAACTGAAAAAACTAAGCTACGCTGAGTTTTGGTTTTGGTTAAAAAGAAACAGGACTGCTAAAAAGGCATCCTGTTATTTTTTAACTTTTTTAACTTTCTTGCCACTCGCCATTCTTAACGTTTTCTGATGTTGACTGATGCTCTTTTATATGCTAATGATATTAATTAGTGGGTGTTTACAAGGCAGAGATCTGACACCAGTCAGCTGTGCACAATTTGAAGGTCATTTGCGATTTGTAAATCACATCTGGAAGAGAGGCGTACGCACAAGCTTTTGTGCACGTTAGTTTTCTCTGAATGACATTTACGCACTTTTGAGAAATGATCTAGGACGATTTATATGCAACTTTTTATAAATGAGGCCCAAGGAGTCTGGCAATACATAGTAATGGCTCACACAGTGATCATGAAAAACAGAAACAAATGAGACCGCATAAATCCATAGAGTTGTGGCAACTTCTTCAAACTACGGTGAAGTTTTTGGCAAAGTGAAGAAATTTCACAAATTAAACTTTGCTATAAATAATGTGTATAAGCCATTTATTAATTATAAGAAGTCCATTTTTGTGTATTATAGTGAAATTACACATTTAAGTACTGAGTAATGTTTATTAACAACATGTACTTCCTAAAGGGATGCATAATTTACTATTATAACTATAAAAACAATAAAATAAAGTGTTACTGACTTTTGGACAGTTCTGTATTTAAATAATAATCAGCATTAGTTGTGTCTAAAAAACGCTAACTAATATTCTTCTTATATAACTTTTCATCCATATTTTTTAAGCAATGTGATTTATAGATTGAATGGTAGATTTGGGAAATGTCATGCATTAAAGGAGTAGTTCACTTCCAGAAAAATGTACAGATAATGTACTCACCCCCTTGTCATCCAAGATGTTCATGTCTTTCTTTCTTCAGTCGTAAAGAAATTGTTTTTTGAGGAAAACATTACAGGATTTCTAAATCATCCTACATCGCTGCAGAAGTTCTGACCCAGTGTTTGCAAAGTGAACATGCTAAGAAGATCAAACACCCTTTACAAAAAAGGTAAAACAGCGATATAGGACGATTTTGAAGTTGAGGGAGAAAGTACGATTGGAGTTTTTCAACATACCCTAACTGTCATGAACCAGAACAGTCCAGGCAGAGTAAGACGAGACATTAAAATTATATAAATTGTATTATTTTTATGAAAATAACCCTTCTTTCTCGGCTGGGATCGAGCCGCATTTAAACTCCATTTTGGAAGTTCAAACTCGGGGCACCATATCAGTCCATTATATGGAGAAAAATGCTGAAATGTTTTCCTCAAAAAACATAATTTCTTTACGACTGAAGAAAGAAAGACATGAACATCTTGGATGACAAGGGGGTGAGAACATTATCTGTAAATTGAAGTGGACTTCTCCTTTAACCACATGAAGAAGTGTTTTCTTATGCATTGAAAGTTAAAAGTCTCCACCTCCAAGTCTATTATATTCAGCTGTGTAGATACGGCTTTGGTCTGTTCTTTAAGGTTTAAAGTCTGTGCATTTCCCCCCCCATATTCTCAACAGATGAAAATCTGTGTAAATCTGACTGCTTAATAACACAAAAAAAGAACACACCTCTTTCTAGTCACATAATTTATTACATAATTTCTGCCTAAAGGACAGAAGTGAACACCCACATTTAATACTTGGGGTTAGTGATTTATTACTGCTCGCCTAGAAAATACAAAGGCTACCACAGGGGTGAGTAACATGCAAATTAGCAGTCCTTGGCAGCCTGACCAGAGTTTCTGGAGCCAAAGGAAACAATCACGTCATCGCTGTACTGGTTAGTTGTCTGGTTCAAAATAAGACAAAATACTGATTCATCTTTAGTCCGTCACACCCATTATGGTCACAAAGCTCACGTCTTTTATTAAAATGCAGATTACTCAAATTTAATGAAATGGAAAAGAGACATGGGCTTTACTTTTCTTTGTGGTGGGATCAGCACAATCCTTTGGTAAATTCATCTGTGCATACACCATTACCACTTCATTGTATTTTTGTATTGAACACAGCCATTATGACGAGAGTGGAAATGAAAGTTTTTGTTCATGAGTGTCACTTTGTTTTGAAAAATGTTGGGAATGGACAGTCCCTTGCACAGTTATAACAAATAAACATATTCACAAATTATCCTCTGTTCCACAACTTCTTTCAAGTTTCGTTATTTGAGTGATTATTACAATGCGTACTTTGTTTAGCCTCTGTGAAACAATATTTTCTTAACAACAATAAAAACAGCAAAAAAGACAAAACAAAAAGCACTTTTTATTGTTATTATTATTTCTTGAGGTTCACTTATAACAAAGTATTTTATTTTATTATTATTTTTTTTTTAATCCCTCTGGGCCTCTTCATTTAGGAGTCACACTTGGCTCCTTCGCGGTCAAAGGTGTTTTTTTCAGGAAAATCATTGTAAAATATTTTCATTCAATAATATTTTTGGATTATTACTTAGAAATTTGAGGGAATTGTATGACAATATGCAATATTTATACAATTTTAATGAGCTGTTTTTTCCCTTTAAAATTAATATATATTTCTTTATATAATTTTGTTTTATTATTTTTCAATAAATGCAACATTTCACATGAAAACAGAGTGAATACATTTTTGAATAAATTTAAAATAAACTTGTGTAATGTCATGTAAGCTCCTGTATAGCTCCCTATACACAGTGGGTACGGAAAGTATTCAGACCCCCTTAAATTTTTCACTCTTTGTTATATTGCAGCCATTTGCTAAAATCATTTAAGTTCACTTTTTTTCCTCATTAATGTACACACAGCACCCCATATTGACAGAAAAACACAGAATTGTTGACATTTTTGCAGATTTATTAAAAAAAAGAAAAACTGAAATATCACATGGTCCTAAGTATTCAGACCCTTTGCTGTGACACTCATATATTTAACTCAGGTGCTGTCCATTTCTTCTGATCATCCTTGAGATGGTTCTACACCTTCATTTGAGTCCAGCTGTGTTTGATTATACTGATTGGACTTGATTAGGAAAGCCACACACCTGTCTATATAAGACCTTACAGCTCACAGTGCATGTCAGAGCAAATGAGAATCATGAGGTCAAAGGAACTGCCTGAAGAGCTCAGAGACAGAATTGTGGCAAGGCACAGATCTGGCCAAGGTTACAAAAAAACTTCTGCTGCACTTAAGGTTCCTAAAAGCACAGTGGCCTCCATAATCCTTAAATGGAAGACGTTTGGGACGACCAGAACCCTTCCTAGAGCTGGCCGTCCGGCCAAACTGAGCTATCAGGGGAGAAGAGCCTTGGTGAGAGAGGTAAAGAAGAACCCAAAGATCACTGTGGCTGAGCTCCAGAGATGCAGTCAGGAGATGGAAGAAAGTTGTAGAAAGTCAACCATCACTGCAGCCCTCCACCAGTCGGGGCTTTATGGCAGAGTGGCCCGACGGAAGCCTCTCCTCAGTGCAAGACACATGAAAGCCACATGAAACACTGCTCATCCCCTGTCCAATACAGTCCCAACAGTGAAGCATGGTGGTGGCAGCATCATGCTGTGGGGGTGTTTTTCAGCAGCAGGGACAAGGACGACTGGTTGCAATCGAGGGAAAGATGAATGCGGTCAAGTACAGGGATATTCTGGAGGAAAACCTTCTCCAGAGTGCTCAGGATCTCAGACTGGGCCGAAGGTTTACCTTCCAACAAGATCTTTCCCAAAAAGACTCTGAGCAAAGGGTCTGAATACTTAGGACCATGTGATATTTCAGTTTTTCTTTTTTAATAAATCTGCAAAAATGTCAACAATTCTGTGTTTTTCTGTCAATATGGGGTGCTGTGTGTACATTAATGAGGAAAAAAAATGAACTTAAATGATTTTAACAAATGGCTGCAATATAACAAAGAGTGAAAAATTTAAGGGGGTCTGAATACTTTCCGTATCCACTGTACATATACATATATACAGAGGCTTTTGGATTATCATTGTTTTTTGACATATTTTACTAGGTTTTGCTTTTAGATATACACTTAGACATTCTAAACAACTACTTTTTTCACATGGGAAGCATTATTGTTACTCAGATATCAGGAACATCTACTAAAATAAGAGCAAAAACAATAATTATCAAATAGTAAATTGAAGAAAATAGGTAAAAAAAAAAAAAAAAAAATCTAAATAACCATAAATAAATATAATTGTAACAATTTACATATAAACTGTAATTATTTTACAGGAAAATTGCTCTCCCATCTCACATATTCTCAAAATTTGCTCTGTTGCAGTCTTACCAGTTAATTTCTGAGGTGTGTGTTTGTGAGAGAGACTCTTTGTATTTTTTTTTCATTAATTCATTTTATTTCACATATTCTCAAAATTTGCTCTGCTTCATTTCTATGTGTATGTGTGTGTGCACCTGGTATTCATCACGTTATGGGGACCAAATGTCCCCACAAGGATAGTAATACCAGTAAATTTTGACCTTGTGGGGACATTTGTGAGGTCCCCATGAGGAAACAGGCTTATAAATCATGCACAATGACTTTTTTCAGAAAGTAAAAGTGTGCACAGTCTCCTGTGAGGGCTAGGTTTAGTTGTAGGGTAGGTGTAGGGCGATAGAAAATAATTTGTACAGTATAAAAAACCATTACGCCTATGGAATGTCCCCATAAAACATGTGTGTGTGTGTGTGTGTGTGTGTGTGTGTGTGTGTGTGTCTATTTTGCACTCTTGATATTTTAGTGTCACCCCTTGATTGCTGTGCACTTTTGTTCTGCACAGCGGCTGATTTGTAGTTGGTACCACTAAAAGATTCTTTTTGTTTTTTTTTTTTTGTATTTCCCATTAATTTCCTATGGAGCCAAGTGTGACCTTTTTTTGTGTCCCTTTAACATATCTGAATCATGTCCATGATTTTTTTTTGTGTGTTCACATAGCTAATGCAACAAAAGCCACCGTCATCTCGTTCCGATAAAGCGACGATTTTTAAAATTTCAAAATATAATTTTTTTCAGTCAAAAATGGCCAAAGAGGCCCAGAGGGTTTTAAACAAAAACTAAAAGCAATTTGGCAGCTTGGCTTCAACAAATGCTCCTTCTGCTGATGAGAAATTAGCAGTCTGAAATGTACCACAGTTTCTGACCTCTTAACTGCCAATGTCAGAAGATCATATAAAATTTGATTCCTCATATAAAGACTTCTTGAAGTTGTGTCATGTGGTGTAAACCCCATTTCTGTCCTTAAATATGTAGTTGTTGAATGTCACCATCCTAGTATTGGATGTTAACACTGTGATATACATAGCAGCAACTGCCAGCTATCACTGAATAACTTTTA
Organism: Labeo catla; assembly: GCA_012976165.1. Taxonomy (NCBI): domain Eukaryota; kingdom Metazoa; phylum Chordata; class Actinopteri; order Cypriniformes; family Cyprinidae; genus Labeo; species Labeo catla. Next base: position 1,000,225 of record VONZ01000081.1, read on the forward strand.
ATTGTCTGTATTATGTCAAGTCTTCTGAACACCTTTGATTATATGATTTCTGAAGGTTGGATGTAGTATATGAGTCAAATGGATCGCTTTTATATTATATTCTGGTCTTTTTTCATCAGTACAAATAAGGAGCAAACTGGATATTTTGATAAATAACACTATGCTCCATGAAAGAAAGAAAACAATAGAAATACTAATGCATTTGATTAAATCATCATCTAATGCTGCTACACTAATAATAATGCACATAACCCCATAGGCCATTATCTGATACATACCTGTGTACAAGAATGTATTGGTGTGGCCTCCAATCACAACATCCACTCCTCGAACTGTCTTTGCAATCTTTTGGTCCACTGCAAATCCAGAATGTCCTAGGGCGATGATCTTATTAACACCCAACAAAATGAGTTTGTCCACTTGAGGCTGTAAAGCAGTAACCTCATCCTCAAACAGGAGATTTGGGCCTGTAAAACCATAACAATTTGGAAAAAACACCACCACATTACTGAACGGTGTAACCAAATCTGTATATACGTCTACCGACCCTGATCTGTTTAAATGCGCCACCAAGTCAATCATTTTCAATTAAATCTGATCTCGACTGATTCTACAATCTACGTACAGTGGCTCAGTAGATATGGGCTAAAGCACTAAACATTAAGTCAAGAGAAAGAGACTGAATTATTGGTGACATAGCTTTGGACACCAAAGAAAAGAATATCAAATGATGGGTGTTTAATTAAAGACCGAAGAAATTTATGTCCATTTTGTTCTGCAAAAAACAACATTTCATATTAGTGTATTTCTTTATGTGCATGCAGCTTAGCATCCTAGAGAAGTCAGAAGAATTTGATGTGGTTGTGTGTGATCTGAAAACAGAAAAGAGCCGTACGGAGTCCAAAACTGAAAGGCTGTGACTATTGCACTTACAGAAAATCTGTATAATGTATATAAACTGAACAATTGTTGTTAACGTAGTGGCTTCACTTTTTTTCCAATGTGTTTAAAGATTGCCCATTTAAAATGGAAAAATGCATAAAACTTGAAGCACAAGACAGAAAAAGTGTTCTTTTGTTTTGAAATTTAGCTGCATAACTCGTATGCAAATTAGCACTTTTACAATAAAATTTGCAACTGCTAAAATCTCTGAAATCTGAAAATGATATTGCCATTTGTTTTTTTGAAAATTCACCATGGTTTCAACATTAGGGTGAGTAAGTGATGTTGAACCGTCACTCCAAAAAGAATCGAGAGTCAATTCTAAAGGTTGGAATCGATCCCATCAAGAGGAATCGACTCCCCATTCATAGCCGTTTTCAGTTCAACAAAGCTTATCTATGGGTGTAGCATAGGTTAAAGTACACATAATTAAGCTGAAATGTGCCTTGTTCCATTCATGCAATTAGCGCATGTCCACTGCTGCGCTGTGGGCTATGACTAATTTCATGTGCAATACAGACAAAATTTTAATTGAAATACAGAAATGTATCATCATTTTTAAATATAAAGCTTAATATTATGATAAGGCTACTTTCTAAGACCTTTATATCCTACAGTCATGGCAAAATTAGGTTCCTCCACTCTAAAAAAACAAGAATCGAAAACAACAGTGAGGAATCGATTCTTGGAATCAAATCTCATCGATTAGCACTGACACATCAAAATCGAATGGTTGCTTGATACCTGGGAATATATTCTTAATATTAATGTTAACTATGAAACTGTAACATTTTTTATGACACAATATTCATAGAATATAATATAAAATTTTGTGTTTAATCATTTTTATTTTGGACTTAAAGTCACTATGTTTTTCAATAATGTTTCATAATGTCACCACAAGATAACATGTCAGTTGACATGCCTGTCAATATTTATAGTACTGTCAATATGTTTACTTCTTGGACGGATGTCTCACAAGTTCTTTAAATAAACCGTATGCAGCAGCTAGAGTGCTTACTCAATAGGAAATATTATCACATCATTTTTCCCACACACCACATTTTATTGTCTACACATTTTGTTGCCCCATTTTCTGTCATACCTCTCATGTTGTCAACTTTAGGATTCTGCTAATTACTTAGAAGTCTATGGAACTTCTTAGTAGTACATTGTAGAAGTACATTTTCTGAGATGTTAACAGAAAAGTTTGTGTTGCCCAAGACAATGTTAGCATCCATTCATGTAATGCATTTCACCACGTCTGAAATTCTGTTCTATAGACACAGAGCCTAAGACACAAACGCAATCTATCCAAACTGTCTTTTGAGCTCCTTCAGTAGCTGTAACTAATCAAACCATTTTGCTCTTTGAGCTTACAAAACCACATAGTGCGTATGTGTTTCCTCTTGTCGCGTGCAGCAGTGAACTGCAGCATGCTTTTGTGGGAAGCTTTGATGCTTTGAAATAAAACTGAAGCCAATCCTTGTTGTTTGTTATATCGTCACTAAACCTCAAATATACCGCACCTGAATTTTGTTCATGTTTCAAAACTGATGTGATATAAACCATGCAGAAATGCAGGGTCCACACTTGAAGGGCACCTATTATGCAAAATCCACTTTTAGAAGGTGTTTGGGCAGAAATGTATGTCGGATTGTGTGTACACATTCATCTTACAATGATAAAAATACATCTAGTCTTTTTTTTTAATTTTCATAAAATCAGACCAGGCTCAAAAAAACAAGCACTTCGGAGCCTGTCCGCAAAATAACATCATATTTTGGTAGGCCCGCCCACCGCTATTGACTGACAGGCGTGTATTACCATATCAGCCATTTTGTCTGCGTGCGATCGGCTGTGTCGAAAGCAGTGTCCGTCAGAAACACCCTTGCTCTGTTTCGCGATCATAAAATATTCAAGGATGTTAGTGTTTCTGCTGTAAATGTCTATTGAGGCTTTTTAGGAGTTTACTACATTTCCTGTAAGTCTATGCACAACTATGATTTGGTTTTACAAATGTTTGTAGGAGTTTATTTATATATCTTTTTGTAAAGTTCATTGATATTTTTCTATTCTTGTAAATAAAGGAAAGTAATTACATTATTGAAGTTTTCATGGTTTGCTTGACGAATATAACAAAACAGTAAGGTACAGGGTTTATCTTGTTCATTGACTATTTATTGGATTTAACTAGGAAAACATGACGCTAAACGTTTTGTAAGATCATCTAACAGGCTACTGCAGTTACGTTCTATTAACTGGCACTCATGTTTACATGGAGCATTGTATTCGGTTTAAAAATCCAATCTGAATAAAAATGCTCCATATAAACACCTCAGTCGAATAAAAAAAGAGGGGTGGGTTAAACCCTTCTATAAACCGAACAAAAATAAAATTCTGCCATGTAAACACTTTAAACAGATTACTTTGCATCCTAGTCAAGCAGGAGGTGTCATGCCAAAGATTGACATCTCCTGTCCATCCTCTCCCCTCCTTGCTAAACGTGATAGCGAACCCGTTAAAACAGCATGCATAAGAAAGCGACTGCATGCTTTTGTGATCGTCAGCAACTGCACGCGATCACAGATTCCACGCTTTGATTCATTGTTTAGCAACTCTTGGTAAGAAATCGCGTATTTGTTAAGTACAGTAAAAATCCCGGTCCTCTCACACTCGCTCATGTTGCTTCTCCTCACTGTTTATTGCCGTAGGCAAAACAGAGACGTCTAACGTTAAGGAACAGCGCTTTTTAGACCCACCCCAAAAATGACAGTTTTTAACACGTTATAATAAACAATCTGTATTGTATTTAGATTTAAAACTTCACAGGCACATTCAGGAGAGCCATAATATTATTACATTTTGTAAAAATGGGCATAATAGGTGCCCTTTAAACTCTGAACTAAATAAACCTGAATAACAACATGGATGCCTTTTGTAAAACTGCTTGTAGCTGAACTGAACTCGCTTCAAAACGTAATTCACAGTGTTCTTGATTTGAACTGAACCAACACTAACTTAAATAATGACACCATTTTCTTTCAGAGCTGCAAAGCTGCTTTGACACAATCTGTACTCTACAATGTGCTGTACAAATAAAGAGAGATCTTTTGTATCACTTCTTAACCAATAATATTCCATTCCTTTCTGGTGTTAGTCCTATAAACTATATTTTGATAGTCAACTTTATTCTTCTAACTATAAGTAACTTTGCAACTACATTTCAACTACGAGTCATTCAAGTCCCTAATAGCAAGCAACCATTGAACCAATGTTGAAAGTAGTTGATTTGTCAATGTTAATGGAATTGAATTAATATCACTTTTGCACCCACAATTAATGTTGAAAAAATGTTTCAATTTCAACAAACTACCATTATTGTGATCAGTAATTGCTTTAGTTGAAAACTAACACCTATTGGGGTCAGGTAATGGAAACTGTAAGCATTCTGAGATTATTTACATAATTGCTTACAAGTGTTTTTGGAATTTTTTGTGCCAATCTGCTGAGTCAATTAGACATCAAGAATCAGCATATGAAACTCAACAAAAAAAAGTTTTATGCAGAAATGCATGCTGGGTATCAACATAGTACAAAAGTCATTCATGACTCCCAGGATGCATTGCAGTTGATCTGTTTATCTGAGTCAGTTTGATCGTTGTCACCATTGTTGAGGTTTGTGAGTCATTCCATGAAACCAGTACGGTTTGAGCCTTTCTTATTTTTGTAAGTGTGTTTTATCTATTGGGTTACCAAAATTTATTTAAAAGCTTTTCAAATGTCTCACTTAATAAGGTTTAAAAACATAATCTTGTTTTTTTTTCTGTTCACACTACCTATTTTGACATGTCCTTCATGGCCTTCTATGAAAGTGTACTTGGGATGCGAATAATAAAATTAGAAAAAGGTCCATACATTTTGTCTTTCTCATAAATATATATCTGCGCTTTTTTGCTGCTAATAGTAAATTCATGATTATTCATTAAAATCATATTATTTAGTTCTGTACCTCAGTAACCCCTCAGCCCCGTTACGCAAATCATTCTCCCCCTATAAAAATAATTAACTGATCCTTATGTGACAACATTAACAGGAAGTGACATCATATAAGTCTTCTGAACAACACTGTGAGCAGACACAGACAAGTTACCACCTTCTTTTATAACTATAACTTATTAATATTGTGATATTGTGATTGTCAAGCTTAACGACTCAACCCCTTTACATCAAATAAAGATAGAAAACTATTACTTATGAAAATTATCTTTGATCTTTTAGCAGTATACATGTTTTCTTAATATCATGCATGTCACGTGCTCTCCTGTTATTCACTACATTTAAAGCAGTGGCCATTTAGAGCAAAAAATCACACTCAACACGTTACTTATTTGACCATAACGGGGTTGTGAGATGAAGTTATCCAGTAATTTAAATGAATTATTATATTTAATCAAGAGTCGTATACCACACGCATATGTTGAATGTAGTAATGTCCCTGTTAAAGCTGTAAAAAACAACTATGTTTAGATGTATTTGTCTCTTCAACTCCATTACCATCTTCAGCCCCTAGTCTCAACCCTGTCACACCTACATTTTTATTAATTATTTTTAAGTTTATGAAAAAGTAATTTAATGTTTGATGAACTCAGTCTGAAATGTTCAGAGCAATCATAAAAATACTGACTTTAGTTTAAATTCTGAAGTTAAGCCACTTCTTTGATCAAAAATGATCACAAAAAGGTCAATTTCAGGCTTTAGTATAGCAAAAGTGTGAACTTTTATATTTGCAAATACTGAATTAGTGTGAGGGACATCTGATTAATAGGAAAATGTTGATTTCATTACAAATACATTTTAGAATTATATTCAGAGAGCTGCCATAGTGTCCGTAATGGGGTTGAAGACTAATAGTGCCCATATGTTAAAATAATGACCAATAATAATAGAGATTTGATGCTTGAGATGGGAAAATATGTTTTTCTGGAAGTTAAATATGTCATTAAAGTAATGCATTTCTGTAAAAAATCTAAAAATGTGTAGATCCAAATCGTACTGTTTTCGTGGAATGACACTTGTATGGTGAGTGTTGATGTCTAAATCGTTCTGTATGTTGCCACAGTATATTTACGATACAGAACATTTACATCAGTAACGTAAGGTCAACTTCAACACTATTTAATTTTATTATAGTTTGTCACCCACCACAAAAAGTTCATATTGAAACACTATTGTAAATACAGAATGAGAATTAAGTTAATGAAAAGCAAGAGTCAAGAGCCCAACTAAAGCAATCACTGATCACAATAATGGTGGTTTGTTGAAATGTAAACATCTTTTCAACATTAACTGCAGGTGCAAAAAGTGATATTAATTCAATACCATTAACACTGACAAATCAACGAAATATAACACTGATTTAATGTTTTTGCTATCTGGGTTATTAGTAGACTGCATGCTTAATATCTGCTAAAACTTTGTTTTGACATTCTACTAACTATAAGTAACTTTACAAGTCAATTGATTTTACTAACCCTAACCCAACATTCTACTAATACTCTAATGAATGGTAGTTGACATGTAGTTGCAAAGTTTAGTAGAATGTCTAAAACGGACTATCAAAACAAAGCGTAAGCATTAGTCCTTTTTTCCCTTCTCACTGTTGGGATTCCTGTCCTGAGTGCACCAGGATTTGTAGATCCAGCCTCGGCCTAGTCAGATGTTCTACTCCCCCCACTATATGTCGCTGTCAGTCGACTACAATTGCCATCTGTGCCAAATGACTGTCGTAAATCAAAGAGTGATTGTTTGCGAGGTCTTTCACCTCACAAAGAACAAACTCTTATATGTCAATATGTTTTCAGTAACAAAATAAATAAAGAAAAAAGAAAGCAGTGAGAAAACAGCAGTTAAGATAGCATCTGATCTTAGTGATTTGGGTGTGTGCATGACCTCTGCAATTCAGCACACCAGTAAAGTGATGTCACGTTTATTTATAGCACTTTATACCATCCATATAAGCTGTGAATGCAAACCTGAACAATTTGAGAAAAGCAAAGTGAATTTAAAAAGTCAAAACATATCTTCTTACATTTTTGCCATATTCAATGTATGTTGAAGATATGATATTTCACTTAATTATCACTCAGCATACTCAGTTAAAAAAAGTCAGCACTCGCCACTGCTTTGTACAATCAATTCTTGAAAGCAAGCAGCTTTACAGTATTAAGTATGAAAAAAACTATCCTACTTTAACATGAAATCTATTAGTAAGCCATTCAAAACTACAAATTTCACCTATGTTTATTAATAGCAAACAGTCTACATTCTGGTTTTTGGAAACACCTTTCTTCTTCTTAAAGCATGGGTAATTTGATAAGTTCTTCTGACTTGCAACATTATGGGTAAACCTGGTCTGGTTATAATGAGTGTATTAAAGTATCTTACCTGGTAGAGACAAAGCAGGGGTCTCCACTGATGTGTAGCCAACAACACCTACTTTCTCTGAATTAACAGTGAAGATCTTAAATGGGTGATAGTAGCCGCTGATCTGAGAAGCAATCGTTTGATCGGCTTTAATATTTGCACTAAGAACAGTGCAGTTCACTTGCCGAAGGAAAGGTTCCACAAGGCCGTCCACTTTATTGTCAAATTCATGGTTTCCTAAGGCCTAAAGAAACACAAAACAGTGTTTTAAACAGTAAAAAATAATAACATATATGTTGTGGAAATAAAATCAGTTTAAAGGCACAGCTATTTGCATTTTTGTACAATTTGCATCAATGCACCAGTAACCGGTTCTGATTAAGTTGGACCTTTTTAATTGCGGATTGGTAAGGACAGTTCTGAAGAAACATGCACATCAAATATTTTTTGTTAGGTGCCAAGTCCAATAATGTAACCAACCATAAGAACAAAAGGAAGGTTTCACAATTTATGCTTCAAATGTAGATTTTAACGAATTATCAAGAAGGCTAATGAGTTAAGAGGTCAGAAGCTTTAACACATTAGTTTTCGTGATTATTTATTAATTATTGTGTGGAAAGACTGGAAAAAGCGTAGCGATCCAAAAACAGCTCAACGATCAAAAACAAATAAGATCCGCACTCGAAAAACAGGCCAAAATACTTTGCACCTTATTTGTGGCCTCTGGAAAATAAATTCATATGAGCATTTTGGCCTATTTTTCGTGTGCAAATCTTATTTGTTTTTGTTTTTTTTTATCTTTAATTACTGTATGGAGCATAAAATATGTGGATCTCCTAATGATCTACTGTAGACCAGAAGACAACTGGTAAACAAATAAAATAAAAACAAACCAATAACCAATATTTTACAAGATGTTCATCATCAGGGTTAGATAAAGTTGAAGTTAAAATGTCAGAAATAATATGAATTTCTGAATACTGCATAATATAAATACTCTTTGTAACAAGCCATAAATCAATTGAAATTTTTTTTTATTATAATATTTATATTTATATATAAAATGCATTAATATTTATTGTTATTTTATTTTACAAAAATCGGAAAATATCGAAAAGAAGATTTTCTCAGTCACAATTTAAATCTCAGTTTAGACAGAGATAAAAGAAGTTGCAATTACATTATACAGTATGCAAGACTGTATTCCTGAGCTGTAAAAACATGGCAAGTTTTACTATAGGTTTCCAAGATAAAATTTTACAGAAAAACTGTTTTGGAATGCCATAAAATTAGTAAAATCATGCTACGTGGCACTGTTTGTTTGCTTGATTTACAGTACTTTAATGACAATTTTAAACTTGTACTTGTTATATATTATATATATATATATGGAGAATAGAATAGAAGAATTCACCCAACCATTACTAAATTTTCTTTGACAGTGGGTGACAAGGAATCATTCGGGAATCTACATTTGGGAAACACCTATTCTGTTTATGTTCCACAAGTTTGAGTCCCACTACACCTGAACAGGTGCTCTGTCCACTGTAATGAAGACTCCAGTGGCGCAAGAAAACCTGTCCAGTACGCTCTGTCCACTTCTGCTTTATATTACGTCAATGATAAAATGAGGAATACATCCCTTTGGTGCCTATAATGATGGAAAAACTATCAAGGCTTTTGATACCTGATCTAAGATATTCCACATGAGTCACAGTGATGAGCAACTTCCAGAAACTATTTTTCACTACATTTTTTTTCCCACATTCTTTCTAGCGACTTATAGTTGTATATAAGCTGTAATGTGTGCAAAACACTGAAATGGAATTAATGTACCATGAATTCAATACAGAACTGTTGCATTTGGCAACACGACCTGTCCCTCTTATAGTGACTTTCTTAAAATATCACTTGAATTTCTCAAAATAAAATAAATAGAACTATCAGAATTTGTTTTTCCACTTCTCAGAAATACACGACGACTGAACTGGATTAAATCATTTACTCGCTGCTTTGGTTTTCTAAGAGCACGCATAAATTGTGAACTTTTTAAACTGTTGTTCTGTTTGTTTGAGGCCCGTTCAGACACAGAACGCGCTCTGTTAAGTTTAAAAGTTTAAAGTTTCTTTTCTTTTTTTTAAGCGTCAAGCGTTCTGTTCCATTTCCGTTTTTAACGGCTTCTAAGAAATCCAAAACTGTTCTATGCCAATCAGTTCTTTAAGTAGCTTACAATCACATAATTAATGTAACCATAGTATTCTTACCATCGCATCGTATCCGAGTCTATTCATGAAATGCGCCGCTTCTGCGCCTTTGTAGTAGTTAAACCATACGGTGCCCTGAAACTGATCGCCCGCGTCCAGCAGGAGAACATTTTTCTCTTTGCTACGAACTTCTTTGATTTTCGTAAATCTCCGTGCAACTCCAGCGAAACAAGCCGGCGGTTTAGTGCATTTGCCCGAATCTTTGTTGGTCTCCTCCACTCGTGCGTGAACATCATTAGTGTGGAGTAAAGTCAGCTCGAACTCTGTCCTGCACATATGACAGTGAATCCAAATTAAAAACAACGAATTGAGCCACCGCATCATCATCATCTTCGCAGCCTTCTCTGAACTGACAGTCTCATCAGTAGAGTTAGTGGGCTTTAGTCCGGAGGCGGAGTTAATGGGCAGCACCAAAAAAAAAAGTATATATAGGGTAGTGTACAACGGGTCTGAAGGAAAATGTGATTTTCACTACTCCCACAGTAAATCATAACAGGTTTTTTTGTTTTGTTTTATGGAGATCTTGAATGAGGTGGCAAGATTTGGCTTTTTTACAGAAAAACGGAGTAGGCTCACCAGCAAGTGGCAAAAGACACAAAGTATTCATATAAATGCTAATGTGTAAGTGTTTCGAATATAATACTTGTTCACAGGGGCGTCCCTGCAACCACTGAATCAATGTTAAAAATAGTTGATTTGTCAAATGTTAATGACACTGAAATAATTGAACTTTTGCACCCGCTATTAATGTTGGAAAAATAGTTGTCACTTGTAATAATGTGCTGGAATACATTGTATGAGAAAAATGAAAGCTAAGTTTCATTGGAATCAGATGATGGAGATTATAAACCATTGTGCAGTTATTTAAATTATTTCTTACAAAGCAACTATACAACTATCATACTTCAATGAATTATAATTTAAAAAAAAAAATACTAATAATAATCATTAAGTTGCTTGAAGACATCAAGAATCAGCATATGAAACCCAACAATGGTGACAATCAAGAAAAGAAAATTTTGTGCAGAAATGCATGCTTGGTATCAACATTGTACAAAAGTCATTCATGACTCCCAGCATGCTTTGCAGCTGATCTGTATACCTGAATTAGTTTGATGATTGTCACCATTGTTGAGGTTTGTTTAATGAGTGTTGATGTCTAAATATTTCTGTATAGTATCTTTGCACTTATGAAATAGAACATTTATACTGGCAATGAAAACTCAATCTCTATATTATTAAATATTATTTCTCAACTTTATTATAGCTTGACACATGCCACAAAAACTACTCCAACTTTTATTTATTTTTTTTTTTTATTATTATTATTTTTTATTTTATTTTTTTGGAAGGGCAAGTGTTTACATTAAAGCAAACGAAGATAATGAACAGCAAGAGTCAAAAGCCCAACTAAAGCAATCACTGATCACAATAATGGTAGTTTGTTGAAATTTCAACATTAGTAATGGGTGCAAAAGTGATTTTAATTCAGTGTCATTAACATTAATTCAACGGTTTTCACTTTTTTTTCGATTTTTGCAATTGACAGCCTTAATGTGTCTACTGTCTTCTTCCTTGCTTTAATAAATTAATAATTAATAAACTGTTGACATATTTGATTAATGTCAGCGTTGTCCAGTTTGTCCTGGTGGACATGGCACACGGCAGTACTGTTCAGTCTCAGTTGTGCCATTGTTGTTCTGAGCCATGTTTTCAGTCTTTTTAGAGCTTTCCTTTCAGCATTAGTTGATGAGACTGGAACGACTAAAAAAAAAGCCTTCGAAGAGTCTCAGCTTGATCAAACAGGCCTCTCAGTTAAACTGGCATTCCTCTTATGATATTAACCCAAGGGCTTAGAATTTGGGGGCGTTAGGGACGTGTCTCTATACTGATATACAGCAACCACTGATTTTCCCTAGAAATGATTTTGATCAAAAATTAAAATAGATTTATGTATAACCACTGTTGCCCGACTCTGTCTTGTGGTTTTTATTATTTTGGCCTGTTTTTCGAGTGCGGATCTTATTTGTTTTTGATTGTTGAGCTGTTTTTGGATCGCTATGCTTTTTCCAGTCTTTCCACACAATAATTAATAAATAATCACGAAAACTAATGTGTTAAAGCTTCTGACCTCTTAACTCATTAGCCTTCTTGATAATTCGTTAAAATCTACATTTGAAGCATAAATTGTGAAACCTTCCTTTTGTTCTTATGGTTGGTTACATTATTAATTAATTTTTTAAATGTAATCTAACAGTTCCAGATGTATCCATGTCAATAAAAGGATTGGTTTTTGCCTTTTCTTTCTTACTCGTGTGAAGTTGTAGATAGATTTGGTTGTGAGATGAGGTACGTGAGGGAGAAATTTACAGTTATGTGTGTGAAAATATGAGATAAATAACATCACGTGGATTCAAGCACAGTGCAGTTTTTTATTGTGTTACAATCCTGTATTAATGAGATGAGTGACAAACCTAACATCAGCACAGACCCCTCTCACCCCGATCACAACATGTTTGCACTTCACCCTTCAGGCAGAATTACAGATCTCTGTGCACTAGAACATCTAGACATAAAAACATTTCTTTCCCCCCCCCATGCCATCTCCATCTTAAACAGCTAACACAGGAATTATTAGCTGTGTTCTGTTACTATATAGTAGTGTAAATATATAGTAGTCAACATTTGAAGTGGATCAAAACTTTTCATCAAAGTTGTCCTAAAATTAAAACAATACCCGTTATTGTCTTAGGACATCTTTGATGAACCTTTCTGATCCACTTCAAATGTTGACTACTGTATATATATATATATATATATATACACACACACATACACACATACATACATACCAGTGCACAGCTTAAAAGAGTACACCCCCTATAAATAAATATTTAAAAAATTTTCCTTAATGATTACTAATATAATTCATGGAAAGAAAGCAACATTGAAATGTATTAAACATACTTAATAATAAAAAGAAAATCCCAATATTTTCTGTAAAATAAGTAAATTTGCCAATTTGATTTAAATGAAGGATTGCAGAAATGAGTACACCCTAGATTTAATTCAGCAAATTTATATTATTCTAGTACTTAGTATGTCTTCCAGAACTTTAAGTATATACTGCTCTGAGCCTTCTTGTCACTGAGTGTACAAGTTCATGACAAAATGCCAAATCTGTCCTGTTTAACTCCTGGAGGACAAGCTTTAATGGGGAGTGTTGCTCAGCTTGTCTCTACAGAATCCCCCACAGCTGCTCAAGATTGACTGTGTTAAGATTGAGTAAAATACGTGTCCACTAAAGGATTTTCACCTTGGGAGAATGAATATCTTCATCGTCATGTTGAAAAAATGCCCAACAATGCAGGGAATGAGGACGGGGTAGCATTTTCTGTTTCATGTTTTCATGAAACATGGTTTCATGTTTTTGTATTACAGAAAGTACAACTCCCTCACACATTCAGCACTCATACATCTCTGTATACACTGTAAAAAGTGATTTGTTAAGTTTACTTAATTCAACTAAGTAATCTTAACTCAGTAGTATTAAGTGTAATTTAAGTCATATTTTCTAATATACGATAAGTATTCCTTACTTATTTTGAGTGCTGTTTACTTAATCTGTTATCTGAGGAACAATATACCTAGTTAAAAAAAACAGCTATAAAGCTACCATACTTCTATGAATTATAACTAAAAAAAAAAAACATAGCAGGAAGACTTATTTTTAGGTAGTTTCAAACCCCCTCGAGAATACAGAGTATAAATGCACCTGTAACCGAAGAACTTTAGCTGCTTCTTCTATTTCTCTGTCACTTTTGGGCTATAGCCCTTGACTCTCTTCTCTAGACTTAACATTCTCAGATTTGTAGAACTCTGGAGGTTCGAAATTAACTTTTGCTTCCTTTTCAGATTGATTAAGAATAACTTAAGATAGATTGGTTTTATACAACTTATTGACATGATTGTTTGACTTTTCATATTGGTTAATTGTAATTTCTCAGTTTTGACTTGTTCATTTCAGTTATCTAATTTGCATATGCTAAATTTCTGAATAAATTTGTTACCTCTCCAACCCACCCATCTGACATGGATTCGATTTTGCATCAAAAAGGGAGACAATTTTTTAAGGGAGAATGATTCAGATGTCTCAAAAGTTTAAACTAATGTGAATTACATATTGTCTGTTTCCTAACTGTTTTGTAGGTATTTACGAGGAACAAAGAAGTTGAAAGGAAAAGTTCCATCTAAAACCACAGGGCAAATGGCACAGAAGAAACCAGCTGAAGTGAACCCAAGTTGCCACTCTTCTTTGCAAAGTGAAGGATTTTCAGCAGAATTTCTGAAATGTAAGAAGTTCATACACACCAACTGTCACACCCAGTGGACTGTGTTGTGGTTTTTTTCCCCATGTATGCCCTTATTTGGTCTTTCCTATTCCGTCTTTATTACGTCACTGTTTAATCTATTACACCTGTCTTCTTCTGATATTCAGGCCTACCCCTCTGACCTACAATGGCCGCCTGAACTGTATACTCGGCCGTGGCTTCCCGAACCCCCTGACCCGCCATGGCACGATGGACTGTATGCTCCGCCGTGGCTCCCTGAGCTCCCTGACCCGCCATGGCACGATGGACTGTATGCTCCGCCGTGGCTCCCTGAGCTCCCTGATCCGCCCTGGAGGCGTACCTCCTATCCCTCCTGTGTCTGCCCTGCACGAGCCTCCAGGGCGCCCACCCCCCCTCCCTGGTGTATTTTTTACGGCGCGAGTCACGCCTTATGGGAGGGGGGGTAATGTCACACCCAGTGGACTGTTTTGTGTTTTTTTTTCCCCATGTATGCCCTTATTTGGTCCTTCCTGTTCCGTATTTAATTATTACGGTCACTGTTTAATCTATTACACCTGTCTTCTTCTGATTAGTCTGTGTATTTAAGTTTGGTTGTGTTCACCGTTTGGTGGTCGGTTCTTGTAAGTCACTCTAGTTCTTTCTGAAGTCATTTTGTCAGTATTGTCTCCGAGTCTTTTGCGTGCGTGTGGATTCCCTGCTGTAACTGTTTGTTCCTGTTACTTTTGTGGATTGTCTAATAAATGTGCATGTTCTGGACCTCCTCGTCAGTACTCCTCATTCCCCGCACACCACGACGTGACACCAACATCCCCTTTTTCCTTTTATTATCTACACTGCCGTTCAAAAGTTTGGAATTAGTAAGATTGGTTTTTTTTTTTGTTTCTAATGAAATAAGTTTCTTCTGCTCATCAAGGCTGCATTTAATTTGTCAAAAATACAGAAAAAAAAATGTTGTCAAATATTATTACAAATTAAAATAATGATTTTTTTTCCTATTTTAATATACTTTAAAATGTAATTTATTTCTGAATTTTAAGCATAATTACTCTAGTCTTCTCATTTCTCCAGTGTAACATGATCCTTTAGAAATCATTGTAATATGCTGATTTATTATCAATTTTAGAAACTGCTTAACACAGTTGTGCTGCTTAATTTTTATTTTATTTTTTTTATTTATTTATTTATTTATTTTTTATTTTTTGGAACCTGTGATACTTTTTTCAGGATTTTTTCATGGATTATTTTTTTCTTAACTTCTATCCAACAAGTATCCAACAAGTATGCATCCAACAAGTTACACTGAAAGTGATAGTAAAGACTTATATTGTTAGATAAGATTTCTGTTTTAAATAACTGATGTTCTTTTAAACCTATTCATCAAAGAATAATGAAAAGTATCACAGGCTCCAAAACATACACTGACTGCATTGACAATGACATTGACAACATTGACAATTGAAAATAAATGAGAATGATCTCTGACAGGTCATGTAACACTGGTGTAATGATGCTGAAAATTCAGTTTTGCATCACAGAAATAAATTATATTTTAAAGTATAGTAAAAAAGAAAACTTATTTTAAATTGTAATAATATTTCACAATATTACAGTTTTTTTCTTGTATAATTTTGTTTAAATAAATACAGGCTTGATGAGCATATATTTTTTTAAAGAACATTAAAAATCATACTTATCTCCCAAACATTTTAATGGCAGTTTGTATCTAATTGTAACAATCATCACTCTATCTGTCTTTAACTGTATCTGTCATCCCTCTGTCTGTATCTGACCGTATCATTGTTTTGTAAAAAATATCTAATGTACTTTCCTCTTTGTTCCTTTTCAATGTTTTTAGCCACTCTTTGCATCCTGGGATGGGACAGCGTCTGGAGCCGAACTGTTCTCCTTTTTTGATCAGAAGTTTTGTTGGACTCACTTGGGACCTTGTTGTTTTGCCATGTTGTGAAAATTCATCACTGGCATTGTGGTATTTGGAACAATTTAATTATGACCATGTTGGTTAACTTGATGTTGGTCAAACTTTGGCTAATTGTTGGTTAAACTTAAACTTAAAGTTAAGATTAATATATGTTTCAAGTAAATATTTTCGTGCCCAATTTATTTTGGAATTCAAAATAATACTAAATGCACTGCTCTATGACATTTCTTTCATGCAAATTTGAGAGTCATATGTTAAATAAAATTTGATCTGTTTTTCAAGATTAAGTGTCAAATTATTATTATTTTTTTAAATATTAGGTGCACTAAGTTTCACACTATACAACACTTTATACAGTTAAATATTGTTTAAAGCTTATGCAGTTAATGAATTGTTTAAATTGCCAGTCATTAATATTCAGCAATCTGGATATATATATATATATATACTGCATATATAATACATACCAGAGTATGTGAGTGGAGTGGAGTGGGAGCGGAGCGCGGAGTGGAGCGGTGTGATTTTTAATGGAGTGAGGAGCGGAAATTTTAAAAGTCGGAGCGTTGTGGTTTTTACTTGCTCCAAGAACGCTCCGCTACCGCTCCATCACGAGTACAATTCATGACAACGACCCATAATATAACTGCATATATAGCAAGAATTCACGTGTTAAACATAGCCTGTTTAGCTAGCTTGATGGAGATGGATCACTCAAATTAGAAAGAATGTGAAAACTAGAATGACGGCAATGGACATGAGCAGAAAATTATAGTTGTCAATGAATTAGTTTGTTCTTTCAAGATACTGAATATTTCCAAGTGAAAGCGTGATGTAATAATGCATTCAAACAAATGTAAACTTACTGTGGTACTTCATCTGTATATCCGATTTCAAATGAGAAGCAATCTATAAGAAATGCAGCGATCTGTACGTAAAATAACTGACGAAACGTATTGTTATTATTATTATTTTTTTAATCACAAATATTTGCACTGCAAAAAGCAGCAATTATACCTTTTAATGCTGACTGACAACCATGTTAGCTTGACATGAGGAAAAAAGTTTGCGTACTAGTGTTCCAATAAGCCACTTTAAAACTATACTTTCGTTTTATTTCTGTTACTTTCTTCTTTTAATATACGATATGAACAGAACTGTGGTATTTCAAACGTACTGATATAGTTTAGACGCGGAGCGAAGGCGGAACGGTGTTTCTTGTATCAGTGAGCGAGGAGTGGAGCGGGAGCGGGAAACGGTGAACCCGGAGCAGAGCTGGAGCGGAGCGGTTATAATATGCACGGAGCGCGGAGGGGAATACTCTGATACATACATATAATCAGGAAATACAGGATAATGCTGTAAATTTAAATTACAGCAGCGCTGCTGTAAAAATTACAGTAACGAGCTGGCAACCCTGCTGCCAGTATAATGCTGTAAAATTTACAGGGAATTTTTTACAGTGTACATTTTGGAAGTTCAAAATCGGGGCACCACTGAAGTCCATTATATGGAGAAAAATCCTGAAATGTTTTCCTCAAAAACCATAATTTCTTCACAACTGAAGACAGAAAGACATGAACATCTTGGATGACAAGGGCGTGAGTAAATTATTTGTGAATTGTTGTGCTGGAAGTGGACTTCTCCTTTTGATTATCGACTAGTTTTTAGTTAGAAAGTTTAATTTGAACAAATCAAATTATACACAAGAATATGTTCTGATGCTTTTCTCCTCTTATTTTTAAGATACTTTATTGGAATAAATCCAGAAAAGAGGATCAAAGCTGCATGGAGAAAAGAGGTTTCTAAAATAACTGGAAAAACTGCAGAAGAAGACCCAAGATGATAAAGAAGAACATCAGTCCAGTAGTATCTCATCCTTAACTCAACCTTATGCTGTCTCAAACCAGTAGGACTTTCTCTTAGAGGTCAAATTAAGATATTGTCATAGAGAAATGATTGCCCATACAATAGAAGGCAAATGGGAACCAAACCTTTGAGCTCCAAAAGGAACATAAAGGTATGATTAATTAAAGACACTAGTCATTTCATCTGATATCTTTTAAAAACTATTTGTTTAAAAAAAAAAAAACAATAACAAAACATTAGCTGGTGTTCGGTGAAGCCTGATTTGAGAGTACATTTGTATTTTATGAACAAATAAAGACTTTATGCATGTTTGTATGTTTGCCTATTTTATGGAATATTGTAAAAGTTTATCTAGTGTTATATCAGAATAAAAAAAAAAAACATAACTTGACTTTGTTCTCTTTTGTAATAAAATCAAATAAAAAATTCAGGGTATAATATGCACTGAAAATTGAGATCATGAAGTTTTGAGTAGTATGTAATTTAACATACACTACCGTTCAAAAGTTTGGGGTCAGTAAGACTTGTAATAGTCTTTAAAGAAGTCTCTTATGCTCATCAAGGCTGCATTTATTTGATTAAAAATATAGAAAAAAAACAGTAATACTGCAAAATGTTTTTACAATATAAAATAATGTTTTTTATTTTAACATATTTTAAAATAGAATTTATTCCTGTGATGAAAAGCTGAATTTTTATCAGCTGTTACTCCAGTCTTAAGTGTCACATGATCCTTCAGAAATCATTCTAATATGCGGATTTATTATTAGAATGATCAATGTTGGATAATATCAACAGTTGTGCTGCCAAATATTTTTTGGAACCTGTGATTTTTTTTTTTCAGGATTCTTTCATGAATAACAAGTTTAAAAAGTACAGTGTTTATTCAAAATATAAATATTTCATAACAATGTAAATTATTTATTATTAACTTTTAATAAACTTTTAATTATTAACTTAATACATCCTTGGTGAATAAAAGTATTAATTTCTTAAAAAAAAAAAAAAGAAACAATAAAAATGCACTGACCCCAAACTTTTGAACGGTAGTGTATATGCTGCTAAATTACTGTAGATGACAAAACGGCATTTTGCTGTTAATTTCAAAAACAGTAGCACACTGTATTTTTACAGTATAATGCTGGCAACCACAGCTGCCAGTAGATTACTGTTTTTTTTTACAGGGAATTTTTTTACAGTGTATTTTTGCACTTGCGAAACAGAACATTTATACCAGTAATGAAAAATCAATTTCTATATTATTAAGTATTGTTTCTCAACTTTATTGCAGCTTGACACACACCACAAAAAAAAATCTACTCCAACTTAATTTGTTTTTTTTTGGAAGCACAGAGAAGTAATGAACAACAAGAGTCAAAAGCCCAACTAAAGCGATCACTGATCACAATAATGGTAGTTTGTTGAAATTTCAACATTTTTGCAACATTAGTAGTTGGTGCAAAAGTGATATTAATTCAGTGTCATTAACATTGACAAATCAACTATTTTTAACATTGATTCAATGGTTTTCACCTGGTCTCTGCCCTATCTGGACTAGGTTTAATTTTGAAATTGCTGGGGACATCTATAGAATAGGTTGATGTCTTATTGAATAGGATAATACATTAAGGTTTTTAGTTTATATTGACCTCATAAATGTGTTAACTAATGAATTCCATAATGTTACAGGTAACTAATAATGACAAGGAAACAGTTTAACAGAGACTTAACTTTATTCAGAACTTTGTTTATAGTGCAATGCAATTGACAACCTTAATGTGTCTACTGTCTTCTTCCTTGCTTTTTAAAGAAGCCAAATACATGCCTGTGCCAGTCATTAACAGAAATAAACTGTTGACATATTTGATTGATGTCAGCGTTGTCCAGTTTGTCCTGGTGGACATGGCACACGGCAGTACTGTTCAGTCTCAGTTGTGCCATTGTTGTTCTGAGCCATGTTTTCAGTCTTTTTAGAGCACTTAAACTTTTTTCAGCATTAGTTGATGAGACTGGAACGACTAAAAAAAGCCTTCGAAGAGTCTCAGCTTGATCAAACAGGCCTCTCAGTTAAACTGGCATTCCTCTTATGATATTAACCCAAGGGCTTAGAATTTGGGGGCGTTAGGGACGTGTCTCTATACTGATATACAGCAACCACTGAATTTTCCCTAGAAATGATTTTGATCAAAAATTAAAATAAAAAACAATGATCACAACAATAAAACAAAAAATGTAAAATGTAAAAACTGATTGATTTAATGATTTAAAAATTGATTTAAAATAAATTTTAGACAGTTAAAAACAGAAAATGATTATACATAGTCCAATCAGTTCGGACGAAGCACAGTGCTCATTCAGTAAATGCACAGCTAAACAGATTTTGAGACAGTTTTGAGTCTAGATTTAAATGTAGCTAATATTTTAGCACATTTGATCTCTTCTGGAAGCTGGTTCCAACTGCGGGCAGCATAACGGCTAAAAGCGGATTCTCCTTGTTTTGTGTGAACCCTTGGTATTTCTAACTGACTCGATCCTAATGATCTGAGTGGTCTGTTAGGTTTATATTCAGTGAGCATATCTGCAATGTATTTAGGTCCTAGGCCATTGAGTGATTTATAAATGAGTAAAAGTACTTTAAAATCAATTCTAAATATAACTGGAAGCCAGTGTAGGGACCTGAGGACTGGTGTGATATGCTCAGATTTTCTGGTTCTAGTCAGAATCCTGGCAGCAGTGTTCTGGATGAGCTGCAGCTGTCTAATGGTTTTCTTGGGAAGGCCAGTGAGGAGACCATTACAATAATCTACCCTGCTTGTGATAAAGGCATGAACAAGTTTCTCCAAGTCTTGACTAGAAACAAAACATCTAATTCTTGCAATGTTTTTGAGATGATAGTATGCTGATTTAGTTACTGCTTTTACATGACTACTGAAACTAAGGTCTGACTCCAGAATCACACCAAGATTCCTGACTTGGTTTTTAGTTGTTTGACCCCTAGAGTCAAGGTATGCATTCACCTTAAGAACTTCCTCTTTGCTTCCGAATGCAATGACTTCAGTTTTCTCCTTGTTTAACTGAAGGAAGTTCTGGCACATCCAACTGTTAATTTCATCAATGCATTGGCAGAGGGAATCAATGGGGCTGTAGTCATTTGGCGATAAGGCTAGGTAAATCTGGGTATCATCAGCATAGCTGTGATAGGCAATTTGGTTCTTTCTCATTATTTGACTTAGTGGGAGCATATACAGGCTAAACAAGAGCGGCGCAAGAATTGAGCCTTGAGGGACTCTGCATGTCATGGACGTCCACTTAGACTTATGCTCTCCTATACTCACATAATAACCTCTCCCTTCTAAGTATGACCTGAACCAACTGAGAGCCATCCCAGAAAGCCCGACCCAGTTTTCTAGTCTCTCTAGAAGAATGTTATGATCGACAGTGTCAAACGCAGCACTAAGATCTAGTAGTACCAGCACTGATATTTTGCAAGAATCAGAATTTAGGCGAATATCATTTATTATCTTAACGAGCGCCGTCTCTGTGCTGTGATGCTGTCGGAAACCAGATTGAAAATTGTCCAGGTATCCATTTGAGTTTAAATGGTTGTTCAACTGATTGAAAACTACCTTTTCAATAATCTTGCCTATAAAAGGAAGATTTGATATTGGTCTATAGTTGCTCAATATGGTGTTATCATGATTGCTCTTTTTCAGAAGAGGCTTAACAACTGCAGTTTTCAGGGAGTTTGGAAAAATCCCAGAAAGAAGTGAGGTGTTCACCACTTCTAAGAGATCTGCTTCTAAACAGTTAAACACACTTTTGAAAAAAAAGATGTGGGAAGTGTGTCAAGGTCGAGGATTTAAGGTGCTGTACTATTTCTTCCAAAGTTTTGTTCTCAATTGCTTCAAAAACAGACAAAGTGACAGCTTTTTGAAATTGCGGTCGTATCTGTCTAACCTCTGCATAACTTGAGGATGTGCTAATCACCTTTCTGATATTAATGATCTTCTCTGAAAAGAAGGAAGCAAGCTCATTGCATTTGCTGTCAGAGAGCATTTCACTGGGAATCTGACTTGGGGGGTTTGTTAGTCTCTCAACGGTAGCAAAAAGAGTGCGAGTGTTGTTTAGGTTACTGTTTATAAGGTTTGAGAAGAACTTCTGTCTTGCTGTGGCTAGATCCACATTGAAAGCATGAAGGCTGTCTTTATAGATGCTGTAGTGAATTTTAAGTTTTGTCTTCCACTACATCCGCTCAGCTTTTCTGCATTGTCTTTTCATACTCTGTACTGCTGTTGATTTTCTCCAAGATGATTTTTGTCTGCCAGTCATCTTACTGACTTTCACTGGTGCAATGTCATCAATGACATTCTTAACTTTTGAGTTAAAGGACTCCAGGAGAAGATCAACAGAGTCTGCAGAAATGCTTGGCATTGAAGATATAGCCTTCATTAACAGCACACTAGTGTTTTCTTTAATACATCTCTTTCTGACAGAGACGGATCTAGATTCAGTGGTAGCAGAGATCAATATATCAAAGAAAATACAGAAGTGATCAGATAGTGCTACATCCTTAATGACAATGGGTGAAATGTTTAGACCCTTACTAATGAGTAAATCAAGAGTGTGTCCACGATTGTGTGTGGGTCCATGCACATGCTGAATCAGGTCAAAAGTGTTTAAAACGGTTATAATTTCTTTTGTAGTTTTGATTTCTGGATTTTCTATGTGAAAATTAAAATCCCCTGCAATAGCAAAACAGTCAAACTCTGAGGAAATCACTGACAACAGTTCTGTGAACTCTTCAACAAAGGCTGGAGAGTATTTTGGAGGCCTGTAAATAATGATAAATAGAATTCATGGAGCACATTTCAGCACAATCCCTAGATACTCAAAAGACAAGTACTGACCTAATGACACTTGCTTACATTGATAGACATCTTTAAATAGGGCAGCTACACCTCCACCTCTCCTAACAGCTCTGCATACACTCATGAAAATAAAGTTAGGAGGGGCTGTTTCATTGAGGACTGTTGCACTGCAGCTGTCTTCAAGCCATGTTTCAATTAGAAACATAAAATCCAGGTTGTATGTGGTTAATAAGTCATTGATCACAAATGATTTATTTTTTAGTGAGCGAATGTTTAAAAATGCTAACTTGATGCCATTACTTTTTGTCTCTAGAGCAGTCTTAGTTTGATACCTAATAGGCCACAGATTAGATGGGTCAGCTGTACGGCTTGAGAAGGCCTTACACTTTCTATCACGTGATAAAACAGAGATAGAGAAAGCTACAGGCACACTGGGTTCCCGCTTGTTATGTAAACATTCCTTAGTGTTGCTGCTATCGTAGCGGGGACCCGACACATATCACTGAGAGCTGTTATCAGTTGTTTTTGGTTCACCTACAGCAGATGGAGGAGGGTTTGGGCCCTGGCGTTGTGGCAGCGGCCGGAGAGCTCTTGAAGGAGGAGGAGGGTGAGCTGGGCCCACAGGCTTTGGTGGTTGTGGTCCCCGCCGTTTTTTAGTTGATATCTGGGGGCTTGCAGCAAAAGAGTGGGAGAGTCTGGTTCCAGCGTATACCAGTTCCTCCATTTTCTTTGAGAAGCTTAGAAGTGGAGATGCTGGAGAGAGGGATAATGTGTCTGGTGAGCGGGGCTGTGGCTCTGGTGTTTCCGATGGCTGAAATATTTTGTCCTGGCTTCCCTGGCTGTTTACCAGAAAGTCGTCCTTCGGCGCTAAGTCTTGGAGCTGTTGTAGTATGTCACAGTCTGTCTATGATGAGCTCTGTGGGCAGGGCTCAGCCAGGATGGTGTCCATGAGCAGTGCTTGTTGTGGCGTTGTCAGTGTCCTTGTGGGATGTGTCGACCACATGACGACTCTGAAGCTGATTTGAAGTCCTGTGGTCACTCATACTTTGTCCAGGTGTGTGAGTGCCATTCATGTTGGGTGGACTGGCACACTCCACTGAAGGATGACGGAGTGAAAAATAGATGTTGTCCTTTAGCACTCTTGCACCAAGTTTGTTTGGGTGGAGGCCATCCAGTTTAAACAGTTGTCTATGGCCCCAGAAAAGACTGAAGTTGTCAATGAAGCTGACTCCTTTTAGACTGCAGGTTCTTTGTAGCCATGTATTCAGCCCGAGCAACCGTGAAAACATGTTAGTTCCCCTTGCTGGGAGTGGTCCACTGATGAACGGCTGAACTTCAAGTCTTCAAAGTGTTTCGATGAGTTCACTGAAGTCCTTCTTTAGGAGTTCTGACTGCTCTTTCTGAATATCATTCTTCCCCACATGGATGATGATTCGATTTGCAGTCTTGTGCACTCTGAGGTGAATGCCGCTGTCTGCTCGACCTTGAGCGCTTGTTAGTAGCGATGTTAGCTGCTGGCTCATGCGATCCGTGTTCAGTCACATTTGGGGATTCTTCACCCACATTCATTAGTGTTTCAAATCTGTTTTCAAGCTGTATAGGAGGTGGTAAAATACCAGTTTTTGCAAGCCTTGTCATAGCCATATCTGGGGTAGAGGATGCTACCGCGGCAATACGAGACACTCGTGACAATCTGATGTCTCGAGTGCCTTTGGGTCTCGCTCCCTGTTTGTGCCATCGATTAGTGTGTCGATCAGTTTCGGCTTGTTCCTCTACACTTATAAACTGTTGAGATTCACTGGGTTCACGGGACTCACCAGCTGTATGCTGAGGGGGTTCGTGACGACGGTCTGCTGAGTGTTCCGCCTGTTTTGGAAGTCCAGCAAGTAACTTTGTTTCAAGAATCACAATCCTTTGTAGAAGTCTGTGGCAGTTTGTGCAGCAGGTCGATTCCAGAAGAGGCTGAAGAGGCATTTTCTTTCTCATCTGTTGAAAGTAGGCAGCTGTGTTTTCCCGTCTCCGGAATGTAAACTGCTGGCAGTGGGAGGCAAAGAGTCTCCTTTTTTGTAGTATTATTGCTGAGGTTAAAATCTTAGAAAAGTCTGAGAAGAGTATATAAACAGGGAGCAAAGCGCGGAGCAGTAAGCAAAAGTGTCCGAACGGTAGCAAAGCCGGAAGCCCTGTAAAGAGTACTGTAAAGAGTAACTGCTGAATTTGTTAGGTTTTAGAGGGGGTGTACTCATTTATGCTGAGTGCACTGTATATATACATACTTTTTTATACAGCTGTATATAAAGAAAATATAAAGAGGCATAAAGTGGTTGCTAGACTCATGAGTGTGTAGCTACAGAGTGGTTAATAATGTGTTGTGGTGTATTTTTAAGGAAACTGTTCCAGCTGTAGACAGCAATAGACAGAGTAGCAGTGAGGGTGATAACAACAAAGAACTGGAGATATTCTGGAATTTGACATCAAGCCAAACCAACCTCTCCCCAAGAACATTGCAATGCAAAAACTGTCAAATACGGTCCTCCATTTTCAGGAAAGTTGGTATACACAGTATCCATGGCTTCATTATAGCCCCATTGTGAAGGGAATTCTTTGTTTTCACTGTGTGAAAACATACACAAAGAATATTGCACTGTCCAAAATGGAAGACCCTGCATTCTCCTCAAAAGGGTACTGTAACTAGAAGAATGCTCTTGTTAGCTTTGAATGCCAACAGAATTGTGAATCCCACCATCATGCAGTCAGAGTTAGTGCACAAGAAGCAACCCCAGCAGATTCACAACTCTCAAGTGCCTGGGCAAAACAACAAGATAATGCTAGGCACCGCCTGCAAAATACTGTAAGTTCAATATGTTACCTTGCTAGGCAGGATCTGGCACTGCGAGGCCATGAGATGCAAGATGGGAATCTATTTTAGCTTTTGAAATTCAAAGCCAAGGATGATGACTAGTTGTCTCTCTAGTTGGCTATCCCATTTTCCTCCAGTGCAAAATGAGATTTTGCAATTGTTAGGAAATTGTATTGTCAGAAGTATTGCAGTCTCCATCCAGTCTCTACCAGTTTTGCAGTAGAGTAGAGCGAGAATCTGTATGTTTTAAGATATGTGGACCATGACCTGATACCACAAGAGGTTTTTGTTGGTTTATATGAAGTCCCAGGGACTACTGATGGCTACTGATGTCCTCATGAGGCTAAATATTCCTATGTCTGGTTTAAAGGAGAAGTCCACTTCCAGAACAAGAATTTACAGATAATTTACTCACCCCCTTGTCATCCAAGATGTTCATGTCTTTCTTTCTTCAGTCGATAAGAAATTATGTTTCTTGCGGAAAACATACCTGAATTTGTCTCCAGATAGTGGGCTTCAATGGTGCTCCCAAGTTTGAATTTCCAAAATGTAGTTCAAATGCAGCTTCAACTGGCTCTGAACGATCCCAGCCTAGGAAGAAGGGTCTTATCTAGCAAAACAACATTTTCTGTCATTTTTTTAGCCTCAAACACTCATTTTGTCTCATCTCTGCGATGCACATGCGTAGTCTCTGTAATCCAAGTATGTCAGAAAACTCCCGTCACCTTTTCTTCTTCAACATCAAAATCGTCCTATATCGCTGTTTTACCTTTTTTCTGTAAAAAGCGTTTGATCTTCTCTGCATGTTCACGTTGTAAACACTGGGTTGGTACTTCTGCATTGATGTAGGGTGATTTTGAAGTTGGGAAAGAAAACGAGACCATATTGACCATACTGACCCGGAAAAAAACAGTTTGCGTAGACTTAGACAAGATGAGCGTTTGAGGTTAAAAAGTACACAAATTGTCAATTTTTTTTTCTTAGATAAGACCCTTCTTCTTTGGCTGGGATCATTTAGGGCCCTTTGAAGCTGCATTTAAATGATGTTTTATTAACAAGGTTCAGGAGGAGCACGTCAGATACCTAGCCTAATTATCACAAGAGTAGCTCACACAAGTCAATCAACCCTATAGGTTTAAATACACCTGACTTACCTCTATCCATCTGATGGTTCATCGGCATCCCTCCACCACCCCATCTCCTCACTCCAAGTTCTCACTACACCTATAGGGGGTACTCTGGGTTCGGACCATTCCCGAGCTCTGAGCCCGTCCCCGGACAGCACGCCAAATAAGCATTTCTATACTCCAGCTAATTATATGTAAGCGTGAACTCATGAAACTGTATTTAAACTGCATTTTGGAATGCATTCAAACTTGGGAGCACCATTGAAGTCCACTATATGGAGAAAAATTCAGGAATGTTTTACTCAAGAAAAATTTCTTATCGACTGAAGAAAGAAAGACATGAACATCTTGGATGACAAGGGGGTGAATACATTATCTGTACATTTTTGTTCTGGAAGTGGACTTCTCCTATAAAGGATATGATGGTGCTGCCAATATGTCAGGAAGACATTCAAGTGCACAAGCAGAACTTAGTATCCATTGGCTTCGCATGTGCATTGTGTAACACTGTCTTAACTTGATTGCACAGTCTGCTTGCCCAGCCAGTCCTGTGATACGTGATGCCTTGCAGTGGGTCCATGTGCTAGGGATATTAAGCCATCAGTCTGGAAAATTCAAAGCCATATTTTCAGCAGTAGCAGCAGGTTCAGAAGAACCGTCAATATCAGACCACTGTGCCCAACAAGGTGGACAGTGCGAGGAAAAGCTATCAAAGCAGTGCTGTCTCAGTTAGAGACTGTTTTTTCTGGCACGGAAAAGATGGCATCAAGGCAAATGAGGGCAAATGGACTGCCAGACAGGTTTGACAAGGGTAAAACAGCGCTTGGACTTTTTTGCCATTAGAAGTGATAGATGAGTTAGAGTGTCTGAACACGTCCCTGCAAAAACAGACAGAAACTACTGCAGGAACAAGAATAGCAATAGAATGGGTCAAATGGATTTAAAAAGTGTTTTTGGACCGAAGCATGGCTAACTGGACTAACAGGCTACTACATGACGAAGTACCCAACATCATCTGATCAGATTCTTTCTTACTGTCCTTGTTATAACAAATGTGTTTTAGAAACACACAGACACAGCAGGCAGAGAAAAACTAATGTTAAAAAGTCAAGGTTAACAGTGACTTTATTATTTTCAATAAAACATCAACATCTAAACCTCTGTTAATTCTCAAGAAGTTTTGTATGAAGAAATAAAATCAGACTGGATAGTAATAAGTGAAGATGCTGAGATCTAGAGAGACCTGTTTAATGTTCTGTTGATTGAAAGGGTTTCAGTTGTCTGAGTTTTGTGGGTGACCATTGTGCTGAAGAGTCTGTGCTTCAGTCCAGGAGAATGCTGCATGTTGTTTTATTTAAAGGCAGTTATGTGTAGTTGGTGATGTATTGATAGTTACATTAGCATGTGTGCTGTTGCTAGATAATGGTTAACTGCAAAAGAAGTACATTTTACAGATAATATTTCACAATAATCCAAGAAATATCTCTAAAGGAAAAGTGTGTTTTTTTGTGAAACATTTAAAAAATTGAAGATATAAAAATTCAGATATAAATGAAGATATTTTACTTTAATTACAGTTTTTGTTTGGCAGCTGCTTCTGCCAGTCACACTCAAAAAAATGGTTTTGTGCCACTGTTCATTTTACCCAGGTATTTCTTGTTAAAACAACACAAGTATATTTCTTTTTCCTCCAAAACACTATTGCATTGTGCTCTATTAATTTAAACTGTTTAAGTTTCCATTTTACTTAATGATCAATCGTTAAACTAACGTAAACGGTTTAATTTTGCCGTTCAAAAAAAAAAACGGATATGACGTTTCCAACGCATTTGATGAAGACGGCGCGAAGGAGGTGTATCATGGCGTCGGAGCTAGAAGTACCAGTCTTCATCGCTGCCTAACTTTGGCAAAATGAAGGAATGTCACAACTTTACTGACAGAGAAAAAAAGTTTTGGCTAAGGAGTGGGGTAAAGTTGGTTTTATGTTGGACATTCGTCAGACATTCGCAGAGCAAATTAAGGGACTGTCTCAAAAGTGCATGAAAATGCTAAAAAAAGAATATGCATTCCAAGATTCAAAAACATGCAAAGCATCATGCAAATAATATGTAGAGATGTGAATTAAGTGGAAAAACATTAATACATGATTTTAAGCTGTGAATGGGATATTAACAGTGAATTTTTGCTTTATTATTAGATTGTATTTCAATATTTTCTTTTAACTGGTAGCTGACTTTAACAGGTGTTGTTATGGCATCTGTAATATATTCTGTAACACATCTAACACATCATACACGACTTAGATTTTGAAAAGATGATTTTGTGTATTTTTAATTAATTTTTGAAATATTAAAATCTATTGAACTTCATGGTCATGTGACCCGATGATGTCACACCAGTTGTAATATCTTCACACAATCATGACGCACATCATACATGACTTGGATTTTGGAAATATGATTTTGTGTATTTTTAATGAATTTTTCAACTATTCAAATCTATTTAACTTCCTGCTCATGTCACCTGATGATGTCACACCAGTTGTAATATCTTCACACAATCTTGACATACATCATACATGACTTGGATTTTGGAAATATGATTTTGTGTATTTTTAATTAATTTTTGAAATATTCAAATCTATATAACTCCCTGGTGATGTCACCCAAAAATGTCACACCTGCTGTATTACCTTCGCACAATCCTGACACACATTATGCCTTTACAATAATAAACAATAATAAATTGGATAAAGAACTGTATAAATAAGCTGTCATCTATATGGAATCTGATCCCTAATGTTATTATTATTTTTTTTTTTTTCTCCAAACTAGGTGGTTTAAGTTTTTTATTAATGTGTAATTATAGCATGATGAAAATCCATATCATATTTGTCCCTTTTTGCATATGCAGATGTTATTAGCTTGGAACCTAATGTTTAAACATTACATTAAAAGAATGTACTGTATAAACACAAATCTCTTTTCTTTTTTACCTTTTTTATGGTATTTTTGCATCTCAGTCTTTCAAAATGGAGTTCTTAGATAAGCATGAAATTCCTGTTAGTCCAAAAGAGTTTGCAATTGTTGCTGATGCAGTGCCACATGCAGTTCTCATACTTTTAAGGTCTTTTTTCCCCTCCAATCTCTGTCACTCATTGGATCTATGTAAAATATTTATAAAGGTAAACAGTGACTTTCAACATCTAAATCAAAACGCAATGAGAAAATTTTGTTTCAGGAGGAGTCTGTTTCTGTGCCTTATGTAATCTTCAACTAGAATCATTTTGAAGAAAGTTTGGTCATTACCTCGCAAATATCTGATAACTAACAACATGAGAAAAGTTACATTGATAAGTTAAAGTTACATAAGTTGATTAATAGATTTTCTGCAGATAAGTGTTCTCCTATAAGCCTTAAGAATGATATTCCAGCTGTTCTGAAACATCTTTATTTATTTTGGAATTGCTCATACAATGACATTTTGATGATATTCTTTATTTTATCATATGTTATGTGAATCCTGATTTCAAATTTACATATAGAATTCTTTTTTTGTTTTCATAATTGTGAAAAGGAAAGTGATATTTATTTCATAAACCTTATTTTCCTGCTAGCTACATATCATATTCATTATGTAAATGTTCTAAATGCTGAAGTCTTATTTTTAAGATTCAAACTCAAAATGAAAATGCACTTGCACTCAAAAAATGTTTCGTTCTAAATTTAAACTATGTAATGCAATTGCACAAACATTTTCTCTCTAATTAGATTACATAGATTTAACATAGATGCATTAATAAACTTAATGTGATTCATATGCATCAGTCATATCTGAATGAAACAGGCAAAATGTACGTAATACTTCCCAGTGTTCAATAAGCACTGCTCAGTGTTCATGTGTTTCCACACTACAGAGTGTTCAAGTAGCATTGACACAGTGTTGAAGTTAAGGAGATCATTATGTCATGATTGAGCAATAATGATGAACACCTGCTGTTTACAAGGCAGAATCAGCGAAGGAAAGAGAAACACAAGAACTGACTTCAGCCACAGTTGAAGAAGAAATCAACTGAACAAAAAACAAGACATTAAATCTCTCGAGATCTGATTAAACAAACAGCTTTACCAGCTTCACTCATTATTAACCAGATTGACTTTATTTCTGTCAGACTTCTAGAAGCTCTTACTGAGAATTAACAGAGGTTGTTTTGTTTCATTTGAAATCACCATCAAGGAGACCAGCGTTTCCTTTTGTTGGGCTCCTTGACCCTTCTTTTTTCTCTGGTTGTTAAGACTGTGTGTTTGTGAAGTACATTTAACATGGTCTAAACAACACAAAAAAAATAGTGATTGCTTTTTTTTTTAACCTCAATGGTGGCTGTATAATTGTTTTCTTATTAAACTTGTATTGTTGCTGTAGCTAACATAAGAGATTTTAAAAATATTTTGTGCATAAAGCATTTATCTTGAGCCTTAACTTATAACATACACACAGACATCAAGAATCAGTGTATGATTCTCAACAACGGTGACAATCAACAAAATATTCAGATAAATCTCTGAACATCACAAAACAACCTGCTAAAAAGTCACACAAAAAAAAACCCGCAAGAACAAATAGTAAGAATAAAATAAAATCAGACAATTCAGCTGCATTGAATATTCATGTTGCAATGCATTCTGGGATACATGGTAGAGTACTAAACTGGTACCCAGCATGCATTGCACCATTCAACATTTTGTTGACTGTCACCACTGTTGAGATTCATATGCTGATTCTTTCTGTTGCTGCAGATGAAAACTTTTTGGGTGCAAAATGATTTGTCGTTTATTCAGATTGTTTGACTTATACAGTGCGGCTGGATGTGAGACTACAAGTACTGCTAAAACAATATAATATCCATATACTCAAAAATTGAATTTTATTTCATATGTGTATATATATATATATATATATATATTTTTTTTTAATAGCCAGCCTAGCTAAATGCGTTTTCTATAAACACACAATTAAGACAACCAGCATATTATAAACACCAACAGGTCAAGGGTCAAGAGCCCAGCAAAAGGAAACACTGGTCTCCTTGGTGGTGATTTCAAATGAAACAAAGCAACCTCTGTTAATTCTCAATAACAGCTTTATTTCTGACAGAAATAAAGTCAATCTGGTTAGTAATGAAGTTGGTAAAGCTGTTTGTTTAAACAGATCTTGAGAGATTTAATGTCTTGTTTTATTTCAGTTGATTTCTTCTGGCTGAAGTCAGTTCTTGTGTTTCTCTTTCCTTCTGTGATTCTGCTTGTAAACAGCAGTTGTTCATCATTAATGGTCAATCAGCACATAATTATCTCCTTAAGTCCAACACTGTGTCAATGCTACTTGAACACTCTGTAGTGTGGAAACACATGAACACTGAGCAGTGCTTATTGAACACTGGGATCTATTACATACATTGACCTGTTTCATTCACGTATGACTGATGCATATGAATCACATTATGTTTATTAATATGATTATATTAAATCTATGTAATTTAAATGGATGGAAAAATTGTATGTAATTGAATTACATAAAGTTTAAACTTAGAACAAAACATTTTTTGAGTGAATCTATTTTGTTCTCTACAAACTTAAAAGCAAAAAACAAAACAAAACAAAACAAACAAACAAAAACAAAAACAGGGGCTTTGTTGAAGGACTTGACACTTCATCTGGACTGAAAGACTGAAGGACCCTGGATTGTTAATATTGTTGTGCAGACATATACTGGCGCTCAAACATTTGGAATCAATAAGATTTTTAATGGTTTTTAAATGCTCATCAAGGCTGCATTTATTTGATTAAAAATACAGAAACAAACAGCAATATTGCGAAATGTTATTACAATATAAAATAATGTTTTTTATTTTAATATACTTTCAAATATAATTTATTCCTGTGATGCAAAGCTAAATTTTCAGTATCATTACTCCAGTCTTCAGTGTCACATGATCCTTCAGAAATCATTGTTATATGCTGATTTGTTATCAATGTTGAAAACAGTTGTGCTGCTTAATATTTTTTTTGGAACCTGTGAGACTGTTTTTCAGGATTATTTGACTAACACGACTTTACACTACTGTTCAAAAGTTTGGGGTCAGTACATTTTTATTCTTTCTTTCTTTTTCTTTTTTTTTAAAGAAATTAATATTTTATTCACAAAGGATGTGTTCAATTAATAAAAAGTGATAGCACAGATTTACATTGTTGGAAAAGATTTATATTTGTAATAAATGCTGTTCTTTTTAACTTATTAATAAAAGAATCCTGAAGAAAGAATCACAAGTTCCAAAAAAATATTTGCCAGCACAACTGTTTCCAACATTTTATAATAAATCAACATATTAGAATGATTTCTGAGGATTATGTGATACTCAAGACTATTAAAGATATTTAATCTCTTATTTAAGACTACTTAAGATTTTTGTATTACAATAACATTTTGCAATATTACTGTATTTTCTGTATTTTTGATGAGCATAAGAGACTCCTTTAAAAAAACATCAAAGGTCTTACTGATCTCAAACTTTTGAGTTGAAGTGTACACCATACATGAACTGGATTTTGGAAATCTATATAACTTCCTGTTCATGTAACCACATGTTGCAGCACCAACTGTATTATATTCATAAACATCTTTCACACATTATACATTCATATTATTTTATTTTTAAAATATATTTGTTGTTTTTAGACTATTATGTGAATTACTGAACACTTTTTTACTGTCTGGCCATGTGACCTGATATTGTTACACAAGTCTGGTTCATATTTACAAACATTTTTTCATACAAAACTATTTACATTGCTATATTATGTGCCTATATTTAAAATATAATATTTATTTTTTAGCTAGTGGAAATACGAGTGTTCTAATCATTTTGGCCACCACTGTATATATAGAACATACATATGTGTGTGTGCGTGTGTGTGTGTGTTTATATATATATATATATACACTACCGTTCAAAAGTTTGGGGTCAGTACATTTTTATTGTTTCTTTTTTTTTTTTTTTTAAGAAATTAATACTTTTATTCACCAAGGATGTATTAAGTTAATAATTAAAAGTTTATTAAAAGTTAATAATAAATAATTTACATTGTTATAAAATATTTATATTTTGAATAAACACTGTACTTTTTAAACTTGTTATTCATGAAAGAATCCTGAAAAAAAAAAATCACAGGTTCCAAAAAATATTTGGCAGCACAACTGTTGATATTATCCAACATTGATCATTCTAATAATAAATCCACATATTAGAATGATTTCTGAAGGATCATGTGACACTTAAGACTGGAGTAACAGCTGATAAAAATTCAGCTTTTCATCACAGGAATAGATTCAATTTAAAGTATGTTAAAATAAAAAAACATTATTTTATATTGTAAAAACATTTTGCAGTATTACTGTTTTTTTTCTATATTTTTAATCAAATAAATGCAGCCTTGATGAGCATAAGAGACTTCTTTAAAGACTATTACAAGTCTTAGTGACCCCAAACTTTTGAACGGTAGTGTATATATATATATATATACATACATACATACATACATACATGTATGTATAACATACACACACAAATGATTGAAAAAAAAAAAAAAAAAAAACTAATTTAAAATAGCCAAAGACATATTTCCACAAACAAGACATCATCATGAGGTCACATGACCAGGAAGTTAAATAGATTTGAAATTGAAAAATTCATTAAAAATACACAAAATCATATTTCCAAAATCCAAGTTGTGTATGATGTGTGTCAGGATTGTGTGAAGATATTCATATACTGGTGTGACATCTTTGGGCGACATAAGCAGGAAGTCATATAGGACTTAAGATTTCAAAAATGTATAATAGATGCACAAAATATATATTTTTTCATCTAATACTGCATGTATGTATAAATACATTGTAGGTGATTTGAGCCATTTAGATGAAACCACCACAACGTTAAATAAATTTAGTTCATTAGGCATGCAGTTTTCTTAGGCTACATATTCATAACAGATACGTTAATCATTTAAAATTTAAAAAATAATCCTTATCTGCACTCAATCAACTTGCTAACATAAACTACACATATAAAAGGATCATGGTATTACTGTTTTATTATGGAAAATGCACATTTAACCAAGGTTATAAGTGGATTTTGCACTTTTGAGACGCTCCCTAACTTGACCTGCGCAAGTGGGGATTGTTGTGAGGACTTTTTCACTTCAGATGCATAAAAGTTACATCATCGAATAATATTATTATTAATTTTGATATTATGCTTTTAAACGTGATCTGAACAAGATACAACATGATCCATGACTATTATTACATATAAATTAATGCTGAAGTAAAGATCGAATGTCTAACGAATGTCCAACATAAAACCAACTTTACCGCACCTTGGCTAAGGTAAGTGAAGCGCTGTATTGCCTTTTCATCATTTATAAACAAAAGTAATAAGGGTATTTTGCATTTTCAGTTTTAGAGGAATGCACGCAGTTGTCAGTGTGAACTGGTGGATGGTTAAGAAGCTGATGTGTCTTCTAGAAATCTAAACAAGTAAGACACAAAGGTATATTTACATGTTATTTATATGTTAATAAATGTATGTATGCCTGTATTTGTGTGTGTGTGTATGAAGAGTTCATTTGTATATTTGTATATATTAAGAGTTAATTTGCAAGAACAGATAACTCCATTTTTTTTTAAATTAAAAAATCATGTTTTTTTTATTATTCTGCATTCCAAGTAATATCAATCAAACTGTGGTTGGGTTATTTTGATTGAATATTAATAGCTCAAAAATACAGCTAACTAACACAATAAAACACCAAAAAAAAAAAAAAAAAAACCAAACAAAAAAAAAAAACATGCACAATAAAAAACATGTTTGTACATACGTGTGTGTGTGTGTGTGTGTACTTGTTTTTGCTACATTGTGGGGACCAAATGTCCCCACAAGGATAGTAAAACCTGAAATTTTTAACATTGTGGGGACCGGCCTGCAGTTCCCACAATGTTAAAAAATGATTAAAAATAGTAATTGATGTTTATCTGAAAGTGTAACTATGCAAACATGTTTTCTGTGAGGGCTAGGTTTAGGGTTAGGGTTGGGTTAGGGGATAGACAATATTGTTTGGTCAGTATAAAATCTATAGAAGTCTATGGAAAGTCCCCACAATTCACAAAAACAAACGTGTGTGTGTGTGTATTTAATGTGTACTTTTGACTCATTCCTTTTCTTAAAAATGGTTTGGAGGCAGAAGTGTGATGTTTATCATTTTATAAACTTAATATTTTTGTGAAAAGCTGTGCCTGAACTATAAATCATGCTTTTTACAGTCATTTTATGACTTTAAATATACTCCAGATCATGTCCACCCTTTTGGAATAATATACATGACAATAATCACTCACACAAATTTTTTGATCACTGAATTTGTCTTTGCTGTTAAACTATATATGGGTGCTCTTGTAACAAACTGTACTTCATGTGTTTACAGATTTGTGCAGAATATGAGACAGACAGAATAACCATAGGTCCATTAGTGTCAACTGTCTTTGCTAATGGATGGATCCACACTGCAAAACTTATGAAGATGATTGCAAACCGAAGAAGAGTCCTTCGACAAAGCATTAAACCCTCTTGGTTCTCACTACACAGGTAAGAACAGCTACACTCAACAAAAACTTTTTTAAACATGTTAAAGGGATCATCAGATGCTGCTGATATGATTCTTTAGAGTCTTAATGAGAAGTCTATAACATACTTTTGTTACAATTTCTCAGTGGTTGTGTAAAAAACACCCATTTTACCATATCAAAATCAGCCCTTTCAGAGTGGGCCATTCTGTTGCATGTTCCTTTAAATACTAATGAGCTCTACTCACCTGGCCTCTCTCTTCTGTGGGGTTACGAGCCAATGCAAAACTTGCTAACTAGCACATTATTAAGAAAGGCGATTTACAAAGATGCACCAAAAACACCCATATACTCACTTCTGCTGTAGGTGAAGCTGGATCACGAATTATTCGTGTGAACATTGTTGTGAATTTTTTTCTTAGAGACCAGGAGACGTTTTGGATATCTTGAAGCAGAAGTTTCTCTTTATTCAGATACTCGCTGCTTAGCGCTGCAGTCATCAAAAAAGTCGTCTTCTAACAAAATCTCAGCACAGCAGAGTATATAGGAGTTTAATGAGGAGGAGTACATAGAGGTGGAATCAATCTAAACAAAGCATGCAAATGTGGTTCAGGAAAACAGCTCAGTTAAAGATTTTCCCAGCCTTGGTCTATTTAGCATACAAGTGTCATTCAAATGCATAGGTGCTTAAACAAAAGGCACAGTTGTACCTTGAGCTTAGAATTCACACTTAACTTGGGAAAACCTGCCAGATGTTCAGGAATTGCATAAAGACAAAAGGTTACTGTCTCAGGGCCTGGGCTGCCTGCTCTTAGACTGTCACAATATACATAACTTTTTCAGTTCATATTGTTATATTGGAACCTATAACAAATATGCATAGGATCAGCATATTTTAAACAGATTCTTAAATTTGTAATCCCACAACATAGACGCATTTATGTAGAACGCTGGGCACATTTCCTTCCAAAACGAAAGTAACATTAATCCTCTGCGTCTTTAGCGGCTCAGATGTCGGGAGTAAAAGATGACGGCTATGATCATTAATTATTACATCCAACAACACAACACCTCAATTGCTTAATCTGAGACATTCTTGTCTTCCCCTGCACCAGAGTCGACACAATAATGGTGGTCAGACTGTTCTCAGCTCTCACTCGGCTCATTTAGGGTGGGTCTAAGATAAGACGGTCATGTAAATCAACTATTGTGGGAGCGGCCTTGATCGGTGTGGCGTCACACCAACTAGAAGCTGAGAATGACCTGATTTGAAAAAGGGCATATTACTTATAAAGATTAAAAAAATACCACTGGGTGGATTTTTATCATTATAGGGTGGTTGTGTACACATACTGCCAACACGCATATATGTTCAAACAACATGTAAAAGTGAGTTTTGCATCAGATGACCCCTTTAAAACATTGGTTATGGTCATGGGCATTAACAAAAAAGACAGATATAATAAGAATAGGTTTATTAATACAATAAATATAAAATATATGGTATTACTGTAAGATGACAGATATTGTGAATACATTAACTTCCCAAAAACAATACATTCTAAAGCAAGGCAGGCGTGTCAAACCTGCTCTTGGAGAGCCAGTGTTCTGGAGTTTAGCTCCAACACCCCTGTCTGGAACTTTTAGTAAGACTTTTGTTTGAGAATTCCTACAAACCTTCATTGGCAAACCTGTAAGACCTTGGTTCATCTTCAGAATACAAATTAAGATATTTTTGATAAAATCAGAGAGCTTTCTGACCCTGCATAAACACTGACACAACTGAAATATTCCCAAGCCCCGAAACGTAGTAAGGACTTCGATATAATAGTCCATGTGACATCAGTGGTTCAACCATAATTTTACGAAACTACAAGAATACTTTTTGTGAGTAAAGAAAACAAAAATAACTACTTTATTTAACAATTCTTCTCCTCTAAATCACGTATTCTGCCATTATGGAGAGTATCACGATGTATGCACATTGCTTTCCTCTGCAAGCAAACAAGGCCCGGCGCATACATGTTCTACGTCAGCAGAATCACACGCATGCGTTATGCAAAGAGGTACTCTCGATAATGGCGGAAGACGCAATTTGGAGAAGAATTGTTGAATAAAGTCAATATTTTTGTTTTCTGTGCACACAAAAAGTATTCTCACTGCTTTGTAAAATTATGGTTGAACCACTGATGTCACATGGACTGTTTACTGATGTCCTTACTATGTTTCTGGGTCTGGGAGCATTTCAGTTGCATTACTGTCTATGCCGGGTCAGAAAGCTCTCAAAAATATCATCAAAAATATCTTAATTTGTGTTTCGAAGACGTATGAAGGTCTTGTGGGTTTGGAACAACATTAGGGTTAGTAATTAATGACAGAATTTTCATTTTTGGGTGAACTATCCCTTTAATTGGGAATACTGCTAAACTCTGCAGGACAGTGGCTTTCTTTGCTGATCTGGGCCAGTACTGTTATGGTTTCATTTTCCACTGTAATGTTAGTTAGAATTCCATCTGAACTGCTTGCCTGTATTTCCCGTAAGGAAATGATCAGACAGAATAATAGATGAATGACATTTTTCAAATGTGTTTTTATTGTTTGTTTGTTTGTTTTAGAAAAATGTAAAAGCTAAATCTCATGAATTTTGTTGCTGTCTGCATCTTTAGACTAATGACATTGAAGTACCCGAATGAAGACACTAGCAGTGTTATTATGGAATATGTGGTAAGTTGTTTGTTGTTTATTTATTTTTTGGTATTTTCAAGGATGATAAATGCTAAGGTAAATTTAATACGCAAGAATTTGAGTACTCCGTTCTTTTAAATATCCTTTCTAGGATACAGACATTGGCAGAGGTGATCCAGAAGACTCATGGGAATCTATGTCATAAGATTTGAAGGTGCAGACATCGAAGACAGCCCAGCAGATGTTGGATTGTTGGAAGATAAAGTTCTTCAGGACCTTAGCAGTAAACCCTATGAAAAAACATGTTGCTGGGACTGATATATGGACTAAACTTGAACTCCTGAAATCAGGTACACATTTGGAGTACTGCAGAAGTTATTTCTGGAGCCAGTTCCTCTTCCTGGATTAAAGTTTGATTGGTTACCTTTATATGCCAATTTGAAAATGACAGTAGTTTAATATTTCTGTAATTTTGTAATGTGGTTGTAACTGTACTTGTTGCTCTTGTGTAAGAAATACACTTGATCATTTGTGACATCTTGTTTTTATGACTCATTGCAAGATAATCACACAAAAAATGGTTTGTTGAAGGGAGTAACTTTAACTAGAAATCATTTAGTTAACTAGAACCAATTGGATGGAACCACTGTCCATAATTTAAATGAGTTGTCTGAAACAAACCTCCTTATGTTGATAAAGTGAAACACATTTGGCCAGTTTTTAATAAACCAAAACATGTTCACTAAACTTAAACGGTTTAAGTTACAGGGAAGTGAATAAATTGAGTTGGTTGGACATTACTATTTCACATAAATTCTTCCTCATTCAGCTGTGTTGTCACAACACAGCGAGTTTGCATAGATTCAAAAAATTCCATTCATGTTCATAAAAAACAATTTGGTTGTGTGGAACCACTGTCCATAATTAAATTAAGCAGGTTTAAAGAATCATTTTTTTGAGTGCATTGTCTGTTTTTTTAAAACATCTTTGCACAAACGTGTTTATAAATCAGCTAAGAGGAGCGCTTCCTCTCGAGTTTGCACTTCTTATTGTCACGCCCACTCAGCTAGATCAGAAAATACATAATTATATTCCAGAAACAATAAGAACAGAGTAAAATATTGATGGAAAACAATTCCAGACGCTCTCCATCACATTTTGACAAACTAAGTTAATATTAAGTGACTTACATTGTCTGACTATAACACTATTGCCTGATTTTACTCATTTTCATTACATAATTACTGAAAATATATTGCAGTATAGTCTACATATGGTTATAATTAAGATACATACACTTTTAATCCACTAAAAACTGAATCATTTTACTTCTTATACAAAGTAAACATACTGATATATTTTATGTAAGAGTAAAACAAGTTTGATTTCTATACTAAAATGTTACAAGTTGTATGCTTGTGCTTTAGCATATTTCTTAAAAGCTTATCTAAGCACGTTTATTAACATGGAAGTTCTAGTATACTTTTTAAAAATATATTAAAATGCAATTCAATACATTTTTAATACACTTCAAGTAAGCATGTTATGGTTGTGGCTGAAATGACTGAAGTACATGGGTACGAATTTTTAATAGAACTGATAGATTGAGTTTAAAATTAAGGTAAATGTTTACTTTAAGACTTATGTTAAAGTTTGTCTTTATCCTCAAACTATTCTTTGCTCTTTTGTTTATCAGTGCACCTACTGTATAACTGAAAAAGCCAGGAACAACTGCACAAACTGTGGATTAAGAATGACCTTGAAATAGCTTTGTTGCTGTTTGCATGACTAGAGTTTCTGTGCTTCATAACATTCCTTTTAAATGTGTCCAGTCAAATTACTTCACAAAAGTACAAAGTACAAAACCACAATAAGGGAGCCAAGATCAGCCTCCTTCAGGCAGCTGACTATTTAGTGACATTTCTTACGGGGAGTGTCTTAATTTATTCATAAAAGATTAGTTCACCCAAAAATGAAAATAGTCATTAATCACCAACCTACTCACACTCATGTCTTTCCAAACCCATAACACCTTTGTTCATCTTCCAGAACACAAATGCAAAACTACCACTTTCAAGCCCAGAAAGGTATAAGGACATATAGCAGATGGCGTTTTATGATTAATATTTTGTAAATAAAGTTATGAGTTGCATAAATATGCAAAAATAAAGCATTCACCACTGGAGTCATGTAGATGATTTGATAGCAAAGATTGCTGTTCCTTCTTCACTTGGAAAACAATCAGTTCAAAGGTCTAAATCTAACCAAAATAGTTTCTTGTTTGAGTCACAAAAGTCCAAGATGACCATGAACTTTCTGTTTATAAAAGACGAATAGCATTCATTTTAGTTGGTCTGGTTTTGTGATGTCTAGATAGGAACCAGCATTGCAGTATTTTTGGTAGGAAGTTGAATCTGCACAGCCTTTCCTGCTCTCTGAAGCAACTATGCACTGAACTTTACTGTTTGCAAGTGGACACAACAGATCCACATATCCTGCAATTTATCATCTGCTGAATGTTGTGTTGGCACGAGCACTGCTATACTGTGCTGCAAAGTCAAATGTATTGACTCAACTTCGCTGACATTTACTGACTTACATACAGGACTTACATTTATTGGCATGTGTAGGACTCGAAGTACTTGAAGTACAGAGCATTTAATAAGCATCTTTCATATTATTTCCGATGGCAGATATGCCTATATTGTATTTTAAAAGTAAACCTACCATGTTGTAAAGTGGTTTGTTCGTTAATAAGAAGAATAAGAGTTTGTTAAAACAACTGTTTGCATTTTGCCGTTATTTTTAACTTTCTTAAATGAACAGAATTCTACTGTGATCCAGACTAATCTTTCTGGATTGTTCTGGTGCACTCTCAGTGTTGTTATCAGTGTAGCTCTGCAAGTTGTCACAAATTATTTCCGGACAGTTCAGGTACAATGGGGCTGAAGGCACACCTTAAAAAATAATGTGCCGTTTACCATGCCTAAAATGTACAATTGCAGAAAAAATACATGTATTTTATTAAATAACATTAAACATTTATGGAGAAACAGTTTTTGTGTGACAATAAATCATACAAGTCGTTAATTTTGATTTAAAATCTTACAAATGTTAAGGTGGCAAGGGGGGCCTTTTACCCCACACACAGGGGAAAAAGGCTCACCAGAATGGGGCAAAAGGCACAAATACTTTAGCTAAAATAATGTTTAATAACGTTTTATAAAATAACATTTTTTTAATAATGTCTAAGTTAATACTTCTTCAAAACGGTACTATTTTCTGCTTATTTTGAAAAATTTAAATTGAGTTAATTTTTGTTCAATAAATATATTGTCAATATATATTAATATAAAAATATTTTTAAAATACAGAAACAAAATCATTTTAAAAAGATTCTGAAAGTATTGAAGGAGGTCCCATTATAATTTAATATAGATTTACAGTAGTTACAACAAATTATATTTTATATATTTTATTATATGATATGATTAATAGTATGTTTTAAATATGATGGTTTCATTCTTTACATGGTGATTATCTCTAAGATGATATTTACCATCTGAATCTAACAGTGTCAATGTCAACAAATGGAAAAATCAGCCATCTATTAATTATCGTTAATTGTTGCGCCTTTTAGCCCCAGTAGCAGGGGCGCTTTTTACCCCAAATACCATATATTTACATATTCTTTCGTTATTTAAAACTTTAAACTTTGCTTTAATTATCTTAAACAAAACTTAAAAACATTAAGAGGACATTTGTCTCAATACACACTCTTAAAAATAAAGGTGCTTCACGATGCCATAGTGTCACGGATTGGCCAGGCTCTAACCCCAGTCACACCCAGCGATCTCAATCACCAGAGTATTAATCATCACACACCTGCACCTCATTACCAGCACCCTTTATAAGCACACACCGCACAATTGTCCGGGCTCGTCCTTACGATACGGACACATCGTGCTTCTCTCTACGAGTTCACAAACCTGTTACTTACCTGTCGTTACTTACCTGTATCTCTTGTGTTCCAGTCCAGTAGTCCTTGTCCTCCAGCGGTGTGTGTGTTCAGCCTTCCCCGTCTTCCTGGATCATCTATAAAAGGAAAAGATCTTTTATCAGCGCTGTATCCAAACGAGAACAATCAAGACTTCAACTGTTTACTCACCTGTCAAACATCTCCCGTCTTCATTTCTCATCTGTGTTATCTCAATAAACTGTTTAACCAATTACTTACCTGGTGTTCCGTCTGCTTCTGTGACACATAGAAGAACCTTTTTTGTTTAAATGGTTCCTGTGGCGACGGGGGTGCAGCTGGCAGGACCATGGCAGGACATTTGGCACAGGCAGCAACA
The DNA here is from genome assembly GCA_012976165.1 of Labeo catla. Lineage (NCBI taxonomy): Eukaryota > Metazoa > Chordata > Actinopteri > Cypriniformes > Cyprinidae > Labeo > Labeo catla. The sequence continues at coordinate 1,043,581 of VONZ01000081.1, forward strand.
TTAAACCGTTTAATGGCCCGATTCTTTTGGCCGGGCATTCACAAGAATGTGCGCAGGTGCGACTTGTCGTGAATGTCAGTTAGTGAATCCCCCGGCCTCCCCAAAAGCGCCATTGCACCCTCTTCCTCTCATTCAGGTCCCCTTCGAGAGAATTGGTATGGACCTCATTGGGCCATTAGAACGGTCAGCACGGGGGCATCCCTTTGCATTAGTTCTAGTGGATTATGCAACACGATACCCAGAGGCAGTGGCACTCCGCAACATTTCTGCAAAAAGTGTGGCAGAGGCCTTGTTTCGTATAATCTCCCGAGTGGGAACCCTGAAAGAGATTCTCACTGATCAAGGCATGGCGTTTATGTCACGGCGGTACGCGAGCTTTATGAATTATTGGGCATTAAATCGATTCGCACCAGCGTCTACCACCCACAAACGGACGGCCTGGTGGAAAGATTTAATCGCACGTTGAAAACCATGATTCAAACGGCAAACAGACGCCAAAAATTGGGATAAATAGCTGGAACCCCTTTTGTTCGCTGTGCATGAGGTCCCGCAAGCCTCCACGGGGTTTTTCCCCTTCGAACTTCTCTATGGCCGCCAGCCCTGTGGGGTTTTGGACGTCCTGAGGGAGGCTTGGGAGGAAGGACTAAAGGGTACCTCAAGGGTACCTCAGGAAGAACTTTCGGATAGCAAAAACGAAATTCAGTATGTGCTGGACCTGAGAACAAAACTCCACAGCTTGGGGTGGCTCTCTATGGAGAATTTGTTACAGGCCCAGGACAGACAGAGCCGGCTGTACAATCGGGGAACCAGATTACGTAATTTTGCACCGGGAGATAAAGTACTTGTATTGCTCCCAACCTTTAGCTCTAAATTACTAGCCAAGTGGCAAGGACCCTTTGAGATCTCAATTATGAGGTGGTTCGAACAGACAGGAGTGGGGCACGTCAAATCTACCATCTGAACCTCCTAAAAAAATGGAGCGAGGTGGAACCGGTGATGCTGGCGACGGCAGTGAGTGGGGAGGAAGATCTTGGGCCAGAGGTGAGCAGTAAAATCCAATCCCTCACTCTGGCCCCGGGGAGAGATCACTTCTCGCCCTCCCAGCTCACTGATGTAGCCAGGTTGCAAACCGAGTTTATAGACGTGTTCTCACCTCTGCCCGGTCGAACCAATCTCATCCAGCACCATATTGAGACTGAGCCGGGCATGGTAGTACGCAGTCGGCCATATCGGTTTACCTGAACACAAAAAAAAGGTAATTCAGGCTAAATTAGAGTCTATGCTAGAGATGGGGGTAAGAGAAGAATCCCACAGTGATCGGGCGAGCCCGATAGTTTTGGTACCTAAAACGGACGGCTCTGTTTGGCTCTGTGTGGATTACCGCAAGGTGAATGCGGTGTCGAAATTCGACGCCTATCCAATGCCACGGGTTGACGAATTGCTTGATCGGCTAGGTACAGCTCATTTTTACTCGATACTGGATTTAACTAAGGGATACTGGCAGATCTCCTTATCACCCTTATCCAAAGAATAAACAGCCTTCACCACACCGTTTGGGTTACACCAATTTGTTACACTTCTCTTCGGCTTGTTCGGGGCACCGGCCACTTTTCAGCGACTCATGGACAGAATCCTCTGGCCGCATGCCGCCTATGCCGCTGGCATCATGACATCATCATCTACAGTCAGGATTGGCAGCGTCATATGGAGCATTTGCAGGCTGTCCTGCGAGCGCTGAGAGGGGCTGGGCTGACGGCCAACCCGAAGAAGTGTGCGATTGGGCGGGTGGAGGTCAGGTATCTGGGCTTCCACTTGGGTCATGCACAGGTGCATCCCCAAATTAGTAAGACGGCAGCAGTTGCGACCTGTCCGAGACCCAAGACGAAAAAGGAGGTGAGGCAGTTCCTGGGGCTGGCGGGATATTATAGAAGGTTTGCACCTAATTATTCGGACCTCACCAGGCGGCTGACTGACCTCACTAAAAAGGAAGCCCCAGATCCGGTCCAGTGGACGGAGCTGTGCCAGCAGGCTTTCACCCAGGTAAAGGCCGCTCTGTGTGGGGGGGGCGCTGTTACATTCTCCTGACTTTTCTCTCCCTTTCTTGCTGCAGACAGATGCGTTAGACAGGGTGAGGAGGAGACGGTGAGTTTTAATAAAGCACACAAGTCTCCCTAAGCCGACCTGCCCTCTTCCTTCCTTTCTTCGAATATTTCTACAGTTCCATAAAGAACCTTTAACATCTGAAGAACCTTCCTGTTTCACAAAAGGTTCTTTGTGATGAAAAAAGGTTCTTCAGATAATAAAAAGGTAAGAAAGAGATGGTTCTTTAAAGAACCTTTGACTAAATGGTTCTTCTATGGCATCGCTGTGAAGAACCTTTTAAAGCACCTTTATTTTTAAGAGTGTATATGCATCCATTTTAGAGAATCCCATTTGCTATTTAAATATACAACATTTTAAAAAACATCAAATATTAGATCAAGTAAGTACAGAATCAAATTTACAGAATCAGATGAATTTACTGTGGATTTGTAATGTCCACATTTTCAGAGATGCGGTATGTGATTAAAAATAAAGTTAAATATATATATATATATATATATATATATATAAACCAGCATTGATAGGTGAAAAAAATCAGCATATGCTGGTAGGTATGTTTTGATGCTGGTTTATGCTGGTCCAGCATAACCAGCATCAAAACATACCTAACCAGCATATGCCGAACCGAAAACCGTGATTAAAAACCGAGGTCTGTATTGAACCGTGGACTAACTGTATTGTTGCATCCCTAATATATATATATATATATATATATACACAGTGGGTACGTAAAGTATTCAGACCCCCTTAAATTTTTCACTCTTTGTTATATTGCAGCCATTTGCTAAAATCACTTAAGTTCATTTTTTTCCTCATTAATGTACACACAGCACCCCATATTGACAGAAAACAAAAGAACATTTTTGCAGATTTATTAAAAAAGAAAAACTGAAATATCACATGGTCCTAAGTATTCAGACCCTTTGCTCAGTATTTAGTACAAGCACCCTTTTGATCTAATACAGCCATGAGTCTTTTTGGGAAAGATGCAACAAGTTTTTCACACCTGGATTTGGGGATCCTCTGCCATTCCTCCTTGCAGATCCTCTCCAGTTCTGTCAGGTTGGATGGTAAACGTTGGTGGACAGCCATTTTTAGGTCTCTCCAGAGATGCTCGATTGGGTTTAAGTCAGGGCTCTGGCTGGGCCATTTAAGAACAGTCACGGAGTTGTTGTGAAGCCACTCCTTCGTTATTTTAGCTGTGTGCTTAGGGTCATTGTCTTGTTGGAAGGTAAACCTTCGGCCCAGTCTGAGGTCCTGAGCACTCTGGAGAAGGTTTTCGTCCAGGATATCCCTGTACTTGGCCGCATTCATCTTTCCCTCGATTGCAACCAGTCGTCCTGTCCCTGCAGCTGAAAAACACCCCCACAGCATGATGCTGCCACCACCATGCTTCACTGTTGGGACTGTATTGGACAGGTGATGAGCAGTGCCTGGTTTTCTCCACACATACCGCTTAGAATTAAGGTCAAAAAGTTCTATCTTGGTCTCATCAGACCAGAGAATCTTATTTCTCACCATCTTGGAGTCCTTCAGGTGTTTTTTTTAGCAAACTCCATGCAGGCTTTATGTGTCTTGCACTGAGGAGAGGCTTCCGTGGGGCCACTCTGCCATAAAGCCCCAACTGGTGGAGGGCTGCAGTGATGGTTGACTTTCTACAACTTTCTCCCATCTCCCGACTGCATCTCTGGAGCTCAGCCACAGTGATCTTTGAGTTCTTCTTTACCTCTCTCACCAAGGCTCTTCTCCCCTGATAGCTCAGTTTGGCCGGATGGCCAGCTCTAGGAAGGGTTCTGTTCGTCCCAAACATCTTCCATTTAAGGATTATGGAGGCCACTGTGCTCTTAGGAACCTTAAGTGCAGCAGAAATTTTTTTGTAACCTTGACCAGATCTGTGCCTTGCCACAATTCTGTCTCTGAGCTCTTCAGGCAGTTCCTTTGACCTCATGATTCTCATTTGCTCTGACATGCACTGTGAGCTGTAAGGTCTTATATAGACAGGTGTGTGGCTTTCCTAATCAAGTCCAATCAGTATAATCAAACACAGCTGGACTCAAATGAAGGTGCAGAACCATCTCAAGGATGATCAGAAGAAATGGACAGCACCTGAGTTAAATATATGAGTGTCACAGCAAAGGGTCTGAATACTTAGGACCATGTAATATTTCAGTTTTTCTTTTTTAATAAATCTGCAAAAATGTCAACAATTCTGTGTTTTTCTGTCAATATGGGGTGCTGTGTGTACATTAATGAGGAAAAAAATGAACTTAAATGATTTTAGCAAATGGCTGCAATATAACAAAGAGTGAAAAATTTAAGGGGGTCTGAATACTTTCCGTACCCACTGTATGTTAAGAATGTCCTTAACTTGGAGCACACAGATGAAAGTACCTTGAAGTGAAGGTTTACTTGTCGGAGCTTCACCTTGTTGCAAATGTCTGTATGTCTTCTGCTTCTCTAGGCTAGAGACTCAGAACTTGGTCTGGGTGAAGAACTGGGTGAAGACTCTGAGCGTAAAGAATCTGTTAATGTCTCTGTTGACGGCTCGGAATGTGCTGTGCGAATTTGCAAGTACTCTGGTCCCCTACGTGGTGGCTTACCATGGTGACAAGTTACATGGCTGGATGTCTAAGTGGTGTCCACAGAATAACATAGGATTTATAGCATTTGGACTAGGTTATAAAGCAAACCTTACCTGTTGAAAAGAGATGGTCTTTATCCCTCCAGGGGTTGTACCTCTCTTCTATTTAGAAATATGGCACATAGTCTTAAGCTGATGATTGGGAACGAGCTACTTTGGGCAATGTTGTTGTCAGTGGGCAATCAGGTGAGACACAGGGCCCACGACCGATCTAAATTATCCACATAGAAATTTGTTACCCATTCTCAATGCAAAAAGTGCCCATGCAACATTGCACAAAAAAGCAGCCTAGAAAAATTGCTCCAAAGGTTGCCCTGTTTATCCTCAGCTTTAAGCCTGGCTCACACTACAGGATTTTTAAAATCCTAACCGATTATGAAATCTGGTTGCAGCGCACACATAAGGAGAATCATTGCAGATTATCTTCCCTGAAATTTTAAACATGCACACACTACAAGATTTGAAAATTGTGGCGCATCACACACTACAAGATATTATTAAGATTATCATGCCAGAGGGAGCGCCTCACGTGATCTTACGCAACAGATCGTCATTTCAGCAACTAATGTTTTTATTATTATTATTATTATTATTATTCATTTTGTTTATTTTAATGTCTTATTACAATTGTATATGTTTTGTTTTACACATAAAAAAATGTTTACACAACTGTTATATGCTTTAACTGTTTTATATCTATAGATTTTACTTTAGGCAGGTCGTGATTTGAGAAGGCAAAACTGATTAAACATAGTCTATGTTCAACTCACTGTCTGCCGCTAACCGCTTGGTCGTTAATTTTAAAAAACAAAAACTTATATTTAACGAACAAAAAAAATGCTCCAAACATTTTTCTAAATTAACTCTTTCTAAAAAACGAAATGAAATATAATTACTTTGCCATTACATACAAAACTGAACCATTTTAATTGCTAAAATAGTAGTATAAGCTGTTTTGGGAGAAGGGGAAAACAGATGGGCTTGGGTCGGACTCGGGCCGCATGGAGCATTGCTTTCCTTTCTCCATGCGGTTGTGGTATGTTTTCAACATATATACAGACAGTGTTACTACAAAAAAATAAGAAGCAGTTTCCTCCATCTCCACTATCCAATGGACCGTACAGCAGCTGTTTTGCGGTCGCGCATTGGCTGTTGTGAAAGTAATGACGTAATCATAGCCGTGATCATCCCGATTTAAAATCCTGGATATCAAACATGTTTGATATGATCGGGGCGGCCCCGATTTGTGTGAGAGCAGGTCGGGAGGTATAAGATTCGATCTGTGAACATCTCACATTACCAGATAATCCGTGCTGAACATTGGGACCGATCGAGGTGCTCAACAAGATTTTTGCTCCGATTCTCGGGAGGGGAAAATCAGGGCAAAATCGGGCTAAAAATCCTGTAGTGTGAGCCTGGCTTTAGAGTTGGTACTTGACTAACTGGGGCCCAGATCAGGAAGCAGGCAGACTGGCTAAACTGACCATCTGCTAGCCACCTCACATTATAGAAGTACTATACTTCTTACTTCTTAGTTAGTACTATACTAACTTACTTCTATAAGTTAATTCTCAGCAAGAGAATTTTTCAATAAACCATCAACATCTAAACCTCTGTTAATCTCGATAAGAACTTTTGTAAATATATGACAGAAATAAACTCAGTCTGGTTTATAAGTGAAGCTGGTAATGCTGTTTTTGGAGTTATTTGACATTTGGCTTCCGGCTTCCGGCTTTGCTACTGTTTGGATGCTCTTGCTTACTGCTCCACGCTTATATACTTTTCTCAGATTTTTCTAAGATAATAGCTGGAATAATACTATGAAAAAGGTGACTCTTTACCTCCCACTGCCAGCAGTTTACATTCTGGAGACGGCAAAACACAGCTGCCTACTTTTAACAGACGAGAAAGAAAATGCCTCTTCAGCCTCTTCTGGAATCGACCTATTGCACAAACTGCCACAGACTTCTACAATGGATTGTGGTTCTTAAAAAAAAGTTACTTGCTGGACTTCCAAAACAGGTGGAACACTCAACAGACCGTCATCACGGACCCCCTCAGCATACAGCCGGTGAGTCCCGTGAACCTAGTGAATCTCAACAGTGTTGAGAATCTCAAGTGTAGAGGAACAAGCCGAAACTGATCGACACACTAATCGATGGCACAAACAGGGAGCGGTAGCATCCTCTACCCCAGTGATGATAAGGCTTGCAAAAACTGGTATTTTACCACCTCCTATACAGCTTGAGAACAGATTTGAAACACTATTGAATGTGGGTGAGGAATCCCCAAATGTGATTGAATATGGATCTAACATGGAGCTAACATCACTACAAACAGGCGCTCAACGTCGAGCAGACAGCGGCATTTAGCTCAGAGCACAGCCGAGCCCAGGACTCTGATAGTGGGTGGCTCCATTATTAGAAATATCAGTAGCAGGACTACAGCTACATGCTGCTTTCCTCAAGCAACCGTCTCTGATGTAAACAAGGAACTTCGGAACATCCTAATGAAGCACAAGACTGCAAATCGAATCATCATCCGTGTGGGGAAGAATGATATTCGGAAAGAGCAGTCAGAACTCCTGAAGAAGGATTTCAGTGAACTCATCGAAACAATTCGAAGACTTGAAGTTCAGCCGTTCATCAGTGGACCACTCCCAGCAAGGGGAACTAACATGTTTTTACGGTTGCTTGGGCTGAATACATGGCTACAAAGAACCTGCAGTCTAAAAGGAGTCAGCTTCATTGACAATTTCAATCTTTTCTGGTGCCATAGACAACTGTTTAAACTGGATGGCCTCCACCTAAACAAACTTGGTGCAAGAATGCTAAAGGACATAATCTATTTTTCACTCTGTCATCCTTCAGTGGAGTGTGCCAGTCCACCTACCATGAATGGCACACACACACCTGGACAAAGTATGAGTGACCACAGGACTTCAAATCAGCTTCAGAGTCGTCATGTGGTCGACACATCCCACAAGGACACTGACAACGCCACAACAAGCACTGCTCATGGACACCATCCCGGCTGAGCCCTGCCCACAGAGCTCATCACAGACAGACTGTGACATACTACAACAGCTCTAAGACTCAGCACTGAAGGACGACTTTCTGGTAAACAGCCAGGGAAGCCAGGACAAAATATTTCAGCCACCGGAAACACCAGAGCCACAGCCCCGATCACCAGACACATTATACCAGACTCTCCCACTCTTTTGCTGCAAGCCCCCAGATATCAACTAAAAAACAGCGGACACCACAACCACCAAAGCCTGTGGGCCCAGCTCGCCCTCCTCCTCCTTCGAGGGCTCTCCGGCCACTGCCACAACGCCAGGGCCCAAACCCTCCTCCATCTGCTGTAGGTGAACCAAAAACAACTGATAACAGCTCTCAGTGATGTCGGGTCCCCGCTACAATAGCAGTAACATTCAGGAATGTTTACAGAACAAGCGGGAACCCAGTGTGCCTGTAGCTTTCTCCATCTCTGTTTTATCACGTGATAGAAAGTCTAATGCCTTCTCAAGCCGTACAGCTGACCCATCTAATCTGCGGCCTATTAGGTATCAAACTAAGAGACAAGAAGTAATAGCATCAAGTTAGCATTTTTAAACACTCACTCACTAAAAAATAAATCATTTCTGATTAATGACTTAATAACCACATGCAACCTGAATTTTATGTTTCTAAAGGAAACATGGCTTGAAGACAGCTGCAGTGCAACAGTCCTAAATGAAACAGCCCCCCCCCCCAACTTTGAGTGTATGCAGAGCTGTTAGGAGAGGTGGAGGTGTAGCTGCTCTATTTAAAGATGTCTATCAGTGCAAGCATCATTTGGTCAGTACTTGTCTTTTGAGTATCTAGGGACTGTGCTGAAATGTGCTCCACGCATTCTATTTATCATTATTCACAGGCCTCCAAAATATTCTCCAGCCTTTGTTGAAGAGTTCACAGAACTGTTATCAATGATTTCCTCAGAGTTTGACTGTTTTGCTATTGCAGGGGATTTTAATATTCACATAGAAAATCCAGAAATCAAAACCACAAAAGAAATAACAACCGTTTTAAACACTTTTGACATGATTCGGCAGGTGCATGGACACACACAATCGTGGACACACTCTTGATTTACTCATTAGTAAGGGTCTAAACATTTCATCCATTGTCATTAAGGATGTAGCACTATCTGATCACTTCTGTATTTTCTTTGATATATTGATCTCTGCTACCACTGAATCTAGATCCGTCTCTGTCAGAAAGAGATGCATTAACGAAAACACTAGTGTTCTATTTATGAAGGCTATATCTTCAGTGCCAAGCATTTCTGCAGACTCTGTTGATCTTCTCCTGGAGTCCTTTAACTCAAAAGTTAAGAATGTCATTGATGACATTGCACCTGTGAAAGTCAGTAAGATGACTGGCAGACAAAAATCATCTTGGAGAAAATCAACAGCAGTACAGAGTATGAAAAGACAATGCAGAAAAGCTGAGCGGATGTAGTGGAAGACGAAACTTGAAATTCACTACAGCATCTATAAAGAAGATCATTAATATCAGAAAGGTGATTAGCACATCCTCAAGTTATGCAGAGGTCAGACAGACTCGACCGCAATTTCAAAAAGCACCTATGTCTGTTTTTGAAGCAATTGATAGCAAAACTTTGGAAGAAATAGTACAGCACCTTAAATCCTCAACCTGCAACCTTGACACACTTCCCACATCTTTTTTCAAAAGTGTGTTTAACTGTTTAGAAGCAGATCTCTTAGAAGTGGTGAACACCTCACTTCTTTCTGAGACTTTTCCAAACTCCATGAAAACTGCAGTTGTTAAGCCTCTTCTGAAAAAGAGCAATCTTGATAACACCATATTGAGCAACTATAGACCAATATCAAATCTTCCTTTTATAGGCAAGATTATTGAAAAGGTAGTTTTCAATCAGTTGAACAACCATTTAAACTCAAATGGATACCTGGACAATTTTCAATCTGGTTTCCGACCGCATCACAGCACAGAGACGGCGCTTGTTAAGATAATAAATGATATTCGCCTAAATTCTGATTCTTGCAAAATATCAGTGCTGGTACTACTAGATCTTAGTGCTGCGTTTGACACTGTCGACCATAACATTCTTCTAGAGAGACTAGAAAACTGGGTCGGGCTTTCTGGGATGGCTCTCAGTTGGTTCAGGTCATACTTAGAAGGGAGAGGTTATTATGTGAGTATAGGAGAGCATAAGTCTAAGTGGACGTCCATGACATGCAGAGTCCCTCAAGGCTCAATTCTAGCGCCGCTCTTGTTTAGCCTGTATATGCTCCGACCAGTCAAATAATGAGAAAGAACCAAATTGCCTATCACAGCTATGCTGATGATACCCAGATTTAACTAGCCTTATCGCCAAATGACTACAGCCCCATTGATTCCCTCTGCCAATGCATTGATCAAATTAACAGTTGGATGTGCCAGAACTTCCTTCAGTTAAACAAGGAGAAAGCCATTGCATTTGGAAGCAAAGAGGAAGTTCTTAAGGTGAATGCATACCTTGACTGTAGGGGTCAAACAACTAAAAATCAAGTCAGGAATCTTGGTGTGATTCTGGAGTCAGACCTTAGTTTCAGTAGTCATGTAAAAGCAGTAACTAAATCAGCATACTATCATCTCAAAAACATTGCAAGAATTAGATGTTTTGTTTCTAGTCAAGACTTGGAGAAACTTGTTCATGCCTTTATCACAAGCAGGGTAGATTATTGTAACGGTCTCCTCACTGGCCTTCCCAAGAAAACCATTAGACAGCTGCTGCTCATCCAGAACGCTGCTGCCAGGATTCTGACTAGAACCAGAAAATCTGAGCATATCACACCAGTCCTCAGGTCCCTACACTGGCTTTCAGTTATGTTTAGAATTGATTTTAAAGTACTTTTACTCATTTATAAATCACTCAATGGCCTAGGACCTAAATACATTGCAGATATGCTCACTGAATATAAACCTAACAGAACACTCAGATCATTAGGATCGAGTCAGTTAGAAATACCAAGGGTTCACACAAAACAAGGAGAATCCGCTTTTAGCTATTATGCTGCCCGCAGTTGGAATCAGCTTCCAGAAGAGATCAAATGTGCTAAAACATGAGCTACATTTAAATCTAGACTCAAAACTCATCTGTTTAGCTGTGCATTTACTGAATGAGCACTGCGCTACGTCCAAACTGATTGCACTATGTATAATCCTTTTCTATTTTTAACTGTCTAAAATTTATTTTAAATCAATTTTTAAATCATATTAAAAGTTTTTAATTTTTTTGTTTTATTGTTGTGATTATTGTTTTCATGATTATTCTACTGCCTTTTTTGTGAATTATTGATATTATTGTTTTTATGATTATTCTACTTCCTTTTACGTGAAGAAAGCACCTTGAATTACCTTTGTGTATGAAATGTGTTATATAAATAAACTTGCCTTGCCTGCCTTGCCTATTTAATGATGTTGGCGTTTGACATCAAACAAAGGTTGGGTTTTCACTTTCAACCAAAATTTTCTGAGCAATGTAAGTCCACATGTGATGGGAAGCTTTATTAGAATATTAGAGAATAATGTTCTAACAATGTTATTTTTAGAATGTCTTTCGAGAATGTTATCCTGCCTTTTCGCAGAACATTCTGGGAACTAAAATAAAACTCGAACCTCGTTCTTTTGGAACACTGCTTGAAAAGAGATGTGGGAGGACCAGTTGCAGTGCGACAAGTGGAGCTAGAGAAAAATGCATCTTGTGGATGGCTCTGTTCCTGTCACAAACAGTGAAGGTGGAAAGGTGCCTTGTAGTAAGCAAGGTTTGAACCTGCGCAGGGAGATCCCAGTGGATTTTAAATTAGATTAACCACTCAGTCATGACTACACTGGTTGGTGCTTTGTGCACTTCATTCATTCATGGGACTGCTCTGAAGTCCCTAATATACAGGGTCACTGGTTTGTTGGCCAAGGGATCTCAAATTTCAGTGTTTTTCCCAATTAGGGGGCCACAGTTCAATTCAAAGCGCTGGCAAAATGCCAGCAAATCACCTCTGCAACAAACTGACAGCCCGTTGCCCAAACAGGAACTTGATCCCTGGACCCTCAGATTAAAAGTATGATACTTTACCGATTGAGCTAACCAGGGTCTTGTGCTACATGGGGCACCCTGGGCGTTTGACAGCCCTTTCTTCACAAAAAGTGTGCATTCTCTGTCCGCTTAAAGTGGCACTACAGGATGAAGGCCACAGACTATTAAAGCAGAGACAGATAGGCTGCTCCTGGAAAGTTTGGAACACTGACATTGAAAGAATGGACACGACAGTTTGCTAACATTTATGTGGCCTGGACAGAGGAGTAATTGGTGCTATTAGTGTATAATGAGCAGGCTTCTTATACACTGTTGTATCAGAGCACCTAAAAGCTCTTCCAGGGAACTGGGTTCTTATGGAACACTGTATGAAAAGAGATGTGGGAGGACCCACTGCCATATGGCACGTGGAGTTAGAGAAAAAGAAATGCAGCTTGCATGAAAGGTACGGAAGGCACGGTTGCTGTCGCAAACAGTGAAGAAGGCAAGGTGCCTCATAGTCGGCAGGGATTGAACCTGCATGGGGAGACCCCAATGGATTTCAAGACCCTCACATTAACAGACTCACAGACTTCTGTTACACTCTTCTGTCTGAGCACCTATAAGCTCTTACAGTGGACCAGTTTCTTTTGGAACACTGCTTGAAAAAAGATGTGGGAGGACCAGTTACCCTGCGACAAGTTAAAGAAAAAACACTGCTTGCAGCAAGGGTACGGGAAGCACAGTTGCTGTCGCAAACAGACAAAGCAGCAAAGTGACTTGTAGGCAGGGTTCAAACCTGTACGGGGAGACCCAAAAGGATTGGGTCCATTGCCCTTAACCTCTTTTAACTCTCATGTGGTTTGGACAGAAGAGTACTAGTTCATCTCGAAGTATATAAAATGAGGTTTCTTGCTGGTTGGCCTGTACCCTGTTTTATTAGCTCTAACAAACCATGGTTGCAAGAACACTGTATGGCAATTTCTAAACAGCAAAAACCATAATTTTCATATAGACCAGTGATTCCCAACCACGTTCTTGAAGGCCCCCCAACACAGCATGTCTCCTTAATCAAACACACCTGATTCAGATCATCAGCTCATTAATAAGACTCCAAGACCTGAAATGGGTGCCAGACCAGGGAGAGATGCAAAATGTGCAGTGTTGGGGGGCCTTCAGGAATGTGGTTGGGAAGCACTGACATAGACGTCTCATCAGGAATATGTGTAGTTAACAAGCATGAAGAATACACAGAGATAATTAAAAAAAGTGAAAGACTTTTATAATCAAAACAAAACACGTAAGAGATAGAAGGAAAATAAGAATAAGAAATTTAAACACACCATGTTATGATAGGAACTGACAAGCACAACTGAAAACACAGGCAACTAAAAGATAAACAGGTGCAACTATTTAGGAACCATGAAGACAAACAAGAGGAAAACAGGACTACAATAAAAAGAAGCAGGGACACAGCAGTGACAAAAAAACAGAAACACAGTGACCAAATTAAAACTTAACACAGCATTTTCCTAACATTTATTTACCCCCTGGAGCTGTGCGGAGCACTTTTTATGATGGATGGACGCACTTCATTTTGCTTCAAAATCTGGACCACTACCCACTGCCATTATAAAGCTTGGAAGAGCCAGGACCTTTTTATGTAAGATCGATTGTATTCACCAAGACAGAACCGTTGACTTGCTGAGCTGAGGTGGAGATAGCGGAGACACCAGCGGGAGCAAAGACACAGGAGAAGCTGGAGTTTGTGCTGGGCCTGGAATTGGGCTCTGTTTCTGTGGCTAGAATGGGTGTCGTCTTTAGATCCATGGCAGGAATTTGTAACAGGCAATCCTGCTCAGAGGATTTTAAACACCTGAATCACTGCCTGGTTTTGGAACTGCACCATCTCAGATTGCAAGACCCTGCAGCATATAGTGAGGACAGCTGAGAAGATCATCTCTCTGTTCTCCAACACATACACACTTTATCCACAAAGCTGCATTGCAAATTACCCCACACACCCCTCACACCAACTCCCCACCCTCCTACCATTTGGCAGAAGGTGCAGGTTTCTTAGCCCAAGCTATCAGACTCCTCAACTCCATGTGACTGGCCTGACAGCTACACTCACATATACATCCATTACAGCCATACATCCATTAACTTAATCAATCTCTCAACACAAACTCGCAAACTTATAACATTTGCACACTTGAAAAAAACTCTCCACTGGTGTGCCTTGCCTATTATTACTGTGCCCTGGATTATGAAAAATTTGTAGCATCTCATGCTGTTTGCACTGTCTACTCAGGTATGCATACCCCGTAAAAAATTAAAAACACAATTTGTTGAGTCAGCTTAAAATAATTTGTTACCCTGCTGCCTTAAAATTTTAAGTTCAGTTAACTAAAATATGTTTAGTCAACTTGAAATGTTAAGTTGCACTAAGTAACAACTTAGATATTTGTGTTTGCTAAACTTAACAGATGGGTAAGTAACCCAGCTTCCTTAAAATTTTAAGTTGATTCAACTCAAATATCTAAGTTGTCACTTAGTATAATTTAACATTTCAAGTTGAATAAACTTTTTTGAGTTGACTGAACTTAAAATTTTAAGGCAGCCAGGTTACAAATTATTTTAAGTTGACTCAACAAATTGTTTTTTACAGTGTACATGCACTTTATGTAGTCGTGTGTAGTCTGCGTAGAAGTTTTCAGTGCTTATTATTATTGTTGTTTGCAGTCTGCATATAAATGTTCAGTGTTTATTTTTTTTACTTCCTTTTTTGGAACTTATTTAACTATTTTGTTTAGTCTGTTTAATAGCATTTAATTATGTATAGTTTAGTTTTGTAGTCATGGTCCTGGTAGAACACTGTTTTGTTTCACTGTGTACACTGTAACAGTGGCGGCCCCCAATTAAGGTAAGTACCTAAAAGAAATTGTTCAGGCGCCAGACAAGGCAAAAATCCCCAAATCTGCCAAGTCACAAGAGTTATTTTTTATTTTTATTTTTTTATTTCTGGTAAAGCACAAGAAAAAACACTAAAACACAAGTTGTCACCTGGCGCACTAGCACACAGGAAAGTACAAATGTATTAAATAACACACTTCACAAAAACTTTCCTTTAAAGTGAGCAGACTGTATTGAGCAGAAAGTGAGAAACATCACATGAAAAATGAATGGAGGAAAACAAAACAATTTTACAATGTTTTTTTTTGTTGTTGTTTCTACAACATTTATATAATTAAAAAAAAACACAAACAAGGATTAATATGTTGAGAAAGAGGCTTTCCACGTGCTTTTCACGTGTTAAATTCAATCTTGTCAAGATCAAGTCCATTGAAAAAGAAGGATTTATGACATTTATACACCACATAAATGAGCTTTCCATTGATGTATGATTTGTTTTGATAGGACAATATTTGGCCAATATACAACTATTTGAAAATCTGGAATCTGAGAGTGCAAAAAAATAAAAATATTGAGAAAATCGCCTTTAAAGTTGTTCAAATGAAGTTCTTAGCAATGCATTTAATAATCAAAAACTAAGTTTTGACATATTTACGGTAGGAAATTTACAAAATGTCTTCATGGAACATGATCTTTACTTAATATCCTAATGATTTTAGCATAAAAGAAAATTTTGACCCATACAATGTATTTTTGGCTATTGCTACAAATATACACATGCTACTTAAGGCTAGTTTTGTGATCCAGGGTCACAAATAGATTTTTTAAAAGGCTTTGACTTTATTGAATAAACATGAGCACTGCACGATTCAACATCAAAATGCAGCATGGGTGTTTTTATATCCCTGTATCTCTGAAGGAAACAGACTGTCTTTATAAAATGTTCAATGTCATTTTCAATTTATCTTGCTTGTAAATGTCTGATAAAGCAATGTTTGTGAGCCCAGCGCTGCTTTATGCACGGCCTTACCAGGGAAACCTCTATTTCTGCCACTCCAGATGCACCTCCATCCGGAAGAGAATGAATTTGAAGCAAAGACGCCACAAAGTTGTATATATGAACAAGAATATATATATATATCTATTGGTCACACTTCATTTTAAGGTCGAGTTCTTGCTATTAGCAAACCATTAACTACAGCTTTTGCTTCCATAAACTCCTAATCTGCTGCTTACTAATAGTTACTTAGTAAGGTAGCTGTTAAGGTTAAGTTCTGGTATTGGGATGTAGAATATGGTCATGCAGAATAGGTGCTTTTTAAGTACTAATAAACAGACAATATGTTAATAATAGGCATGCTGATAAGTAACTAGTTAATAGTGAGAATTGTTCCCTATACTAAAGTGTTACCATTTTTTTTCCCGGAGGAAGTGCCGCTACACATACACGCTACACACAGTTTAAGTCTGCGGGAAAGACAAGGGGAGATGAGTCTATAGAGCTAAAAATTAAAATAAAGCTACTCTGACTCTCTGACCCTGAGATGCCATGCATTTTTATGTATTTATTTATTGGAAAAATATCTTTAGAAATCATTCTAATATGTTGATTTGGTGTAATACCGATTTTAGTGTTACACTTCACAGTGAAAACAACCCATAATTTATCAACACAAGGCATCCAAAGAACACAAGGAAAACTGACTGGTTTAAAATTTATTAACAGTTAATTATTTTTTTTTATTAAAACACCACATGTAAAATGAGCTGTTAAAAAAACAAAGTTTTTTGGAAGCAGTCTACATCTGCTCATGTGTGTCCTGCCCTGAAGAGACCTCCAATCCGCCACATATACAGAGAGAACAGGGGAAACTCATCTGCGAGAGGGAATGCTTTAGTTTCCAGCTGGATCACAAGCTCCTGGTTTACATCATAATCATTGTCCTGGGCAAGATGTTCCAGCAGCCAAAACACATAGAAGGAATTTTCATAGCAGATCCAGTCCACCTGATGATGCTGTTCCTCTCTGGACCTCTGCACAAGAAAAGTCCCTACCATTACCGAGCCTTTATATACAGTATGAATATGTATGACATGAGCCAGAATCACTGTTTAGTAAGCAAGATTAGTGTAATGTCTTGCGGTCACATAATGATGGAAAAATAAACAGTATAAATGTGTGAAAAATTAGTGATACTAATATTATATAAACAATATTATAATAAACAATTTATTTATACACAAGTCATTAATATCCAGTAACCTAAATGTTTCAGACCACAAAAAGGCCAGCTTGCTGTTTGGTAATATATTCTTTTCCAGGAAAAAATTGTTACAAAATGAGCCAAAGTTTTGCATGCCACCGAACAATGCATGCACTGAAAATTGGTCAGTGAATATGATTGGAGTGGAATGAATATAAAACAAAAACAGACAACTTTGTATAGAGGTCGATGTATCGGTTTTGCCGATTAATCGGCACCGATAGTTGACTGGCGGAACTATCGTTATCAGCAAAAATCCATGCTGATAGTTTTAGGTGTGAGAAGGTCGTCATTATACAGCAAAGTCCCTATAGTCTTTGTTACACAGCACGAGAGCGGACTCTAGTGGCGGAAATCACTGACAGCAGGTGCCGTTTTTTTAGACAGGTAACACTGCGCGCTGCACAGAGCGGGACACTTCAAAGGCGGATTTAAAACATCGACAATGAAACGGTGTGTACAGTACACTGTAGTGCATGTTTTCATGTCATTTCTAAGCGATGAATTTGTTGACTAGATGCTGCATTAGTGGAGAAAGGACAACAGTACACTTTTGCCCATTTGGTGATCACATAAAGTCTTGTAGACCACCATTGAACACGACACGTCCAGTACGTGTGATACCGGATAGATGCGAGTCCTTCTAGATCTTTTGCCCGTTGTGTGACTAACATATTTCTATATTTTGATTAGATAACCACAATTGTCTAGAATAGAAGCAGTTAAATTGTGAAAGTACACAATATCCATATGTATGCAATTTCAATACTGTGGCCATCATCAGCTTGATTGTTGATGTAATGGTAGCACTTTACAGTATGAGTCCATTTATAACATTAAGATTGATAAAAGCTGTAGAATAGAAGTATTGTTCCTTGTTAGAATGTGTTAATTTCAGCATTTACTGATATATTTAAAAAAATTTAGTTGCTTTTCTTTACATTAATGAACAATGAACAAACTGTAATGATCAATATATAATTAATATTAATATTTTTTATTAATTTACAAAGTATGGTTCAGTTTTTTTTTTAAAGGTAGAGCTCTATTTATTTTCCGTTCAGTATCCATTTTAAAATCTCTGGTCGATTAATCGGTATCGGCCAGTGTGGTCCAACCTAGTTATCGGTATAGGTATATCGGTATATCGGTGAATCCAATATCAGTCGACCTCTAATATTGTAATATTCGGATAAAGGTAAGGGTGTGAATCACTCTCTAGAGATCATGCCAAGTCTAAATTTAGGATAAGGTCAGGACTCTGATTGGGAAACGTCAGAAAATATTTTTGTTTTTTTAAAGCCATTCTGTTATTTACAATACGTCATAAAGCTGTCAACTCCAATTGACTTTGGCAGACAATGGCATTATGTTTTCCTGCAGAATATCCTGATAAACTTGGGAATTCATTTTAGTCAATAATAGCAAGCTGTCCAGGCCCTGAAGTGGCAAAGCTGCCCCAATCATCCACCATACTGTACAGCAGGACTATATTTTTTTTTTCATAGCATTGTTTTGCCAAATAATGCACATTTGCAAACTTCAGACGTGTTTCAGATATGTCTTTTTTAAGTGTGTTGCCAGACATGCACAATGATCTTGTTGCTTGCAAATTACTAAGCTAGGGTGACCATACTTGCCATTTTACCTAGATACATCCTGGCAAGGATTTCTATATTGCCTAAAACAGTGGTGCCCAAACTCAGTTCTAAAGGGCCGGTGTCCTGCAGAGCTAAGCTTCAACCCCAATTAGACACACCTGAACCAGCTAATCAAGCTTTTAGTAGGCATACTAGAAACTTCCCAGCAGGTGTGTTGAGGCAAGTTGGAGCTAAACTCTGCAGGACACTGGCCCTCCAGGACTGAGTCTGGGCACCCCTGGCCTAAAATATCCAGCTTTTGTCTTTGTTTGCACAGTGCAGACTGACCATTGTATGGCATGAAAGAGAGCTATAGAGAGCAGATGGCTCCTCATGCTTTTGAATTGCTCTTGCGGTGCTTTGATGTCATACAACAATCAAGTCAAACACACGTAATATGTGACCCTGGACCACAAAACCAGTCTTAAGTCGCTGGATTATATTTGTAGCAATAGCCAAAAATACATTGTATGGGTCAAAATTATAGATTTTTCTTTTATGCCAAAAATCTTTAGGAAATTAAGTAAAGATCATGTTCCATGAAGATATTTTGTAGATTTCCTACTGTAAATATATCAAAACTTAATTTTTGATTAGTAATATGCTTTGCAAAGAACTTAATTTGGAAAACTTTAAAGGCAATTTTCTCAATATTTTGATTTTTTTGCACCCTCAGATTCCATATAATAAAATAGTTGTATCTCGACCAAACATTGTTCTATCCTAACAAACCATACATCGATGGAAAGCTTATTTATTCAACTTTCAGATGATGTATAAAGCTCAATTTCAAAAAATTGACACTTATGACTGGTTTTGGGGTCCCTGTTCACATATGTATATGTATTTGCATTGCTTTGACCATTCTCTGTAGATCACACCTTCTCATGCACCACGACTGGTCGATTATGTACAATGCCTGCATGTTATTGGTCAAACTATATTACGTCATTACCTTCAGCAAGTGTGAAGACTGGAAAAACAAAGCCTCCCAAAAAAAACCTGGTCAGGACATGTCAGGGAAAAATGCCATGTATGGTCTCTCTAACTAAGTACTCTGGTATGTGTGTTTATTAGTATGAGTTTACTTGACTATACTTTGTGGTCAAGCTGTGTCTACAAAACCACACACACATGCAGAATGAGACCTGCCCTTATCTTGATCTAATAACCATGGACTTGCCATGAAAGACATCATCTTGACAGCAGTCTATGTGTTTGTACAAGCCCAATACATGCCTCCATTTCAATGGTACCTTCTCACATATTCCAGTCACCAGTGCCGTTTGCTCTGCTGCACCCCATATCATGACAATTGTTTGCGTTTGCATCTGTTGCTAATGAAAGTCTGGATAGTCCCTTTGGTCTCTGGTAATAAACATTCAATGTCCATTTTTCCCAGTTACAAGCTGAAACATGGACTCGTCTGACCACAGCACACATTCTGTCATCTTTCTGACTATCTGAGATGAGCTATGGCTCTGCATTTATTGATGCAGCTGCAGAACGTGTTGAGTGACAGCAGTTTTTTGAAGAACCCCTGAGCCCATGTGGCTATATTTAACACTGCAGCATGACTCAAAGGTCATCCACATTCACCTGAGGCGAGTGACATTTTTCTGGATTCCCTGAATCTTTTCACAATATTATGTGTGGTAGTTGGTGAAAGACCTAAATTCTTTGTGATTTTCTATTAAGAAATGTGTTTTTTGATTTGTTTGACACTTCTGTCATGAAATTCGGCACAAAGTGAGAAATGATCATGAAACATGATCCAACTTCACTTGCAAAGACTGAATGCTCCTTTTATTCCCAAACATGATATCCTCACCTATTTCCATTTCTCCTGCTTACTGTGAACTGTTTCAAAACTGTTTAATTTAGATATTCTATAAACTTTTCACTTTTATTTTGCCTCTGTCCCAATTGTTTTAAGTGTGTTGCAGCCATGAAAATTAAAATTTGGTGATATTAAATAAATATTATATATTAAAAGTTGGCCACTGAAAACACTGGAATTTTTTTTTTTGTACTTTAGTCAATGAAATAAAGGTCAAAGAGAATGAACAGATAACATTCTTGATTTATTGGAATTGGGGTTGTAGATGTTCTATGGTACTTGTTTTATGGTACCTTTTGTATAGTCTAGGGGTGGACATAGAAGTTATATCTTTTTACATTTTGTCCGATCCTGATGAAATCGGTAAGGGTGATGCAGGATGACAGGGTTTGACTTACTGTAAAATTATTTGTGAAGATACTGTTATATTGCAAATTCATGTGAAATATTTAAAATAAAGATTTTATACCATCAGTGTGCTGTGAAGGGGCAATTACAGTGACTGGAAAAAGTACTGCCAATAAGTTGTGGCAAAAATACTATAAAAAGTCTTAAGATTCTAGGCTACTGCACATGACACCAATACACCTTTGTGCAGAAGCAGTTGTACTGGATCTATTTCATTCGGCCAACGGACCATTCAACCACAGAAAGACTTTGGCAGGTTATGCTTGTTATGAAGGCATTTTCTGCTCATTACTAATCATTATTCTATGAAAATATTTTTCTAGATTGAACTTACCCTCATAAGGAAGTCCCTCAATAGGGGGAATTTGTTGTTTGGTGACATTTTTACAGTGATCTCTAGATATAGGGTGGAGTAACTTACCTTACAGGTATCCCATAGCTGCTGTGCCAGCTGAATGATCCGAGACATCAGGAGTTGAACAAGTGCGGTTCTCACCACAGGACTTCCTCCCAGAGCCAGCAGACACTCTGACAGCACACCATGGACTGAGAACTAAAAGCAGAAGGAGACCATATCAGACTGATCTGATGAAACTCAACCAGGTTGTAAACCCTCCAAAACACAACAGAAAATAATTTAATTTTTTAAGCCAAAAATGCCATTCTCTGCTGTCTTTTCTGATGTACAGACCTTCAATGACAATGACATTGAGGTCTTTATGTATTAAATCATTTATACATAACTGTTTAAGATTGTTTTTCTATTAAATGTACAACTTACAAACTAGCAACAACTTCACGTTACACTGCCTCTGAAGTCTGTCTGAAACTGTTTCTAGAGTTGCCTTTGCAGCCTTCAAAGTCATTGCCTGAAAAGGCAGTGAGGCAGCAAGTCAGCTGACTAGGCTTTCAGACGCAGCCATTGTTTTTGTCATTGCAAAAGTTAAAAAAAATGAAATCCCTGGACAGGTGATACTTTGTGCTGTTTCCAAACAAAGGAAAAAAATGTGTGTACAATTAGGGATGTGACGAGATCCGATGTGTCTCGCGAGATCTCGTGACGATCTCCTCGGAAACATTTTGCAGTGTTTACATTAGAGCTGCACGATTAATCCTTGAAATATTGAGATCTCGATTCAAACCCCCACACGATTTAGCTATGACTATTAGGACTGTTTCACATCGCGAGTGTCAGTGGAGCGTGAGAAGCAGGTTTTGTCGCTGCCCATGTTAATGAATCAGAGGGTTGGGGTAAATGTGAACGCAGAAAGACCAACACAAACAGTCTTTTCAACCACATTATAATCATTATTTCTGTGTTACAGACATTTAAATGATAGAAGTACTGGGATAAAAGTTTACAGTTTGAGTATAATCGTATTGTCTACAGTAGCGATCAAAACGAAGGTATTTTAACACGTGTATGTATTGTAACGCAATGACATACTTAAAAAGTATGTCATTGATTGATTCATTCAGGAGATTTCAATAGTCAAACAAGACTTAATGAATTGATACACTGACTGCTTCATTGAATGTTTTTTTTTTTTTTTTGTTTAAATGAATATATGTTTGTAAAAGACTTAAGGAATGAACAGTTTATCAGAACCACTAGTAAATTATGTTATTTTATTTAGTTTTCTAATCTTTTTTCTCAAGAATTGTGAGAGAATCATGGTCTCCAATTTATTAAAAACAACTGGGATTCTCAATTTCGCGAAGTTCTTGTTTAAATGTTGTTTGTTACTGCGTATAATTGATTAAAATGGAAGTTTAATTTCATAAAGTTCAAAATGCACCTACATTTCTTTGCATTTTGTCTTTTTCAGTTGAATAAAAGACTATTTTCCCTATATATTTCATCATTGAGGATTTCTTAAGAAAAGTTAAAAAAATCTTGTCTCGTCTCGTTCTCGTGAACCCAATCTCGTGTCTCGTCCCGTCTTGTGGGATAAGTGTCTCGTCACACCCCTAGTGTATATTGGTAAAATATTAAAAATATTGGCGTTGACATTGTTGTGTATTACCAGTGTATGATTTACGTAAGATATTATATTATTAGGCCCACCCACTTTCAACTGTGGCGCACCCAATGAGAAGTTGGTAATTTTCCAAATGGATGTAATTTATTAAACGATAATAATAAACAATGTCTTATTTCACTATAACTTTTTATATTTAGTTTCTTAAAAATAGTAACATTTCATGGTGAATTACAGGGAGCTTCTTATTTTCCCCTCTTCCTAGGTGCATACCATACACTTGTCAAAATGATGATTGGTCAGTTTCTGCTAGTCCCACCCACAATGCTATGTTTATAAAGTAAGGACAAAATAATAAAATGCGCTTGTTTGCAGAGCTGAACTTGAAAACAGTAACACAAGCATCAATCAGATCAATTCTTTAAAAACTATATATTTGATATCCCAATTGAAACTAAGCCTTAGCATTGAAGCCAGACCATCTTCAAATGAAACCAGACCACCTGCGGGTGATGGAGTTAAAGATTCTGAGCTCCAGAATCTTCTGAGCCAAGCGTGTCTGAAGCATCATATTAGCACTGGTGTTTGATCTGCTTAAAGGAGAAGTCCACTTCCAGAACAAAAATTTACAGATAATGCACTCACCCCCTTGTCAACCAAGATGATCATGTCTTTCTTTCTTCAAGAAATTATGTTTTGTTTTTTTGTTTTTTGTTTGAACTTCCAAAATGCAGTTTAAATGTGTCTTCAAACGATCTCAAATGCGGTTGTAAACGATCCCAGCCGAGGAAGAAGGGTCTTATCTAACGAAACGATCAGTTATTTTCATTTAAAAAAATACAATTTAAATACTTTTTAATCTCAAATGCTCGTCTTGTCTTGCTCTGCCTGAACTCTGTGTATTCTGGCTCAAGACAGTTAGGGTATGTCGAAAAACTCTGATCATATTTTTTTCAAAAACTTCAAAAATCATTTTAAATGTAGAATGTACCGACCCAGTTTTTGCAAATTAGCATGCAAAGGAGATCAAACACCCTTAACAAAAAAGGTAAAACGATATAGGACGATTTTGAAATTGAGGGAGAAAATGAGACAGGACTTTTTCGACATACCCTAACTGTCATGAACCGGAAAAAAATGAATTCAGGCAGAGCAAGACAAGACGAACATTTGACATTAAAAAGTATATCAACTGTATTATTTTTATGAAAATAACCGATCGTTTCGCTAGATAAGACCATCCCATTATATGGAGAAAAATCCTAAAATGTTTTCCTCAAACAACATAATTTCTTTACGACTGAAGAAAGAAAGACATGAACATCTTGGATGACAAGGGGGTGAGTACATTATCTGTAAATTTTTGTTCAGATGTGAACTTCTCCTTTAACGGACACGTCCTTCATGGAAAGAAACACATACACATGCTAGATACTGTTCTCCACAACAAACTGCATAGGCTATTTGGAGCTGTGTGCATTTCTATGCTCCTCGATGTTTACTCTCCTTTAATTGTGTGCTGACAGAGACACTTCATTATGAGATCATCTGTGAAGGCTTGTTGTCTCAGTCTAAATGCTTTACAATAAACTTCCTTTAGTTAACGTTAGTTGATGCATATATTATTTATATAAACAATGAGCAATACATTTGTTACAAAATGTATTAATCTTTGCTAGTATTATCGTTAATAAAAATACAACTGCTCATTGCTTTTTGTCTTAACTTTTGAGCTTAATAATAAATGTTGAAATTCAATTAACAAAACACTTTGCCCATCCTGTTTTATGTAGGCCCGCCCATTTAAACATTTCTGACAGTATCCATTGTTCATGAAAAGGTGCCGCTGTCCTTTCTTGGAATCTGGGTTAATAAATGTTATAGTTTGACACACTGGGGCCCTGGCCAGGAAACACACACTGGCTTAACCAAGAGCCTGCTAGCTGCCTTGAGGCGTCAAAAAGTTTATATAAATCACCTCACACAGAGTCTGTCAGAATAGATTTAATCAGACTGAACACTCATTTCTTTAGCCAGGCACACACCTAACTCATGTCTCTGAGTTATGTTGCATTAGTCAGGTCTGGCAGGATCAAAAACAATTCTTAGTATTTTAAACCTGTTTTCTCCAGTTGTTAAGCGGGTGTCATCACTAATGGTCTATTATAAACTACTAAATTAGTGGTACTTTTACCCTCTGTAGAGATGTTTCTATAAGGCTTGTCAGTAAACAGCAACTGTAATGACTGGCTAATACCATTGCATAAAAATGAGTATCAGCACCTTCTCGGTTTTTCACATGATTCAGATCCAGTACAGTTGGCTGGTCCATCTTTTAATAAAAGTTTCTTTTGCAAACTCTCCTCTACACTATGACTTGTTTTAAACGTTCCCCTTACTGAACTTAGCTGACACAACCCATCAGCTGATTAGTAGTTTATCTCATGATTTGAGCTGCGTGTGCCCACTAAGGTAAATATCTATGTGCAGTACTAGGGAAACTCCAGGAACAGTTTGAAAACTCCTACTCTAATCAATTGAAGATGGAAAAAGCAATAAATATCCTTATAACTGAATCATTATCCTTTCAAACTGCTTGTCACATACTGATGCATTAGCATCCTCCACCCCAGATACGGCTTTGAGTGGACTGGCAAACAGTGGTACCTTACCACCCCACTGTACATCTTGAGAACAGATCTGAAGCATTAATAAATGTGGATGAAGAATCTTCAAACACAATCAGGCACAGATCGCATCAGTCAGCTGTTAACATTGTAGCTAGCAGACACACAAGGTCGAGCTGACAGCAGTATTCTGCTAAGAGTGCAGCCGAATCCCAGCACTCTGACAGTGGGTGATTCCAAAATCAGAAACATTAGTAGCAGGACAACAACTATATGCTGCTTGCCTCAAGCAATAGTTTCTGATGTAAACAAGAAACATCTGAATAAAGCGTAAGAATGCAAACACTGTATTTTGATGCACTGGAAGAGAATGAAAACTTTAAACAACTATTCATGCAGCTCTCCCACCTAAACAAACTTCATGCAGGAAGACTATATCTACTACTCCTTCCATCATCCTTCAGCAGTGTGCGCAAATCCACTCAACCTGAACAACACACGCACATGGTCAGTGTCTGAATTACCACAGGACTTCTGAATGGACATGCAGTTGGCACAACACCACACAGCCTCAACAACCACTGCTCACTGCTATGATAGCAGCAACAGCAAATGTTTACAGAGCAAGAACGGTGTTCTTCTCAAGACATACAGCAAACCCATCGAACCTGCTGGCGTTCACACTACCAGCGACAGAGAAATAACACGAGTGACAGTGACCACTGACGAGCACCCTTAACAAAAAAGGTATAACAGCGATATAGGATGATTTCGAAGTTGAGGGAGAAAATACAATTGGAGTTTTTTGTCATACCCTAACTGTCTTGAGCCAGAATACACAGAGTTCAGGGAGAGCAAGACAAGACAAGTGTTTGACATAGTATATACATTGTATTATTTTTATGAAAATAACCAATCATTTAGCTAGATAAGACCCTTCTTCCTCAGCTGGGATCGTTTACAACCACATTTGGGATTGTTTGAAGCCACATTTAAACTGCATTTTGGAAGTCCATTATATGGAGAAAAATGCTGAAATGTTTTCCTCAAAAAACCGAAGTAAGAAAGACATGAACATCTTGGATGACAAGGGGGTTGAGTACATTATCTGTAAACTGTTTTTCTTGAAGTGGACTTCTACTTTAATGTACATAATGACCTCACTCTTAGCTGGAAGATGTATTTTGTAGAGACATTTATTGGGAAATTTAATAATATAGTACCTTTCTAATCTTTTTATTTGAGCTGTCTCATTGTTTTTTTTTTTCATACACCAAATCTTAAACTCGCTGATGCTGCTTTGTTCATTGTAGAAGTGAACTTCTGCCTGTATTGTGATTCAGTGTTTTGGACTGCAGCCTTAAGCACACAAGTACAGAAAGATGCGTCTGGTGCGTGATATCTATTTCTTGGCCCACTTCTTGTCTGGGCTGCAACTGGCTTTACCCACAGTACACAAATCTCTCTCTTACCGAATTGAGTTGTTGGTTGGTTAGCAATAGGCCGATCATCTCCTTCAACAGGTCATTCACTTTGCTGAAGTGCTGCACTGAACACCCGTTCTGTGTTCCTCCTCGACTCAGGGTCTGTGCCACCACTTGTGTGGCATGACACAGCTGCTCTGGGTGATGCAGAGGCTGTCCAACATGTGTCTGCCTGAAAACCTCCACCACAGAATCCAGCAACTGCACTACTGAATCCCAGACCACATCACCATCATGACACATAGACGGCTCATAGCCTCTGCGCAAGCCACTCAAACAGTGCAGGAACTGCATGTGTTTTAACAGCCTGTGGTCCTGGCGCCATTTCCTGTCTAGGAGGGAAACGTTCTGACTGTTTGGAGGAGTTGGAGGCAAACATGGTCCCTGAGCACTGTATATCTGTGTTTGTGAGCTGTTATCAGTGTCACAGCCAGAGTCACTCTTTAACCGCTGTGGGTCATCCTGAGAGAGTACTTTGGCAGTCTCTTGACCTGTGAAAGCAAAACGCAGCAAATCAGCATCATTCTGTGATAATCAGACCTGTGTCCAGAGTAAACAAATAAACATCTAATCTTGTAAATATTTTACAATAAAGATTAAATATTTGTCCATTGTTTTGTACTCTTGGTGCATTTAGAGCATATGTTTCAGAACTTTTACACATCTTCTGTACAGAATTTCCAAGAAACATAAGTGAAGAAGAAACTGAAACAACAGATGCTTCCACATTTTTATATACTACAAAGTGGGCCAATTTAGTCCCAAGGAGTATTGAAATAGTACACTTACAAGTATACTACTTATATTTGTATACTTACTACATAACGTATACTAAAAATACACTTAAAATTTACTTAAGTATATTTAATAAAATAAACTTGAAGTATACTACTTTTTTGGTAAGGGAACACAACGAACATGCTTGGATCCACACCGCAACAATCATAATTCATAATGGAAAACGTGTTTTACAGTGTCTGATTCTGTGGGTGACCGCAATAGTTATCGCAGTTGACAAATCAAAGAGCGCCTACTTCCTCTACACCCCAAATGTTGTTTAAGAGATGTTCTATGCTGTCTCGAGTAGCCTTGATTCCCACTCTAACTGAAAAATGTTATCTATTAGTATAGCTAACAAGCCAGCAGAAGTAACTTGACATTCCATCCAGACAGATGATGATGCTATGAGCAGAGTCCCAGAACATAAGCAGGTGCACTCTGACCAATGAGAAGATAGATTTACTTTCATGTGACTTGCATAAATACATTTTGATAGACTCTGAAATGTTGCCTCCCCAAAGTGAACCAAACCAAGAATGCAACATGGTAACAGTTTAGGCCCCTGTGTCAGAGAAAAGCAAACAAACTGAAAATGGTCTTCAACACTTCATAGTGTAAAATGTGCTTATATTAAAGGTTGAATTATATATTTATTATATTATATTATTCAGCACTGATAGTTGCTTTTTGTTTTGTTGTTGTCAGGAGGCGTTTTAGTGCCATGGTAAAAAAAAAAAAATAAATAATAATAATAATAATAATAATAATAATTTAAAAAAAAATAAAAAAATAGGATTATGTGTCACGCTCAGTCACAACAGACAAAAGGAGTAAAGTGTAACAAGTGAGTTTTATTAATGTTCTCAACTTAAACAGGTTCACTGCAGGTAAATATCCAGGTAAGTATTAGTGCAGGTAAATGTCCAGGTAAGTATCACACATCAAACAGGATACCAGCAGGTAAGTGTTCAGGTGAATATTCGTGCAGGTAAAACGTCAACAGTATCACAAATCAAACAGGTTCTCTGCAGGTAAGTATATGGCAATAGATGTATACTCAATCTTTCAGGCGTGCGTTTGAGGATTAAGGCAGACTGAGTTCGTTCTTCGAAGGTAAGCGAGCAGGTAAGTAGGCAGATGATCCAGGAATGATAGAACGTATCAACCTTGAGCTCAGCCATTGAATGAATGGCTGAGCGATCCTTTTAAAGGGAGCTGTTGATTGAGACCAGGTGCTAGTAGTCTGGTGATTGTGAGCGAGTGATTGGTGCTGAATCAGATGCAGGTGATTGCGTGCGTTCGGTGGAGACTGGTCCAGGGTCAGGTGAGTGTGACGGTGTGACATTATGACATTAAATTCGTAATATTTTGAGAATAAAGTTTAAATTACGAGAATAAAGTTGAAATATTTCGAGAATATAATCGAAACTATGAGAATAAAGTCAAAATATTTTGAGAATAAAGATGAAATATTTCAACAACAAAGTCAAAATTATGAGAATAAAGTTGAAATGTTTCCAGAATAATGTTGAAATGTTTCAAGAATAAAGTAAAAATATTTTAAAAATAAAGTCAAAATTATGAGAATTCATTCGTAGCAATTATGAGATTAAAGTTATAATATTTTAAGAGTACATTCTAGCCTACTGTGCATGTGTCACAGATTCTCTATTTTTATTATGGACTATTAGTTTTGTTTTCATGGACTTCTGATTGGTTGTCTTTAGTCACATGTTCTCCTTTGTTCTGTTTTCCCGCCACTTTTCAGTTGTCATGGTAATTCATCTAATCAGCTCAGGTGTTAATCATTATTTCATTCATTTGGTTTGTACTTAAGTTCCTGTTTGCTCACTCTTTGGTTGTCTGGTATTGATTGTGTTTTACGTATTTTGGAGTTCATTAATAAACCCTGTTTTACTTTTCATCATCTTCATCTTTGGACTAACCGTGACAGCATGCAGACGGCCCGGTTTGGGAGCACTAGGAGATATTACAAAGTCTCAGCTTTCAAAATCTGTCAGCTTTATAGTGAAATACAAACAACATGTCTATTACAACAATTTTTTTGTGGTGTTTTTTTTCTTCCTCATCAGTGGGACGGGATTTGGATATGAAACATTGACTGGTACAACTTTCATTGCTATTATTTCATATATACACAGAGTTACTCTTCTACAACTCTTAAGATTCATTGAAGTTTTTTGTTTTGTTTTTTCGTTGGTGTTTAATTTGCATTGTTCTGCAATCCATCTGTGGGTATATAGATGTGAATTACTGTAGTGAGTTTTTATCAGTTCATCCTCATTCTTTTATGAAACTTTATATCAATATAAAAGGGTTTATAAACCTAATTTCAGTCCTTGTAGTTTGTGATAACGCACTGGGAAACACATTAAGATAATTTTACGCAGTGTAAAATAGTTGGTGGACCCCTCTTTTTTTTTTTTCCATATATATATCTACATCCCTTTGGCGGTGTTTTTTTTATGTCTTCAATATGGCGTGAC
This sequence comes from Labeo catla, assembly GCA_012976165.1. Lineage (NCBI taxonomy): Eukaryota > Metazoa > Chordata > Actinopteri > Cypriniformes > Cyprinidae > Labeo > Labeo catla. The sequence continues at coordinate 1,073,850 of VONZ01000081.1, forward strand.
AGATCACTGTATTTGCCTCAATTTAAGCAGCATGTGAATCAGTAATCTTTCTGATTATAATGAGACATTTGTTTAATTAAATTAGGCTATACTGTCTTTTTTATTCCTTCTGATATTTATATTGTGCTATAAAATTGAAATAAAGAGGAAAAACACATTTATAATTTGTATTTCGTGATAAGACAATTTGAAAGCTGAGCTGTATTACATTAAAAGCAACAAAGCACAAGTTTATTGCGAATGCTGGGTGGCTGTCGCGCTGCAAAGAATGAATGGAAGACATTAAACGTGTAATACACGCATGTATTATACAGTGGAAAAAAAACAGCTTGTGAATAGTCACTTATATACCTCAGAAAATACAACAATATAACTTGCGTTAGCGAGTTGGAGCCCACTTCAATCTTTAGAATGTTTTATTGTTATTTTTAATGAAAGACTGGATGCCAGAGACATTTTGCAGAGTATAGGTGGTGGAATTTTCACAAAGAAAACAGTATAATTTAATGAAATGAATGTCTCATTGTAATCGAAAAGATGACTGATTCACATTAATACAGAGATTTGTCCTGCCACATTAAAGAGTGTGAAAAACATTATTGCAAGACACATTGTTTGTATCGATTTTGAAAGCTGAGACTTTGTTTTATATTAAAAGTACCAAAGCACAAAACTTATTACTATTATTGGATGGCTGACACACTACAATAACACTCAAAGACATGAAATATTATTTTCAAAAATACTGTCAATGCAAGTATAACACATGGTATAATTTCTGCTAATAATCCCACATATATTCAAATAAATTGCGGAGGCCTGGCAACTTCTCCCGGGTGCTCCCAATTAGGTCCATTTGCATGCGCAGGCTATACTGTCAAAATAATGTACATTTAATTGCTACAATTTAATTCTTGTAATTTCGACTTGATTCTCAAAACATTTAAACTTTATTCTCAAAATTTCCCCTTTATTTTTGGAATATTTCAACTTCATTCTCGTAACTGACTTTATTCTTGAAATATTTTGACTTTATTCTCAAAATATTATGACTTAATCCCGTAATTTTTTAATTTTTTAATGTGGCAGTAAAACACTGTCGCATTTTTGGAACTTTCAGTTATTGTAAAAAAATGAAATTAAAAAAATAATAGTCAACAGAAATAGTTTGCATTAGTTTATGTTGTTTAATTTAACCAAGGCTAGCACTGGAGGGTTCTACACTTCCACACTGCTAGCTGATTGATGATGCATTCCTGTGCAGTGAACAGTGTGTTCTCATATGATTTATTAGGTTTTATTAGGAGTTTATTAGGAGTTTCACCGTTTACACGCTTTTGCTGCGCGTCAAGGTGTCGGAATCCTTTATTGTGAAATACAGCCACATTTTAGTACGTTTAGCTTTAGGCATTTTAATTTAAGCATGTTTACTGTAGCTAACTAACAGTAGGCTACCTCAGTCTATTTTCTCAGTCAGGTAATTGTTTTTCTGATTATTCTGACATCACATGAATGCAGCTTAATTTAACTAGCGATCGCATGCAGTAATGATGCTTCTTATGTCAGTTTTGGAGCACCAGAGGGCAAATAATTTAATCGATAGCACATTCATTTAAGTGGCACGAATATGAGACATCGAAATCTGCCGTACCCAACCTTACTCTTGAGGTGAAATAAAACCTGTCTAAGTCACAGACTCAGACAGTGGAGTTGTGACATGGGACTATAGGTGGCATTATACGTGTTAAGACTTGGCAAAATAAATCAAGTCAAGGATTAAAAACTGCCCATCTTTTGTCTTAATTTGACTTACGATTTGTGCTTTTTTTCATGAGGTTGATATGGGGATTTTGTGTAGATCATTCTGGTCATGGCTGGGTGGAGTGGATCTAGGTGACTTATTGCCTGCAGGAAGTTTGCCTGTTTCTAAAGTGTGTTTAATCTGAATGGAATGCTTCTGTACTAATTCCCACAAAGTCAAAAATCAATCATTTACTGAGTGAGGTTACTGAGAATATACCTGACATTACTAAGACATCCGCCTGAGGCAGGTTTGTGATCTGATCTTTCTTGGCAAAAATCTCTCCTCTTATTTTGTCACGCGCTAGATCGCTTTCATGAAAAGCCAAGAGCCACACACAAATACAAAGAAGCCTGTCGAGTTAACAGAAAGTGATGCAGTGATGCAGAAAGTATTAAGAAGGAAACAGTGGTTTATATTGTGGTTTTGGTTCAGTGTAGGGAATTTTGAATCCCTTTTCTTGCTGCACAATTATGTGTTGGGTGACAGAGCAGTGAGTAAACGCAGCTTCTCTGTTGTCCACAATGCGCTCAGGACAAATAGCATTTCCACAAAAAATGTGATGTGGCCATGTGCATTTCTGACTACATCTCTAGGCTGCAAAACTTTCTACAACCCCATTTCCACCTCTCGATATACTTTATAGTGCATTTGCAGGAGTTAGTCTAAACATGCTGCGGCATTTCAAAATTCAAGAAAAGATGCTACCATGCAGTTTTTTCCACAGTGTTCTTGTGGTGAGACCAAGTTAATTAACAACAAGCTATCAGACTTCAGATTGCCTACACTAGGCAATGTTTCTGCTATAATGCAGAATCCACAGATTTATTTATGAGATGTTGTGAAAATTTATTTTATTTAATAGTAATGTTTATTTTTGAAGTATAAAATGAGTATCAAAAATATGTTACAAATATTTTAGAGCATGACGTGAACAAAAAAAAGCTAGATTTATCCATTTATTTCTTAGATTCAATAAATGCTCATATTTTCTAGGTCTAAAACAGATTGATATAAAGCCCTACCATGTCCTGGCCCAGCATTAGTTTTCATCTTGAAGAGTAAGCGAGTGAGAAGCAGCTCTTGTCTAAGACGCAGCAGATCTTCATGAAGACTTTTAACTTCGGACCTCCAGCTTTCATCCTGCTGTCTGAGTCTATCAGCCAGAGATTCAGCAAACTGTCTGGCTTCACCTGAAGGTCTGATCTTAATAATAGCCACAGCCACAGCCAGTTTAGAGAGACTCATATACCAGCTCACCGCTCCTACAGAGATAAAGCAACAATTCATCATAAGCAAGACTTAGTCTACTTCTGACATCACATTCATACTGGATACAAGCCGCACACATTTTCAAGTAAAACAAAATTTACCAGCCTAAGCTGGTTGGCTGGTTTTAGCTGGTCATCCAGGCTGGTCTTAGCTGGTCATATCTGGTCAGCAGGCTGATTTTAAAGGGGTTTTGGCCACTTCCTTGGCTGGTTGGGCTGGGAGACCTGCTAAAACCAGCCAACCAGCCTAGGCTAGTTTAAGATGTTTTTTTGTTTTTTTTTCAGCATGGTAGTTCATACAATTTAATTGTGAATTGTAGGAACTATTTCATTTGCAACAATAATAATAATATAAGTTAATTATTTAAAAAGCATGTATCTGAAGCTGATATAATACATGATAACACAGGAATATTTTTATTTAGAAAACCAAAGTTTTCTAATGTTATGTTCTAGCTATAATACAAAACATTACCGAAGAGACTTAAATAAATAGGAACACAATGTCCACAATGCTTCACAAAATGTTAAAACGAAAATAAACGACATAATCCGTGAGAACAATTTTCCCTTTTTAACGGATAAGCTAATGTGGGTCGGTAACGTTAGTTAAAACGGACTTTTGCAGCAACATGCTATTTGTATTTGACCATCTAATAATCGCTTTAAAAACTCCATAACAGTTTTGACTGTGCTAACGTTTTTGTAAGACCTAGTAACGTTATGTCATTAACCTGATAGAATATCATTAACCTGTATCGTGTATACTGAGTAATTACCTTCATAACCTGAGGCAGATTTCTCCTCCATTTTCCTCCAAACATTAGGATGTCAGTCTAAGACGCTTATGTAGTGTATAACCATTTTAATACATATCAATTTAACGTCGAATAAAAGTAATTTTCGAGAAAATCCATTGATAAATCACTTCTATTTGACGAGTGTAATCAAACAGGCTAAATTTAACAGAATAGACACGCCCCTTACTGCCCCGCCCATTATAATGAATATTCATTATAAAGAAACAGAGGACAGAGTGCGGCAATATGTATGCTCAAAGGGACGTTGGGTCAAAGCATACTTAACCCGTTTTTAACTTTTCAATGTGCATAATTTAATGTCATTATTCAGGTATAAATTACTGTCCAACAACGTTTGCTGTTTTTTTCTGTACAGCGCTTGTGAGGTTTAAACCTATTATCTTTCAGTAAACAATCCAAGTCCATAAACAACTCATTGATTATTACCGTGTGTAGGAAAAGGATAGAGAAGAGTTGTCAAGTGTTGTTATGCTAAAAACAATGACTAGACGGCGCTGTTTCCCATGCATGTTAAGGGTTACTAGTAAGGGTGACTAATCTAATGCAACTTTCATTTAAAACCTTATTTGACTGCATGGTTAACAAATCATTAGTTAATGTGCATTCATGTGGAAATGACATGTAACTACTAACTATTTTTATATTTTCACAAATATTTATATTTTAATGTACATGCACTAATAATTTTGTATTTTTCCACCATTATTTCCACCATTACAGTGTATTTTACACACGTTTGCATCTGTAGGTCTATGTTGGGTAAAAACATTTTTTAGTATATTTACATAATTCTGTTGTGTGTGTTGCTTTAGCAGTTGTTTGACTGCAGAATATTTGTTGGCAACAGTGATTTTTTTAAGTCACACGTTGTGACTATAAAATAATGTTATAGCAAAACAAAGATGCCTGAATGTATGTTGTAATCAATATACATCTTGTTTGCATGTTTTCTAAAGGTCATAAAGTGATTTATCTTATATAATAAGATTTACAAGTGATTGTGACTGTGTGCCGCTAATGGGGGGAAATTTTCTACCAGTGGGATCCAAACTATATTGTATCATACTTTTGTTTTATAAAGGACAATAATAGTAATAATAATACTGAGATATTCTGGAAGAAGAGAAAAATGTATTCTTTTGTATTGTACATACACACACAAGTCATACACGTTTGGAACAACATTAGTAAATGATGACAGAATTTACGTTTTTTTGTGTGAACTATATCTTTAAAAATGTATGACTGCACATGAAACATGACAGCATATGGTTTTTTTTTTTTACAGAAAATTAGCACAAACATTCATTTACACATGTTCACAATCTAGTTTTACTGCTGAAAAAGAAGACAAAATGTACTGATGAATAAACTTTGCGGTTGTAAAACACTGAAACATGTTCATAATTAATGTTTTAAAGTAAAACAGTTTTAAAAAAGTAATGTAATGCACAGGTTTGCTTGAATACTAATTTTTGTTTTTGACAGATAATGATACTTTTATTCAATAAATGAGGATAATATATTTATCAAAAATGTACAGCAAAAACATAAATAATCTTAATGATTTATGTTTTTCATTATGTAACACAATGTTTTCCCACTAGAATGAAGTAAAGGCTGCTGTAAAAGGGGTCGGACACCATAACGTCTGAATACATAATGTAACAATGGAATACATTATAACAATAAAAAATACAAAAACGTTATTTCAGACAGTGCAAATTATTAGATTACTGTTGCAATGGTGAACAGATTTTTAAAAATATGTTTCTGTTTTGGTTGTTTGTATGTTTGTTTGTTTCCAAAACATAAAAATGTCTTAGTGATTCCAATTTTAGTGGATGTACCACAAATAATTCATGAGGGTTTGGCCTATTTGAAGATTTCTGAAGTAAATTAAGCAATAAAGCACTGACCAGACAGTGAGCAGCTCTCCAGTCACCAAAACAAGACAATTCAATCGGATTAGACTTCCTTACAAAATATCATTAGCCCTTTATCAGGAATTCTGTTTACATAGTGAGATTACATAGCTAGACTGTCAGGACTCCACCTGCCCCGTCAGCGTCATTACCATCATCGGCCACACCTGCACGTTCCCGCTCACCAGAGTTCTGATTGCCACCACCTGTTCACTCCCTGCTATAAATACAGCTCACTTTCACCCAGTCACCGTCCGATCTACTTGTTCCCTACCGGACTCTATCATCTGCCCTTGTCATCCTGTTCCTGTTCCAACCTGCCTGTTGCCTGAGAGACTCAATTCGCCTTCAGTTAAGCCTTGTTTGGTGTTGTGTCTTTTGTCTCTCTGCGCCTTAAATATTGTTTGTGTTATTTTGCATTTTTTAAGTCCAAAGTTCCTTTGAACTGGGTTTTGTTGTAATTTTGCCTTTCTGTTTATTAAATACCCCTTAACCCTAATCTGTCCGTCTCTCTGTTCCTGACAGAAGATCGGACCCAAAAAAAAAAAAAGGGGAAGAGTAACCTTCTCCCATCATGTCAATCCGGCCATCTACCGATCCCGATCCCTTCACCGATCATCTCACATCACTGCACTTACCTTCACACACCGCCGTCTCCAGTCCCATGGCCTTACCGGCTGCGTTCTCGGGCGAGGCGGCTCGTTGTGAAGACTTCATCCTGCAGTATTCGCTGTACTTCGAGATGCAGCCACAACGCTTTGGAACCGATCGAGCAAAAGTGGCGTTCATCATCTCACTCCTCTCCGGTCGCGCGCTGAGCTGGGCGCGGGCTTTGTGGCAATCCAACAGTCCACTATTCAACGACCTGAAGGCTTTCACTGCACACTTTAAAGAAGTGTTCTCCACATCATCAGACGAATTATCCACCTCTGATCAGTGGGTGATTACACGCTAACTTTCCGCACGCTAGCTGCCTCTAGTGGCTGGAACGAGACTGCACTCATGTCTGCGTACCATCAGGGTTTGAACACGTCCATTCGCCAGAAAATTGCCATCTTCGAGGACACCATGGGACTCGAAGTCCTTCTCAGGAAAACCGTTCAGATTGCCCAGCGCCTCTCAGCATGCGATTCTTTCCATAATCCAGCTGCCGCCTCGCCCATGCCTACCACAAACCCTCCAACACCAGAGCCCATGCAGGTAGATACCTATCACCTCTCTGGTACGGAGCGCCAGCGTCGTATAACTCAAGGGCTGTGTCTCTACTGTGGCTCGGATGCTCATCTGCTCGCTGGCTGCCCCATCCGACCACCCCGAGTCTCGGTGAGTTCAGTCAGTCTACCATCCAACATTTCACAACTCGTATCTATTTCTGTACAACTGCTAGCACCTTCCTTGTCTGTTCCAGCCCAAGCCCTCATCGACTCGGGGTCCTCCGGCAACTTCATCTCGGTGACCACCCTTCAAAAACTGGCCCTCAAACCCAATCGTCTCACCTCTCCATTAATCATCAGCACCATTAGAGGTGAGCCCTTAGGAAAAGGCAGGATTACCCATTGCTCCCCGGACATACGACTGCAGATAGGTGTCTATCATGAGGAGGAAATAGCCTTCTTGGTGTTGGAGGGTTCCACGGCCGACATCATCCTGGGACACCCGTGGCTATCCATCCATTCACCCCGGATTGACTGGAACCGCTGTGACATACTTCAATGGAGTCCAACCTGTTTCCAGACCTGCCTTCATCGTCTACCTAGACCCCCTGATGACCTCCACCTTCAATCTACCCTAGTCGAGAGCCCTGAAACTACGAAGTCTACCTTCATTCCGGAGGAATACCAGGCATTCCAGGATGTATTCAGCAAGAAGGCTGCTACGCAACTCCCTCCTCACAGGCCATGGGACTGCGCCATTGACTTGCTGCCTGGGGCTACCCTACCCAAAGGAAGGATTTATCCCTTGTCCATCCCGGAACAGAAGGCCATGGATGATTACATCAAAGAGGCTCTCCAACAGGGATTCATTCGTCCGTCCACATCACCCGCTGCTTCCAGCTTCTTCTTTGTAGGGAAGAAGGATGGCGGCCTTCGACCCTGCATAGATTATCGCTGTCTCAACTCTCAGACAGTCAAATTTTCATACCCTCTTCCCCTGGTCCCGGCAGCGCTCGAGGAACTGCGTGGAGCTCGCATCTTCTCCAAGCTGGACCTGCGGAGCGCCTACAACCTCGTCAGAATCCGGCGAGGGGACGAGTGGAAGACCGCTTTCATCACACCCGCGGGGCACTACGAGTATCGGGTGATGCCGTATGGCCTCGCGAACTCACCCTCAATCTTCCAGAACTTCATGAACGAGGTGTTCCGGGAGTTCCTCCGCCGCTTCGTCATTATATACATCGATGACATCCTCATCTACTCCCGGGACCTGGCCGAACATCATCGCCACGTGACGCAGGTCCTTCAACGCCTCAGGAAACACCAACTCTTCCTCAAAGTGGAGAAGTGCGAGTTCCACCAGTCAACCATCCAGTTCCTCGGGTATGTCATTAGCCCTGCAGGGATCCAGATGGACCTCAGCAAGGTGGATGCTGTGAGGGACTGGCCCCAACCCTCGACTGTGAAGGAACTCCAACGCTTCCTCGGATTCGCCAACTTTTACAGGAGGTTCATCCATAACTTCAGCCATCTCACTGCTCCTCTAACCACCCTCCTTCGTGGTCAACCCAAAATCCTCACCTGGACTCTGGAGGCCTCTGAGGCATTTGCGGCCCTCAAGCGGGCCTTTAGTGAAGCACCCATTCTTGTCCTACCAGACCCGTCGAAGCCCTTCACGGTCGAGGTCGATGCTTCTACTGTGGGTACAGGGGCCGTCCTCTCACAGTACTCTGGAGAGCCTCCTTCCCTACATCCATGCGCCTTTTTCTCCAAGAAACTCTCCCCAGCGGAACAGAACTATGACATAGGGAATCGAGAACTGCTGGCCGTCAAGCTGGCCTTGGAGGAGTGGAGGCACTGGCTTGAGGGCGCCGCTCATCCGTTCCAGGTTATCACTGATCACCGGAATCTCGAGTACATCAGAGAGGCCAAACGCCTGAATCCCCGGCAGGCCCGCTGGGCACTCCTCTTCTCAAGATTCAATTTCACTATCACTTATCGATCCGGATCTAAAAACGTCAAAGCGGACGCCCTTTCCAGACTCCACCAACCAGACCTCCCTTCATCCTCTGACCCAATCCTTCCTCCCAACCTGATCGTCAGCCCCATAATTTGGGAGATCGACCAGCAGATCCAGGAGACCACAGCTCTCGAGTCTGTTCCGCTGGGAGGCCCAGAAGGGAAGACTTATGTACCACCATCGCTCCGGCACTCCCTTCTGGACTCTGTCCATTCGTCCCCGGGCTCTGGACACCCAGGCAGCAAGAGAACCCTCTCGCTCCTCAGATCCCAGTACTGGTGGCCCAAGATGGCCCAGGAGGTATCCCGTCATGTCCGCAGCTGCTCAGTCTGTGCCATGGCCAACACACCCAGACAGTTGCCCCAGGGAAAGCTCCTGCCCCTTCCGGTTCCCACCAGGCCCTGGACACATATAGGCGTAGACTTCATCGTGGATCTACCCTCATCTGAGTCCTTCACTTGTATCCTAATCGTAGTAGATCGTTTTTCTAAATCCTGTAAATTCATTCCACTCAAAGGCCTACCCACTGCTCTGGAGACCGCGGAAGCCCTCTTCACCCAGATCTTCCGCCACTTCGGACTACCAGAGGAGATTGTATCCGATCGAGGACCCCAGTTTGTGTCCAGGGTATGGAAATCTTTCTTCAAACTTGTTAACGTTTCCATTAACCTGTCTTCTGGATATCATCCCCAGACCAATGGCCAGACTGAGCGGAAGATCCAGGAGCTCGGACGTTACCTCCGGGCTTACTGCTCCACCACTCAGCACGGCTGGAGCCGTTACCTCCCCTGGGCCGAGTACGCTCAGAACTCCCTGAGACAGTCCACCACTGGACTGACACCGTTCCAATGCGTGCTCGGCTACCAGCCACCTCTCTTCCCCTGGTCTGAAGAACCCGCCAACGTTCCAGCCGTGGACCACTGGTTCCAGGAAAGCAAGAGGGTTTGGGACTCAGCCCACATCCACCTACAACAGGCAGTCCGGAGACACAAGGCCTTCGCCGACACCCGTCGTGCTCCCGCTCTAACATACCACCCTGGAGATAAGGTGTGGTTGTCGACGAAGGACATCCGTCTCCGGCTGCCTTGCAAGAAAGCTGAGTCCCCGATTCATTGGACCATTCACCATCCTCCACCAAGTCAACCCAGTCACCTACCGCCTAGAACTACCCTCACACTTCCGCATTCACCCTACCTTTAACGTCTTCCTTCTCAAACCATACACTCAACCTTTTCTCCCTTCCTCTGCAGATCCTGACGGGGCCGACGTAACTCCTCCTCCGCCAGAGATCATCGCAGACCCCTCCGTGTATAGAGTCAACGACATCCTCGACTCCAGGCGGCGGGGTGGTCGACTCGAGTACCTGGTCGATTGGGAGGGATACGGCCCCGAGGAGAGGTCGTGGGTCCCAAGGGACGACATTCTCGATCCAACCCTTCTTGCTGACTTCCATCTTGCCCATCCTGATCGACCTGCTCCACGCCCAAGAGGCCGTCCTCGCCGTCGCTTACGGGCATCGGGAGCTGCCCGTGGAGGAGGGGGTACTGTCAGGACTCCACCTGCCCCGTCAGCGTCATTACCATCATCGGCCACACCTGCACGTTCCCGCTCACCAGAGTTCTGATTGCCACCACCTGTTCACTCCCTGCTATAAATACAGCTCACTTTCACCCAGTCACCGTCCGATCTACTTGTTCCCTACCGGACTCTATCATCTGCCCTTGTCATCCTGTTCCTGTTCCAACCTGCCTGTTGCCTGAGAGACTCAATTCGCCTTCAGTTAAGCCTTGTTTGGTGTTGTGTCTTTTGTCTCTCTACCCCTTAAATATTGTTTGTGTTATTTTGCATTTTTTAAGTCCAAAGTTCCTTTGAACTGGGTTTTGTTGTAATTTTGCCTTTCTGTTTATTAAATACCCCTTAACCCTAATCTGTCCGTCTCTCTGTTCCTGACACAGACAGATTTTGCATTTGTTTGTTTCAGTTTGCTGATGCTGAGAGACAATTGTAAGATTAATTGCAATTTATGTACTTTATGTTTACATTTAAATTTATTCATTTAGCAGACGCTTTTATCCAAAGCGACTTGTGGGGAATATATCAAGCGATTAGTCCTAAAGAGCCAAAACGACTTAGGAAGTGCTCATACCATATAACAGGCATTGTTCAGATAAGTACAAGCTAGAAAGGGAAGAAAAAGGAAAAGAGTAGAACAAATAGTATTGAAAGAGATGAGTTTTCAGCAGGCACTTAAAAGCTGTTAGGAGTCAGCATTCCGGATAGCGGTTGGGAAGATCATTCCACCAGCCAGGAATGGTGAAAGAGAATGTTCTGAAAAGAGATTTTGTGCCTCTTTGTAATGGTACAATGAGGCGTCACTCACTAGTGGATCTCAGACTTTTGGAGGGAGTGCAGATTTTTAGCAGTGAGTGGAGGTAGGCGGGCGCTGAGCCTGTGGCTGTTCTATATGCAAGCATCAGTGTCTTGAATTTGATGCGAGCCACAACCGGGGAGCCAGTGCAGGGTGATAAACAGAGGTGTGACATGGGCCCTTTTGGGCTCGTTGAAGACCGGTCGTGCTGCTGCATTCTGAATCATTTGTAAAGGTTTGATTGTGCATGAAGGAAGACCAGCTAAAAGAGCATTGCAGTAGTCCAGCCTAGAGATGACCAGAGCCTGGACAAGAAGTTGTGTAGCCTGCTCTGTTAGAAAGGGCCTGATCTTTCTGATGTTGTGCAATGCAAACCTGCAAACCTAGCTATATAGTCTTTGAAAGTCAGCTGGTCATCAAAGATTACACCAAGATTTCTGGCTGAACTTGATGGGGTAATTGTTGATGAACCTAAATGGATGGTGAAATCATGGCAGGGAAGACAAGGAGCTCAGTCTTTGCCAGGTTGAGCTGTAGGTGATGTTCTTTCATCCACGCAGCGATCCGTGCAGCTACCATTGGATCATCTGGTTGAAATGAAAGATAGAGCTGTGTGTCATCAGCATAGCAATGGTAGGACAAGCCATGTGCCTGTATGATGGGTCCCAGTGATGTAGTGTATATGGAGAAGAGGAGGGGTCCAAGAACTGATCCCTGAGGAACCCCAGTGACCAGATGATGTTTGGTTTATGTGTGGACTATACTGACGAAGCACAAATTATTGAATGACGTCTGTAGATTACACATTAGCTTTCAATGAATTTAGCACTTTCAGAGTTCACAGTGTAAAAACTGAGCACCATATTGACGGAAATGGACACACGAGTATCAGTCAGCGTAACCCTGGAGTCTGGGTCAGAGTCACGTTGACATCCTCAGCATCTGATGACGTAACCTCTCTGTCGTCATCTGAAGTGTTCCCGTAAACACACTCCAGCCTGTACCTCTGATCAGAGTGTAATTTAAAGATGAAATAAAATAAAATGTACTCAAATAGGCATGCAAAGGACTGATTTTTTTCTTAAGCAACACAAACGGTTTACTGACCTTAAAATTTTAGCGTGATCAATTATGTGCATATACACATAATTGATATTACATACTACAAATGTTACAAACTTTAAATTACACATAAAATATTATGTTAAATTTATATTACTTAATTGCTATTTAAAGACTGAAATGGACTGATATTTAAAACAAAAAAAGAAAAGAAAACAGCAGTGAATTAACATACAATTCATCCAACGGCAAGGCATTAGTACTGTATTTATAGACTAAGCCTTTGGACCGTCAATGGAAGTGGTATTTACTTTCATCCACTCATCCCCTTCATGGCGGTCATAGTTCAAAGCAGTCAGACTCAACAGGCTTTAAATAGCATCCATTTTTGAGAATGAGCACCAACTTTAAACCCAGCAATAAGGTTACAAATCATTGGCTTCTCTGTCCACACATACACTCACATGGAAGGCATGCCTGGTACAGTACTGGGGTACTGGGGAGCGCTGCTACTTCCTGAGGTCAGAGACGGTGTGGTAGCCAGATGAACTGGGATGCTTGAATGGAAAAGCCACTAATTGGATGAGGTGGGTGGCCACGGGTAAAGCAGGATTATGTCTGAGCATCAGATAATCAGATTATTCCAGAAACAGATCTTGCTTTTTTAACTACTTCACCGTAATCTGTCACACAATGTCATGCCTCTACACCAAGACTACGTCTTAGTACCTACTCTCTCTTGCGTTCTTTGTGTTTCTGATTTTCACACTCATATTTTTGTCTTCTGTGAGACACCGAAAGTCCATTTTAATTTAGTTCATTTCCATTTTTAGGTCTCAGTGCTTGGCTACAAGGTCTCAGGGAACATAATGGAGTTTCCTGCTTCTGACGGATATATCCAAGAAAAAGGACTTTGCACCTGAAGACTTGTGCTGTTTCAATACAGCATGGGGTTAGATGTAAGACTTGAAGTCAGCATGTCTTTGAAATGTGGGCATCTCTTCACACTCTTCTTCTTTATTGTGTCCGTCACAGGAATTCAAGGTAACAAAGTCAACTTTTATCACAAGACGGTAGATAAGGACAGAAAATTTGGTTTAAATGTTTAAATGTTATGGTCAAAAATGAGGCGGCACTTCTGGACATATATTGTGATTAGTATTGTAACTTACTGAAGAGATATGGAATTATTGGACACACCAATATGTGTAGAAAGTAGCCAAATTTTGTTTGATAAATAACATATAATTGTGTTTTAAGTTGTTTTCATGTAGTGTTTTTTGCAAATTGTTTTAAATAAAATAACAAGTTTAAAATATACCCACGCAAACGACTATAGATGTGAACAGAATTTGAAAGTAGAGAAAATTACCATAAATTTAAAATATAAAAATAGATCATGTGGGCTTTTAGCTTTTTTTCTACCAGTAATGCCCAAATCACCAAACGACAACAAAATTGAACATGTGTCCTCAGATTGACCTGGTGTCTACAAATTTTAGGAACAAATGTTTTGGATATTCACAAGATACATTAAAAAAATCTTTAGATGATAATCAACAGGCAAATTCAACATGTGAACAAATTCAGATTCACTCTTTTCACCAAAACACATTTGACCTTCAAGCATGAGTGACGAAACAAATCTGCAAGCAATGAATAATATCTTAGTTGTGGCAAAAGACTGTGTATTGAAATTCCATGGAGGTTTGGGGAGCTGAGAAATTTTAATCCTATAAAGAATATTTTAACGGAAATGTGGCAAACTACAACAAAGTTACTAACCTTTTATTTTTGACAAATTCATTTTTTGTTGTTGTTCTTACAGACCGAAGCAGGCTAAATCCATCAGAGACCCTTCCTGCTATCAGGTTAAACCTGCCAAACCCACCAAAGCAGAATTCAGGGATGAGGACTATGTATGAAATGGAAAAGCATCGCATCAAGAGGTCAGAGTTCTTCCACTCAGAGGTGAAAGTATGTCCACAGGAGACAATGAGGGAAGTCATAGCAAGCCATCAAACATACTACACACTGAGAGGTAACTCATGAATGTAAAACATGTAAAAGGAATATTGTCTATGTTAGAAAGTTTAACCCATTTAAATGCATCGGTGGTTTTGTTTAGTGCATTGGCTCTTAACCCTGTTCCTGGAAGCTGCCCTCTAAACTCTGTACAATTTGTATGTCTCCTGAAACAAACAGACCTGATTCAGGTCATTAGCTCATTGGTAGAGACTTGAAATGGGTGTGTCAGACAAATGAGACATCCGTATTATGAATTTAAATGCAAATATAGGTTAGTTCATTAAATCATGCTTTTAAATTAAACAAGTCAATAAATGATTTCAGTGTTTTAAGATATAAATAAAAAATATAATAAAATATTTGCCTGTAGCATGTGTTAGTAGTTTCACTTATATTAGATAATTTAGAACTGTTGAGCTTGGGTTTGTAAATAAAATTACCATTAACAAAGAACAAACAAAAGTGCTTTTGTCCGTTCCCCTTTTCAGTATGTGAATTAAAGTGAGAAAATAAATAATTTTGTTATATGATCCAAATACTGGACACATCTATGTGAAACAGACAGTCATTTTAAGTCACAGTTTGGGAACAGGCAGCAGAGACAGACAGAGACGGACCAAAAACTCGCAAGCCATATTGTTTCACATTGTAAATCATGACAAAATTCACCACAATAAAATGCCTGCCTTGAAAAATCAGTAAATCAAACAGAAGTATGTCCAAATCTGCTGTACATTAAACTATGCCCAAATTACATACTGTATTCACTGAAATGCTCTTTTCAAGTTATGCGCTAGAGAAAGAAGAAGAGAGAGGAAAAAAAATAAAAATAATAAAAGACTAAATTAAGAGACATTTACTTATGTACTAATAAATGTATTACTTTATTTGGCCCAGTCATACTTGTTAGTTTATACTTTCTAAAATTAAGTGTGTTGAACCTCGTCAAATGGTTTATTATGCATATATAAATAAACAGTTAGTCATAAAATAGATCCATCTATGAGAACTGTATTAAAATGAAGAAAAATATTCCCAGTACGCTATGTCGCTCTGTATCAAAGAATAAATGGATATAATTAGTCAAAATTACACAAGTAATTATTTATAAAATATGACATATGAAATACCTTTGTTGTGTAACTTCAGTTTTATTTCTTTGCAATTTAGAAAAATATATTTTACCTACAAATCAGATCCAGAAAGATTTTAATGTACGCTGTAACATTTCTCACCTGAACACTTTTATTTACCTTGTCAGTTTGCCAGGAGGCTGTATGGGAGGCGTTCCGGATCTTTCTGGACAGAATTCCCAGCAGCTTAGAGTACCAGAAATGGGTCCACAAATGCCAGCACGACTCTATGTGCATCTCAGATCTCGCCATGAATTTCAGCAATTCACAGGAACACTTAGACATGATCTACAGGGTAAACTAATAAAAAATTCACACAATACTGTACAGTCAAAAAATGCCATATAACATTTTTTTGTGAATAAATTAAAAGAATGGTTCACTGCAAAAATAAAAATTCGTTGAATACGTACTCCCCCATAGGCCAGCCAAGATGTAGATGAGTTCTTCAACAAAACAGATTTAAAGAAATGTATCATTTCATCACTTGCTCACCAATGGATCCTCTGCAGTGAATGGTTATATAATGTTATAGTTCTAACAAAAATTTGGAACTCAACTTGGAATTGTCTTTACTCCCTCAGTCAAAATCAAGGGATCAAGGGTCTGTCCATGCAAACTTCCCTTGTCCATTTGATGAGGTGAAACACACTTGGGAGCAGGGATCCCCCTGAGAGGAACTGTTTAGGGAATTCATGAGTGTATGTGTCAAGACAAAGTAGAACCTCAGTAATCTTGAAGACCTTGATTAGCTACTTCAGGTGTGTTTAACTGGTGTTAAAGCTAAACTCTGCAGGAAGGTGGCCCTCCACCAGCAGAATTGGATGCCCCTGTTGTAGAGAGTTGTTTTAGGGGCCACATTTACTAACAGCTTTGTCAGTGCAAACCCTTTTTTGGGGTAAAAAAAAAAAATAATTGTCAGAATTAAAAAAAAATTCACAATAAAAAGGTGTGGACCGAGTTATTTTTGCGGGTGACCTTATTGCATATGTAGGAGTTTTCCTGCTGTCAGAATGAGAGTCCAAACAGCTGATAAAAACATCACAATAATCCTAGAAATCGACACCATTTTAGTCCATCAATTAACATCCTGTGAAGTGGAAAAACTGCACGTTCATAATCTGTAGTAAATCTTCCTCTAGTGAAAAGGTCCATCTCCTGTTGTCCTCTCACATCAAAATCCACCAACATATTTGTTTAGAGCTGTTTTGGACTGTTTTCACTTGTAAACAGGCAAAATGACTTTTTTACTGGAGAAAGCAATATAGACAGAGATCTTATGTTTTAGCTGGAAGCAACAGTTTGAAGTTAATTGATGGACTGGAGTGGTATGAATTACTTGTGGATTATTGTGATGTTTTTATCAGCTATTTGGACTCTCATTCTGACGGCACCCATTCACTGCAGAGGATCCACTGGTGAACTAGTGATTTTTCCAAATCTGTTGCAGTAGAATTAAAGGTGACTGTTCTGATGAAGAAGCAACTCGTTTACATCTTAAATTATTTTATTATTGATTATTTTTTCATTTTTGGGTGAACTATTTAAACGTTTAGTCAAGCCAAATTTGTTTTGTAATGTGTTTGCTCTTCCTTTATAGAGGGTGAATATGAACGGTGAAAAATCAGAACGGTAAGACTGCTCTTCTAAAAAAAACAAAAACAAAAAAAAAACAACACACACACACACACACACACACACACACACCTATAGAACAAATGATGAACCATGATTATTTAATATCATTAAACATATTCATTTAAATTTATAGAAATAGAACTGGAGAGCCAACAACTGAAGGGCCACAAGGTATAGTTGAATTATTTTCAGTATTCACTGAGAAGTCCGTATCATTTTAGTAAATTTAACTAATCTCAATCTCCGTTGTTCAGGTTCAGAGGAAGTCCTGACTGAAGCAGCAGTAGATGAATTTGTTCCCACAGATCAATCTACTACTGTCAGCACTACAACAGGCACCTCTACTGCCTCACAGGTCTGGAGCACAATTTACATTACATTCTTCATATACTTTATATACATTTACCCTAAAAACTGGCAACAGTGCTTGACTGAAATTTATTTTTAAAACATTGCTTATAGTACAAGCAGCCTTTGCTCTGCTGTAATTTTACGCAATGAACATCAGCTCAATAAGTCTTGGCCTAACCTTAACATAGGCAGAATGTACAGATTTGCAAAATATATTGTGCATTATTCACCTCGTAGCTATATTAGGTGTAGAGCTTCATAGCCCTTCAGAGCTATGTGCAGGTCTGCTGGAAAATGAGGGTTGCTGGTGGTGGTTGAGGAGGTTAATGTTATAGTTCTAAGAAAAATTTGGAACTCAACTTGGAATTGTCTTTACTCCCTCAGTCAAAATCAAGGGATCAAGGGCCTGTCCATGCAAACTTCCCTTGTCCATTTGATGAGGTGAAACACTTCCAAATGGGAGCTGGGATTCCCCTGAGAGGAACTGTTTAGGGAATTCATGATGTATGTGTCAAGACAAAGTAGAACCTCAGTAATCTTGAAGACCTTGATTAGCTACTTCAGGTGTGTTTAACTGGTGTTAAAGCTAAACTCTGCAGGAAGGTGGCCGTCCACCAGCAGAATTGGATGCCCCTGTTGTAGACAGTTGTTCTAGGGGCCAGACTTACTTACAGCTTTGCCAGCGCAAACCCTTTTTTGGCGTTAAAAGAACTATTGTCAGAATTAAAAAATTAGCAATAAAAAGGTGTGGACCAAGTTATTTTTGCGGCTGACCTTATTGCATATGTAGGAGTTTCCCTTTCAGACACAAAATTTAAGAGAGGAGAAAATGTAAGGTTTGCATAGCTTAGTATCTATATAAGTGTATAGAACAGTGCATAAATAAATTCGCAAGGGAAAAAAATATGAATAGTAAAATTGCTCCATAGCGGATTCCAAGTCATCTAGGACTTATTGCATTCCATTTAAACCCATTGTATGGGTTCTGCCAGTAGTGGGCTTTCATGTAACTTAAGCAATGACACATCTGAAGCCATGGAACGGAGGCCTGTTAGTGAGGAAAGTGAGGTTAGAGAGATTAGTGAGGAAAAGCAATCAAAAACTGAACTGAAATACAGCCCTTGTATGGCAGGTATGTTGAAGCAATTTGGAGCTAAACTCAGCAGGACAGGAATGGACACTCCTGGTTTACAACTCAGAAATAGATCTTACCTATGTGGATGCAGAGGTCTACTCCAGCTTTGTATCATAGACCTAGTGGAAATAGTGTAGATTTGAGAGTCACTTATGCCTTTCCACCACAGTGATAACTTTACACCTAATTGCGTTGATAAATGTAGTCATTTTCTCACATCCTAGAAACCAAAAGATACATCTAGAATAGAGAAATGGCTGCCTCAAGTAACTTTAGAGCAAGATCTTTGAGTATGGAAAATCTTTCAAGATTCTCATGGTGATGGAAGTTTACAATGTGCGGTTTTCTTGTATGACAAAGCCTCTGGCTTCAGTCCTATCATTACTGCTTGGGAGCTTGATTGCTAGTGATCACTACTGCAGATCAATGCCTCCAAAAATTGTCAGTGATTTTAGCTCTACAAAGCCCACTGATATGTTAAGACACAGTTAAGTAGGTTGTTAGAATATTGGATTTTTTCTCTCCAAGTAGCCATGAATTTCCCAGTACATTGCATGGTTTAACTTAGTCATCTAAGGTTGAATCCAGCTTTGAACATTTTTGCTTTGGGATTTTTTAAAAAATGCTTGCTATATTAGAGTCTTAAAGCTAATAGGTCTTCCAAACAATTTTAAAGTGACATTCTACACCTGGTTTGCATCATCCTCATCTCTACATTCCAGAAAAAGAAGTTGCCCAAAGAAATCGGTTTCATTACACCTGATATCTTGGTTCCTTGCTGTCTTTGTTGGTGTTGAACCCAGTTGAACAGTCACGTTGTGGTTGACTGACAGTTTGACTCTGTCAAGAAGCTCTGTTTTCATAAGGTTGAGCTGAAGGTGGCATTTCTTTATCTAGGCTGAGATGTCTGAAAAGCAATCAGAAATACAAGCTGAGATGGTGTTGTCAGGTTGGAACAATAGGTAGAACTGCATATCATCTGTAAAGAAATGATGAGAGAAGCCTTAATGATCGAGCTCAGTGAGGATGTGTATGTAGAGAAACAGAGGGAACAAAACACTGTACCTTAAGACACTCCAGTGAATGACTCAGACAGCCCTCCTCTCCAGGAAACCTCGAAGGATTAGCTTATTAGGTAATACTAAAGTCACCTATTTGGTAGACTCTGTAATGCCCAGGTCAGAGAGGATCTGGTGATTGAAAGTGGCATTAAAGAGGACCAGCAGAATGAATAAATCTAATTATTTGGATTTAGCTCTTGCCAGCCACAGATATTCAGTTACGGATAGGGGTGCCTAACTACCATAGTAAAATGATTTTTTTGAGAAATAAACTAGCTGGTCATAAAACTGTAGAAACATTGTTGGACATCCATTGTTCAAACCACAGCAGTTGAGCATTAACTAATAACTTAGTTATTAGTTAGACTATTAAGTCTGGATGTCATACTAACCACAGGTCAGGAGCTGTAGTTCCAACCCCACCTTTGCAGCGTTGCCTGCGAATGTTCATTGGAACTATGATTTTGGGAAACACTGAATCGCAGGACTATGCTGGTACCAATACATCCATAGGCTAACAATGCTTTTGTAAAAAAAGTACCTGAGATTGTCATTGTAAAGGAAAGTAGAGAACTAACTGAACATAACCTGATGGGTTTTGACAGAAAAGGAAGCAGCGAGACAAATTGGTGGTTTTCAACTGCTGTAGAATTAAGTGTTGTTGTTTTTTGTTTTTTTTGCTTTGGGGTTACCAGAGCCTGCTTAAAGGTCCACTTCCAGAACAACAATTTACAGATAATGTACTCACTCCCTTGTCATCCAAGATGTTCATGTCTTTCTTTCTTCATTCGTAAAGAAATTATGTTTTTTAAGAAAAACATTTCAGGATTTTTCTCCATATAATGGACTGCTATGGTGCCCCAAGTTTGAACTTCCAAAATGCAGTTTAAATGCGGCTTCAAACGATTCCAAATGCGGTTGTAAATGATCCCAGCCGAGGAAGAAGGGTCTTATCTAGCAAAACGATCTGTTATTTTCATAAAAATAATACAATTTATATACTTTTTAAAGGGGTCATCGGATGCAAAGTTCACTTTTTCATGTTGTTTGAATATTAATGTGTGTTGTCAGTGTATGTACAAATCTACCCTATAATGATAAAAATCCATGCAGTGGCTTTTAATTAATCTGTAAAAATAATATCCCCTTTTTCAAATCGAGCCGTCACACCCACAGAGGCCGCTCCCACGATAGTTGATTGACATGAGCATCTTACCTCAGATCAGCTGTAACAGTCCGACCTCCATTGTTTCGATGCCAGAGCAGGGATGCAAGTTTGACAAGAATATCTCTGATTGAGTGATTGAAGTGTTGTGTTGCTGGATGTAATAATGAACATAGTGGTCATCATTTACTCCCGACATCTGAGCTGCTGAAGATGCAGTGGATTACGTTTGTTTGTGAAGGGAATGCGCCTCCCAATCTACATATATCTGTCTATGTTTGCGCAAATCATTCGTGTTCCAGCTTCATTTACAGCAGAAGTGAGTATAAGGGTTTTTTTTATGAATCTTTGCGATCGCCTTTCCTAATAACGTGCTACTTAGCAAGTTTAGTGGCTAAACGCGGCACATGCGGCTAAAGTAAACAGGCTCGTCACTCCACAGAGAGAAGAGACGGGTGGGGCGAGCAGAGCTTATCAACATTTAAAGCAACCTTGATCAGAACAGGATGACTTTTGCAGAGCTGATTTTGGCAAGGTAAAAAAGGTGGTGTTTTACACTACCATTAAGAATTTTTAACCAAAGTATATTATAGACTTTTCATTAAGACCCTATCATATCAACTTGTGGAAAATGGGCATCCGATGACCCCTTTAATGTCAAACGCTCGTCTTGTCTTGTCTCTCTCTGAACTCTGTGCATTCAGGTTCAAGACAGTTAGGGTATGTCAAAAAACTCCAACTGTACTTTTTTTATATGGATAGAATCTTTCCAGTAGTGAGAGATGTATTATTGATTTGCTGATGTAAGTGAGAGTGGCTCAGATCTAGAAGATGAGGAACTGGAAGGTGGTGGATAGGGGATAGAGTATAGAGAATGATGAACAGTTTGTAGGTGTGTAGTGGTGGAAAGGGAATTGTTTTTCTTATTTCTGGACTTGCACACATTCTTGAGTTAAAATGTTTAAAACAAAATATTTAACCCGGAAAGTTGTTAAAACCTTTTGGGGAATTATGGGTAGTTATACATTGTTGCAGTAATTATTTAATAGTTCTTGTAATATATTTGCAGGAGTTGGATCTTCACAATGTAGTTCCAGAGCAGCCAGTACATCAAGTCATAGAATTCAGCATTACACTGTTGGACTATGGGTATCAGGAGATACTGAGAGACACTGATTCGCCTCAGTATCTTGACCTGTCAAGGCATCTTCAGGATCAGGTTTGTGTAAATGACCAAACCATGATCCACAATTCAGTGTTTTTGAGGAATGAAAGTGTGCATATGATCTTCTTTCAATAATACAGGTGCATCTCAAAAAATTGGAATATCATGAAAAAGAAAAAGAAAGTTTCATATATTCTAGATTCATTACATGTAAAGTAAAATATTTCTAAAGTGTTTTGTTTTAATTCTGATGATTAGAGCTTACAGCTCATGAAAGTCAAAAATTCGAAAAAAGTCTTATTTACATTTGAGTTTCATTAAATGTCCATCCCTACAGTATAAATTCCGGGTATCTCTTGTTCTTTGAAACCATAATAACAGGGAAGACTGCTGACTTGGCAATGGTTCAGAAGACAATCATTGACACCCTCCACAAAGAGGGTAAGTCACAGAAGGTCATTACTGAAAGGGGTGGCTGTTTACAGACTGCTGTATCAAAGCATCTTAAATGTAAAGTTGACTGGAAGGAAGAAATTGGGTAGGCAAAGGTGCACAAGCAACAGGGATGACCGCAAGCTTGAGAATTCTGTCAAGCAAAGCCACTTGGGAGAGCTTCACAAGGAGTGGACTGAAGCTGGATTCAGCGCATCAAGAGTCACCACGCTCAGACGTTGTCAGGAAAAGGGCTACCAAGCCACTTCTGAAACAGAAACAGCAGCAGAAGCATCTTACCTGGGCTAAGGAGAAATTGAACTGAACTGTTGCTCAGTGGTCCAATGTCCTCTTTTCAGATAAAAGTAAATTTTGCATTTCTTGTTGAAATTATGTTTCCAGGGCCTGGAGGAAGACTGGAGAGACACAGAATCCAAGCTGCTTGAAGTCCTGTGTGAAGTTTCTGAAGTCAGTGATGATTTGGGGTGTTGTGACGTCTGCTGGTGTTTGTCCATTGTGTTTTATCAAGTGCAAAGTCAATGCAGCCATCTACCAGGAGATTTTGGAGCACTTTATGCTTCCATCTGCTGACAAGCTTTATGGAGATGCTGATTTCCTTTTTCAGTAGGACTTTAGCACCTGCCCACAGTGCAAAAACCACTTCCAAGTGGTTTGCTGACCATGATCTTACTGTGCTTGATTGGCCAGCCAACATGCCTGACCTGAACCCCACTGAGAATCTATGGGATATTTTCAAGGGAAAGAAGAGATACAGTCGATCCAACAACATACAGATGAGCTAAAGTTTCAATAGTGCCTCAGCAGTGCCACAGGCTGATCACTTCCATGTCACACCTCACTGAAAATTAACTTTTTCACAATATTAAAATTTTTTGAGATGCACTTGTATATTTAAATTTACGCATTTCTCCATTTATGTGCTAAATGGAGTCATCTGTTCCTGCAAACCTTAAAATCTCTGAGAAATTATAATTATAATTATAATTAACATGATTACAAGGCTGACAAAAAGAGTCAGTGTAGTGTATATCGTCATATAGCCATCCATAACACATAAAATAACACTTAATTTCAACATTGACTCTCCTTATCCATTCTTATGCCAAGCATGCTGGGAACTAGATTTAAAAATGTTCACATTCTGTGAATCTGTTGGAGATTCTGGCAGTACATCCATATAGGCAACGTAAGATGTTAAA
This sequence comes from Labeo catla, assembly GCA_012976165.1. Lineage (NCBI taxonomy): Eukaryota > Metazoa > Chordata > Actinopteri > Cypriniformes > Cyprinidae > Labeo > Labeo catla. The sequence continues at coordinate 1,097,600 of VONZ01000081.1, forward strand.
CAGCATTCTTGTTTGTTTGTTGCAGATGCAACATGCTTTTGCTGACCTACCTGGATTTATGAATGTCAGTGTTTTAAGAATTAGGTAGGTGTACTCATTTAATGACTTTACTGTTCACCAACTAATCACCTGAGTTCTGAATTACTGCTGTGAAAATAATTATTTACATTGACACTAAATTATAAGCCTATTTGTGTTTGTATTCTTTTTCCATTTCATTAGGGAACTGTTTGTGCATATCTGATAACTTGTTGCATCTGATTTTCTTTTTCTTTGTTTCCTTTCCTATATGCAAGTGAGGCAGAAGCACCTAAAGGGTAAAAGTTAGATAATGTGTTTATATGTGTTGCATAATGTGTATAGTCTTTGTGTGCATCACCTTCAGCTTCTATTGCTTGGATAAAAATGCCTAAATATAAATGTACATTGCTTCTGTTTGTCTAGACCTGGAGGACTATCTGCAGTTTACACAGCTGTATTTGAGACTACCTCACCTACCATTGCTGATGTAAATCTGGATATTGGCACAGATGTTTTATCTACAGGACCAAGTCTGAAGGATATGATAGTTAAAGCACTGAGCAAAAAGGCATCTCTTCTTGATCTTAATTCACTGACCTTTGAGACAGGTAAATGTATATGCAAAACAAACAAATAATAATAGTAATAAATTCCATTTACAACTCATTAAAAAACATCTTGATTGATTATCATTGCATAGTATTTATAAGTTGTGTACACATTTTCTCTCATCAGGCAAAGACCAGTTCTCAACCATATTGCCTGTCACTGAGGTTTCTGAAGACATTATAACTGAGGTGACTAATGTCAATTATCATTAAGTAATTAGGAACAAGAGACCATTCTACACTGTCAATATAGTCATAGCTAAAGGGCCACAGCTCACAGAGAAATGCTTGTGATGCCTTTCATATTGACATATAGCATAGCTTCAAGTGCGTTATTGCTTAAAATATTAAAAGTATCATCCACTAAAATATATATTTGTAAACTATATACATGTAAACTAAGGGTTAATAGTAATATATATAGCAGCTGGGGAACACTTGATACCTGCAAGTGATTTGCATATTTTATTTAGACAGTGCTGTATCAGCCAATCAGCATCCAGGACCAGATCTATATGTTTGAAGTCTTTTGTTCTCCTTGTTACTTATTTTATATGTTTATGAAACAGAGTTAACTTAACATCTTTAAATGCAATAACATAATTGCACAACTGTTTGCAATTTGCAGTCCTTCGATCAAGGTTCCTATGGTGACCTCAGTTTTCCAACAAAAGGACCAAAGACTGAAGTTCATTTTTCATCAGATGACAATGAGAATATTTTGGAGACCATTTTAGACCCACCTTTGGACACAGACCTCACCAAAACAGTAAAACCAGAATCAGAAACAGCTGAACCTGACAGTGATGCAGTCATTATACACCAGCTTGAAACAATTGAAGTGGAAACTGGTGAACTCATAAAGGAAATTTTTCAAGTTCCACCAGTAGAGGAAGCTACAAGTGAGGATGACAGCACACCGGATGTTATTGCTGATAAAGACAACAATTTGACTCCAACATCTTCAGCTGCTGCCTCAGCATTACCCCCGAGTAAAGAACAGCCTAGAACTACAGCGAAATCTACACTAGATAGTGACTTTAACCTAAACACAATACCAGAAGATGACATCATATTTCTCCCAGTAACCACCGCCCACATTTTGTTCACCACTGCAACAACCATTAGTCCAAGGTCTGAACAACCAAAGATGGCTGTCACAACCGACTTTAGCATCACTCTGCAACCTTCAACTGAACCAATTGATCCAATAACTGAAGTGACAGATTCTAATGAAATTCCAGAGGTGCCTCAACCAGTGGACACTGGTATGGTAGTAAAGGAAGATGAGACCATAGTGGTGATGGCTGGACCAGAGGACGAGACCAAGTCTGAGGTTGATCTACCTGAAGTAAAGGTTGTGACAACAGAAACTGTAGATGTAACTGGATCTAGCAAAGATACTGATGCAACTGAAGACGTTGTTTTAGAAGATCAGGTATTACGACCTGAAGAAGTGACAACAGTAGCAGAAACTCATGCTGAGTATGGCACGTTAGAGCCTGTTGGAACGGATGTCCTAGCAGAACCAGAGCATGAGATTGGAAAATCAACTAAACAGGATGAAGTAGAAGAACCTGAAGAAAAAGTTTTAGAGGCAGCACCAGAGGTCATTATAGAATCAAAAGAAGATGTTCAGGAACATAAAACTGATGTGGAGATTAAAGTGAAACAAGAGGATGATGTTCAAGCGACCAGGAAGCCAGAAACTGAGACAGTACAACTTGAGGAGGAACTTCAATTAACAGAAGAGGGCGAGAGGGTGGAACCTGAAAGAGAAGCTGATGAATCCGAACCTACTGATGTTGTTGAATATGAAGGCAGCATCAAAACTGAACAGCCCGCTGTGGAGATCACGAGTGAAATTCCCAAAACTACTGAAGGTTTAACCAAACCTTCTGCAGAGATGATTAAGATTAGACCACCAGAGATTTCTGTCACAGAAATTTACCTGGTTGAGAATATTAATTATTACCAACCCGAAGATGGTGATAATTTGCCCTTTGTGCCAGATGACAGCATTCAACCAGGCAGAGACATTGGTAAACCTGAACATGTGGAAGGCTTTGGGGTTGAGGATCAACTCTCCAGACCTGAGATTAATGAGGGAGTTCTTGAGATACCAGATCTGGTTACAGAGGACAAAACCTCAGAACCGGAAGTGGCGGATGTTTTCCCTACTATACCAGCTCCCTCAGAATCTCTACCTGAAATGATCACAGAGTCCACTTCGAAGAAAGACAAGGACTTACAATCTATTGTTGGACATACTGAGGAGCCACTGCTCAAAGAGATGGGTAAGAGATCTAAAGTATTTGATTCTCAATAAAAAATGTGTTTTTTTAAAATTAGCTTTGAAAATGTCTGAAACACCGAACTATTTTGTACTTCAAATCTAACTTATAACCTATCATTAATGATTTCTCAGAAGAAGACACTCGAACAGAAGATCTCTTTATAGAACAAGAAGAGACCACATCACGGAGAATAGAGAAACTTGCAACTGATCCACCTTTGACTTCTTCACCTGCAGACTTAGACCTTTTTAAAGGAGTCCTAACAGATTTATCGGTGATTACACCAAAACCTTTGGAAAAGGATTATGATTCACCAACTGAAAAAGTGCAATCAACTGTCGTCCAGGACTTACCATCTGTTGTTGGAGATACTGAGGTGCCACCACTCACAGAGACAGGTGAGAGATCTAAGCTACAGTCATGTGAAAAAGTTAGGACACCCTATTGAATTCCATGGTTTTCCGTATCAGGACATCATTAAAACAAAACTGGTCCTTGGCTGGTCTTAAAATTTTGAAAATAAAACCTCAGATGAACAACAACACAAGACAAATTGCACCGTGTCATTATTCACTGAACAAAAATAAAGCCAAAATGGAAAAGCCATGTGTGACAAGGTTAGGACATTTTTACTGTTAATATTGGAATTAAGAGGGTAAATAACAGTCAAGCGCTGCTAATCAGATATCTTTGATTAACTGATCGTCAGCAAGTCTGAGCGCCTCTATAAAAGCATAAGCTTTGGCAGTTTGCTGGTCTGGAGCCTTCAGGTGTGTGTTAACACAATGCCAAGGAGGTAAGATATCAGCAATCATCTTAGAGAAGCAATTGTTGTTGCCACCAGTCTAAGAAGAGTAATACGGCCATTTCCAAACAATTTGACGTTTATTCACAAGTGGAAAACATTTAAAACAGACACCTCTCCTTCCAGGAGTGGACGTCCCAGAAAATTCACCCCAAGATCAGACCATGTAAAGCTCAGAGAAATGGCAGACAACCCAAGAACTACACAGTTAACATGTTAAATGATAAAGTTCATGACAATATCATTAGAAAAATATGGGACAAAAATGGCATGTTTGGAAGGCTTGGCAGAAGAAAGCCTCTTCTATCTAAAAAAAACAATGCAGCACAGTTTAGGTCTGCAAAGTTACATCTTAACAAAACACAAGTCTTCTAGAATAATGTCCTTTGAACAGACGAGACCGAAGTAGAGATGTTTGGCCATAATGCACAGCGCCAAGTTTGGTGAAAACCTAAAGAGCACATCAGCACAAACACCTCATACCAAAAGACAAGCATGCTGGAGGAGGGCTGATCATTTTGGGCTTGTTTTGTAGCCACAGGACCTGAGCACCTCACAGTCATTGAGTTGGCCATGAACTCCTCTGTATATCAAAGTATTCTAGAGTCAAATGCGAAGGCATTTGTCCGACATCTAATGTTGGGCCAAAATTGGGTCTTGCAACAGGACAATGATCCCAAGCACACCGGAAAATCTACAACAGAATGGCTGAAAAGAAAAGAATCAAGGTGTTGCAATAGCCCAGTCCACGTCCAGAGCTCATTCTGACTCAAATGCTGTGGTGAGAGCTGTGCATACGCAGATGCCCACAAATCTCAATAAACTGGTGCAACGTTGAAAAGAAGAGTGGTCCAAATTCCTCCAGAACAGAACAGAACAGAACAGATAAAGTCACACAGAAAATGAATGCTTAAGTTAGTGCTGCTACAGGCAGTTGACTCATAGGGTGTCCTAACTTTGTCACACATGGCCTTTCCCTCTTAGCTGTATTTTTCTTAAATAATGACACTGTGTGATATGTCATGTGATGATGTTTATCTGAGTATTTATTTTCCAAATTTTAAGACCTGCCAAGGACCAGATAATTTTTTATTATGTCCTGATACAGAAAACCATGAAATTCAATAGGGTGTCCAAACTTTTTAACACGACTGTATATGTGTTTCTTAATAAAAATGTTTGGTCAAAAATATTTTTAGACATATCTTTGAAAATGTCAAGTTTTAGCTATCTGAAACAGTGACATATTTATAGTTCCCAATCACAGATCTGATTACAAAACTCTACAGGCTCTCTAATTAGGGCCAGAGCACCAGTGATGCTCAGTTTCTTCTTCTTCTTCTTAACCTCCTCCAAAAATCACATTTTTGAGGGCCTAAACATGCTCAAAAACTCGTGAAACTTTGCACATGCCAAAAGTGGTAAAAATTTACTACTGATATGGCTTTTAGAAGTGGGTGCCCCTCAAGCTATATTTCACATACATGTACAGTTTTGTGCCATTTTCAGATGTTGTATTTGAACAGACTTCTCCTAGACATTTAACCAGATCAACACCAAATTTGGTCAGTGTAATCTGATTCCCTTTGTGACATTAAATTGCAAAGATCTTGCATTTTCGTTGAAGGGCATGTCCGTGGTGGCCTGACAAACTTTGATGTTTCGCCAGTAAACAAGTTAATAATTCAGGCATACAGTACAATGTCCAATCTGCACCAAAATTCATGTTTCAGTCCTGTCCTGAACACATGCCCATGACCATATTCAGTTATAGTCATAGTGCCAACTGCTGGCAACAGGAAGTGGCATTTTTTACGCTGTAACAAACTTCTCATAGAGATTTAATGACATCATTATATTTGGTCAGTTTACTGTAAAGACCTTTGCGATGTTAAATTGCTAAGATCTTGAGTTTTCGTTAAAGGACATGTCTGGGCCGACCTGACAAAGTTTGATATTTCACCATGTAAAAGGAAGTTCTTATAACTCAGCCATACAATGTCTGATCTGCCTCAAACTTCACCTAGTCGATAAGAGTCCTGGCCTGAACACATCTAAAGGCCAAAATTCTGATACAATTAAAGTGCCACCTGCTGGCAACAGGAAATGACTTATTTTCCACTACCTTAAACATGCAATGTCCAATCTACACTAGACTTCACATCTTTGGTAAGAGCCCAGGCTTGAAGACATCTACATGCCAATATTCAGTTATAGTCATAACGCCACTAGCTGGCAGCAGGAAGTTTGGCACATATAAATGACTTTAACATGTTCCTCCTATATTTACCACTTTAAATGCATATTGCTCACCTTTCGCTGTTTTCCTAAAGCCATGGGTAGCAGTGAGCCCGGGTGCAATAGCCCTTCCAAAGCTGTTTGCAGCTTTAATTTAAATTTGAAACTGGAGTCGAGGCAGAATAACGGGCTAAAAGTAAATAAGACAGTCAAGTACAGAAGTGACAGCAGCTGCTTTAGGTCTTCAACCTCTTTTAGGATAAGAGAATTAAGATTTATGCTAAACAGCCATACTGATACACAAAATGCAATTTTATCAAATGTAATTTATAATCTATTATTGATGATTTCCCAGAAGACACGCTGACAGAAGATGTCCTTGTAGAAAAAGAGAAAGAGACTACATCACAACCCATGGAGACACTTGCACATTTGACAGCTACACCTGAAGACTTTGACCTTTTTGATATAGTCCCAACAGACGTATCCATTGTTATGCCAACTGAAAAAGTACAATCAACTGTTGTCCAGGATTTACCTTCTGTTGTTGGAGGTACTGAGGAGCCACAGCTCACAAAGACGGGTGAGCGATCTATATGTTATGTGTGTTTCTCAATACAAACGTTTGGTCAAAGAGATTTTTAAAATTATTTTTAAATTTGTTAACATGATAACCAAGTTTTAGCTATCATCTAAAACGCGGACACATGTATAGTTCTATAGGCTCTATAATTCAAGTTTAATACTTGACTTGAGAATAAAAGGCTATACAAAAAAAAAAAAACTCATCCGTTGGGGATAAGAGATTTGAATTGATTTGATTTCAATAAGATTATTGCTTAACAGTCAAGTTGTTCCAAAAAATTAACTATTTTGCACTGCAGATGTAATTTATAACCTATCTTTAACGATTCCCCAGAAGAAGACATTCTGACAGAAGATCTCTTTATAGAACAAGCAGAGACTGCATCGCTACCCATGGAGACACTCGAAACTGATCCACCCTTGACAACTACATCTGCAGACCTTGAACTATTTAAAGGAGTCCTAAGAGATTTATCGGTCATTACACCAACACCTTTGGAAAAGGATTATGATTCACCAACTGAAAAAGTACAATCAACTGTTGTCCAGGATTTACCTTCTATTGTCGGAGGTACTGAGGAGCCACAGCTCACAGAGACAGGTGAGACATCCATGCTATATTATGTGTTTCTCAGTACAAATGTTTGGTCAAAGACTTTTTTAGAAATGTCTAATTCTTTTCTAATTTAAATTTAATACTGGAATTGAGGCAGAAAAAAAGGCTAAAAGAAAATAAAACCACCAGTCATACTGATGCACAAAATTGTACTACTTCAAATGTAATTTATAACCTATCATTAATGGTTTCCCAGAGGAAGACACTCTGACAGAAGGTGTCCTTGTAAAACAAGAGGAAGAGACGGCATCACAACCCATGGAGACACTTGCACCTTTGACAACGACGCCTGCAGACTTTGACCTTTTTGATGTAGTCCCAACAGATGTATCAGTTGTTACAGCAACATTTTGGGAAAAGGATTATGATTTACCAACTGAAAAAGTACAATCGAATGTTGTCCAGGAAGTTAATTTTACGAAGACAGAACATGACAAAGTGCTGAATGTGGAAACTGAGGAAGTTGTCCCAACAGATGTATCAGTCGTTACTCCACCATCTGTAGAAAAGGATTACGATTCACAGACTGAAAAAGTACAACCAACTGTTGCCCAGACCGTTGTATTTGAGTCAGAAAATGACAAAGTGCTGAATGTGGAAACTGAAGACCCATTTATCCATTTAAAAGACTTAGCCACTGAATTAGACCAAATAGATGTAGTAGGTACAGAGACCATTGACCTCTTGAGTTATGACAATGGATATTCTTTTCCAAATGAAGGATATCCCTTGGAGACAACAAAAGCACCATTACTGAAGTATTTCACAACTCCTTCAATGACCACCGCTAGCAAAGGCAAAGAACTAGTTGTGTTTTTCAGTCTGCGTGTCACAAACATGATGTTCTCTGAAGACCTTTTCAATAAGAGCTCTGAAGAGTACCGATCACTGGAAAACAAATTTGTTGAACTGGTGAGTGCAGTGGTTTCGATTTCTGTTAGCTTATTATTAACATCCTTAACTAAGGATTTCTCATTAATAGTGAGATATCACATTAAGAGGACATACTTTTACTCTTTATTTCTTTGATTTGTTAAAGCAATTTCTTATAGTGAACATCACTATCACAGTATTTTTTCTTTTCAAAGATGAACGATTCTGCTAACTCCTGCAGTTTTGCATGGTGAACATATATAAACTATGTTTTTGTCTCCTCTGTGCACAGCTACTTCCATATCTACAGTCTAACCTAACAGGCTTTAAGAAGTTAGAGATCCTAAACTTCAGAAACGGAAGTGTGGTGGTCAATAGCAAGGTGAAATTTGCCAAGTCTGTGCCGTACAACATTACTCAAGCTGTTCAGCACGTCTTGGAGGAGTTTTGTGATGCTGCATCCCAGAATTTGGACATAAAGATTGACAGCCATTCCCTAGACATAGAACCAGGTAAGAGTCTTCATCAGTTCATCAGTTCGCTGGCCATTTCTGTTCATTTCAAACTGCATCAGTCTGTCTAGAAAGCAGAAACATGAGAAGAATTTCTCACAGAAGGTCAATAAATTGCTACAAGAGAGATGAGTTTAATTTCTTCTTTCATTTTAGCTGATCAAGGTGACCCTTGCAAGTTTCTTGCCTGCAATGAGTTTTCCAAATGCGTGGTGAACCACTGGACAAAAGAAGCGCAATGTTTATGTGACCCAGGCTACGTAACGGTGGATGGACTGCCATGTCAGAGCCTCTGTGTGGTCCAGCCTGATTTCTGTCTCAATGGAGGAGAGTGTGAGATTGTACCAGGGCATGGTGCCGCTTGCAGGTACCTCAGAGAACAACCACATATAGCTGTGAACATTTAGACTCCACAATCTAAATTCAATTCTGTTTTGGAATTGAATAGAATGCTTGTCTGTAATGTCAGATCTAGTATTTTCTAATTAGGTAAATCAAGTTTCTGACTACATGTTGGCAAACTTGACATTTTTGCCAGTACTCCAGTATTTTTGCTAGCTTTTTTGATAATTTGAAGTTTTCAATGAAATGTTACTCTGTTCTGTGGAAATATGTAAACACAATGATGTCAATGCGTAGCTCTGATGGTTCTCTTTAAGAATAATCCTCCGCTGTACATGTTCTAACTGTTTCTCTCGACCCTTTTAGATGTCCTGTAGGTAAATTCTGGCAATTTATCGGGGAGAGATGTGCAGAGCTGGTCTCCGTGACACTAGACCCCTTTCTTTCCCTAGTGTGCCTCGTGGGGGCGCTCGCCTTTCTTTATGCCATCATTTCTCTCTTGTTATCTATGTGCAGGAAATGTGTACGGACCAGAAAGACACTAACTCTAGTGTAAGCAGGTCTTTTTTCGTCAGAATTTCTGAAATTTTTGCGGTCAGATAATTTGTTGTTTTATCAAAGATAAAGTCAAGACATACAGTTAAATCTATCTTTCAAATATTGACTAGTCAAAGATGAATAAAATAATGGCAAGTATTTATTTTGTAAAGCAATGTTCCAGGTTCAATACTCAAGTTTGTAAAAAGAAAAATATATATATATATATTATGTTATATGTAGACCAAGTTAGTCTGTTTTACAAACTAAGAAAATAAATTGTTTATTCCTGACAAAAAAGAAAGCATATTGATTATATTTATTTGAAGACATATATTAGGATAACTATTCACAGTGAATTAGAAATATGGCACTTTGATGACAGTGTAATTTACAAAATTGGTGTGTATAAAATGTCTCAAATATTTTCTTGCTTTCCTGTATATTCTTCATGCCATTTTAAACCTCTTTAGAGTTATCTCATTCTTCATTTTCATTCTGTGCCTTTTAACTTTGGGATATTATCTTTTCTTTGACTGAACAATCAGATGCCCCCCTTCCAGCTGCTCTGGATTAACTACTGAAGCTTCCACACATAGAAATTCTGATAAAATTATTCAAGAATATTATTTAAGAACAGTGTAAAGTCATAAGAAATATGCATCTTCCTGTTTAACAGTGTTTTAAACTACAGGTATATGATAGGACACAATCTGTTCTAAATACTTAAAACTAAAGAGTTTTGATATTTACTTTGGGATTGCAAGGCAGCTCTGTTTTGAAATCCCCATCTCACAGATATTTTCAGCTCTAGGTGGGCTATTTTTGGTCTTTACTCATTTTACTTAGTTAATTTGAGTTAATCTTTACATCTACATTGCTAGATATGCATTCATTGTTAGGAAATTGTTAGATGTAACACTGTCTTTTTCTTGGTTTCTACTTCTACAGCATTGTTCCATGGAATCCCCACACTGAAATTCAACACACTCTCATGACAATTAGTACTGAACTAATTTACATTTTGATAATAATTTTGTACAAATGTCATTTATACATGTCTGTACATTGTTTTCCTGTAATTATATCATTTAATAGAAAATATACACACATCAGGCATAACATTATGACCACTGACAGGTGAAATGAATTATCTCTTCATCATGCCACCTGTTGGTGGGATATGTGAACATTTTTGGTGGCAGCAAGTGAACATTTTGTCCTCAAAGTTGATGTGTTAGAAGCAGGAAAATGGGCAAGCGTAAGGATTTGAGCGAGTTTGACAAAGGCCAAATTGTGATGGCTAGATGACTGGATCAGAACATCTTCAAAACTGCAGCTCTTGTACAGTGTTCCTGGTCTGCAGTGGTCAGTATCTGTCAAAAATGGTCCAAGGAACAGCGGTGAACTGGCGACAGGGTCATGAGTGGCCAAGACTCATTGATGCATGTGGGCAGTGAAGGCTGGCCCGTGCAGTCCAATTCAACAGACGAGCTACTGTAGCTCAAATTGCTCAAGAAGTTAATGCTGCTTCTGATGGAAAGGTGTTTGAATACACAGTGCATCACAGTTTGTTGTGTATGGGACTATATAGCCGCAGACCAGTCAGGGTGCCCACGCTGACCCTTGTTCACCGCCGAAAGCACAAACAGCAGGCATGTGAGCATCAGAACTGGACCACAGAGCAATGGAAGTGGCCTGAGGAATCACGTTTTCCTTTACATCAAGTGGATGGTTGGGTGCGTGTGCGTCGCTTACTTGGGGAACACATAGCACCAGAATGCACTATGGGAAGAAGGTAAGCCCACGGATGCAGTGTGATGCTTTGGGCAATGTTTTGCTGGGAAACCATGTGTCTTGCCATCCATGTGGATGATACTTTAACTAGTATACCACAAGGCTGTGGCCTCTTTCAGAGGGATAATGCACCCTGCCACAAAGCAAAAATGGTTCAGGAATGGTTTGAGGAGCACAACGAGTTTGAGGTGTTGAGTTGGCCTCCAAATTTCCTAGATCTCAATACAATCAAGCATCTATGGGATGTGCTGAACAAACAAGTCCGATCCATGGAGGCCCCACCTCACAACTTACAGGACTTGGACGTGCCAGATACCACAGCACACTTCAGGGGTCGAGTGGAGTCCATGCCTCAAAGGGTCAGGGCTGCAAAAGGGGGACCAACGCAATATTATGAAGGTGGTCATAATGTTACGCCTGATCGGTGTACGCTACCAGTTTTGCCATAAAGCAGGACTTTACTCAAGGAAACCAAATCCAGCATGTTCTAAAACAAAGCCTGTTTTGCATCTAAAAAACCTTTACTAATGTGTCTTTTTTTACAGAAATTGTGATGCATCACACACCTGTGAATTTGTCCTTGGGATATGACATGTTCTTTCCCCCTCAGGTGATACTGATGTCTTTGTTTGCCTTTCGAAATCTGGGCTTCATATTGTTGTATGTGCTGTCCTGTTTTATAGAGGCCGAGACCAGACCACCATACCAGGCCTGACGAATTAATCAGAAGATTTACACATTATAATGACCGTCACTGAGGTAAGTTCAGATCTCTCATGATATCACCTTGTGTTGTGGTTGTAAAAGCAACTATTAGACCAGTGGCTGGTTGATAAAATACTTAGACTAGTCTTGGCTCAGATATTTGGCTGAGATACAACAAAATACTGAGGAGATTGCCTTTAAAGTTGTCCAAATTAAGTTCTTAGCAATGCATATTTCTAATCAAAAATTAAGTTTTGATATATTTACGGTAGGAAATTTACAAAACATCTTGATGGAACATTATTTACTTACAGTGGGGGAAAAATATTTGATCCCCTGCTGATATTGTATGTTTGCCCACTGACAAAGAAATTATCAGTCTATAATTTTAATGGTGAGTTTATTTGAACAGCGAGAGACAGAATAACAACAAAAAAAAAAAAAAAAAAAAGTTATAAATTGATCTGCAAAGTTATAAATTGAAATTTGCAAGATTTCTGGCTCCCAGGTGTCTTTTATACAGGTAACAAACTGAGATTAGGAGCACTCTCTTACAGGGAATGCTCCTAATCTCCATTTGTTACCTGTATAAAAGGAAACCTGTCCACAGAATCAATCAGTCAATCAAATTCCAAACTCTTCACCATGGCCAAGACCAAAGAGCTGTCCAAGGATGTCAAGGACAAGACTGTAGACCTACACAAGGCTGGAATGACCTTTAAGACCATCTCCAAGCACCAAGAAACACAAAATAACTTTCAATCTCCCTCAGTCTGGGGCTCCATGCAAGATCTTACCTCATAGAGTTTCAGTGATCATGAGAACGGTGAGGAATCAGCCTAGAACTACACAGGAGGATCTTGTCAATGATCTCAAGGCAGCTGGGACCATAGTTACCAAGAAAACAGTTGGTAACACACTACGGCGTGAAGGACTGAAATCCTGCAGCACCCACAAGGTCCCTCTGCTCAAGAAAGCACATGTACAGGCCTGACTGAAGTCTGCCAGTGAACATCTGAATGATTCAGAGGAGAACTGGGTGAAAGTGTTGTGGTCAGATAAGACTAAAATCAAGTTTTCTGTCATTAACCCAACTCGCCATGTTTGGAGGAAGAGGAATGCGGCCTATGACCCCAAGAACACCATCCCCACTGTCAAACATGAAGGTGGAACCATTATGCTTTGGGGGTGTTTTTCTGCTAAGAGGACAGGACAACTGCACCGCATCAAAGGGACAAAGGACGAGGGACAGGGCCATGTACCGTCAAATCTTGGGTGAGACCCTCCTTCCCTCACTGAAAATAGGTTGTGGATGGGTACTGTGTTTCAGCATGACAATGAGCCAAAACACACGGCCAAGACACAGCAAAGGAGTAGCTCAAGAACAAGCACATGAAGGTCCTGTAGTGGCCCAGCCAGTCTCCAGACCTTAATCCCATAGAAAATCTGTGGAGGGAGCTGAAGGTTCAAGTCACCAAACATCAGCCTCGAAACCTTAATGACTTGGAGAGGATCTGCAAAGAGGACAAAATCCCTCCTAAGATGTGTGCAAACCTTTTGGCCAACTACAAGAAACGTCTGACCTCTGTGACTGCCAAAAAGGGTTTTACCACCAAGTACTAAGTCATGTTTTGCGAAGGGGTCAAATAATAATTTCACTCATTAAAATGCAAATCTATTGAAATGCATTTTTCTGGATTTTTGGTTGTTATTCTGTCTCTCACTGTTCAAATAAACCTACCATTAAAATTATTGACTGATAATTTCTTTGTCAGTGGGCAAACATACAAAATCAATACAAATCGATAATTTTGACCCATACAATGTATTTTTGGCTATTGCTACAAATATACCTGTGTGACTTAAGACTGGTTTTGTGGTCCAGGGTCACATATTACTATATTACATAACTTTTGTAAGTAAAACTGTTTATTCACTCTGTGGTTTCAGGATATATAATAATAAATAGTAACAAATAAATAGTCCCAACATAATTTATGTAGCTATTAGCTAAACATCCTATATTTATTGCACATCATCAACGCAAAACAACTTGTTTCTCTGTTAACAGGGGTGGGACGTCACGTCATGCTGTCTTCCAATGGTGCTGATCCAGCCATTAAAAGACATTTTCTTTCCATGACTTCCCTCGATCCCACAACTCACACAGGCTATAGAATGAGTGGCCAGACATCCTGAACAGATGGAGAGCCAAGCTGAACTGCTACTGGTTGTGTTGCTTGTCGTTCTCATGAGAACATAAGAAACGAGCAGGTTTTCACACACAGAAAGGATTACAGGTTTCCTCACAATGAGGAAATTATTCTTCTGTTTGGTCATAATGAGGTTTCACACTGTTAAAATCTTCTCATAGTATGTGACAATTTTCTTTTGCCGTATAATTATAAATGGTCTCACATGCATAGTGAATACATTTTTTGTTTTGTAGCATGGTTGTCTTGTGAAAAGACCTTTATTGAATAAATTATTTGAACGAGCAACAACTGTAAAAAGATTCTAAAAGTTCTAAACAAAACATTGCTATATATTAGCATTTAATAGTTGTTTGTACTATATTAAATATATTTTTTTTTCTCGTTGTTGTATTGTGAAACGTTATAGAAGGTAATTCCTGAATTGAGGCTCTCATAACTCTCTATGTATTTTTTTAATCATTGGTCACTTCTACATTTGGTACAACTGTGCTGGTTTATATCTATATAAAATCTCAACTGTGTTTGTTGGAAGAAAACAGACAACTTTATTAAGCTGGATATCTCATGCCTACACCAGCACCTTGTTTCATTTCATACAAATCTTGATTTTGTATGTAGAAATAAATCTCATTTGCATATTGCTCTTATACATATTTGGTCTGATATCACAATTACATCCCTTTTCTTGTGCATCTTATTGCATAATTTGCGAAACACATTTCATCGTTGATTTACAGTATCACAACATCAGGGACAATAACAATATTACAAGAAATCGTATTATTAAAATCATTATTTTTTATTAAACATTTTTCATTCAAAGTCATAATTTAGTTATCATTACTTACCAGAGTTATTGTATTTACTGTATTGTAGCTTTTGTAAATACTTTATGCAAGCAGTTAAACTCACAGTGAATAACAAAACTCAGAATAATGTAAAGTGCTGAACAATATCAGTATTTACATCTGCATGTGATCTTTATTTCAACGTGAGATTGATTTTAATGTTAGGAAAAGACTGTTGGATTTCTCTAAAGGAACAGTGCCAGTGAAGTATTTACGGATTACAGATCATTTTCATCATGTATCATACCAAAAATATTACATTAAGTAAATTATATTAAGAGGCAGTTTAGAGGCAATTATACTGTCAAGAACAGCAATTAAAGATCAATGAGATGATTCAACGCACCAGATATTCAAATAAAATCCAAAACAAATGAGACAGCTACTTAAAAAAAAGAAAACTATTAAAAAGAACAAAACAGAAAGAATGTCAAAAGACTAAAAAACAAAAACCAGAAAGAATATTAAAAGTCTAAAAAAAAAAAAAAAACTAAGTGAAAGTCAGTGCTGGTTACGTAGGAGTTGGCAGACTTCCCTTATGCAACTAGAGCTGTGATGTATGTGTGTGTGTTTATTTGAGCATGCTCTGCAGCATAGCAGTGGCATAAGTGGGTCGGGCCTGCCTGGTCTCGATGGCGCTTTTAAGGTATGTAATGCCTCCACAGCGTTCCCAGACCTCTTCAAACTGGCGGGGCAGAATCTCAGCACCACGCTTTCGAGTCAAACCGGTCTCCTCCAGACTCAGCTCACACATCTCCATGTCATCCTTACCTATGAACACAGACACTCCACATTAGAAACTAAACCTATAATGAAGGAATATATTGGCTAATATCAATTATTTATACTTGCTAGTATTCTCACAACTACAGTGCAAAACACTGATGTTCTAAGATCTAATCAAAGAAAAATATAAAATGCGGGAAACAACAAAAACAAAAAGACTCCTTTGTGAGTACTGATAATTATTTAGTACTTGTTAAAGATGGCACCAATTGCAGCCATGTTGTATGCAAGTAATAAACTCATAAAAATGCATGCATTGCTTTAAAACGTAATAGAGCTCTAATATTTGCAGTGTGAACGTAGCCTATTTTAACTGACCTAAAAGTGATAAACAGCTACAGAATAAACAGAAGTTCACTTCCAGAACAAAAATGTACAGAAAATGCACTCACCCCCTTGTCATCCAAGATGTTCATGTCTTTCTTTCTTTAGTCGTAAAGAAATTATGTTTCTTGAGGAAAACATTTCAGGAATGTTCTGTATATAGTGGACTTCTATGGTGCCCTGAGTTGAACTTCCAAAATGTAGTTTAAATGCGGCTTCAAAGGGCTCTAAACGATCCCAGCCAAGGAAGAAGGGTCTTATCTAGCAAAACGATTGGTTATTTTCTAAAACAAAAAATAAAATAAAAATGTATATACATTTCAACCTCAAATGCTTGTCTTGTCTAACTCTGCCATGTGCATGCGTACTCTGCGTAATCTGGGTCAATACAGTTAGGGTATGTGCCATCTCATTTTTTCCTCCAACTTCAAAGTCGCCCTGCATCGCTACAGAAAAACTGACCCAGTGTTTACAAAGTGAACATGCAAAGAAGGTCAAACACCCTTTACGAAAAAAGGTAAAAGAGCAATGTAGGACGATGGGCATTTGAGGCTAAAAAGTATAACATTTGATATTTTTTTTAGAAAATGGCCGACCGTTTTACTAGATAAGGGATTGTTTAGAGCCCTTTTAAGCTGCACTGAAAGGATGTTCAAAGTCACGGGCACCATTTAAGTCCACTGTATGGAGATAATTCCTGAAATGTTTCCTCAAAAAACATAATTTCTTTACGACTGAAGAAAGAAAGACAACGCATGACAATGGGGCGAGTACATTATCTGTAAATTTCTGTTCTGGAAGTGAACTACTCCTTTTACTCCTTTAAGTTTTTTTTTTGGTAATTTGATGCAAAGGTAATATAATACAAAATATAGTGTTGTAAATGTACAAAATAAATGTATAAATGTAAATGTATAAATAAAAAAACATGTCATTATAGTCTTGTGATAAGAGTCCATTTGACCAAAAAGTAGTGATGTAATGAGTCACATTGCTCTGCATTGATCTCATTATTTTAGAATTTTGAAAAAAATAGGAAAACACTGATACAGCTACCAGAGTGATAAATCGATAACGATAATTATCGGTCGATAAGGAATTTCCTCGATAGAGTTCGATAAAGGCCACTAAACAGCGCCACTGTGAAGCGCTTGAATTCAGTGAAGAACACAAATGACTCTGTTTAAAGCCAGATGAAACACCTGGGACTCGAACCCGCAACCTTTCGGTTACAAGCCCAACTCCCTAACCATTAGGCCATGGCTGCCCCCGTGTTAGTAGCGCTACCTACACAGTGGTCAGAAATGTGGGTACATTTGTGTCGAATTTTATTATTAATGTAGACATGTATTAAATGTATCAAAGGAGGAGTATTTTTTGTGATTAAGCTATAGTGTTTATGCATTTATGAGGTGCTATATTTGTGGTTTTAACTGTTATTATGATCCATGGATGATAATACAGAAGAGCAATGGTTAATTTAAAAAAAAAAACCTCAAACAGTCAGAATAATTAATTTTCACCATATAAATGAGGTTGCAACAATTTTTACAGATATTACTGATTTTGATAATGAACATAAATGTACATCTGCATCCAAACTCAAGCTACTATCAAATGTGTATTTTTAAGAGACCAAAAAATGTAATATTATTATTACTAATTTTATCAGGTAACACACCTGTTTCTTTATTATTCAATAAACATTAGACATTTTTTTATTAAGCTGTTTATTGTTAAGGAAAAATGACTGGAAAAAGTGTGAAGAATTAAAATTAAAAAAGTGTTTGTCATGTTCTGACCATAAAGAATATTTTAAAGCCACTTATAACCATCTGGTTTTTACAACTTTCACACTGTAGCAAAAATCTGTCTTTGAACTTGAAAGAAATCAACATTTGACATTTATCATGATAATTATTGATATCGACTGATATGA
The DNA here is from genome assembly GCA_012976165.1 of Labeo catla. Lineage (NCBI taxonomy): Eukaryota > Metazoa > Chordata > Actinopteri > Cypriniformes > Cyprinidae > Labeo > Labeo catla. Next base: position 1,115,649 of record VONZ01000081.1, read on the forward strand.
AAAAAAAATATATTGTGATAATTTTTTGGCCACATCGCCCAGCCTTAGCTACCAATATACTGAATATCTCTATCAGAAACACAATTATTCACTGACACCATCAGCTTCTCTCAAGAGCAAATGTTATGCTGTGAGAAATTACAGCGAGGTGATGTAATGAACTGACGTCTCCAAATGAGAGAAAAACATTTGAAGTGAAAGTGAATCAGACCTGCCACCAGCAGAATAGGGTGTTTATCCGGGTGCAGCTCCATCTGTCTGGCAATCCAAGGCCCATCAAAGTGTGCGTACCACCATCCTTTCTTCTTGTTCTGAGGATCTTTGTATTGGTCTCCCGGTCGGATGAAGGGAATGCGGAAGAAGCGCTGTTGTCTGTTCATGACAATCTCTTGCTGCCGAGGGAGTACAGGCACAACTGGGTTCTGCTGGGCTGAAGGAGGACGGGACGACAAGTGTTAATAGTGTTAAAAAAAATCTCCATAGTCTAAAGTTTGGTCCCAACCAGCCACAGCAAAACTTATATTATTACACTATTTATTACGGATAAGAAATGTTTTTTTGAAAATCAAATAGCATATTAGAATGATCATTCTGAATTAGAATGAAAATTCAGCTTTGATCTCAACAATAAACTATATTTTAACATATATTCTCATAGAAAATATACCGTAATATTTATAATATTTGACAGTATTACTGTTTTTACTGTATTTTTAATCAAATGAATACAGTTTTGGTGAGCATAAGGGTCTTCTTTAACAAAACAGTAAAAATACATTTTTGAACAGTAGCGTACATTTCAAATAGTTAGGGAAGCAGCAGGGAAAGAGGGATATTTAATTTATTATAAATCTGGTTTTCTATTGGCTTTGTTAGGTGAGTGAGTTAGGCTAATTATTGGATTTTTTTTCTCTTTTTATTTCATTAGGTCCTTTAGTTATGTTTTGGGGAGTTAGTTAGGTGTTGATTTTTTTTTCTTTTTTTGGCCTTACTCACCTATGAAGCCTTGACTTTCAATTATGTCAACTATTAAAACAAAACCCACACAAAAAATTATTTCTGTCTACAGTATCTAATTTGCATTTCATTCTAACCCCAGGGTTCCTACACATTTTCCATTTCAAAATTCCATACTTTTCCAGACACAAATTTCCACAACTCTCAGTAGATTTTCAGGCCATATTTAACAAATGGTTCACAGAGCATTATTTTCAGCTTTGTATTTGGTATATAGCAGAGTCATCTGTAAACATTTTTATTTTCTCAGGGCTTTTTCATTGATTTTCTCAAAGTGACAACATACAGAACCTCTAAAATAAAAAATAATAAATAAATAGACACAAGAAACTTTTTTGTGCCCTCAAGAAACTACATGTGCATTGCAATTTTTTTGCATGTTTACGCATTACAGTTTCAAGTTTTATACAACCTATTTCCTTTGTGCATCAATGCCATCTTACTATGAATAAACGGAGCATGGATGCACATTAATCAACAGAAATCTACTTGCTCAAAATTTGGCTTTTCTTATAGTAGTATCTCTAATATCAAGGCCTAATGTCCAATTTAACATCCTGTGTGGTGGTGGAGAAACCATGACATGAAATGGGCTGATGGCATAAAAATTTGCCAAGTTCAAGGGTCTATATAAAAAAAAAAAAAACCTGTACTGTAAAAAAACTGTTCAAAATATGGCTTTTATTAGGGCAGTATGCCATATTTCAAGGTCTTTTTAACACATAGTTAAACCTAACTGCAAAATGGGCTGATGGCACAATATGCATTCTATATGGTAAGTTTAATGGTTTCTTGTGTGCACATAAAAGTATATTTTTTTTACTTTTGCAAAGCTCTTTGAGGCTATGTTATACAGCACTAAGAATGTAGTGAGAAGAAACCCAAAATGCTTATATAAATTATGCTTATACAATGCATTTTGCATAATGAAAAAATACACCTTGAATTCATTCAGTTGTACTTGATCACTAATAGGCAGCTACTGTTACACATATGTAACAGGCTGAGTCTGTTACACAGCTACTTGTACACTTAATACTTAATTCTTGATACACTTTATTTTAAGTAGCTTATGCCTGTGTAATATTCTGTAATTTTAACGTAATTAGAAAGGTATTACATGTATTTAAGCTGTGTATTGGTGGGTTAAATCAAACTAAGGTGCAGCTGGACAAGGTGTACAGTATAGATACACATGAAGTACACTTAAGACAATCTTGATACACTTTATTTTTGTATCATTTATGTCTGTGTACTTACATTTTTTATTATGTTGTATAAAGTGTGCAACACATATGTAACAATCTTTTGACCAGCTAAACATAATTACAAAATGTAATTACAGACTGTTCCATAACTTACATGGTAAGTACATTTTGTTTCATGTAAGTAAAACGGCTACTACGAAGTACTTAATTAGGTAATTAAAATAAAGCGTTACCCACTAAACAGCTGCCATGAAACCTCACTTCTTCTATGATAAATTTATTTTCATTAAATTCTTAATTTTCTTATATAAAAAACTAAACAGGGGCAAAAGTCTGGAAATACAAATATTTTTCCATACTCTGCTTTCTTTTTTCCATACCTTTCCAGACCTGGAAAATACTTAAATCAAATTCCATACTTTTGGTTACATATGTATGAACCCGGTATGAACCCTGTAACCCTAGATCTGATCGATCTCAGTTATTCAAGGAGATCTCCAGTGGGATTTCTTACCATAGTCTGTGACGGCTTTTGGTGCTCTCTGCTCATCCTGAGCATTGCGTTTCTTGTTCTTTGACTTCCAGGCATGATAGACCTTCAGTCTGCGGTGAAACTCCTCACGACACGCAGCTAACAACTCGATATCTAGATGGATATTGTAAAAACAAAGTTAGAAACTGAAATAAAACAGACATTACCCACATTTTTACCCATCAGTACAAAAGTTCATTTTAAGTTAATAATAATGTGTAAGTAACTAAACACAATTTTTCTTAGCAGATAATGTGATATGTTCCTGTTTCATAAACATAAAAAAATAACCTGGAAATAAAACGTTTCATTATTTTAATATTTAAATCAAAAGGTAAATTCCAAAATGGAATGGCCATCTGATTCTAAGGTTACTACTCAAATGTGACTGAGCTTTGTCAGATGGTCAGATTCTCTTTATGCTGAAGCACAAACAATGTTCTTTAAAATTTCAAATGCTGGATCACATGATCATCAGGTTTTGTCTAAGCTAGCTTGAGTGGAAAATTCGAGACAGTAAATACCGTTTGAACCCTATTGTATACTGTCATAAACACAAGTTAAAAAACAAACAAACAAAAACAAATACAGTCCATTCAAGAGTATTGATGAAAACTAATAAGCTTTCTTACCGCAGGATGTATTGATGGTATCCCGTAATTCTGCATATTTCCACTTGCTGAGTTCAAATTTCTTCACATCAGCTTGAGCGTTTGTGGCAGTCACCTGTGGACTTCTGAACCCACGACAAGAAAACAAACAAAACAAATGAATCAAAAAAAAAAATGTGGATACAATTTCCTACTCATCTGAGACGTCTCATGAGGGCTAGGCATTTGACTTTTCATACTTTGAAACTGAAGCTACTTAAGTGTACTACAGTGGAATTACTTCCTGGTACAAAAACAAGAAGGATCTCAACTTACCATTAAAAAAAAAAATTACACGACATACAATTAAAAAAAAAAATACAAAACACTCAAATACAAGGTAACAAACAATGGGTCATTCTATAATTAGGGGTACATTTAGAATTTGACAATGTGAACAAAAACTTTTTCCTGTTTCCCAAAAACCCAAACATGACCTTACATAGCTGCTCTGAAACAATCTATATTGTATAAAGTGCTACATAAAGGTGATCTGTAGGAATATGTGCATAAAATACCTTCTATGTTTGCTACTGTCCACCGTGTTACCTTTACTGAGTAACACAGTTGACGGGTAACTTAGTTGACATTTTTAGTGTTCTGGGCCTATACTCAACATAGAAGCCTAGAACTACTGATCATATGATATGTTTAGAAATATATTTTCATAAACAAAACAAGTTTTAGTTAAATTGTCTTGATAAAATTTGCAGCAATAATACTTGTGTAACACTGTTGACAGTCAATTAATTCACTCTTGACACAGGTAGATTAACCAATATTAGGGAAAAGAGAGAGACCTTCTGGTGTTTCATCCATGTGCCTTTAGAGGAAATATCATCATGCTGTGCAAATTATGCGAGGATGGGACAAACCATTCGTTTGAAAGGGGAGTTTTCTAGTGGGTAACTTAGTTGACAATGGTTTTTCGGACACAAATAAAACAAGTTATATCACAAACACTGTATATTTTTGAAGCGCACACCCAAATGTTTTGATAACCTAATCTAACTGAAGGCCAAACTATGAAATGAATTTTTATTTGAGGTCATTTTCATGCTTAAATGCAGAGTAGAATGAGCAACTTTACAAAATCGGCCAGCTGAATACCAGGGTTATGTGTAATATGAACATAATTTCTGAACAAAGGATATGGCTTTTTCAACATATAGTAGTGTGATTGGGAAAAATATAATTGTGTACTAGAAAATTAAGCATCAGGGCTTTATATTGATGAAAATATATTACAAATATACTTCACGGACATGAGATGTACCCACAATTATAGAATGACCCAAATATTATTTACATTTTGCTATAAAAATGACAAAATTTAATTGTGAAAGACTGATGGTATCAGAGATCTGTCAAAGAAAAGAAGAGTTTAAAAAACATCATGCCAGCAATAACAGCAAAATCAATTTCAGAAAAAGAACAAAGTACAAATCAGTACTTAAATTACAAGGAACATTCATTCATGGGCAGATGTAATAAAAGTATAATTGACTCTGAATTCATTTGATTAAGGAGATATTGTGAAATATCTGTGATTGGACTGAGGATGATCAGAATTATTCAGATTTTCATATTCATGCAGATACAGTTTCAGACTTCATCAAGGTCATTTTGTTTTTATTTCAGTGGATGATGTTTTGATTTTTGATCGCGTATATCTGTAGTGCTAACAACAAACCCTTCTACCCACCGAGCCAGAAGATCAGACATTTCCTTGGCCATTTCCTCCCTAAAGGACATGATTATTGGACCATGGTACACATGTTAGAATATGACGTCATCAATAAACTGCTCACAGGATAGTCCATTTGTGCATTTGACCAACTAGGATCCAATAAACTGCTACACAGTTACTGTTTTGAGTAAATACTGTATGTCTGAATGTCAAGATTTATGGTGATTGTCTGCTGAGACTGTTATGACTTGAACTGAAACAGACTGAATTTAACTGTGAATGATTTTAAACTCTCTACATAGCCTGCAAGCCAGATCTATTTTTAAATCATGGTGCTAATAAATAGGAAAATACATAGAACCTTTTTCACAAAAAAATTAAAGTTTCATGAAAATCTTACGAAGAGCTGCTTTTAAACTAATCTAAAAATGATCATTAAAGAATAAAGATTTAAATAGGAGACATAGTAAAAATGTAACCTACATGGTCAAGCTCTTGAGTTTTTGTGGTGGTGGTGCAACACTGTAAAAACAGACAGGAAGAGCATTAAATAGAGTGACGGAGAATCTAATCAGCTCAGCTCAGCTCAAAATCCCACCACCATTAATGCTTTCTAAAAATGTTCCAGGTTCAGGACAAGGAAACGGGTCAAAGCATGAGGAATTAAATTATGCTTGACATTTTGACATATTTGAGTTTACAGTGTTTTATAATGTGCTCTATAAAAATGTTGAAATCAGTTTTTAATATTTTGATACATTTTCTTTGATGAATAGGAAGTTCAAAAGAAGCATTTATTTGAAATAGAAATCTTTTGTGTCATTATGAATGTTTTTATGCTAACTTTTGATCAGTTTACATTAGTTCTTCGGCAAAGATTTGCCAGTCGACTTCCATTATAAGTGGATTACAGTATATGTGGACCACAAAACCAGTCGTAAGTAGCATGGGTATATTTATAGCAATAGCCAAAAATACATTGTATGGGTCAAAATGAACGATTTTTATGCCAAAAATCATTAGGATATTAAGTAAAGATCATGTTCCATGAAGATATTTTGTAAATTTCCTACCGTAAATATATCAAAACCTAAAATATGCATTGCTAAGAACTTAATTTGGACAACTTTAAAGGTGATTTTCTCAATATTTAGATTTTTTTGAACCCTCAGATTCCTAATTTTCAAATAGTTGTATCTCGACCAAATATTGTCCTATCCTAACCAACCTTACATCAGTGGAAAGCTTATTCAGCTTTCAGATGTATAAATCTCAAAATAACATATGACTGGTTTTGTGTTCCAGGGTCACATATATGATTTTGATCTTTGTTTTTACTCACAGATGCTGCTATTAAGTTAAACTTGCATTGAACCCAGAACATTCCTTCAACCTGCAGCTGTGTGACTGACTGTGTTTGTAGGACAAGAAACACTCCAACATTTAAATGCATGTGTAATGGTACATGTATTGTCATTCATTTGAATAATGTTTTTTTTCCTCAGCCCATTGGAGTCAGTATGATGTAAGATTGCTCTATGGGGCATGTTTAGCTGTAGGGTGTGCTGGGCAAACATATCTTAAGGCATTATATTTGCTGGATGCAAATACCTGCGCAGTCCGGCTTCCACGGGCACCTCCTCTGGGATGAGCTCAGCCTCGCTCTGAGCGATCCGCAGGGCCAGCTCTCGGTCTCGCCGCTCTTGTTCCAGCACAGCCTGCCGGGACGCCTCCTGCTCCCTCTCTGCCTGGAGCTGCAGCTCCATCTCTTCCTAAAATCATGTCAGCAGTGACACATGTCACAGATAAAACCTGCTGCTCTATCAAAGTCTACTAAATGCCTGTTTACACCAACACGAACATGCAGCACAAAAATGCACGTTGCCTTTACTGTACATGTTTTCAAACTGCTATTCAGATTTTTGGCATTCACTTATCAATCAAGATAAGACACGATACCTGCTTCTGGATTTATCCTCTAATATAGAGTGCTGCTCCAAACGAGTGTATAAACATTTTTATGAGATTTAGTATGAGGCTATATGATACAGGAAATCATCATATGGAATGAACTTTGCTGTTTGCCACAAACATGCAAGGCTTAATAATCTTATTCTCATACAAAAATACATTTTTGATAACAGCCATTTAAAATACACGGCTGTTAAGAAACATTCCTGGCCAGGGAATTCTCACCTATCGGCAGGTGTGACTAAAAATTAATTGGTAACACTTTACAATAAGGTTCATTAGTTAACATCAGTTAACTACATTAGTTAACATGAACTAAAAAAGAACAATACTTCTAAACCATCTATTAATCTTAGTTGTTAATTTTAGCATGTAGTAGTCACAAGTTGTGTTTGTTAACAATAAGTAAAGCACTGTGAACTATCATGAACAAACAATGAATAAAGAGTAATAAAAAGTGCAATAAATGCATTGTTCATTGTTCATTCATGTTAGTTATTACATTAACTAATGTTAACAATTGACACCTTATTGTGAAGTGTTACTGATTAATTTCAGACCCTGCTTAGAGGTGAACTTGAAGGGAAAATGCAGAAGAAATAATGTGATGTATAAAGCTGAGGTCACCTGCAGTCTCCTCTCCTCCTCCTCTCGTTTCTTACGCTCTTCCTCTTCCTGTTTCCTCTTTAACTCCATCTCTGCTTTCCTAAAACAAACAGACAGAAAGAGGCTTCAGCTGAGCTGGAAACAATAACGTCAGAATTAGTGACAGATCTTTTCTGCCACATTGTACTGTATTGTACTGTATATCCAAGTGAAATGAGTTTTTAGAAAGGAAAAGAAAAAAAGTAGGGTGGGACTTGGCTCTATCCATCTTAAAGATTAAGCAGACTATATGACTGAAGAAGAAAGTCTGGTATACATCACCAGAGAGTACAGAGATTTCACTGACATTTCACTGAAAGACTGAGTTGATATTTTGATTATACATTAAAAAAAAAAAAAAAACATTAAACATACAACTATATGAACAAGATTTATATGCATTTATAACCTTCACAATAAGATCTATAATATGCATTTTAAAAAATCTTGTGAATGTTATTTTCATGCCAACTTTAATCAAATTTTGATTTTTCCCCACAATGCACACGCAAACACATTAGCCAAACGTGACCGCATGATGTGACAGAATCAGTGAAATATTCAGAAACTGAAATCCATTCAAGTCATAAACATTAAACCTTTGTAACGTTAATAATACTGAGTGACTGATACCATCTTTATCATGGAAAACACTTGCTGGTTTGCACTGAGTTTGCAGTTTTAACGTATATGTTTGCTTAAATTTATTTTCAAGATCTGAGGTAAATTATCTATTATTTTTTTCAGTATTGCTATAAATGTCACACAACATGATATTTAAACTCACATTAAACACTTTTAACACTGAATAAAGCACATAATCAGTACCTGAGACTATAATTGTCATAGTTTGTACGTTGTTGTTCCTGCCGTGACGTCGCAGAAATAGAAACGTAACGTTTCTAGAATAGAAATTTTGTGTGCCATGTCATGGATAGTTAGGACAAAAACTCCAGTTCACATGGAAAAGACACCTTTAATCACATGTTGTGATGTTGCGCAGCATGTTGTTAGAACAGGTGTAACAGGTCATTTACATATTGAAGTCTTAAAGGTGAAGTTCACTGGCAGAATTAAAATTTACAGATAATTTACTCACCGCCTTGTTCATGTCTTTCTTTCTTCAGTCGATAAGAAATTATGTTTCTTGAGGAAAACATTCCCAAATTTTTCTCCATATAATGGACTTCAATGGTGCTCCCAAGTTTGAACTTCCAAAATGCAGTTTAAATGCAGCTTCAAAGGGCTCTAAATGATCCCAGCCAAAGAAGAAGGTTCTTATCTAGCAAAACGATCTGTCATATTTGAAACAAAGTTTATATACTTTTTAACCTCAAATGCTTGTCTTGTCTCTGCGATGCACATGCATAGTCTGTGTAATCCGGGTCAATACAGTTAGGGTAGGTTGAAAAAGTCTCTGTCTCATTTTCTTCTTCAACGTCAAAATCACCCTACATCGCTGTTTTACTTTTTTTTTTTTTGTAAAGGGCGTTTGATCTTCACTTTGTAAACACTGGGTCGGTACTTCTGCAGCAATGTAGGCCGATTTTGAAGTTGGAGAAGAAAACGAGATGGGAGTTTTTCGACATACACTAACTGTATTGACTGTTCTGAACTGGGGGGAAAAAAAAAAAATCACGCAGACTTAGACAAGACAAGCGTTCGAGGTTAAAAAGTATATAAATTGTCAATTTGGTTGAAAAATGACTGATCGTTTTACTAGATAACACCCTTCTTCCTCGGATGAGATTGTTTAGAGCCATTTGAAGCTGCATTTAAACTGCGTTTCTGGAAGTTCAAACTTGGGGGCACCACTGAAGTCCACTATATGAAGATAATGGACTACTTGCACTGAGCCTCGTGACGCACTTCTGTTTTGAAATCTTACGGCTCAGTTATTTCCGGTTAAGTACATTTTCAGTGTGCTGTAATCATCTAGTTGACTTAAACGCCTAATAAAATGAGATTTCATTAAATGATTTTAATTTTGGAAATTTTCAGAGACAGGAGAAGACATATTCTGATGATTACTGAGTACAGAATTTTCCAAACTCAACAGAACATGAAGTTTTAATCCAACATAAACCGATCTGAGCGGTGGCTGGTAATCATACATGATTGTTCACCACAGGGTGTCAGTGCTCTATAGTGGCCTAATGCGACGCTGCACTTTGTGAGATCTGATGAATAAGATCATAATGAACCATTATTTACCTGTATTAAATATGTTAGTCACTATTCTGTGTCATATTCTGTCATCACTTCACTGTATGTAGTCTAATGCCAAAATATGAATGTTCAATAGTCGCACTGTCAGTGTGTTACTGTTAAAAATTATTCAAATGTTTAACATCGTTAAATAAGGCAGTTACCGCACATTCATTCAGCCATTTTAAACAATGGAACAAGCAGTAGGGGCTCGGAATAAGAGCAGCAACGCACACAAACAAATTAGCCATGGTTTTACTACAAATAAAACCAAAAATTGCAATTGAAGTTAAACTATACAACCACAAATTAACTCGGGTTTTACTACACTGATCATAGTTTAACGATGAGCTATTTGTAGTAAGTGTTGTTATACATATGGGAAAAATGGGAAAAACATGGCACTTTTACTATAGTAAAACCATGGTTAAATTTCGTCAAACTCATTTAAAACTGTACATTCAACAGGTATGAAATATGATCAGTAAAAGAAAAATACTGTTCGTGAGAATGCGGCAGGTTAGTGGGGAATATATTTATTTATTATTCAGAATGCACATACGGAAGGGAAATATATTTATAGTAACATTTCAGCAGGTTGAATATGATTCATGTTAATGCAGAGAAATGCCAGCCCTAAAATAATAATAGTAATAATCTGCGTTCTCATGAGAAACTGTCTGTATTTATGTGCGCTGAACGCTAACCGGAAACTCCCGAGCCGTAACAAGTAGAACGCGGAAGTAGTTGTGCAAGTAGTCCATTCCTGAATTTTCTTCCTTAAGAAACATACAGTACAGTGGATATATTTTCAGTGATTTAATATGGGGTATCCTTATGCACTTTTATTAAATAGAAAATACTAGCTGGAATATGATTAAAAAAAATCCACCTTTTCTGTTTCACGTAGCAGTAATCTGGTATTGGAATGTCATGAGGGTGAATTAGTAATTCAACTTGACTGTCAGTTCCTAATGTATACTCACAGGCGTCTTTCTTGTTCCTCTTGTTTACGCTTCTGTTCCTCTTCCTCACGTCTCTTCCTCTCCCTTTCCATTTCTTCTTGGATGCGTCTCAGACGCTCCATCTCCTCTTCCTCCTGTTTCTTCTTCTGCATGGTGCTGAGCAGCTCCTGTGAGCGTCTGACCAGAGCCTGATGCTCATGGTCGATGTCTATGCGGCTCATTACAGTGTTCTAGAGAGGGAAGATACAGTACAGGATATAGTTCTTCATCTACAGCTCTTTTAAGTTAGATGAGGAACAGGAGTTTTCAGGAATATGTGCTGGACATGTTTGGAACAGATTTTGTTTTTTAATTTCTGATACACACCTTTATCTTACGTATGTGGGCATCGATAGAGGAATTGAGTTCTTGCATGTGTTTGCTCATCTCTTGTTTTCCCTCCTTTAGTCCAGACACCACCTCATTCAGCTTCTTCATCCTTTCCTTCAGATTATGTGCCTTCACCAGCCCATCGATCCTAACACACACACACACACACACACACACATTAATGCTTTTCACTTCCACTCAAGTATTCCTGAGGTTTCACACACATCATCTGTAACATATTCTGTGAACCCGGACCACAAAACCAGTCATAAATAGCACGGGTATATTTGTAGCAATAGCCAACAATACATCGTATGGGTCAAAATTATTGATTTTTCTTTTATGCCAAAAATCATTAGGATGTATCATGTTCCATTAAGATATTTTGTACATGTTCTACCATAAATATAACAAAACTTTTATTAAACTCTTTTATTAGTAATACGCATTGCTAAGAACTTCATTTGGACAACTTTAAAGGCAATTTTCTCAATATTTTGATTTTTTTTGCACCCTCAGATTGCAGATTTTCAAACAGTCGTATCTCAGCCAAATATTGTCCTATCCTAACAAGCCAAGTCAATAGAAAGCTCATTTATTCAGCTTTCAGATGATGCATAAATCTCATTTTCAAAAAGTTGACCCTTATGAATGGTTTTGTGGTCCAGGGTCACATATGCTGCTTAAGAAACATTTCTTATTATTATCAATTTTGAAAACAGCTTCATATTTTGAAGAAACCGCTATACATTTTTTCAGGATTCTTTAATGAATAGAATATAATGAATATATTTATAATATATGAATATATTTCCTACAGTAATTGATAGCCACTATTTTACACCACTAAAAAACACTGAAGACGAGAGGAAGTGCCGCCCAACCGTGGTTTGTGTTTCCTCTTGCACAGCCACATGCGAACAGTCTTTTGCATCCGGATACACGCCGTGGCTCGGTACAGCATCTTATTTTTCACTGACAAAGCAAGAAGAAAATGTTAAAGAAAAACTCAGATTGAGGGTATAGGATTATTATTTTAGTCCTTATTCATTTCTGTAATTACTTTCTTTAATTCATTTGTATCCATTGTTTTATTGCTTTTTTTTTTTTTTTCAAAAGCATCCCAAGATGCATCTCATGAGGTCTATGTAAGTCTGGAGTGTGCTAGGACTGAATCTAAAAGTGTGAACCAATGGCTATTTTTTTCTCTTCTTCTTAATTTCTGAAGAATTGGTTCTCCTCTGTATAAAAACTTAAGGTCATAATTAAAGGGCTACAATCAGTTTGTTACGTACGTTTAATGACGGACAGGGCACACCACTGCACCTTCTTCCAGCGGCTGCAGATGAGCCATTTATTGACACGTTTCACCAGTTCAGCCAGATGATCTGGATCTGACTTCATGATTTGATCAAACTCCGCAAACTGAGTAACATGAAATCAGTCAATAGCATAAATTTATGGTCACAAATACAGAAAAATACAATTGTCTGCATTTCCTTCTGAAGCATCAGTGAGCGTTTGAACCTTCTGTAATAGTTGCATATGAGTCTCTCAGTTGTCCTCAGTGTGAAAAGATGGATCTCAAAATCATACAGTCATTGTTGGAAAGGGTTCAAATACACAAATGCTGAAAAACCAAAGAATTTGTGCGAGCTGAAGGATTTTTCTGAAGAACAGCAGCAGTTTAACTGTTCTGGACAAACATGGGACTCATGAACAACTATCACTAAACAAAAAAAAAAAAATAAAAAAAATAACAGCCGGATCATTTCTCTTGTGGAAAATACATTACCTTTCCAGGTCTGAAGAAAACTTTTGTCAAACCAAATTTATAATCATTTTCATTCAGGCCGAGAGCTTTGAACAAAGCCTGTTGAGCAGAAAAAGAAAAAAAAAAAACACAAAAAATGCTTTTAATATCTACTCAATAGTAGTTGTTGGAGTAGTTGCTGGAACAAAGACCAAATATCATCTTACACATGTATTTACACACTGATTGTGTTAATGTTCTGATCCAACTCACCTTGCAGAAGAGTCGTGGGTCGAGCCGTGTCAGTTTGGCGGGCATGTACTGCTTGTACATGTTGTAGAGCTCGTGGAACGGTGCTCGTGAGGGGAAGCCGCCCTGCATCAGATCCAGTACAGACACCATACCTGAACAGACAAACACAGGAACTCTCAGACACACCACGAGAGAACATACAAGCAGCACACATGCCATTGACAATATAAATAGATTTGATCCTAGAGCAAACAACTCTTTTGAGATGTAGCAGTCCAACTGTCTGTTTGCAAATTCTGACTAGGTTTTTATGATAGCAAAGACTCTTTACTCCTTGACACCTGAATTTACAATCTTGTTGCGTTTTAACAGTTTATGGAACCTTCAGTCAAAATCTTAAAAAAAAAAAAAAAACTCCCATCTCATGTTCTCCCTCAACTTCAAAATTGTCCTATATCGCTGTTTTACCTTTTTTGTTAAAGGTGAATTTGAATTTCTTTGCATGTTCACTTTGCAAAGACTGGCCCGGCACTTCTGCAGTGATATAGGATGATTTTTAGATGATTTTTGAAGTTGAGGGAGAAAATACGATTGGAGTTTTTCGACATACCCTAACTGTCTTGAGCCAGAATACACAGAGTTCAACGAGAGCAAGGCAAGACGAGCGTTTGAGAATAAAAAGTATTTAAATTTTATTTTTTTAAATGAAAATAACCGATCGTTTTAATAGATAAGACCCTTCTTCCTCAGCTGGGATCATTTGAAGCCGCATTTAAACTGCATTTTGGAAGTTCAAAATCGGGGCCCCATATCAGTCCATTATATGAAGAAAAATGCTGAAATGTTTTCCTCAAAAAACAATTTCTTTATGACTGAAGACAGAAAGACATGAACATCTTGGATGACAATGGGGTGAGTACATTATATGTGAATCTTTGTTTTGGAAGTGGACTTCTCCTTTAAGCAAAAACATGCAATTTGGCACAGATGCTAATATTTATGTGGACAAATAGTAAGATGAAATTCTGACAGCATGTGATGTAAATTATTGAAATATTTATTACAATATTTGACTACTTCAGACTACAGTAACAGACAACCTACATAACATGCATATAAATATCAGTGGTTACTCACTATCAGTCAATATTATGTCTTAGTAAGATGATATTTAAATGTTTTTATTTTTAATGATCAAAGCTCTGTAGGTTTTAATGTTGTGGGAGGTATAATGCAATGTAATTCTATAATGACTGAGAGATAATTAAATAAATATTCTTCATAATTTAAACAGGACAAAAAAAAAAAAAAAACGATGCATGGATATTTAAGTTAACCCAAGTTGCATGAAAAGTTTTTTTCTAACAATATACATTTTTTGTTATGTGTACTTCAGTACCGAATCCAGTATTTAATTCAGGACACGTTTGACAGATTTGAGCTTGAACTTGAAAGTGCAAAGCAAAATCAATGTGATGACACTGGCAGCTTTGTGTAATGTGATATATTATAAGGTTATGTGTATAGTCAACTGTTTATATGTATAGTTAGATTACCGCTTCTGTAAGTTAGCTATGTATAAGTTTAAAAATAGCTCTTACGTCTATTGTTGTATGTTTATGTTTATGTCTATTTATGTAGCACCACGGTCCTGTGAGACACAACATTTTGTTCCACTGTCCACACATGTAGTGGAATGACAATAAAGCTCTACTTGATTTGATATGTGCAGGTAAATCATGCTGCAATGTGTGTGTGTGTGCGTGTGCTAACCTGAGCACTGTAGCTGAGACAGAATCTGAGCGCCCTCAAATTGATGGCCGACCATCTTCAGATTGGGCTTCACACAACGGACAAAACTTGAACCCTGAAACACACAGCAGCAGCAGCACAATCATGACCTGCTGTAATTCACAAAAACATGTCATCTGTTTCAACTAATGTATGTGGTAACATTTAGCATTTAGATAAAATTGAAAACAATAACAAAAATCTAAGTTGGGCTCGATGACTCACAGTACTGTGCAGCTTTTCCAGAAGAATATTCAGTTGTGTCTGTAAAAGAAAAAAAATAATAAAAAAACTAAACAACAACAACTGGGTATGAAATGTAAGTATAAGTCCTTAACAAATAACCTTGATAATGTATGTCCATATAGTATAAACCCCTACAATCTCAAAATAAACAAATATACTTACTTACACATGCTACAGAAAACATTCAACTGCAAAACAAGGTGGCTGCAAGAGCTGTTTTATTCAATATTAATTGAAATTGTTATTAATATGTATGATTTATAGGCCTATTCATATTGGATTTTGTTAATACGATAATAACACTTTTTAAGAAAGGCAATGAAATAATTATTGTTGTGATACTTATAAATTCTGTATACTGAATGTCCTAAATAATGATCTTAGTCTTTCCTTCGTTCCTGTGACAGGACAGCCCGGAAAGAACATTTTATGGTGAATTAAATGCCAGATACACTTTACGGTGTAATCAAAAAAATGTTTCCATCTACATCGTATTACAGTATAAACACCATAAAGCACTGCCCATGAACACTGTCATAATTCATCAAAGGCAGATCATAAGCACTGGATTTTTGCGAACTGCTCTGAAATCACGAGTCTGTAGAATACACGTTGTGACTCTAAATGTGCAGTGCTCACATTAATTTAATTAAATAGCAGTCTTCTTAAGTTTAACTATCACATTAGGCCATATCACAGTTCCTGTTTTTCTGTCCCCAAGACTTATTAAATGAGAATGATGACCTTTGTTATACCATTTAAGACATCTTTACAAGACATTTTGAGAAACCGCAGGAACCTGGAACATGTCTGTTCATTTTTTCCCCTCAAATAGCCGTCAAATGAAGACTGACCTTGAATTTGTTGCCTACACTGATGAAGCTCAGTTTGCCGGCCTTCTGCTTGGTGTCTTTGGAGTGGTTGGAGTTCTCGAAGAGCTCTCCAATGAATTTATCCTTCGACTCGCTCACCAGACTCGCCAAGGACGTGTGAAGAGCGTCGTTATTCTTCTCTACAAACTGAGTCTGAAAGAGAGAGCGGAACACAGAACAAAAATCTAAATTCCATTTCTAGAAAGCAGATACATTTAAAAAGTTTAAGGTAAAATGCTGCAGTTACAATAACAATATTTATAAATATTTACAAATGAATGGTTGTGCATTACAGTGATGTGCATAAAACTTGCTCAGTCATGGTATAATCTCAGTATCACATACTTAAATTCTACAGTTTATCTGTTCATCTGTCACAACATTACTGTGATACTGAATGTGCGGTCACATGTGTTCCTTATCTATACTTGCTAAATATTACAAGATGCTTTTTCTAAACTGCATTCTGTATCTAATAGACTCCACAGGCTACTAATTTGAGTCAGTGACCAGGCTGATAGTTTGTCATACTGAGATTATCGTCTCAGCTGTTTAAATGAACCATTAGCGCCCCCTAGTGTTAGATTCTAAATCTACCAATAGCCATATCAATGGACACTACGTTTTTCAACCACCTGTTTCATTATGAAAAAAAGGTTATTAAAGCTTTTTTTATTTTAATATAATTTTTGTTGATTTTCTTTCTTTTTTTTTTTAAATTTCCACTTAGTTTTTAGTTTAATTATCTTCAACAATGGATTTGTTGGTTACGAGGCAGTTTTTCTGTTTCATGTAAAAATTTTTGTTAAATAGTTAAATATCAGTTTTAGTATTCAAAAATAAATACATTTCACCAGAGGCTGCATCTGGAATAATTGTCATTTTTACATTAAAAAAAATAATTGACATGGGCTCAGTGTGTCTGCCACTTGATTCTTGAGCACGGTCAACAAAAAAAAAAAAAACAAGAACTGCTCTGTGGTCTATTTGATAAACTGGTAAATCCTTGCCTGGTGAGGGAGATTTGTGTATGTTGACTGAAGCAGAAGTACTCATGACCAATTTGTGAATGAGTGTCTTTTTGAAGGAGTAGTTCACTTCCAGAACAAAAATTTACAGAGAATTTACTCACCCCCTTGTCATCCAAAATGTTCATTGTGACGAGTGGGGCGGGGCCGAGAGCCGTGGGAATGGAACGAGGTAAGTGGAGTATAATGATAATGAGCGACAACTTCTAAACGATCCCAGTCGAGGGTCTTATCTACCGAAAAGGTCGGTTAATTTCTAAAAATGGACCATTTATATACCTTTTAACCTCAAATGCTCGTCTTGTCTTGCTCTGCGTGAACTCTGTGTATTCCGGTTCATGACAGTTAGGGTATGTCGAAATATTCCCATCTCATTTTCTTCCCCAACTTCAAAATAGCCCTACATTGCTGTTTTAACTTTTTTTGTAAAGGGTGTTTAATCCTCCTTGCACGTTCACTTTGTAAACACTGGGGTGGCACTTTTGCAGCGATGTAGGATGATTTTGAAGTTGGAGAAGAAAATGAGATCAGAGTTTTTTCGAAATATCCTAAATGTATTGAACTGGAAAACGTACTCGGTTACTATCGTAACCTCGGTTCCCTGAGATACGGGAACGAGTACTGCGTCGTTAGACGCTATGGGGAAAAAGTCCTTTTTTCTCCTTGACTGAAGCCTTTTTCATAAACGCAGTGCAACTGCACAGCCATTGGATCGTGCAGAGAAACGAAACGAGCCAATGACTCGGCAGCGGTGCTGCACGAGCCTATGGCGAAGATGCCCGCCGAAGCCCGCCAGAAGGGGCGGGGTCAATGGCTATATAAGCGGCCGCTTCGCCATAGGGAATCAGGTTACTTCGACTGAAGCGACGATTATGTCGTGCAGCGACATGGTATGGCCCGTAACGCAGTACTCGTTCCCGTATCTCAGGGAACCGAGGTTACGATAGTAACCGAGTACGTTCCCTTTCGATACTACACTCGTACTGCGTCGTTAGACGCTATGGGAACCGGTCCATAAACGCCATGCCATGGAGAGAACGACCGAACCCGTACTTAGACCCAACGGCCCTAGTGACGAGTAGAACAAGGTCTGGTCGAGAATCGCTCTCCTGTGATTACTCATGCAGAAAGGATTCCCGCCTGTAGGGCGGGGATGTCTAGGCTGTAGAACCTAGTAAATGTGGACGGCGAGGCCCAGCCGGCCGCCGCACAGATTTCTGCCATGGATACACCACTAGACCACGCCCAGGAAGAGGCCACGCCTCTTGTTGAGTGGGCACGCACTCCGACGGGGCATTCTAGACCCAAGGAGGAATAGGCTAGGGAGATAGCATCAACTATCCATCTAGAAAGTCTCTGCTTTGTGACCGGTTGTCCCTTATTGCGGCCACCAAAGCATACAAAGAGCTGATCCGACTTCCTAAAGGGGGCGGATCGCTCGACATACATTCTCAATGCCCTAACAGGACAGAGCAGACTCAACTCTTGATCACCTTCCGAAGAGGGAAGAGCAGAGAGCGTTACCACTTGTGGCACGTAACCATGCCTTGGTTTCAGGATGACCTTAGAGTCGCCTGGTCCAAACTCAAGGCAGGAGGGGCTTATAGAGAGCGCTTGCAGATCTCCTATACGTTTGACTGACACTAAGGCTAGCAGCAAGGCGGACTTAAGTGTCAGGGTCTTCAGGTCTGCATCCGACAACGGTTCGAAGGGGGAACTCTTTAGCGCCCTCAGAACCGTGGATAGGTCCCAAGTAGGGATAGTGTGGGGGCGGGAAGGATTCATCCTTCTAGACCCCTTCAGAAAACGAACAACCAAGTTGTTCCTGCCAATCGACTGGCCTGCTATTGGGGCATGAGAGGCCGCTATAGCAGCCACATAGACCTTGAGTGTGGAAGGGGAACGACCCTTATCCAACAGCTCTTGGAGAAAAGACAGTATCACAGATATGTCACAAGAAACCGGATTTTTTCCACGGGTGGAACACCAGGTGGAAAAAACGGACCATTTAAAAGCGTAGAGGCGCCTAGTAGACGGAGCTCTAGCTTGAGAGATTGTGTTCAAAACTCCTTCCGAGAGGTTCTCAGGTTCCCGTTCAAACACCACAGGTGTAAGGCCCATAGATTGGGCTGGGGATGCCAAATGGCCCCGTTCGCCTGAGAGAGAAGGTCTCGTCTCAAGGGGATCGGCCAAGGGGCTGCGCAAAGCAGCTGACATAGCTCCGGGAACCATGGCTGAGTCCTCCAAAGCGGGGCCACCAGGAGGAGCTTGTGACGTTGTTCCCTGACTCGTTTGAGTATTTGAGGAATCAAAGACGTCGGGGGAAAAGCATACAGGAGGAGGTTGGGCCAATCGTGGGCCAACGCATCTCTCTCTTTCGAAAAATATATTGGGCAATGAGAGTTGTCTTTTGAGGCGAAGAGGTCGACCTCTGCCTTGCCAAAGACCTCCCAAATTTTCTGAACCGTCTGCGGGTGAAGCATCCACTCTCCCGAGGGGACATTGCGTCGTGATAGCATATCCGCGCCCTGGTTCAGTTTGCCCGGCACGTGAACCGCTCTCAATGAAGCCAGGTTGCATTGAGCCCATTCCAGAAGATCCTTCACCAGAGTGAAGAGGAGTCTGGAGGAGAGACCCCCCTGGCGATTTATGTAAGACACCACAGTCATGCTGTCCGAGCGGACCAGTACGTGGTGTCCCTTCAGATCTGGCAGGAAGGCGCAGAGGGCGTGACATACTGCCAGCATTTCCAAGCAGTTGATGTGAAATCCCTCCTCTGCCTTTGACCATAGGCCGAAGGCTGGGCTGCCATCGCACAACGCCCCCCAACCCCTGTTGGAGGCATCCGTTGTGACTACCTTCCTTCTGCAGACCAAACCCAAGGGCACGCCCCTTTTGTACCATTGCAGGTCCTTCCAGGGGGCCAGGGCTTTCACACAAGCTCGGTCCACATTGACATGCAGACGGCCGTGACGCCATGCATGAGGCGGAACTCGTGGTTTCAACCAACGCTGAAGGGGTCGCATACGTAGTAAGCCCAATTCCAGCACTGGGGATGCCGAGGCCATAAGACCTAGCATTCTCTGAAAACGCTTGAGGGGGAAGCGGGCTCCGGCCCTGAATGAACCCGCTAATTGCTGTATTAACAGAGCTCGCTCTGGCACAACCATAGCCCTCAGCTGAGTTGAATCGAAAATTGCTCCCAGAAACGATATTTTCCGGCTGGGGTGCAACATGCTCTTGGGCAAATTGACCTTGAGTCCTAGGCACTCTAAGTGGCTGAGGAGAAGGGTCCTGTGAGACAACAGTTCTTCCTCCGACTGGGCCAGAACAAGCCAGTCGTCGAGGTAGTTGAGGATGCGGATTCCCCTCTGTCTCAGGGGGGCGAGAGCCGCGTCCATGCACTTTGTAAACGTGCGGGGAGCCAGGGACAAGCCGAAGGGCAGGACCGTGTATTGATAAGCCACTCCCTCGAAGGCGAATCTCAAGAATCGCCTGTGATGGGGGGCTATCTGGATGTGAAAGTATGCGTCTTTCAGATCCAGCGAGAGAAACCAGTCCCCTGAGCGAACGTGCGAGAGGATCTGCTTCAGAGTTAACATCTTGAACGGCCGTCTCATGAGGGCCTGATTCAAGCGTCTTAAATCGAGAATGGGTCGAAGAGTCCCATCCTTCTTGGGGACGAGGAAGTAGCGGCTGTAAAACCCCGAGTCGCTCTGGGCTGGATGGACCACTTCTATGGCGCCCTTTTCCAGCAATATCATCACCTCTGAGCGCAGGACGTGAGCGTCCCTGCTCATCACCACGGTGGGGACCACGCCGCTGAAACGCGGGGGCCTTCGAGCGAACTGGAGTGAGTAGCCTCTTTTTACTATCCCCAATACCCAGTCTGACACTCCGGGGATGGCCTGCCAGGCCTCTGCCCGAGTGGCCAAGGGTATAATCGGTTCGGGCGGTTGGCCATCGCAATGGCACGAGACACCCTTTATGATTGGAAGAGGAAATTTGCTCTCTTTTTGAGGATGTTTGTGTTTTATTTTGTTCGCTGTCACAGCGACTGTTTGTATGGGCGCAAGACACATGGACCCAGTATTTACAACAGCTTTTACACAAAACACACCGCCCTCGGCACCCGGCATTGAGCGAGGTGCTTGGAGGTTCAGCA
This sequence comes from Labeo catla, assembly GCA_012976165.1. NCBI lineage: Eukaryota > Metazoa > Chordata > Actinopteri > Cypriniformes > Cyprinidae > Labeo > Labeo catla. Next base: position 1,137,011 of record VONZ01000081.1, read on the forward strand.
GAGGCCTCTTGGGGGGTGGTCCGGCCAGCGCGAGACTTTGCCCCCTCCTCTTCCTTTCGCCTGGATTAGGACGACGACGGAGGCGCCGGATCCAACGCCAGCTTAGGACGCGGTCCCTGACGCTTGGGGAAGGGGTAACGTCTAGCAGAGCGAGAGCGCAGTCTTGGCTCGGCCTTGGCTGGCTGGGCTGCGGCAGCAGCGGCAGAAGGGGTCGTAGACGCGGGTTTCACCGGCTGCTGGGGCGGTGCAGACTTGGGGCGCCCGGAAGCAGCTGTGGAACTCGAGCGTTTTGGCAGAAAGTGTCGCATAGCCTGGGACGACTTTTGTGCCGCAGAGAAACGCTCAGCGAATCCCTCCACGGACGGCCCAAACAGACCTGTGGGGGAGATCGGGGCATCCAGAAAGGGGACCTTATCCGCATCCTTGATCTCCGTTAACGTGAGCCAAAGGTGGCGCTCGAGCACGACCAAGCTGGCCATGGATCTGCCAATCGCCTGGGCTGTGGCTTTTGTAGCGCGCAGAGCCAGGTCCGTGGCGCTTCGCAACTCTGTCAAAGTGGCAGGGTCCAAGGCAGACTTGTCTGATTGGGCGAGAAGCTTGGCCTGGAACACCTGGAGAATTGCCATCGAGTGCAGAGCTGAAGCAGCTTGTCCGGCCGACGTGTAGGCGCGTCCGGCGAGAGCCGAGGTCGTCCTACACGGCTTAGACGGGTGGGAAGCCTTGGTTTTCCATCCGATGGCAGTGGGCGGGCAAAGGTGGGCGGCCACTGACTCATCCAGGGGAGGCAGCTTCTCGTAACCCTTGTCTTCGGCGCCGTCGACAGACGTGAGGGCGGAGGAAGACGAGGCACGCAGGCGCGCTGAGTAGGGGGCGCGCCAGGATCTGGTGAGTTCCTCGTGGACCTCAGGGAGGAACGGAGAGGCCCGCTGGCGAGGGGCCTGACGGCGCCCCGGCAGGAACCACTCGTCGAGGCGGCTGCGTGGGGGCTCCTCCGGAGGAGACCACTCCAATCCCAGCTCGTCCACAGCTCTGGTCAGAACGCGGAAGAGCTCGGCGTCCATGCCAGTTTTGGACCTGGGATCGCTGGTGTCGGCGGATGGCAGGGGGGCGGGGTCATTGATCGAGCCCGACAGCTCCTCAGCATCCGAAGCAGCCAGTGACATGCTGTCCAGCATGTCATCTTCACTCCCGCCGAAGGAGACCATGTCGCTCGCAGCCGCAGAGGGACACAGATCCGGGCGGGTGAAGAGCACAGGGGAACCCTCTCTTTGTGGAGAAGGCGAGGCACGCGGGGGCTGAGCCGACGTGAGCTCACCTAACTCCGAGCGCTGAGATCCTCTACCCCGCTGTTTCTTCTTCACAGGCTCCTGTGAAGAAGGAAACGGGAGGGCGCGAGGGGCGGAGTCGCGTTCTGAAAAGAACGCTATCCGTGAGCGCAGAGAGGAGAGACTCATATCCCCGCAATGGGGACAATCCGTCTCTTTGAGTGCTGCCTCCGCATGGGGAAGCCCCAAGCAGGAGACGCACTCACCGTGATTGTCGGCAGCATGCAAGGGGGCCTTGCATGCACGACAAAAACGGCGCGGCATTTGAAACAACGCCTTATTTGCTCTTTTAGCGCGAGAAAATCGCCGGATGGCGGCAGGGGAGGATGCGTTGCAGCCGGCGTCAGCGGGCGGCGAGTCAGCTGCAGAATCACTCCGCTTGCAGGTGCTTGTCACGGCGAGTAGGCTTCTTTCTTGTAAGCGAAGAATCGTCGCTGAAGGAGAAGAAATCTGATTCCCTATGGCGAAGCGGCCGCTTATATAGCCATTGACCCCGCCCCTTCTGGCGGGCTTCGGCGGGCATCTTCGCCATAGGCTCGTGCAGCACCGCTGCCGAGTCATTGGCTCGTTTCGTTTCTCTGCACGATCCAATGGCTGTGCAGTTGCACTGCGTTTATGAAAAAGGCTTCAGTCAAGGAGAAAAAAGGACTTTTTCCCCATAGCGTCTAACGACGCAGTACGAGTGTAGTATCGAAAGGGAACCTACAGTTCACGCAGAGCTAGACAAGATGAGCATTTGAGGTTAAAAAGTATATAAATGGTCAGTTTTTTGTTAGAAAATAACTGATCTTTTTGTTAGATAAGACCCTTCGTTGTAGCCATTTGAAGCTGCATTTAAACTGAAGTCCACTATATAGAGAGAAATCCTGCAATGTTTTCCTCAAAAAACAATTTCTTTATGACTGAAGAAAGAAAGACATGAACATCTTGGATGTTGGAATTGTTTGTTCTGGAAGTGAACGTCTTTAAGTCTTTCTGTTGTATTAATCAAACAAATTACAATGTGTTTTGTTTTCTCCCTAAATGGAGACACCAACGTGTGTGTACCGTTTCATAGCAGACGGCTCCAGCAAAGTGTCTTATGATGAAGCCCTCGTCGTCTCTGACATTCCTGTGCACTGTCAGCTTGGACTTCCTGGGAACCTGCGACATGGTGAAAGATTTGAAAAATAAAGCCACTAAACTAGAGTGAAACACTGAAGTGAGATGAAGTGTAAAGCGTGACTCACAGTCAGGCGGAAATGGTCCTTGTGCTTGCTGTGGACGGTTTCAGTGAAGTGCTGGTCACTGGGTTGAGGTAGCCGGTTCTCTTCATCCAAGATATCCAAGATGCCAACTAACTTCGCCTCCACCAAGTCTGAACAGAAGAAGATACAATCAATAATCACACTTAGGCTGCCAGAAGTTTCCGTATTCTGGTTTATTGGTGTGTATATAAAAGCAGATTAATGAGACACAGACCTATACAGTCCTGATTATCAACGTAATGGACCTCATTGACCCCCAGACCTTCTCTCTGATACAATTCCTGCTCCTGTTAACCATACACAAGACAAAAAACATAATATCAGTCCAGTTCATGCCTTACAATGGCCAATTTTGACTCAACTCAGCCTAACAAAGTCACTTAGCAATTTTAATCAGTGCAGCACCAGAACATCTCTGTTTTGGATGATTCTATCCACCTTTTTGCCAGTATGGGTCTGGCTTCCGGTCTCATCCACATCCAGCTACTTTTAGCTGTACAAAACAGTTTGTTTTGCTGCTTGATATTGCAAATTGGTGTGTCTAACTATATTATTTTAATGTATTGTCTTAATTATGAACACACTGATTTGTAGTGCAAACAGTTTTACTGTTTACTGCACGTTGTTATTCTTCTCATTATTTCCCTATAGCGGCTAATGAACTGAAAGTCTCACCCATAAGCTTACTTCTGTATAAAAGTAAAAAAGGTAGATAAAACTTGTCCTTGCAAATATGGTTTATTTGCAGCAAAATGCAGTCAACTTGTGGCAAATTTTACCATAAACAAAAATACACGTAACATTGTGTAAAAAAATGACAATGAATGAATGAATGTCTTTTTTTTTATTTGCATTGGTTAATATAATACCTTTATTGGATAGCTATGGAAGCCCATTTCTGCCACTTAATAAAAAAAAAAGTCAGAATTGTGAAATAAAAAGTCACAATTACCTTTTTTATTTTATTATTAAAGGAGAAGTCCACTTCCAGAACAACAATTTACAAATAATGTACTCACCCCATTGTCATCCAAGATGTTCATGCCTTTTTTTCATCAGTCATAAAGAAATTATGGTTTTTGAGGAAAACATTTCAGCATTTTTCCTCACATAATGGACTGATATGGTGCCCCGAGTCTGAACTTCCAAAATGCGGTTGTAAATGATCCCTGCCGAGGAAGAAGTCTTATCTAGCGAAACACTCGCTTATTTTCATGTAAAAAAAAAAAACAATTTAAATACTTTTTAATGTCAAACGTTCATCTTGTCTTGCTCTGCCTGGGCTGTTTTTGCTCCGGTTCATGACAGTTAGGGTATGTCGAAAAACTCCCATCTCATGTTCTCCCTCGACTTCGAAATTGCCCTATATTGCCGTTTGGTCTTCTTTGCATGTTCACTTTGCAAAGACTGGGTCGGTACTTCTGCAGCGAAGTAGGATGATTTTGAAATGATTTTTGAAGTTGTGGGAGAAAATACAATTGGAGTTTTTCGACATACCCAAACTGTCTTGAGCCAGAATACACAGAGCAAGGCAAGACGAGCATTTGAGATTAAAAAGTATTTAAATTGTATTTTTTAAATAAAAATAACCGATCGTTTTGCTAGATAAGACCCTTCTTCCTCAGCTGGGATCGTTTACAACCGCATTTGGGATCATTTAAAGCCACATTTAAACTGCATTTTGAAAGTTCAAAATCGGGGCACCATATCAGTCCATTATATGGAGAAAAATGCTGAAATGTTTTCCTCAAAAAACATAATTTCTTTACGACAGAAGAAAGAAAGACATGAACATCTTGGATGACAGTGGGGTGAGTACATTATATGTGAATCTTTGTTCGGAAATGGACTTCTCCTTTAAGTGGCAGAAACTGGCTTCTATAAATGGCTGTACTGTATATGTGTTGAATTTGATTCTGTAATATCTGTATTTAATGTATATAACAATTTACTTACACCTGTGAACGCACGTCAGCTCAATCACTCACCTCTTTGAGAATGCGCTCGTTGAAGAACTGCTGGAGTTTCTCATTACAGTAGTTGATGCAGAACTGCTCAAAACTGTTGTGCTCAAAATACTCTGAGGAAAAGGAAGACAAAATGAGGTGTGGCATAAGCATGAATCAGGGTTTGGTTGGTTAGCTTAAGAGTTAATTAACAGTTGGTCCCTGTGGCAAATGCCACAACTAGGCTGCAAGAAATCTGAATGATCAGTCACATGACATAAATGGCTCAGGTGACTCAAAAACAGTGTATTCAACTGAGTATTCATAAGCCTTTTACCGAAGCCAGCGATGTCCAGCACACCAATGAAGTGAGCAGACGAGTCGAAGGGAAAGCACTGGTTGATCCTGGTAACCACATGATCAAAGAGATGGCTGTAGATGGCTTTAGCCAGAGCATCACGAGCACTGCTGGCCTGCTCCACCTTCAGAGGAACCCTACAGAAGACCACAGAATTGAACGATTATCCACTGGACTGCAAGCGTCTCAGTTAACTGTTCATCAGTGCGAGAGTGAAGCAGCTCTTACTTGATGGCTGTGCCTTTAACGCCCCCTGCAGTGGTTTGCATGACTCTGGTGGTCAGACTGACCCTCAGATCTTCCTCATCCAGACCCAACAGCTCCGCACAGTACTGTAGTGACTGACCACACGTCTTCTTCAAGACACAGCCACCTGAAACACACAAACACATGTACACAGGTCAGTAAATTTTTTTTTTCCGTTTTCTTTAAGATTTGGTACATAAATAAGGTAATGGTTAATGCAGCCTTATGTTTATTGTGAGGGAACCGTTTACACTCAACGCTGAGTATTGGCTTTATTTATTTTTTAAGCCTATATGTAAATGTTCAGTGCTTTCTAAAACTAGATCTCAACCTACCACAAAAAATAGATTTTCTATTATGGTAGCAACTTCACTTTGACTTCCACTGTTTTTATATGTTACATAGGATCAGTAACCCAAACCCTTAGAGAAATCCTTTGGTATTTAGATTTTAATGCATTATTTAGTTCCTGTATTAAGATGCTTTTGTGGGAACACTTGGGATGTCCTCTTAAAGTAGGTAATCTCAGGTTTTACTATCACTGTGGAAACATTTGGTAACACCAGTATCACTTTATAATAATTTGTATAATTTGTATACTACTATAGTACATATCAATATTGTCTAGTAGCTATTAATTTCAAATGTTCAGTTTTCATTTGTAGTTTTTTGTAATGTTATGTGCTTTTATCCTTTTATTCTTTTTTTAAATGCGACCCTGGACCACAAAACCAGTCTCAAGTACCACAGGTATATTTGTAGCAATAGCCAACAAAACATTGTATGGGTCAAAATGATTGATTTTTCTTTTATGCCAAAAATCATTAGGATATTCGAGTAAAGATCATGTTCCATGAAGATACTTTGTACATTTCTTACTGTAAATATATAAAAACTTAATTTTTGATTAGTAATATGCATTGCTAAGAACTTCATTTGGACAACTTTAAAGGTGATTTTCTCAATATTTTTTTATTTTTTTGGACCCTCAGATTTTAGATTTTCAAACAGCTGCATCTCAGGCCACATACTGTCCTACCCTAACAAACCATACATCAATGGAAAGCTTATTTATTCAGATTTCAGGTGATGTATAAATCTCAATTTCCAAAAATTGTCCCTTATGACTGATTTTGTGTTCCAGGGTCACAAATATCAATACTTAGAATTAGTTTGTGTATTTTATGAAAATGAAACTCAGAAATGTTGCATTGGCAACTAACTAAAATAAAATAAGTTTAATTTTAAGCTCAAGTTTTCATCTAACGTTTATATTTTATTTTTATTTCAATTAACAAAAATTATATTTAATAGTTTTAGTTACCAATAACAGCACTAATCCACTTCTGGCTTGTGTGTTTACTGTCAGAATGAAAGCTTTTGTGCAAAAAAAATAATGTAAAAAAAAAAAAAATAAATAAATAATTAAAATATACTTGTATCAGCATATTTTGTCTAACTGATCGCTAACTAATTCTACTGTAAACCAAACAGTTGTTCCAGCCTGTGTATTGTCATAGGCTGGATTATCATCAGCTTTAAATAAGTTGTTGGCAAGATTTTAACTCTTACCACCAAAAACAGTGTGTTTTATAACTGAAGCTCTCGGTTTACCTGAGGTGCTTCCAGCCTCTTCAAAATCAATGTTTCCGAGGTGCAAAACCCCAGCCACCACCCTGAACAGGTTGAACTTCTCCGTGTCATCCAGTCCGATCTTCTTCATGGCCACACACATTCTGTTAAAGTCGCCATGATCGTCCAGCAGAGGGTCTTTCAGAGGACCTGCCTTCAGATGCTGAGGAGCAACAGTCAAGTTAGACTCAGAGCAGAAACGTGAGTTTATCCAGGAACCTCACTGCTAATAAAACTCAGCACAGCAACTGGAGTCAATTTATTTCAGTGTTTTGTTACTCAGTACTACATAACCATAAGTATAGGTGCAGCAGAACACCGAAACCATATGCTCTTGAATATTTAATTTTAAATCCACTGGCATTAAACAGGAATTGCTCCTCATTTTCCTGTTACAACAGCTTACAACAAATTTTAGAACATGCCTAAACTCCAATTCAGATAAAATATGCTTGCGTAAGGATAATGCATGGCTTTTTCTATAATTTTTACAACTGACAGGTTTGGTGTAGCTGAAACAGCCAGGCCCGTTCATGAGCACATTATTTTGGCTATGTAGTGTATCAGGCAACTTCATCAGTTTGATGGTGGGACACACAATCATTCAAATGTTTCCACAAAGCTACAGTATGAAACTCATGACTGTCATAGAGAATGCTGTGCTTTTTGAAAATCTTTTTTGGAATTTCTTCTGTAATTTTGTTTCATTTTTTTTTTTTTTTCAGACTCTCCAACCACATATAGAAGCTATCTTGATTTCTGAGCTGGTCGGTTTGTTGTCAGCTCAAACATGCAGCTTTCTTTTGACTTCGGAGTGATGTGCATAAAATAACATATGATCCCCCAGCCGATTTGTTAAGCCACAAGGGTTAAGGAACTGTGTTCATACCATTGTGATATGGCAGAATGAAAATTAAATTCATAAAATGAAATGTTAATTTCAAGTTCATTTTAATTTTTATAATGATTTTTAAAGACTCCAATCCGATCTTATATACAAACCTTGTCATTAGCCTATAGATTTAAACTTACATTTTTATTAACCTTACTGAAAGCTATGAAACGATGTGAAATTTCAGGTCATAGGAGTTCATCTGAGTAAAAAGGGAAATGGCAGGTGCATGTAGGTTTTCTACAGTCTTTGATGTCTGACACTCCACCCTCTGCATTGTAAAGTGCAAAAAAGGCACTTGTTGTGCTCAACATTTTCCCATGTGAATTTTACGTGGCCATTCAACTGAAGTGTAGACGTAGATCCTGACCCTGGTGTTGTCAACATATCTGAACATCAAGATGCTGCAGAATGCAGATAGAACTAAATTCATTGTTTTGATTTATCCAAATGCAGAAGTGGTATGCTGAAAGGATTCCTCATGGTTCATGTCTCATTGTGGCTGTTGTCTTGCAGAGTTTGTGAAATGGGAGTTGTCTCCCATGTGAAACATTCAGTGACAGCTACTGTCCTGACTTTCACAAAATTTCCAACCCCTCACAACAGTCATGAGTCTGATGTAACTGTGTGGATATTTTTAAATGACAAAGATTTTGCATCCCCCAGAAACCAAGCCAAAACCATAGTCAATAAATTGATAAGTTGCTGGCATTTTGGGTTTGTGCCTTCTGTTCAAAAACACTTGAAAGGAACCTGAAGGTATTTTAGTACACAAATGCACCTGCTAAAGAGAAATGCATCTTCTGAGAGGAGCAGATAATGCTAATGGACACAAAAACTGCAATATAGCAAGAGTATCACAGTACACCATTAATATCTTTTACCTCAATGTGGTGGATTTTAAAAGTGCACTAGACTTGCACTTGCTGTAATAACAGTACTACTACTTTGTGGCAAATCATGAACAGGAATATTAAGAGAGGAATATCCCATTACCTTAGGAAAAGCCAAGATAAGCCAAAACAGTTTTGCTCCCAAGAAATGAAAATTCCCATTTTTTTACAAGATCTGGGTCAAATGTCTTTCTTTTTTAAGCTTTTAAGTGTTACATGGAAACTGCAAGAAAACGTTACAGAATTGAATATAATTTTACACAGAAAGATTTCATACGTAACCAGCACAACCCACATTTTTTGCTTTCTTTTTTAAAAGGACAAATCAAATGTTATGTAACCCAGGATATTCCTTCAGGTTTGTTAACTACAGGAACAACCCAAACCATGGTATGTATAACCATGACTTCTCACTGTCCTCTAAGAAATACACTGGACCCAGGTCATGTATTTATCTCAAAAGGAGAGAAGAAAAAAAAGACCCTCTGATCACACAACGCACATATTCACCTTCTCATCCTTTGATGTATCAGAGACACACAAACAGACACACAACCACAGACAATGATGTTACAAATGATTAGTGCAGTGATTGGATTAGTACGAATATAATCATGCATAAATTACATACAATTTGACACACAAGGACATTAACAAAAGGCCTTGTTTCTGGGTATTAATATCATGCCATAGACCAACCAAAAACAAGTGAAGACGCTTGTAAAGGACAAGCTGAATCAGCGCTGAGGTTTATCATGCTGAATCAATGCTGCCATAAATCCAGAATCAAATCCCCCAGTGACCCTCGAATGACCCTCATCAAAGACTCTTCTTTTACCATCACTCCAATCACCTACTGCCCCCTGCATGTAAAGCTTTAATAAAGTGTTGATTAATATTGAAATCAGAAAATTATAAGTGACCCTGGACCACAAAACCAGTCATAAGTAGCACGGGTATATTTGTAGCAATAGCCAAAAATATACTGTAAGGGTCAAAATTATTGATTTTTCTTTTATGCAAGGATATTAAGTAAAGATCATGTTCCATTAAGATATTTGGTAAATTTCCTACCATAAATACATCATAACTTAACTTTAAATTTATTCAACTTTCAGACAATGTATAAATCTCAATTTCAAAAAATTAACCATTATGACTGGTTTTGTGGTCCAGGGTCACATGTATTTCTGTGAATTATTTTCAGTACATTCTTTTGAATGTTTACGTTTGTGTCAAAATGTGTGAAATCTGTCAAAAACAGCTAAAGGCTTAGAGGCTTTAACCCTCTGGGGTCTGAGGGTGTTTTGGGGCCCTGGAGAAGTTTTGACATGCCCTCACATTTGTGCTGAAGTTTTACTAAAGGCAAGACATCTTAGGTGAATGGTATAAACAAAAGTAACAAATATCTCCAAACATCCTCAGTTGATTGATTACTTGATGAATTGCAAACATTTTTGTACTAGTTTTAAGTTTACGTTTTCGGAAATGTTTAACAATTAAATGCAAATTAGGCATCATGCAATTAAATATCTGCTAATTTGCACACAGCTGGTGTTTCATTTTGTTGACCTATTAGAGCCAAAGATTTTCACTCCATAAATCAGAAAACACTGTCAAGATCCAGGGGAAAAAAAAAAATAAAAAAAATAAATAAATAAATAAATCACTATTTCTAGGAATAAAATGTTGTATAAAACCAGCCAAATGGGCAAATTATGTATGAACAATCGCCTCTGTAAAGATTTTTAAAATCCAGACAGGAACATAACTGCAACAAAACTGACTCTGTGCAGGAAAAATCACTTAATTTTCAGAAAAAGCCCTTTAAAGATATGCATTGCATTTGATATAGATAACATGCAATAAAAAAAATAAAAAAAAAACACGTAAAAGTATATTTTGGATGTTTTCTTTGCACTAGTCTAAAACAACAGTTTATGAAAATCCAAATAGCCCAAAATCTCAAAATTAATCCATTTTTTTTGTTTGTTTGTTTTTTCCCTGTTTTAATTTTTCTCAACTGCTTTTTAATGGTAAATTAAATTTTATTAATTAAAGAACATGTCTAATTATTTAAAATCATGAGACTTACACAATTTCACATCAATTTAATAAAAGTTTAACAAAAATGACATGTTTAGGGCCTTATGAAATGTTTTATTTTTTCTCACCATGTTTTATTGATATCAAATTCTGTTTTAGCATGTCTAATTATTGCACACTTTATTCAGAATTATTCTTAAAATAGCCTTATGAAAGGTTTTTGACCCTTTTTACAAATCCTGTGTTGTGTATTTAAAATGTTCTGGTTATCAAATGAAGGCATAAAACATTAATTTCATTTATCTTTGAATTATTGAAAATGAAGCAAGCGTTTTTTTTTTTGGAAAAAAGGGGAATTTACTATTAAAAGTAAAACATGGAAGAAATGTTGTGTGATTATACCCTAAAAAATAATGTTTTTTTTTTCATTTTAGTAGTAGTAGTAGTAATAGTAGTAATATATTTCTGGCACAATGTCTTCAAGTTAAACCGGACTTTTATTTTGACGGGTTGCCGTGTCTACCTTTACATTTCTGCTTGTATATGATATAACGCTAGTTTTCCTAAAATGGAACGAACAAATGCTGAAATCACCACGAGCGTCGTGCGCGCTTCAGTGTGTAGTAAATAAAACCGCTCGTCTGCTCCATTCATTAAAACAGAGACACGCAGAACGTGCAGGATGCACAATTAAAAGGTATTTTAGCGGCGTAATATTTACAGAAACTAGTCAATATTGCGGTTTGATTTAAGTGTAATGACCTACTTTTGATTAATTCATTCAAACTTTGGCAAATTCCGTGACATTCTGCGTTATTCAGTAAATTCCGTTTTTATGACTGGATTCCGTGATTCCGTACGTGTTTTCCGCATCGCGGAAATCATAGGGCCCTATCGGTGGTATCTTTTTAGAGAATGAATTGAAGATAAGTGTATTACCTCTGGACTCTTGCGGTTTTGAGGTACCAGCTTGTCTGAATCCTTGGTAGAAAAGTACCTTGTGCATCCTCGACTCAGATACTGGATTGAAACAGAAAATGTATACAAGAAATGTTTAGAAACATGTTCTTTGAAAGAATAGTCAAGGATTACTCTATTTAAATAATTCCACATTTTTCAACACTTTGCATGATCACACTCATAAATGTATCAACCTGAATTGAAACATGTCAAAATAACTGTCATGGTGCGTGTTAATGTCTTTATTGACATTGTGAAATTGCTTACTGGATATTCTAGAGTAGTTAAAGTGTAGTGTAAGTGTATGTGTCACACTGATGTGGGGTCTGTGAGATGCAGAATTCACAAACCCTGAAAGCTTCTGGAGAGCTGAGGTGGAACTTCCCCTTGATGTCTTCAGGAGCTCCAGCACACAGCCTGTAAAAGATGTGATAGTTCCTCTCCTCCTGACCCTGTGTGCAGATACGGGACTTCTCCAGCAGGTAATGGGACACAAAACCACCTACTACTGCATTCTGGAAAACAAATCAGCATTGCGTTCAAATAAACGTGCAACTAATTCATGTACAAAATCACACATCTGCATCACTACACATTCAGTGTAGTACAGTTTTCTGTTTGAAGTGAGACTTTTGTACAAAACAAACCTTTTCATTAAAGTGAATCTCCACAAATTTGCCAAAGCGACTGCTGTTGTTGTTTCGGACAGTTTTGGCATTCCCAAACGCCTCGAGCAGTGGGTTTGCTAGAATTGAGTGACAAAAAAATAACTGCTTCTTTGTCATGTTTTCAGTAACTTACATTAGTTATGAAAAAAAATCAAATTTCTATTAGTATAGTAAATTCCCTAAAACGTACCTTCAACTATTCTTTCATCAATGTCTTGACCTGTACCATAAGATGTAGTTAAGTACCTGTGAGAGAAAAGAGTAACTGAATAAAACATCACACATCAAGCAAAGAATAAATGATTACACAGAAGTGCACAGCTTCATTCACATTTTATAAATGATACTGTATATGTTATATAAACGAGACCTTTCTATACCTGAGAACAAACTTGGTGTTTTCGGTTTTTCCAGCTCCTGACTCTCCTGACACAATGATGGACTGACTCATCTTCAGCACCTTCATGTCACGATAAGCTTTATCCGCTAAATACAAGAAATAAAAACTATGAGCATATACATGGAGTATTTATACAAGCTAACTCTCTATATCTATTTTGTACATCACTGAGAAGCCTTAATTTCACTCCCTCTGCACTGAATTTAGCATATACTTGGGTCCACCCACACAAAACACAGCCCATGCCTGTTCTCGCAGCCTTGCTTACCAATTGCATAGACGTGAGGAGGCAGAGTGCCCAGCGATCGGCCCTGGTACTGTTTAATGGCCTCCGGAGAATACAGCTTGGGAATCTCACAATATGGATTCACAGCAATCAGGATGTTGGCAACAAACGTCTGCAACATAAAGCAACATGAGCAGCAGGAAAGCAGCCAATGAATGCATTTCTATTTTATTTGGCAGTCAACCATTTTCAGATTTTTTTAGGACTTTATGAAAAATGGCAAGTACTTTATAGTTATCCTTTTTTATTATTATTTAATTTAAGGCTTTTTATGTTCTATTATCTTTTACTTTAATTTATACATTAAATTCACTTTAATTTTTAAACATTTACATTTTTACATTAAACTGTATTTAAAATGAAATAATTTCCCTAAAAACACTTTTGAATGGTAGTGTGTTTTTTAATAAATTAATATAATTCAACAAATATATAAATATAGCATTTACTGTCCCATTTTTATAAAAATACTTTTTTTTTTTACTCATTTACTACATTTACTATAAAGAAACAATGTCTTCATAAGGCTGAAGCGGTCTTCTGGTGACACTAAAGGCCTGGATGTTTAGTTTTCTGCATTCTGCTCTGTTTCACACACTTTTAAAGCATACTTTAATAACCACAATCCTAGATGGTGTATGTGCACTACATAGTAAACCCTTCTATTTAAGCGTTCAATCACTTGCACATACACTGCTATTTACGTACAAATCTAAGTAAGGAGAAAAATGTGGCAGCACACGGAAATCAGTGGACTGGGCTGATTATGAAATTTACAACCCCAATTCCAGAAAAGTTGGGACGTTTTGTGAAATGCCATAAAATCAAGAATATGTTATCTGTTCATTCTCTTTAACCTTTAATTGACTAAAGTACAAAGAAAAATGTTCCAATGTTTTCAGTGGTCAACATTTAATTTTATTTTGTAAATATAACCAAATTTTGATTTTCATGGCTGCGACACACTCTACACAAGTTGCGACAGAGGCAAAATAAAAGTGAAAAGATTATAGAATATCCAAACTAAAGTGTTTTGAAAGAGTTCACAGTAAGCAGGTGAAATGGAAATAGGTGAGAATATCATGTTTGGGTATAAAAGGAGCATTCAGTCTTTGACAAGTTGGATCATGTCTCATCACTTTGTGCCAAATTTCATGACAAAACATGATGTGTCAAACAAATCAAAAATCACATTTCCTAATAGAAAATCACAAAGAATTCAGGTCTTTCACCATCTACCACACATCATATTGTGAATAGATTCAGGGAATCCAGAGAAATGAATTTCGGCCTAGAAAATCGCAACCTTTCATTTTCCGTCCATCTTAGTACACAATGTAACTACAGAAGAGTCAAGTTTTAAATAGGAAAAATATCATCATTATATATGGTCAATTTTGAGCGAGATGCTATCGGTCTAATCAGATTCAATGATCTACGCTAAGTTATGCTAAAAGTGCTACCACCAAACCCGGAGATCGACTGAATGGATTCGATAAGGAGGAAAGGAAAGGAAAGGAGGAAAGGACGTGACGTGTGGCCAAGTATGGTGACCCATACTCAGAATTTGTGCTCTGCATTTAACCCATCCAAGTGCACACACACAGTAGTGAGAAGTGATCAAACACGCACACACACACCGTGAACACACACCCGGAGCAGTGGGCAGCCATATTGCTATTGCTGCGGCGCCCGGGGAGCAGTTGGGGGATCGGTGCCTTGCTCAAGGGACTCACTTCAGTCGTGGTATTGAGGGTGGAGAGAGTGCTGGATATTCACTCCCACCACCTTCAATACCTGCCGGACCTGGGACTGGGACTCGAACCCGCAACCTTTCGGTTACAAGCCCCACTCCCTAACCATTAGGCCACGGCTGCCCCAATAACCGGTAAAACTCAACTGCTTAACTCTAGGGGAGTTGGACAATGAGCCTATTTTCAAAAAAAGTGTAGTGTTCCTTTAAATATAGCCAAAAGGGCTCAGGAGTACTTCAGAAAACTGCTGTCACTTAACACATTCTGCAGCTGCATCAATAAATGCAACTTGAATTTCTGTTACTCTAGCAGAAAGCTATACATCAATTCTATGCAGTGATGCCATGTGGTTCTCTGGGACAGAGCTCATCTCAGATAGTCAAAAAGAAGATGGAAATGTGTGCTATGGTCAGACGAGTCCACATTTCAGCTTGTTTCTGGGAAAAATGGACGTTGAGTTTTTATTACCAAAGACCAAAGGGACTATCTAGATTTCATCAGTGACAGATGCAAACGCAAACGACTGTCACGGTATGGGTTGCAGTAGAGCAAACGACACTGGTGACTGGAATATGTGAGAAGGTACCATTGAAATGGAGGCATGTATTGGGCTTGTACAAACACATCAAGATGACATCTTTCATGGGAAGTCCAAGGTTATTAGATCAAGACAACACCACGTCTCATTCTGCAAGTGCTACAACAGCATGGTTTCATAGACACAGACTGAATGTGCTCAACTGGTCTGTCTACAGTCCAGATCCGTCTCCTATTGAAAATGTATGACCAACCATGAAAAGGAGAATCAGACAACAATGATTACAGACTGCTGAGCATCTTTTATTAAGCCAGACTGGACAACAATTTTGCTTGCAAAATTTGAACTGTTCTTATCCTCAATTCCCAAACAATTAAACATTGTAATTAAAAAGTTAATGTGGCACAGTTTAAAACTTTAAAACTTCCCAACTTTTTTGGATTGCATTGCAGCCATGAAAATCTGCAATTAAAAATTTGGTTATATTTACCAAATAAAAGTAAAAGTTAGCCACTGACAACACTGGAATATTTTCTTTATGCTTCAGTCAATTACATAAAGGTTAAAAAGAATGAACAAATAACATTCTTGATTTTATGGCATTTCACGAAACATCCCAACTTTTTTGGGATTGGAGTTGCATTTCATGTGCTGTCTTTGCAAACAAGCAAATTATACTTTGGGCTCAAGACATCTTGACATGTAGAGTGGACATCATGAAGTGCAGGGACATACAGAATCTTCACGAGAGAATATACTTACATAAATCTTATCTTTACTGTAGCGCACACGGACATTATTTAGTAGCGTGGCTTCATTCAAGTACATCAATGAGCCTGTAACACACACAAATATGAAATCATCAGTAAGTTCTGTCATCTTATCCAACATGTTTGAACATCTCAAACACATTGACACTTACAATTGTCCTCCACATGTTTGTTGACATCATCTTCAGCAGGGAAGACTTGATTGACAGGAGCTTGAAAGGTCTGGAACACAAAGACTTTAATGTTAAGCATATGGCACACTAAAAACATGAAAACTGGTGTTAGTTACATGCTTAAGCTTAAAGGGATACATCACCCAAAAATTACAATTCTGTCATCATTTACTCATCCTCAAACCAACAAAAGACTCTTGTTCATCTTCAAAACACATGTCTCTCCATTGAAAGTGCACTGTTTCAGTTACAACAGTGAAAGATGCAAGTAGCTAATTAATTTTGTTAAATTATTTTGAATTAAAAATCTAAGCTATGATCATTATAGGCCTCACAAAAAAACTGGTCCCCCAATGGTTATGATCTTTATTCCATGCACCCCTTTTTTCATGTATGTGTGTTGATCGATGTTTAATTGTAAATAAATGCATGAATGAAATATATTCATTTTGCATGGCAGGTTTCAGGGTTCATAAAAAAAATATCTTAAATTGTTTTTTAAGGATGAACAAAAATCTTATGGGTTTGGAACAACATGAGGGTGAGAAACATTTTTCATTTTTGGGTGAACTGACCCCTTAATACGTGGGATTAGAGACTGGATTGCCCAAAAGCAATACGGATGCTCGCCTTACAAAACACATCAAATGCAACAGTGAAGGTTACGCTCTATGTATTCCACCTTCATGCTTGTGTTCTAATATCAGACAGTAGTGTGTACTCCACACACACACACACACACACACACACACACACATTTGTAGCGTGTGAACAGACGGCCCATTGTGCTTTCATATCCCGGCGACATCACACTGCACACAAATCACATGGGCTAGATGTAATGCTGCACACAAAACTCAGTCTTGTAGTTGTCACACGTGAAAACACAAATACACACACACAGAGTTATGGCTACTGTAATGTTTGTCAAGCTCCAGAGAGCGCCAGACTCCATATGGGCAACAGGATGTGTTTGCAGTGGCTCTGAAAACAGAAGCATTCATCCGAAGAGTTTAAATCATTCTGCAAAGAATCTGTGAAGTGCAAAAAATGTTTTTGACAGAAACAGAGCAGGACAAGAAAAGTGAGTACTTTCATTAACAGATCACATTAGCAATTCCTCGTTCTTACAGCACAAGCATTTTAATAAAAGCTATTAAATCATTCCGAACTTAAACGTGGGAATGTAGTTTTTAATTAAGATTTTTACCGCTGTTCCTTGACAACTGGTAATAGAGTGAGCACTTTTATTTCCAGTCTTAAGTATAGGTCATGTTTGTCTTCCTGTGTTTTCTACAGAAATGTGGCTCCCGTTCACCCTTCCCCACTATTTTTAACAATCACTGTCTTGAAATAATGTTTTGGGTACTTGAGGTTCATGAAACGTATAGCAACATAACTTTTAATCATTATTGACTGTTCATATAACATGTTGTTAAAGACACATATTTTAATAAAACATTAAATCAAGTCATTGATGATTACGGTTTATTGATCAGAAGTTTCATAAACCCCCAACATTTCAAGTATATTTGAAATATTTGAAGTGAGTCATTTAATGATTATTAACTGCTCTGATGGATTTAGGGAGTTCATTTGTGACCCTGGACCACAAAACCAGTCAAATTAGGATTTATACAATTAATATAAGCTTTCTATTAATGCATGGTTTGTTAGGATAGGTTAATATTTGGATGAGATACGACTATTCGAAAATCTGGAATTTGAGGGTGCAAAAAAAAAAAAAAAAGTTTGATGTATTTACAGTAGGAAATTTACAAAATATTTTCATGGAACATGATCTTTATTTAATCTCTTAATAATTTCTGGCATAAAAGAAAAATCATGCATTTTGAGCCATTCAATGTATTTTTGGCTATTGCTACATATATATCCGTGCTACTTAAGACTGGTTTTGTGGACCAGGGTCAAATTTAATGAAGGATTCCTTAGAATATTCATATAAGTAATGCAAGTTACTAATTCATTCAATGTAACAACTGGCTCATAATCAAGCACAGTCATTTGTTTGTGAGAAGAACATTTTCTTGCCATCATTTTGCTGTACACAGTCGCATTTTAGTGTCACAATTAATTTAGATTGTAAATTCAGATAAAATATGATTTATGCTGTGGAGCTGTAGATTTACAAAGCAGGAAAAAAAAAAAAACTGTTTTTTTTAGTGGTTCTGAACTGTTGGGTCACAATACAAAATTGTCCATTAGGTCTGTTCATACAGCAGGGAAAAAAAAAAAAAAAAAACAAGGCTAAACGCAAATAATAAGAAGCACCTAACCATAAAACTCAAAATTCTCATATCTTTTGTTGTTGAAACAAGGGCAAATTAATCTGTCAACTTGTCAACACCTGACAAATTAGACAGACAGAAGCAGGGGGAGGTACTGACATACTCTCACTCTGAAAAAACGCAATATGACACAAAGTAGAAAAATAAGGATGAAAGTGGTTTGTGCCAAAAAATTCACTGTGACATTTTTTTTCCAGTTTTAATATTGTGTTGGGTCACTATTTGACATCCACTGAAATCTAAAAGGTGAAGATATAAGGTAAAAATATGTTTAATGTTTGTTTGTTTGTGTCTTGTTTCTAATCCTAGTCATGTGTTGTATCATGAATTTGTGCTTTTATCATCTAATTGTCGATTTAAAGTGCCCAAGATTTAATCAAGTGAAATTAAAGTATTCCTTTGTACATCAGGCTGATCTAGAGCTGAACACCAGGAATTATTATTTTTTTTATTATTATACTGCATTTATTGTGTCTCTGTTTGTGAACTGTGTTTTGTTTGTTTTTAAAGAGTGTGCAACAAACATACTGTTATGCAAGAAAAATTTCAGACCTAAAACGTTTGACAATAAAGTTATATCAATCAATCAATCAATCAATCAAACAAAACCAGGAGAACAGCTGGTCTGCGTTAAAACTCAGAATTACAGATTTTTATATGACTGCCATTCACTGTTTCATGAATATCTCTCAGTAAATCCTATTCTACAGTTTTAAACCCTTTGAGGTCAGAATAATGATTTTACAGATTTTACAGGCTATCAAAAACCGAAAAAGGTCTAAATGATCAGCTAACATACTTTAAAAGTATAGTCCCTTTTGTAGATACTTAATATGAGTTACTGCATTAATGTAGTAACATGGGGGGGCAACATAATTATTTAGGTATCATTAAAGGGATCGCTCACCCAAACAAAAAAACAAAAAAAAAAAACCAACAAAAAAAGTTGTTGTTCCAAAACTTTGACTTATTTCTAGAAACGTTTTTTTTTTGGTACATTCAGTGGAATCCAAGTTACCAGCATTTCAAAATATTCAAAGTATATTTCTGTGATCACCATAAGAAAAACAATCATACCGATTTGGGATGAAATGAAGGTGAATAAATAATGACAGATTTTTTTTTCTTTCATATTTGGGTGAACTTCCCCTTTAAACCAGGTGTGATTTTAAACTGGCTATAAGCATGATGACAGTTTAACCAATTCTAACTTGCTCAGCAAGATTCTCTTTAAATTGTTGACTGCCAAAGCAGTACCTGACCTTTAAAAGAAACCTAGCATAGAGCCCTTCATGTAGAGCTCTTGTCCATTGCATTATGAATTGCATTCTGAGCCTGACACATATTAAATGTAAAAATGTATAAAAAGAACTAGTGTAACTGGAAGCATGTGTATTCATGTATTTGCGTGTAGTATGTTTCAACCTTAAAGGATTAGCCCACTTCCAGAACAAAAATTTACAGATAATGTACTCACCCCCTTGCCATCCAAGATGTTCATGTCTTTCTTTCTTCAGTAAATAAATTGTGTTTTTTGAGGAAAACATTTCAGGATTTCTCTCCATATAGTGGACTTCTATGGTGCCCATGAGTTTGAACTTCCAAAATGTAGTTTCAATGCAACTTCAGAGGACTCTAAACAATCCCAGCCTAGGAAGAACGGTCTTCTCTAGCGAAACGATTGATCAAAGTGATACAAAAAAAAAAAGGTAAAACAGTGATGTAGTTTTTCGACATCCCCTAAGTGTCTTGAACTGGAATACACACACTGGAGTACAAGCAGAGCTAGACAAGACAAGTATTTGAGGTTAGAAAGTGTATAAACTGTATTTTTTTTTTTTAGAAAATAACCAATTATATCACTATGGCTTGAATCGTTTAGAGCTCTTTGAAGCTGCATTTAAACTGCATTTTGGAAGTTCAAACTTCCAGGCACCATAGAATTGCACTATATGGAGAAAATTTCTCAAAAATACGACTGCAGAAAGACATGAACATCTTGAACGACAAGAAGGTGAGTAAATTATCTGTACATTTTTGTTCTGGAAGTGGACTTCTTTAAATGTGACACTGTGTATTTTTGCAGAAGCTCCTCCTCACCTTCCCTTTCTGGTTGAGAGGTTCGATGGTCAGACTATCGGCACTGATGTCGGTGATTCTGCCCAGCTGGAACCCATCCGTAGGGTGGGGCGCCCACACCGGCTTTCCATCATCCATTTCACCACTGAGAAAGAAACATGGGAGAACAAATGAAATACCAATAGAAGAAGAACAGACAATCTACTGTAATACTGACAATCACAGAAAATGTTTAAAACATTGATGCATTTGTATGTTTGCTGTCTTTTTAAATGTCTAATTTACAAAATCAATAATTTTAGGCATATCACAAAAACTGTATACCTACTAGGGATGCTCATTTTAACCAGTTAAACGTTAACTGACAGAAAGAATTTTGACTGATTAATACAATCAGTTAAACGGTTTGAAAGAACATTACATTTTTTTCCCAGTAATTTATCTAAATATTTTAAAAACGTTTGCTGGATGGTTAAAATAAAATAAAATTGCATTTTTTGAGAGAGAAAAAAAGATAAATTGCGTAGGCCTAAAACGTTAATTTGCATTTTATTATTACATTCAGAAATAGACCTGATGTTTACAAACACTATAAACACAGGCTAGATAGTTCCACTCACTCCACAAAAAAATCCTTTCAATTTAACAGTATTCAGAAAAGAACAAGAATGAAAAGTATAAGAAGTTAGATTATATAAACAACAAGCCAAAACGAATTCATTTAGGCTAAAACGTAACTGAAACTACCGATGGGTCTCTCATACGACACAAATCCAAATGTTTCTGTATTCAAGATGTAATTGAATGACAAAGTATTATTTATTATGTAAACCTTATGTAAACCAAATTGTTTGGCATAATATCATGGCAGTACGTTAATAATGATTAAGCTGTGTGATTTTTCTGCATTGTCAAGTTAGCAATGCTTAACTGTGACACACACAAACTAACTTGACAATGCAGCATCGGTGCGATCACTTGATTTTTTTTTTCTTTGTAACAGTGGAAACGACTCCTAGTCATACAGATAATCAAAACTGGAAACGGTTTGCTTTTATTTGTGTACATTTACAATAAAAACAAATCTTTCTGCTTTTGTAAAATAAAGAACAATAGGATGCCGCTTTCAGCCGTCTTCCCTTCCTGCAGCACAAAACGAACCCAAACTCTGCATATAGCTACTTGTTGTATACTAGCTACATTTTTTTCTTTTGTTTTGTTAAATCAAGTAAAAATATTTATCGTATTGGCCTATTCATTCATTATATATCCACAAGTTTCCTACGCCTCATGAGGCCTTGCATCAAAAGTGGGAGCGTCTTCCGGTTCAAAGTAAACAAGCGGGACGTGACACTCATTCATTCAACAGTTGACAGGAGTGACGGGCAAATGAAGACTTGAGGCTAGAAGGAATACAGCTCTAGCTACTGGGCATGCGCACATCAATCTAACGTTATTTTTGTCACACTGTACAACAATAAAACTGTTTTTGTATTAGAGTAAGGGCTAAGTTTAGGTTTGGGGTAGGTGCAGACGTTAAACAATAACAATCCAATAGGTAGAACAATTCATTTCATTGTTAGTTTCCAGTCAGAGCTGTATCCCTTCTAGCCACAACCCAAATAAAGCCTCATGAAGCACCGAGACTTTCCTGTGACTGTTTCGGGAAAAGATTCAAAGCTTCGAGAGTGTCGAAAACAGCGCGATCTGATGTCTCTAAAGTCTTGACTCAAATGTCATTTCACTAGTTGACAGTCATTTAAGATTTAGCGATCCAAACTTGCTAATGATGTGGGAACACAAATTCGAAAAGCATATGCTGTCCATAAGAACTTAATGGCATCTCTCATAAAGGTGTGCATCTTTACAAAGTAAACAATGATCTAAAAAAAACACTTAGCCTCTTTGCTAATTAGCACACAAAATACCATTGGTATACTACGTCCGCCACCTCACCGGAAGTTGTACCCACGTTCTTTTTTTACAGTAGCGCCCCCCGGAAACTTGCGAATAGCCTAGCTTTATTATGTTTGTCACAGACACTTATCCTCTCTAAAATAATTAAATTCTAATTTAAAATATTCTTGTCGGTTAACGAGCGCCGGCTGTCGGTTAGAAAAAATAACCAAAATGAACATCCCTAATGCCTAAATTTTTGCGGTAAAAATTGTAATATTATTATAAAATTATTATTATTATTATTTTTTATTTTTTTTGCAACAATTTCATCCAAAATTATGTAATGTCTGTAGTGTCATACAACTGATTGCACCTCATCAGAAAAACAATCAGAGCTTTTGTTAGCAATTAGACTATTAATTACATTAATTAATAATATTAATTAAATCTTTTAAAGTTTTTGTTTACATATTTTTGTTTACATTGCCTGTCACTCCGTTATGCCTTATGAAACTTGTTTTCAATACAAAATGTACAAATTTTATTAAAAAATAACCTAAAAGCCTAACTCTTCACTCTGAAATTTGTATGTGAATATAATGGCAAAACTCTGCCAAATGTAGCACCACTACATTCAAATCTCAAGGGGGTGTTAGTTATTTTCTCAGCTTATTTATTTCATTTCACGTAGAATGAAAATTATCATTAGTACTGCCACAAACTTCACAACAAGATAATAACAAGGCCTACTGGGTAATTGCAAATAAACGTTTGATGAAATTCAATAACTTGGCAGCTAGACATATTGGGATGGGCCTCATTAGAAAGACTAACAACTACTGAGGGAAAGATAAATGGAGCAAAACACAGAGAGGTGCTTTATCCAGATCACATAACTCAGACTGCAGAATGAACACAAATCTGTCTGCAGGACAACAAGCCAAAGTACAGCCAAAACAACAATGGAGTGACTGTGGCGCAAGTCTCCACATCTGAATGCAACAATCACCTTGTCACCCTATGTATTTTTGCATCAGCTTTGCATTGGACTGCACTTGGTGTTTTTTAAAGTAAAAAGTTCCAACTTTTAAAATGCTTCATTCGACCCCTGCGTTTGTCTGAATATCTCCACTGTCCAGCTGTTTGAATGTAAGTGTTCCCACCTCAAGGCTGTTCACTCATTTTACGTCATGTAAGTTAACTCTGTTAACACTAGCTTGGCTGCCATTTAGGGAACAGGGAATGCAGACAGGGAAACTTCTTCAGATTCCTAGAGCTGGTTATGTTATACCTAAACATGATATTATGCTGCGCCAACTGAACGAACGAGGCATCTAGACAGTGCTTTACTATGTACTACTATATATCCACAGCGCTTTACAATCATATTATCATCATATATATCATCTCCTCAACCACCACCAGTGTGCAGCATCCACTCGGATGATGTGACGGAAGCCACAGTCAATTCAGTTGATGGGAATTATTGGGAGGCCATGATGGACGAGAGTCAATGGGCCAATGGTTAATTTGGCCAGGACACCGGGGTTGCATCTATATTATTTAAGAGAAGTGCTATGGGATTTTTAATAATCACAGAGAGTCAGGACTCAGTTTAACATCTCATCCAAACAATGGAATTTTTTTTTCTGCATATAGGCAGAAAATTAATTAATTATTAATTAAACGCCAACTCTTTACCACCTACTCTACAATAAATAACCAGAATACTAAATGTAAATATATGATTTCCTTTAAGGAAAGATCATTTAAAACACTCACAAATTTGACCAAAAAAAAAACAAACAAACATATAATCCATGTAAACCATGAAAGGTGTATGCATATATAAACTAAAATTTAATTTGGTCAAATATTAGGAGTATGTTATAGCACAACACTGAGCAACCAGGTGCAACACAATTCAACACATGATAAATAAAAGGTGTATTTGCCATGTTTTCATCCTAACCAGCTGTGACAGTAAGATATATATATTTTTGGTGTTTTTCTCTTTTATTATGATAGGATCATGGAGAGCAGACTGGAAGTAAAGTGGGACAGAGAGAGGGGGATGGGTTCAGGAAAGGTCCTCGAGTGGGACACCCGTAGTGTAACGGCACTGTATGTTTGACATATACAGTGTATTGAATTTCAGTCAGAGTTGTGCCTTTTTTTACGGATACCTTAGGAATAAATGAGAAGTGCCGTAAGCTGAATCCCACCTGTCGCAAAAAGTCAGTGAATTCTCTCATAAAACAGCATTTTTGTGTGTGTTAAACTCTAAAAATAGTTCAATCCACAGTACTGTTTAGTGTAAAACATGTTGAAGATTAGCAGATAGGCTGTCGATTCATTAAATGATAAGCCATTTCCTCTAAAAAGCTGTTTATTCAGCGTAGTGAAGCCTCTCCTCCACTGTCACCCATTCAAAAAAAAAAAAAACGGCCTGTGGTCTCCTTTCCAATGTACTGTCAGACCAGAAGCGTCATGCTTTAACCGTTACCCCTTTTTCGGGTAATGGTTGCAGGCTTGCCTTCTAGTGGCTTTGGAGCTACCTTCCTGCAGACTTAAGTTTCAACACTGCTTTAACACACCTGTCTGTAATTAAGTAGCTGTGAACACCTTGATTAGCTGGTCAAGATGTCTTGGATTCATGGTGAAGCTGAACTCTGCAGTGAGGTAGCTCTATAGGAACAAGGTTGAAGACCCCTGTTAAAAACATTTGTTGATACAGAATTTTACTACAAGACTCAAAATAGCTGATACCTAAAAAGGCCAACATAGGAAAATTACATACTGTTCAAATCAGCAGTCTTTTGATTTTTGGCCAAACTGGTCAACAGTTATAAGCAGAAATGTCAATATTGTATATCTTTTGACCAGTAGGTGGTGCTGCGTCAAAACTACTTAAGCTGGGTACACACCACAAGATAATCGGGAAGATTTTGGGCCGATTTTTCACCTTCTGACAATCCTAGGTAATGGTGGTTCTAAAAATTATCTTATCAGATTTACCTGTGGTGTAAGGTGTGTTAAGAGTGACTGAATCTGCTCAGAAGAACGTCGGAGGTGCGCCGATCACGAATCGTAAATATTTAAAATGTGGAATATTTACAATCAGAAATCCTGATGTGTGGGGGGAACCCTGAGGACAAACACGCGAATTATCACAAGAAAAAAAACAATATCCAATCAGAAAGCGAGCTGACAGAAGATGGAAGCATAACAAACACAGCCATGGCACAGCACAAAAGGATTTGGACAGCAGAGATGAAGAATTCACGACTTCATCCAAAGCCTTTTCATTTTTTCTCGTAAATTTTCTGTCAAAATCATTCCAAACACTATTATCGTAATTTCTTCCTGCCTATTGTCCACCATGTTTATTCTCAAGTGTTTTTTTGTTTTTTGTTTTTAAAGATGAAATGACATGAATATGACAAACATTATACATGATATAAACAATTATACACTAGAGGGGCGGTATACAAATACAAGTTTTTATATAAAAATATTAAAGCGTTTACAAACTTTTACCGTTTTAATTGCCTTTTGTTTCATAGAAAATAGTGTAGTATCATTATAATACTCCATTTCCTTCCTAAAAGAAAAACAAAAGTTTTTTGGCAGGAGAACTTATGAATATGAATAGGTGCATATGAAATTGTACATGCACAAAAATAAGATTTACCATGCAGACATGAATGTGCTTTTCTTTGCTGTTCTGCAGGGAATAAATAATACAATACAAATGTCCATAACAAAAAAATGATTATCAATATTTTGTACAATAAAAATCACAGACATTTTGCCAAAATAGTTTTACAAAAGGGCAATGCCAAAAATAAAAGTACCACTGTTTTAGGGCAACTGACATAAAAGGAGCAACTAAATCAATATCAGATTTAAATTTTACCAAATAATATTTTGCTGGGTTAATCCTGTGCATAGTTTTAACTGATACTTCCTTAACCCTTTTTGTAATTGCAGGAAATATTGATTAGGTATTAACCAAACCCTTTTCCAAACAATACTGTCTGTCCCTTGATTCCAATATGAATAAACATAAGGCAAAGACAAACTGTCTTGTTGAAATAAAGCTCTCATAGAATTGTTGTGTGATGTTTATTCTCAAGTCTCGAGAGATTTTGCAAGATTTCCCATGTTCACAGTCAGGACTGGTGCGTGGTGTACTGTCTCTGTCACATCGTGGCACACCACACACTATAGGAGAAAAACGGATAAATCTAGGATTTTTTGTTCTCATGTTTGTGGTCTCTCACATTTTGAAGAACGTTACCACGCTTTACGAAAATGGTTCGGTATATTAAAAAGTTTTGGTAGCTTTGAAGATGATCTGAGCCAATTTTGGTAAAAACTGGACAAACTGTCTAAAAGTAAATATTTTGGAAAATTCAAAATTTCAAAAAGCATAGAAAAGCATAGATTCAAAAAGCATAGAAATGAAAATGTTCGTATGCATTTAACTCCGTATGAGCCAAGGAATCAGAAGAAAAAAAATAATTTTGCTTATTAGATTTAAATTTTTGCGACATTGTGGCTGGAAACAGGAACAACAAACAGGTACTGATCATGTTTTACATCTTATTTCTTTGGATTTTTCTTTTAGTCTTTCTTTACATCTTATCACTTTGGATGTTTTTAACAGCTTCAATGGAAGCAACAGTGGATCATTTACCAGACAGAACTTGAAAATAATGGTTGAACACTGAAACTATGAACAATTAACTTGATTATGTACTATGCGATAGCAGAATGAACCCGGCCATGCCGCTCCTGATTGGCTGTGATTGATTCTGATTGGCTTTGTGACTGATTTTTGTCATGTCTTGCCTTTTTACTTTAGACAGTTAGTTTGTTGCTGGAATCTCATGACATTACGACTGCTCTGGACACATTGTAACAACAAACACCAAAACTAACAAACACAGACTAAAAACCACAAAACTCAGATTTTGATTTCATTTATGACCTGTCAGATTTTCCACATTAAGTCAGTTCAAGCTAACTGATCTACTACTCTGGCCTGAAGTCATAATGTCTTATAAACCTCTTGCTCACTACAGTTCAACTAGTACATGAAATCATTGAAGTTATGGGATTTGAGCAATGGAGCACATGTCAGTGTGGCCGGGTTGGGTCAGATCTATATGGGTTAGGTGTGTCCTTCCTGACAAGACAATAACTACCTGTGTTTTCACAGTTAAAAGTAAATAAGTAAATTCTTCAGCCAGGCAAGACGATTACATACTAGATACTAGAAGGTCACCCTGGACAGGTAGGTCACATTCACAGAGTATCAGGTCAAAGACACAGACCTGAAAACGAATCACTGCTGCCAAACTGTGAGCAGAAACCTGACGCTTTATTGTGCCTTCTGTGTAAGTCCCCCATCACGTCTCCCGAAACCAGTTTGGCAGCGCAAACAAAGCTACAGGGTCCAGGAATGGCACATCAGAGCAAGATCACTATCAACGCTTCAAAGACACCCACCACCTGGAATTGTGGACTCACTACCCGTCCCGCAACACACTGTATCACCACCCTCATCCACATTCAGACTCCCCTGGAGACTTAAATAACATCAAATGTTACATACACACGCTCTTTGAAATGTTGCCGCGACAACTCTTTTCTTTAAGCTCAAAAATAAGGCCAAAGTTCATGAAGTAACTTATTGTCAATGTTGTAAAATTTATTGAGTACCACTGGACCTGTGCAAACTGAACCCATCATTTCTTCCTGGTCTCGTGTTGTTGTATAATCATTTCCATTTATGGGTCAATGACATATAAAAATACCTATGATAAAGATAATGGAAAATCTAATTTAACAAACATGTGCCAGTTTCTTAAGAATCTACTCTACTGTTTTATTTGTTTGTTTTACTCAGTTATTTTAGTACTTCAAGTTAAACTAAATGAAAAGGAGAAATGCTGCCTTCACAACTAGCTGAAATAAAACAGGTTTATGGTGTGTGGGTCCCCTATATACACACGCGCACACTCATTCTTGCATATGTGGTTTACAGGGACTCTCCATACGTGTAAAGGTTTTTACAAGCTGTATTTTCTATTGCCCCACCCCTAAATTACCACCTAAAGTAAACCTACCCCTCACAGGAAACTACTGCCAAATTTTGAATTTCATAAAACACCACTTAGTATGTTTTTTTAAGCCTTTCAGTTTACGAGGACACAGGAAGCGTCCTCATAAACCATGCTTACACTGTAGTATCCATGTCATTACACTCGTGTTCTCATAAACCATATATTCCAGAACATGCACACACACACACACACACACACACAATCATGTGATAGACCATACAGCTTTGATTTTATTTCTAATTTAATTATTTGAATGAGGCATTTTTCTTCATTAACATGAAAACAGCTGTCATTTAACTGTATGAATTTCATTTTTAAAATATTTTTGAGTGACAGAGTTAATCACAAAACTAACAAAAAATGTACATTACGTCAATGATTCTTGTAAGAATTAATAACTAACTAGAGAATGCGCATGAAACGCTGTTCAATGTAATTACCGTTCCACACATGTGGGCGACATTACACGTGTGGGTTTACTCACAAACTGGCTCACAGCTCTTTGAAGAGCCTAGACCAAATACCAGAAATGACACAAAATTATAACCTGAAATACATATAAATATCTTTAAATAAGAACAACATTTATTTCATTCTGTTCCTACAAAGTGAAAGTCCTAATCAAACTGACCCAGATTGATGACTGGCACAGATTTTTCCTCCTATAAAACAATAAAAGCATTATCTTTAAATTGATAGCACATCTCCATCATGAGCTCTGAGGAATAGAAAGTTATCAAAATCAACACGCTGGACAAAAAGACTATTAAAATAGATTGACATGGCCTGACTGGAGTCTGTTTTCTATATTCTATAATGTCTCTCTCCTTCGGCTTGCTCCCTTTATCAGGGGTCGCTACAGCGGAGTGATCCGCACAGCCGATTTGGCACGTTTTACGCCGGATGCCAATATACACATTGTAATAATCTATGCTATTTTGTCAACAATGTCTGTGGATCAACTCAAAACATCTATGACTCACAGACTGCATCCAAATACGTCTACATCCAAACTAAATAGTACACAAAAATCTGTATATCAGAGGAGCAGAATGCCTGAATATGCAGTCTTTAAGGTGACCGCTTCTGCTGATCATGCTGGAGAAATAAAATAAAATAAAATAAAATATAAAACAAAATAAAATAAAATAAAATAAAAATGGATAAATAAAACGTTTTTCTGGTTGTCCTGAAGCCCTGGCTGAACAATACAGACATATACCATGCAGAGGATGATGTTTCACATGTTGTGCTTTAGAAGCACTTTATTTGTATTCATTTTAAAGGAGAAGTTCACATCCAAAACAAAGATTCACATATAATGTACTCACCCCCTTGTCATCCAAGATGTTCATGTCTTTCTTTCGTCAGTTGTAAAGAAATTATGTTTTTTGAGGAAAACATTCCAGCATTTTTCTCCATATAATGGACTGATATGGGGCCCAGAGTTTGAACTTCCAAAATGCAGTTTAAATGCGGCTTCAAACGATCCCAAATGTGGTTGTAAACGATCCCAGCCAAGAAAGAAGGGTCTTATCTAGCGAAAAGATAGGTTATTTTCATTAAAAAAATTATATTTAAACACTTTTTAATCTCAAACGCTCGTCTTGTCTTGATCTCCCTGAACTCTGTGTATTCTGGCTCAAGACAGTTCGGGTATGTCAAAAAACTCTCGTAACAATGGTATTTTCTCCCTCAACTTCAAAAATCATTTCAAAATCATCCTACATCGCTGGAGAAGTACCGACCTGGTCTTTGCAAAGTGAACATGCAAAGAAGATCAAACACCCTTAACAAAAAAGGTAAAACAGCGATACAGGATGATACTGAAGTTGAGGGAGAACATGAGATGGGAGTTTTTCGACATACCCTAACTGTCATGAACCAGAACAAAAACAGTCGAGGCAGAGCAAGACAAGACAAGCTTTTGACATTAAAAATGAAGCCGCATTTAAACTGTATTTTGGAAGTTCAAAATCAGGGCACCATATCAGTCCATTATATGGCGAAAAATCCTGAAATGTTTTCCTCAAAAAACATAATTTCTTTACAACTGAAGAAAGAAAGACATAAACATCCTGGATGACAAGGGGGTGAGTACATTATGTGTGAATCTTTGTTTTGAAAGTGGACTCCTTTAACCTACAAAGAGTGCTTGTTTTAGCTAATGTCCTGTCTAGGTTTAATTTAGTAATAAATTACATGTAAAGAAAATTCTTCACTATTTACTGATAAATGTGTGACTTTTGTGTGCGAGAGGTGTAATTTCAGTCAAAACAAGCCTGCATGGTACGCCATACAATGGAAATATAGTTAAATGTGTGCATGACAATAAGCATGAATCTCTCCGTCAGCTTCTGTTCTTCTGGAAAGACATTTCACTAGGATGTTTACAGGTGGATGCAGAGCTTTGCTCCATTCAGGCGACGACTTTGGTTTGCAATCCATGTTACAATTCATCTATATATAGTCATATGCTGTATCATTATGCTGCATTATATAGGGCCCTATGAAATCCGTTTTATTTTTTCCCAAATTACGTTTTATTTTTTTCCAAATTCTTCCAATTTCTCAACTAATGGTAAATTAAATGTTATTAATCAAAGAGCACGTCTAATTAATTAAAATCATGAAACTTATACAATTTCACATCAATTTAATAAAGATTTAAAAAAAAAAAAAAAACCTATGAAATGTTTTATTTTTTTTTCCTCACCATGTTTTATTGTTATCAAATTCTGTGTTTTAATTCATTTATTCAAATTTATTTTTAAAATAGCCTTATAAAAGTTTTTTTTTTACCCTCAGAATTTCTGTGTTGTGTATTTAAAATGTTCTGGTTATCAAATGAAGGCATAAAACATGAATTTCATTTATCTTTTAATTATTGAAAATTATAAAAATTAATTATTGAAAATTCTCTTCTCGCAAACAAAGGGGAATTTACTATTAAAATTAAAACATGGAAGAAATGTTGTGTGATTATACCCTAAAAAATAATGTTGTTTCATTTTAGCAGTAGTAGTAGTAGTAATAGTACTAAAATATATCTGGCACAATATCTTCAAGTTAAACCAGACTTTTATTTTGACGAGTTGCCGCGTCTACCTTTACATTTCTGTGTGTATATGATACACTAGACACTAGTTTTTTCTAAAATGAAACGGTCAAAAGCTGAAATCACCGTGTCACGTGCACTTCAGTGTGTGTAGTAAACAAAACCGCTCGTCTGCTCCATTCATTAAAATAGAGACAAGCAAAACATGCAGGATTCACATTTAAATGGTATTTTTGAGGAGTAATATTTACAGATACTAGTTCATATTGCGGTTTGATTTAAGTGTAATGACCTACTTGTGATTAATTCATTCAAACTTTGACAAATTCCGTGACATTCCGTGTTATTCAGTGAATTCCGTTTTTATGACTGCATTCCGTGATTCGCGGAAATCATAGGGCCCTAATTATAATGCTTTTATCTATCCAACCCTGTATTTAAACAAAAGGGTCAAGGCTTGGCTACTTGGCAAAAAAAAACCCATCTTTTTACATAGACAGTCTTGGCAATATATCACTAACACAGTGTTTGATCTTATAATGCCAGTCATTGATTTTTGGAGTGCTTTTAAATTGATGAAATTGATTTATTTTGTCCTCATCTGCTGCCACTAGAAAAAGTTCTTGGGGGTCATCAGCCATTCAGCACTGTCATGATGTCCATTCCCTCACTGCTTTGCCCCGAAGCAAAGATGGTGAAATTCTAATTTTGTAATTTGAGGTTTCACGTTGCAGCCAAACAACTGCCTTTATGATGAATGTGAAGACTAACTTTCTCCATACACCTTGTTGATGTGATGGTAACACGATGAGGAAACTTGAGGAAGCTGCAAGCGGTCAGGTTATGTCATTCTATTAGAATGGATTGGGAAGGCATTGATTTAGGTTGAGAGGTGGAACATGACCTCAGGACTAGAGAAAGTGCTTTATCTTGCATTGATGTAGCCACACATCTCAGTTACTCAGACTGTTTGAATAAGTCAGTGCCCTTCTTGTTGTACTGTAATGACATTTTAATTATTCAGAGGCCATTCACAGCACATTATGATTGATTTTAAATCAATATAACAAGTGCAAGTTTAGTAGTTTTGTCATAATCGGGCAGTGGATTCTTCTGAGATCACTCTAGTAACCACCCACGATATACTAGCAACATCAGCAATGCTCTTTATTAACCATCCAGACCAGACAGCAACACCCCTGGACTGTGTTGGAGACATTTGCATGAACAAACACTGCCCAATTTTTCTTCAGAAAATGTGCAAATATAGTTTTTATTAGGTATGCATGATATCTGATATACTGATATTATGCTATCTGATATGCCATTTTGGCTGACAGCCAATGCCGATACCAGTATATTTCCTTATGTTTGGAAACAACACCAAGTCTCTCCTGTGCGGAAATGATAAGCAAATTATTTTTAATTTTGTTTTTTTACAAGAACATATTTGTTAGAATTAAACAATAATGAAGTTCTTTTATAACGGCAGTACATTGAAGCTTTGGAAATAACTATAAATAAACTATATATAATCAAACGCTGCATTTTTTTCCTTCAAAAAAATGCAGTGGTAACCTTAACATTTTATTTTAAGATTTAATATTTGTAGATGGTCTAAAGCAAAAGAGTTGTACAAATTCTGAAAATCTTTTAGAGCTCATAATTTGTTTAAAAAAAAATACATTACACATTAATGAATAAATCAGTATTTATAAAATTACTTAATTTACAAGTGTCATGTTTGTGATTTTGTTTTTGTTGTTTCATTTATGTAAGCTATAGCTTTTGACTTTTAAATCAAAACACACTCATAATCGACATCAATAAATGCTTTATTTAATCAGAAACACAGTTTAAATGTTCTTTATTTTATTTTCATTTTATTAGAAGTGCCCCCTACAAAATTAAAACTCCTTTCCGAACACGCATTAGGACCTGGGGTAGGCTGCCGCTGTACGTGCTGTTAACCCTTATATGCATACCTTGGGTCTTTAGCGACCCGGGAAGTCATTTACTACCCTCTCCCTCCTTCATTTTTTAAAGTTCGACATCAGCCTTCCTAGTATTCTTTAATCTATTAATTATGAACAATAAAACAAGAAAAAAAAAATATATATATATAAAAGAATGTAAAAAAGTGTATAGGCTCGCTAGAGATCCGAGGTATGTAATAGTGTTAGTATTTTTTTTGTGCAGCAAAAATATGTAAATATCTGATGACTAATTACATGCAATTCACTTTTAGTCCTCAAGATGGCACTGTTTGATATACTATAATGACGTAATGTATTACTTGTAATTGTCACAAACATAAAACAAAAAAAATATCATCAGCAAAATTTGAATTGGTTTGAACGGCTTTACTGCAGAGCAGTTAATGTATGCAATAAAATATAAATGTCACTGTCATTTGATGGTGGATGTGGTGAATAGGCTGCCAGCGATCAAAATAATGATTCTGAAGTCACTGTAAACGACAGTTTTGCGAATATGTTTGAGATTGCGAATATGAGCCAGATGCTAAATGTCCTGCTCTGATGATAATGGCGATGGTAAAATCATCTGCTCAATTTTTTGCTTTTGCAGCAATTAAAGATCCGTCTGTGCTGGACACGTAGGCCCGGGTTGCTAAAGACCCGAATATGTAAAATTGACTGGTAAAACAGTCCTGCATTTAAGGATTAATGTGTACGCTCTCACAAACCAAACGCATCATTCTGTACATGCATTCTCAGTTTAAATGCAGTGATTCAAAACAGTGAATCTAATCATCATTCAGGCAAAACTTTGCTTCAAGAATGAGCCACACTGCTGACGTGATCTAATCACTAGCACACCTTGAGCACATATGGTTTATTTCTGTTATCGGCAAGACATATTGGCATTATTTTTCATATCAGGCCAATGCCGATATTTACATTTAAAGGCATTATTGGCTGATTCCGATATCAGTCCAACAATATTGTGAACCTTAGCTTTTATTAATGCAATGGCAAAAGTAAAGTGTGTTTACACTATTGTTAAAAATTTTGGGGTTGTTTAGTTTTTTTGTTTTTTCCATTTTAATGAAAGAAGGGTCAGCAGCTTGGCAATTGCCTTGCTTTTTTTTTTTTTTTTTGCCAGACTTATACCAGATTTATTTGCCTTCTACAACTCAATGACTGGTAAGTGAAATGTAACAACTTATTAGGCAAAGGCTAAAGATTATTTAGAGATTATTTAGTCGCCAAGCATGAACATTTTTCACATATGCAACTGATTTACTCACATTATAGATGGTTGCTCAGAAAGGCAGATTTTTTTAGCATAATTTCTCCAGTCTCCAGCGTTTCATGATCAGAAATTATTCTAAACCCCAAAATCTACTACTACAAGCTTTGTAAACTACATGCACAAGAAATATTTGGTTATCAAGCAAAAGTAAAATTTACATATGTAAATGTCAACATAGTACATAGACAATGGGGAACATATGTTTGTCTTTATTTTATATATTATATTATATTATATTTAATAAAAACTAATATAATACAATATAATAATAATTATATTATATTATATTATATTAAAGAATGGTAAATGGATTTTTTTGCATTGTTGTCTGCAACTACTAACATCAGAACAACTTTATAATAAAAATATATAATATAATAAAATATAATATAAAATAATAAACGGGCCTCTTACAAAACTCAAAAAGCACAAGACGGCAAAATCAATTCACAAAGAGCCATGTTTTGTCATTATGTGAGGACTCAATCATTGACTTAATGAAATAACACAGTAAAAAATAAATAAATAAATAAATAAATAAATAAATAAAGTGTTCAATAACCTAATCCACATATCACAAAATGAAAATGATGTAATTGTATTAGTTTAAGTTACTCTAAATCACTCCAAGGTCACATATGCAAACAAAATAAAATAAAATAAAATAAAATAATAAAATAAAATAAAATATGTTTAATAGGGCTGATGGCAATACTGATTATTACAGATCAAGTAGACCGATAACCGATATTTTGAACCAATATATATGTCTGGTGTAAAAATAAAAAAGTAATGTCAAAATTAAGAATAACAAGGGCTCTGACAAAAACTCCCTTTAAATGCTTTTAAATTATGTT
Organism: Labeo catla; assembly: GCA_012976165.1. Taxonomy (NCBI): domain Eukaryota; kingdom Metazoa; phylum Chordata; class Actinopteri; order Cypriniformes; family Cyprinidae; genus Labeo; species Labeo catla. The sequence goes on from VONZ01000081.1 coordinate 1,172,757, forward strand.
TATCAGAAAATCGGTTTTGAAAATGACTGATAACCATAAAAATTCTTAATATCTGGGCCGATACAGTGTCGACCCCTATTTGTTTATTATTCTATTTATGTCACCAATATTGCCAGGATTAAATGCATATTTTCCATCAATAGTTTCCATCACTCACATGTGTCCCTTTACTCTTTCATTTGGAATTTTTGAACGTGATTTGCTATTATCACTTCTAGGTATTGAAAACAACACAGTGATTATTTGTGAACACTTGTACTACATAACTTTAAATTACAACTAACCCAGTTGCGTGCATGTTGTCATACTGCTTCATGTCTGCACAATAAATCAAAACTGATTAGATAAATTACTGCCCTGGCATACCAGTTTGTTCCTGTAAAGGGCATTAGAGTGGACTAAATCAGATTTGCAGTTCAGTGCTAATACTGAACAACTTATTATACGAAATTAATGCAAGTTCATTTAAATTCAAGGTAGACATGAGTAATGAATAAAACGTAAGTGAAATAAGTTAATTAGTTAGGATTAGTTAGTTAATTAGTCCAACAAACATTATTTCAAAGTGTCATTAATAAATTCAACCTTGCTCATTCGAACTATGCTTACTTTTTAAATAATGGCATCACTCTCTCTAGAGACAATATCATTATAATAATAACTCATCCATTCATGACAATGTGACAGTAGTTAAACAAACTGACACAGATTAAAAATAACACGGCGAAGGGCCAAAAAGCGTCGTCAGGCCTGAGAGGGAAAGCAAGGGAAGAAACTGCTGTTCTGGACTGACATTTCAGCAGCAGAAAGTTTAGCGTGGAGTCTGAGTTTGAGTTATTCCACTGCAGGCCCACTCTTCCTCCACAGCACACAAATCTGGATTGTTGAATGCGAGCTGGCAGAGGACTGAGAGCTCACTGTCACAGCGCATGAGATCATGAGAGGACTCTGTGTTGACTGCACAAAAACACTAGCAAATAAAGAAGTTCAGCAAATGTTTAGCACTCATCTCAGCAAAGTGAATATAAAGACAGTTAAACAACTTCTGAGAAAATGTGTGATGAAACGTAAATATGACACTAAATTATAACATTATCATTTGCATGGTAATTACACAATGTTAGACTAATGACATTTCAGTTCCCAGCAGATGTGCATGTGTCCAATAGCTGCATAATAGTGTTACACATTAATGTACCTAAATTATATCTCCAACAAACTAGCTATAAATCACAGAAGTAGAGTTTTGTCATTTATTTTAATTATAATTATACAGTAAAGATTTTTTTTTTGCATATTTTCAGTAACTATTAAAATGTGAACACATCATATTGTATTATGTTATTTATATTATATTATATTATATTATATTATATTATATTTATTACTTCTTCTCTTAGGAACAGTAAAGAAAAATAAGAGGGTTTTTTTGCATTACTTCAGTAACATTCAACATTAACATAACTTTATAATGTAATATAATATAGTATATAATATAATATAGTATAATATACTTTTAATATATGTGTACACAAAAAACATAACTTAGGAGTTCTGTGATTATTTTAACTGAATTATTACATTATACTATATTATATTATATTATATTATATTATAGTTATTATTTCTTCTCTTAAGAACAGTAAAGAATTTTTTTTTAATTTGTTCAGTAACATTCAAGATTAACATAACTTTATAATATAATATAATATATACTTTTAATATATGTGTACACAAAAAATATAATAACTTAGGAGATCTGTGATTAATTTAATTTGTTTATTATATTATATTATATTATAAAGTTATTCTGTTGTTAATAGTTTTTTTTTTGTTGTTGTTGCCGCTTTACCATTCTTTGTGTCATGTTATGTTATGTTTTGTTATATTATACTCAGAAGATTAAAGGGGTACGACAACATTAATATGTACAGCTTTTGCATATTTTCCAGTAACTGCATTAACATCAGAACAACTGTAGCACTTGATTATCAAACATGCAGTGAAGGAGTTAGACTGAACACAAAGCACTGTAGGGTGTCACATATTATATAAAGGCTGGTCCAGGTGCAGTCAGCTGTAACCCTCACAATGACAACAGAACAGGTGGAGTTCATTACGACACTCAACACAATGCACAACATTATTCTCATAGCTTTTTAGCAGCTACCACTTTAGTTCAATCTGAGCTCAAGTATTCTGTGATTTTCACGTCGGCTTAAAGATTGACTATTTAGCGCAATCAGAGGTCAAACTCTCAGGCTAATGTAAAAGACCTGACCATGGTGTGACAGCACTGGTAAAAAAGTTAATCAGTGGCAGAGGTTTCTACATCGCAAGATATGCGCATGACAGACAAGCAATTCTCAAAATAACTGCTCTACATTTCTGACAAAGAACGGTTAATGATTTTATTTCTTTATATAGACTCTATAGAATATAAAGTCCTTCAACCATCAAGAGTTTGAAGTGCCACAACCTGTTTGCCAGCAGAAAGGTCACACATGCAACCGGTCTTTTGTCACTTTTGTCTAAGGTAAACCTGTCCCAGTTAATCATACAGCAAGTCCCAAGCTGTAAACACATGATTTAATAATATGCTAATTATCTTAGCAAGTGACATGACAACGTCAGTCCTAAGTTCCCATCAGATCATATTTGATTGTCCTTACATAATTATGTGGAACTTCATTTTGGGCCGAGAGATTTCGCAACGAGTTAGGCTGCTGAGCACGACACAAGGCTTTTCACACACAGTGGCTTTGTTCCAAAAGCTAATAATGCTGTGTTTTAGGACGCTGCCTAAGCAGGCTGTAGTCATCAACTGCAATGGAACCTCATAAGTGACCTATTTGGAACTCTGCATAGGCAGCAACTCTACGAAACCAACGCTGTCCGTACGACACACTACTAGAGACTCCATTCACATATGATTTCAGTAGAGATGTTAGCATATTGCTAGACTAACAAAACCAAATACTCTAAGATCAAACATATACCGTTTTGATTTAAACTATTGTAATTGAGACTTTGCTGAAATGAATGAAATAGGAAGCCAGTATTTTTAATTTATTCTCTCTCCTCTCCATCTTCAATTTATTACACAGATCTTACAACAACGCATTCTGGGATTGTCTTTTCCACAAAGGACACATGCAGTATCTACTTGTAGATATACACTTGCAATTGTGAGAAAATAGTCTTTTTCCCCCTCAAAATTGGACTGGATAAAAATCACAAATGCCGAAAATCACAAGTCGAAATTGCAAGAAATAAGTCTTGTAAATAAGAATTGTGCATGTGAATTTGCAATTGTGAGGAAAATGTTTCCTCTCTCACAATTCTGAGAAAAAAACATATAGGTTTTACGTTTTACAAAATTAGGTTATATAATTAAAAATTAAATATATTTACACTATATGGAAAAAAAAGTATTGGAACACCTCTTAATTATTGAATTCAGGTGTTTTAAATAGACCCACTGCCAAGTGTTTACATTTGTAAGGGTTGCTTTAAAGAGCTCAGTAAATTCAAGAATGGTACTGTGATAGGACACCATCTTTGCAAGTAGGTTCATGAAATTTTATCCCCGCTAGATATTCCATTTGAGATGAACTGGAAATGCGATTGCAAACCAGGCCTTCTCGTCCAACATCAGTGCCTGACCTCACCAGTGCTTTACTGAATGAATGGGAAGCAGCAAAGGAGGGACCATCTCCTTATTTAAGTCCATGTATTTAGAATGCAAATGTCATTAAAGTCCCTGTTAATGTAATGGTCAGGTGTCCCAATACTTTTGTCCATACACTACACTGTTGTTAAAGAAAGTAAATTTACATCCCAAATCAAGTTCAGTGCATTTCCAAACATGTCTGCATCATGCCTATGATCCCTTAAAATGCTGCCTACGTAGGCAGCCAACAGGTTTTGGAATACAAAACGCAATGAAAAGAACACAAATTATGTATCTTGGGTTGTACTAACCCTGAGGCATCAGAGAAGGTTCAGTGATGTACAGATGTACAAAAGCTTGCCATGAATATTACCACAATGGCGAGTTGTCATGGTTATTCTCTGTCTAGCATGGATATATTTGAATGCTGTCAAAGATGAATAATGGTTGTCAATAGTACAGAGAACAAGGTAATTTCATAGTAGTAGAGGTCCCATCATCCTTTGACAAGAGGCATGCATGTGGGTCAATGATGTATGAGAATGTTCACAATATTAATAAATAAAATTTAGTGCTGGGCAAAGATTATCGCATTGAAAATAAAAGCTTTTGTGTACATAATATATGTGTGTGTGTACTGTGTATATTTATGTATACGTATATAAAAACACATACATACAGTGTATATTTAGCAAATATCTACATGTATGTATTTATATTCATATAATTTATATTATATATAAATATATTTAATATATAAACATAACATATTTTTCTTAAATATATACATGCATGTGGGTGTGTTTATATATGCATAATATACACAGTACAAACATGCTATTACACACACATATATTTAAATTGCTAATTTATTTACTCATCTGGTGCAACCTTCAAATAAAAAGTAACAACATATTTTCCTTGCACTATGAATCAATGTACATGCCCAGATCTTTTAAATAGTTTGGATAAGATAAAAAAGTATTTCATTAAAATAGACCCTTTCTTAACCAGAAATATTTTAGGGAGGTGCACCACATGACAATTTTCAACCTGAACTAACCTTGCCTTGTCATAAAAAATATATTTTTTTCAAGTATTAATGAGCAATGAAAGTTTTTTTTATAGTGTTTTTTTATACATCACCACACCAAATCAACACAAGTAGCAATTTAATGGAAGTGGTGACAGTACTGTGATGTACATCCAAGTGAAAGTGATTATTGAAAAGGAAAAAAAAAAAAAAAGGAAAGCAGGGCTCAATCCACCTGTGGTTGATTGGATGGATGTGGACCAGAATGTGAGCTTTCACTCTGCTAAAAAACCATTAGCCATTCAAATATGCAGAACCAACACAACACAGCTCATTTCGAAAATTTCCAATGTAATTACAGGCCTACAGATACAATTGTGGCAAAAATTACAGAAATGTCTTTAACGTACAAGTGAAGTGAGTCATGACTCCCTGGCAGCCGCACCTGTAGGTGTGTCACTGCGGTCAGACTGTCTGACATACACACAATGTTTGTGTGTGTCCTTCTCGTATTTCTTCCATTATAATGGACAGCCAGAGCATAACAACATATCTGCTTTCTTTCAGCTGTTCCCAAATGGCCAGTTCCATACACACTGACAGATGTGTCACAGGCAAACCTATATGGGACGAATAACATGTAAAAGTTCCCAAGGAGCAAAGGGCATTTACAACTTCTTGTGACACAGCAGGAGCAATTTACTGTTAAGACAACCTACTAAGCAACGTCCATAGATGCATTCTGGGTTTTATGATCATGCAGGAGAATAAAATAGAATAAAAAAAAAAAACAATACAGCGCAATACAATGTCTGGAACTGAAAGTTTGCCTTGGGTTGAACATTTGAATTCCTTACACAAGCACAACACGAACATTTGCAAGGTAAATGAGGTCTGGGTGACCAGGAAATATTATGTATTTCTAAAGTAAAGGCCTTATGAATGGTCGTACACACTTGAACAGACTAAAAAAAACAAAGCAATGATGCCTCACGGTGATATAAAGCAGCCTTGACCATCAGCTGATCACAGAGGTGTGACAGTAAATGCATCAGTATATGCATTAGTCTCACAATCATAAAAGCACTCGCTCACATGAACACACAGCACACCGCTAGAATGCACTCATGCTGGGATGATTTCCTGTGTTTTGCTTCGCAATACTATCTGGACAATTTTTTCTTTGTCAAAACTGACAATTATCCAATTTCCGCTTCGTCCCAATGAACCAAAATCACTCGCATCCAACTTAAAAGCGAAAGCGAACATCATGTACTGATGAAACTCACCTCCGTTGCTCTCTGCCCGTAGAGTCAGTCGGTAAAGTGTGTAGGCATTCACATGAACTCAGTCCCGGTGTCCCGGATGTTGATCAGCCTCGGCTCCCGGGATGAAGTCCACGCTCCATTGTGACGTCAAACGCGTCCATGGAAGCGCCTGCCTCCGCTCGGTAGGTCGCGGTGTGGGTTTATTTCATCCCGAGTGAATTCACCTACGCCTGAGAAATGCTATGGCTTTATGAAAAGCTATGGATTTTCTCATGATATGAAATTAAGTATAATAGTTAGGCTTTTGATCTTTAATGTCTTGTTAGATGAAACGAACGGAAAACAGCGCGCTCTAGTGTTTTCCAATTGAAAATACCCAAGTACATGCAGGTACATTGTTTTATAAAAGTGACTTGACCATGCTAAAATAAGGCTCGTTTGAGATGCCAACCTCCTCGCATTGAAAGTAGGAGTGAATAAGTGTAGTAAAGACGGACAGAACTGCTTCTAGTGGATCAGACACTTACATGAGATAAACTGAAAATAAATATGATAAACAAAAAATCCAAAGTATTTTTTCACCAGTATGCGCTGCGAATTAATCATGTTTTTGACAGTGTTTGGGAATATGCACACATTATTTATACAGAACTGAAAACATCACGGTATATAGGGGAGAGCGGGGACAAAAGTACAATTTTTTTCAGAAAAACATAATTTTAGAAGATTTTTTTTTTTGTAAAAAAAAAGTAATACACAGGTGGGTCAAAATGTAACACAACAATTTAAATGTACCTGACTATGATTGTCAATATGTTACTGCAAACGCATTTTGTCTTTTATTCTTGCAAAAAAAAAAAAAAAAATCAAATTACATTTTCATTTTAAATGTAAGTTTTATCAAATGTTTGACTTGTCAAACTTGTTTAGAATTTTTATTTATTTATTTCATAACTTGGAAAGCAAATGTAGTCAGGGCTCTGAGAAAATTACTTTGTTACTTTCGTCCCCACTCTCCCCTATACATAGGTTTAGAAACATTTATTTTATTGGAGACTAAAATGTTGTTCACAGTTATTTATAGGTCATAAGAAGATTTAAGAAAGATATAGTCTTGAACTGTTTTGTAATTTGCATGACAATTTTTTTTTCTTATCTTTGACTATATTTGTTAAAAATAATAATAATAAATAAATAAATAAATAAAAAATTAAAAGTGATTTTAAAGTTTTCTTTAAGGACATTTCTGAAGTTGACATTTGTGACCCTGGACCACAAAACCAGTCTTAAGTAGCACGGGTATATTTGTAGCAGTAGGCAAAAAAAACATTGTATGGGTCAAAACTATCGATTTTTCTTTTATGCCAAAAATCATTAGGATATTGAGTAAAGATTATTACAAAGATATTTTGTAGATTTCCTACCGTAAATATATCAAAACAATTTTTAATTAGTTATTTGCTAAGAACTTCACTTGGACAACTTTAAAGGTGATTGTCTCAATATTTAGATTTTTTTTAAATTGCAGATTTTCAAATAGTTGTATCTCAGCCAAATATTGTCCTAACAAACCATGCAGCAATGGAAAGCTTATTTGTTCAGATTTCAGATGATGTATAATTGATGTATCAAATTAATTAAATTGAATAAATCTCAATCTCAAAATATCTTTTTATGACCACCTTATAAGAAAAATAGTTTTACTCTTAATTTATTTATTGTTTTCGGAAAATATCATACTCATAAATATAGACGGTCAAAAAAGGCACCAAACATTGTACACTTTAAATTTGAGCTTTATAAGTGTTTTGAAGCATTGGCGGGTGTAAGGAACACCAAGGCAAAAAAAGATGTTTTGGAAATATTTGTTTATTTATTTATGAAATGATTAGGCAACTTATTTTTGTTCATTTTGTATTATTTTCTAAATATTCTTTATTTTCTTGTGTGAGTTATGTCAATACTTAATAAATCTAAATAAATCAAACTGAAGACCAAAGTGTATGATTTTTGTTTTGTTTTGTTTTGTTTTTTTGGACCAGATTCTTTTTATCATTGTGACGTTATACGGCTTGTTCTGAGCAGTAAGTTAAGTGTAAGAATGATCCACCGGGGTTACATGATTTTCTTCAGCTCTTCGCGTGATTCCTGGGGTTGAGACCAGCTCTAGAGACGCCCCAGGGAAGCAAGTGAAGCCAGAAGTAATTACTTGGCCCAAATGCAGGGGGGCCCAATAGGGCCCCAAAGGGTGGATTTGAGGGGGTGACTTAACAGTGATAACAGAAGTGGGGCGGAGTCGTTACTCTCTCTAATCACACAAGCTGTACTGGTTTATGGCAACCCCACCCGACCCCGCCCCTCTTATTAACCACTGTTCACACCTGCTATAAACCTCATGTGAACAGATCTGAAGTCAAACACATACACAAAATAATGATGAACTCAGCAACACTGTTTACTATTAGAAAGCACATTATTATTCAGTGACATAAAATGACTCAATTGAAGCTGCATCACTGGTGTCGTCGTCTTGATTAAACATTCAATATGTTGAAATAAACCATACCTACACTGGATATTCTTATGAACTGATCACTGAGTTTGGTGTCATTACTGAATTTTAGAGGCAGGGTATTCATTCAGTAACAAACCCATTCATTTCTTGCACATAAACATGTACAGTATATAAATGTATAAATTTGAGCTGATAAGTTTGGTGCAGTTACTGTATTTTAAAGGTGTGTGTGTGTGTGTGTGTGTTTTAAGTCATTCAGTTACAAACACCCAATTCATTTTTATAAATTTCTTAAAATATATTTTAAATTCTAATCGTTGTGCAGCTGAGACACAACATAACACAAGTGAGGTGTATTGTATTATCGTATTTTTTACAAAGTGGGGCAGCAGTCATTATCTTCAGAAATCGCCCCCAGAATGCACATTTGAGGCGACCACCTGTCAGTCAAAGTGGCATTACATCACTAAAGTGTGAACTCTGAGGAGGACCATGATGATAGGGCCTAGCACTGTACATGTGAAATGCTAGCTCAGATTCTACAAAGCACTATTGTCATTCCTCAGCACCCACTCATCTGATATAACAGGCTCCCTCATGTCTGTAACATGTTTGCAAGGGACTACTTCCTCCAAAGCTGCCATCAAACAATATAAAATGAGAAAATACATCAAAATGACTCATGTTAAAGATTCTAGGTGATGTTCACATCAAATAATATGAACTGAGAAAAGGGATACATCAAAATGATTTATGATTTAGGATTCTAGGTGATGTTCACACACACACACATGCTCACTAGAACACATCCAAGATTACCTGATTTACCAAATAACCCATCTTTTTTTTTCCTTTTTGTACTGTGACGTTTGTTTAATTATCAGTCAGTTCCCTTTAGAAATAATAATTAAAGGACTGAGTGTAACATATGGCAGCTTAAACAAAGCATTTAACTGTCACCCATTCCCTCAGAGGGACACCTAAGTTTAATTCAATATATCACAATTAAATCTTATTTTAATCATGATAAACTATGTATTGTTGGAAAGACTCATAAGTATGTTTTTTTGTTACAAATTATGTATGAACACTAATAGATTAATTTATGACAAGAGTGTGCCTCAAAAATCTACATCATAACAGGAGTTCTGATATTTGGCACCAGCAGTCTTTTTTGTTGCCCTTTTTCCTATCATATTTTAGAAATTATCATAAATTATATATCAACTGAAAGTTTACAACCTCAAAATTCATCCTTTGAAACCCATTTTAAAATCTGACATTGCTTTACCATGGAAATGGTACTTCAGAATCATATTAGAAAATGCATTTCTTCATGAATTATAACAATTTAAGTTTGGATAGTGCACTTTCACATCTATGTTCAAAAGTGGGGGTGACAGTTAAAGGGTTAATGTATAAACAGCAAACGGCATCTGCGTTGCAAAATACAAAACACTAAAGGTGGACCGTGACACCAAAGGGATAAATGTCAGATTGGTTTATATTTAAAAGGCCATTTTACTATTTTTAACAAGCTTTTAAAATGGAATATGACATAGTTAAAACATTAAAACAGGCCCATAGTCTACAATAAAATATTTACAATTTATTAATTCTACTTTGAAGTGATCTGTATTGCAAAAATTAACTTTGCTGCTGAAAATGGTCAGTTTTGGGCTGTTACTAATCGGTCGGACGAGGAAAAGCATTTGGAGTACTATTGACTGCCAGTATTTATAACAAATCAAAGAGAAGAGTGCAAAAAAAAAAAAAACTGTCTGAGGAACAAAAGGCGTTTGTGGTTGGCCAAACTGAACCAGGGCAAGAATCTTGACAACATTCATGTTTGTTCATCATTTCCCATCAGGTACTGTAGGTGAAATATTAGGCTAAAATCTTAATTAATACTGCCCGTAGTATCTTTACCCCCTATTAACTTTGTCAAAATATTGGTTTAGACAGCACAAATTAGCAGAACAACATATTTAGAAGTACATTAGCTGTGCAATCCACACTGTTGTTTACATCCGAGTATCGCCAATATGGCCGTGCATCCAGGTAACTGACCAAATCGTGATGTTAAGTGCAAACCATCTCTACCTGCTGTCACATGTGTTCTGTGTAGGTTCCTTTTGTTTATCTTTGGACATTTATTTCAAAGTGTTTCCTGTGCTGTATTTGTAGCCAGTTTACAGTCTTTCCCCTTGGTTAGTCGGATTGTTCCCAGGTTTCTTGTCACCCTGTATTTCAGTCTTTGTTGGCTGGTCGTTGTCCATAGACAAAAACAAGGAACCTCCACAGAAAACATGTGGCACTTGCATAGGGTCATACCATATAGCAAATATCTGCTGCTTGATTGCTTCTATCACTGCAAAATGTAAACTATTTGTTGAGTCAGCTTAAAATAATTTGTTACCCTGCTGCCTTAAAATTTTAAGTTCAGTCAACTAAAATTAGTTTAGTCATCTTGAAATGTTACGTTGTACTAAGTAACAACTTAGATATTTGTGTCTGCTAAACTTAACAGATGGGTAACCCAGATGCCTTAAAATTTTAAGTTGATTCAACTCAAATTTAAGTTGTCACTTAGTATAATTTAACATTTCAAGTTGAATAAACTTTTTTTTGAGTTGACTGAACTTAAAATTTTAAGGCAGCCAGGTTACAAATTATTTTAAGTTGACTTAACAAATTGTTTTTTACAGTGTAGTAGTAATATATTTCTGGCACAATGTCTTCAAGTTAAACCGGGTAGCCGTGTCTACATTATGACGCTAGTTTTCCTAAAAAGGAAGGGACAAATGCTGAAATCAATTACCCTAAATTGTTATGGAAAAAACTCTCTTTATTTGTTATTGAGAATATTGATAAAGATTTTTCTTTATCTTGGGAAAATGTCTTGTTCGGTTTTGTTAATTAAAAAAAAGTGCATTTGCAGGAAAACAAATTGTATGTACTTAATCTCCTTATTTAGTTAACAAAATTTTATATACATAAATGTAAATTTTCTTGTCAGAAGCCACTGTTTCATGTTTTGCTTGTTGAAATACAACATTACTTTGAGACTATTTCTAACGTGTGTAATAAGAAGGCTTTAAAAACTGTAAAAAGTTGTAAGCCGTTTAATCTTTTACGTTGAATGCAATGTGATTTAACTTTATACCCGTCTAATATTTTATTTGTTTATTGTAATTTTTATTTATTTAGTTTTCTTTTTCTTATTTTGTCATTTTATATTGCAACTGTTTTCGCATTGGCTGACATATTGTTCATAATAAAATAATAATAATAATAATAAAAAAAAAAAAAATGAAATCACTGTGAGCGTCACGTGCGCTTCAGTGTGTGTAGTAAACAAAACCGCTGGTCTACTCCATTCATTAAAACAGACACGCAAAAAATGCAGGATTCACATTTAAATGGTATTTTTGCGGCATAATATTTACAGATACTAGTTCATATTGCGGTTTGATTTAAGTGTAATGACCTACTTTTGATTAATTCATTAAAACTTTGACAAATTCCGTGACATTCCACGTTATTCAGTAAATCCAGTTTTTACGACTGGATTGCGTGATTCCGTCCGCGTTTTCCACATGGTGGAAATCATAGCCCTATATTAGGCATTAAGGATATGCTATTAGAAACATTAACATCATGATCTTCTGTAAAGCTACTTTTAAACAATGTGTATTATGCAATGTGCAAGGACAACGACAGACTGGTGAGCACTCACGAGCTACCAAGATGGCAGATTTAAAATCAAATGTCTTTCTCCAGCAATGATTTCGACCTTCTTGACTTAGAGTTTTTATGTTGGTGCTACAGTGAGAAGGATGTCAACCAGCACATTAAATGAAACAGCACACTTCACTTTCAGACAATGACTATATGGATACAAATACTTAGCAAAAGGGAACTGATGCCTATAAACTCACATCACAGCGAAGGGCCGTTTCACATGACTTGAGTCAAGGCTGCAATGGGTTGACCTTCATTGGTTACACTTCTAAAAGCCTACAGCAAACAGGGTCAGAATGACATCAGACTTAACTTTGAGCTTTGCATTACAACACCTGACCTTCTTCAGGTTATGCTTTATGGAATGTAAACACGAATCATGTGAAAGTGCCTTGAGACTTAAAACGGTGTGAATCAATTCAAATACGAACACAGGATATTCATAAAAAGAGCAAAGCCTGTTTTTTGACACTTCATATTGTTGTATTAGACTGTACCAAGGCAAATGTGCACTCTTGAACGGCAAGTAGCAGAACATTGAAAAATGTCTATTTTGTTGTGGACACAACGTTTGCTTGGATATTGATTTTACAAAAAAACGCTTTTGTTTCCTTCAGAGGCTTGAAGTCCAAACAGAATACTGAACAGTACTGTATTTAACCCTCTAGGCACATTAGAGTAAATAATCAGGATGAACACAAACTTTTATTTTACAGACGGTGCAAAACTGAAATGATGACTTGACAATAAATGAGATGTCAAACTGAAAAGGCAGCAAATAACAGCAAAGTAAAAGAAAAAAAAGCCTAGCTTATGTACACAATTTATTCGATACAAAACAAAAAAAAAAACACTCTTTTTAAATTTCATATCATCAAAACTAGTAGAAGATCATAAGAAATAACGGCAGAGTTGTCCAGCAGCGTACAATCACACAAGGCCCTGATTGGCTTTTAGTGTTTGTAAGTCATGTGATGGTGAAAGCGTAGCAGCGTGGGCGGAGCTCAGGAGCTGACTGGAGGGATAAGGTCAGCTGACTCCAAAGTATCCTCACAGGGGCTGTGGCAGCCGTCCGTCTGTTCGGAGCGCTCCGGATTGGGCTGCTGTTGAGTCTGAAGCTTCAGAATGAGCTCTTTGATTTCTTCCCGCTTAGTTTTCATCCGTTGCTGGGGAAACCAATCCAATAAATTCATCGGGAGATGAAAGCTTGGAAGAGGCTTCTGAAAAAAATATATAAATAAAAATACATATATATAAAAAAGAATAACAATCAATTATTGCATCTCACTAAACTGCCTGAATGTAAACATGTGTTTTCACAATCTTTCATCAGCATGTAATAATCTTCTCTTCTCTAAAGCAATTTTTGGTGACACAATCAACATGAATGGAGAACAATGTAAACAATTTATTATGGCATTGTTGTAGAGCCTTGTATTGATGTATGGTTTGTTGGCTGTGATTCAACTATTTGAAAATCACGAGAAAATCTATGAGAAAATTACCTTTAAAGTTGTCCAATGAAGTTCTTAGCTATGCATATTACTAATCAAATTAAGTTTTGATACATTTACAGTAGGAAATTTACAAATATCTTCATGGAACATGATCTTTACCTAATATGCTAATGATTTTTCGCATAAAAGAAAAATCGAAAATTTTGATCCATACAATGGATTTTTAGCTATTGCCACAAATATACCCGCGCTACTTATAACTGGTTTTGTGGTCCAGGCTCACAAATATGAAGAATATGAGGAAGCTCTGGGAGTGTTAGGAACAAAATGAGTGTGAGGGAACAAAATGTTTTTTTTTTTGGAAACCTTTCATAATCTGTGTGACTTTACTGTGGGGGAATCAGTCCACCATTAGATACACAGTTCCCATGAGTCCTCTCACCTCAAAGAAGCTCTCCACATACTGCAGAATGTAAACTCCACAGTCACTGAAGTTATCCTGCTGGGGCACACGAGGACTCGAGCCCTTCATCACATCCTTCCCAAAACTCCTCTGGGAGCCTTTTTTTACCTCCCACTCCACCTCTAGATACCTGCACAAACATCAGGACAACACTCACTAATACAGATACCAGCATAAATGAGAACTTATGGCCAGGGGTCATGAGCTGCCATTTTTATTTTATTAATTTGTACTCTGTTAATTTGTTTCTCTGAGGTCTAATGTTATCAAGATTTTTACAAAAAAAAAAAAAAACACAAATAAAATTCTGTCCTCTTTTGACCCCCCTCGTCAGAACACTGTTTGAATAGGCGTGGCAGATTGAAGACTCAGAAGTAAATGCCCACTGCTATGATTGGCTAACACCTATGTATGTTTGACAGCCAACATTCTTCACAGATGGACGCTGCAGTGATTTAGGTTAAAGATGCACAAATAACACAAAAATCAGTACATATTAATCAATCTGTAATAACAGATTAGTGTTGTCACGATACCAAAATTTTGACTATCACGATACTACGAATAAAAACATAGAAGAACAGGAAAATTAACTGAATAATAGATTATCCAAATGGAGATCATAGTTTCTTCATCTATTAAAACAAAGCATTTCATCCCCTCATTAAAACAAAAAATAAATAAAAAAATAATAATAATAATCACATGCCAGTGCCACTACACAGGATTATGGTGAACAACTAACGAGTCTACAGGTATGTAGAGATCTTTGCTATATTGGTAAATTAGCTTAAAGGATAAAGCCAAATCTTATTTTATGATATAGTATTATTTTAATAAGAACCTAGATGCAAGTAACAAACTAAAGGACAACTACAATAAAACAAAGACACAAATGAAATAAAAGAGGGTTTTATTTTTTCTCAAATTCCATGTTTCTAGACTCTATTTTAATGGTTACATAAAAAATATTTATCAAAAAGTATGTCTAATTAATTGAAATCATTAAAAACTTGCAGAATTTAACAGCTTTATTTAAAGTTTTTAAGGCCCTATGAAATACGTTTTATTATTTTTCTCAAATTCAGTTTGTTTATGAATCTCTGTTCATTTTCATTTCTCTAATTCATTTTCTGGATTCTATTTTAATCGTTTCATTACATTTTAATAATCAAAAGCATGTCTAATTAATTTATAAAGGATAATTAGTTTTGATAAAGAATTAATTTATAGTAGGATATTTATTTCCTTTTTTTTTCAGAAATACTGTGTTGTGTATTTACAATTGTCTGGTAAATCAATTCTGGTAAATATTTTTTTCTGGTAAATATTCCTTACACCTTATTTTAATAATATTTTTATTATTAGTAGTAGTACTATCTTTACATTAAGTAATATATTCATATATTTCTGACTGTCAAGTTAAACCGAACATTTATTTTGACGGGTTGCTGTGAAGACCTTCAGGATCTTCATTATATGACGACAGTTTTCCACAAAAGAAATGGTAAAATGCTCATGAAGTGACTCTCAGAGCAGCTCTAGAGGTCACGTTCATGTGTTCATGTACTCATATTTTGTGGCGGCAGAGGCTGAAAACACGCGTATGTGTGTAACGTTAGTAAACAAAACTGAGCGTCTGCGCCATTCACTAACACAGACACGCAGAAATATGGCTCTTATTAAAATACATTCTAAAAGTACCGGTACTAGTAAAATGCGTAATCATACCGCTTTTAAGAGCAGAGTATCACAATACTTTTTAAGTACCGGTATATCGTGCAACACTATAACAGACAAAGCAATAGTGATCACATAACAAAACCAGTTACACTTTTGTGTTGCAACTTTACTGTCAGAGCCAACATAGTTTGCACAGCATCGTCTTTTAGTTTAAATCTTTCTGAAAATCCTGTGTCAAACTGTGCCTTGTTTGTAAACGAATCCATGACAAAACGAACAAAAAAACACAAGTTCTTACTGACGAGGTCTGGGACTGTTCATCCACTTTTTCCTAATTTAGAGATCAGAATAAAGTCAATGCAAAGACTGTGTTTTTTTCACAGCTTGGCACTGCACAGCATCTTGTCTTCAGAGCCATCTTTATTGCTTGATTTATACATACCTGCATTTCCCCCCTCTTGTTATTTACACTACATGTGTGAACTGGTGGGCGGGGCCAAACAGGCAGTGATGTAGAAGCAGGCGTTGATTATCTTCTGCGGAGGCGGTGTTTAGCCACACTATTACGTCATAGAGTGGCACATTCCACAACCTGCTGTTTTGGCAGACTGGCTTTAAGCCATTTTTAACAAGAAAGTTTTGAGTTCTGAAATTTACAGGATGTGTTTATATATAATGACCTCTTATATGTCAAAAGATCAAGGGAATTTTGATTGCTCAGTTCATGACCCCTCATGCAGATTTTTATTTTCAATAGTTTGCGTGGAAGTAGTAACTTACTCTCGTAACGTTTTCACCACAGTCGACCGGGTCGGCCCACGCAGCGAATCCATGATCAGAATGCAAGGCCTGAAGAGTTTAATAACATGACAGTGAGTGCTGAAAAATATACATCACAAAGTTTCACAAAAGATACACAGAAGTTGATTTATCTGTTGAATTCAACTGTAGTTGAATTGGCATGGAATGATGCACAACCCTGGATTTTGTTTCTCTTTTTCCATCATTGTTTATAATATACTGGTTTAGACTGTGCTGTTAGATGGTTAGACAAACAGGTGTAATGTTGGGTAGTCAAAGCTAATGTCTGCAATTAACATGTTTTTGACACATTTATCTAATTTGATGTAGCTGATTCGCTTTTTTCTTTTTTACCATTTTTGATTGAACAAATCAACTACGCAAAGTTACATTCACAGCCTGAAAGGAATTATTTTATTCTCACTGTTTACAGATGGTGGGTTTGGACGTCCACTCAGCTTTGTCAAAGCTCCCGCAGTCATCAACCAAACTGTCATCTTCACTACACTCGTCCTGAAAACAACAATAACAACATGAAAACAGATAAACAAAACTTTCAAACATCACCGAAGTATACCCATGTCACATCATATTCTTGTCAAAAATCAAACACATATAATACACATTAAACAATAATAATCAGGGCTGCACATAAGTGGTCCGCATGCGTGACCAAAATAAGAATATGTGGTGTGTAAGTTCAGAGCACACATTTGCATACCGACATGTTTGCAACTGTTAATGCACAATTACCATTTTAGATTGACAAACTGTAATAGTGTATAAGATTTCTATTCGAACTGAAAGCATAATTCTAGGCTATTCGCTGCCGTTTTCAAAGCACAATGCAAAAATGTGACATTTCATTCAGTGACGCTCTTCACTGAACGCTCTTTAATCAAAAGGCCAAAGTATACTTTGGCTGTCCACGTCCATGCACCGTCCATATTACGTACTTGATGGTAAGCTTGCTAATTTACGTTTGAAAATGATGAAAATTCACATAAAAAAAGTAAATATTATAATTTTATTTTTATGTTTCCTATAAAATAATTGTACTTTTATTTGATACGCCCTTTTTATTTTAAAACATATTAGTAAGACCACACTTTATTATTTGTGACCCTGGACCACAAAATCAGTCTTAAGTTGCTGGGGTATATTTGTAGCAATAGCCAAAAATACATTGTATGGGTCAAAATTATTGATTGTTCTTTTATGCCAAAAATCATTAGGAAATTAAGTAAAGATCATGTTCCATGAAGATATTTGGTAAAATTCCTACTGTAAATATATCAAAACTTAATTTTTAATTAGTAATATTTATTATTAAGAACTTCATTTGGACAACTTATAAGGCGATTTTCTCAGTAGTTTGATTTTTTTGCACCCTCAGATTCCATATATTCAAATAGTTGTATCTCGGCCAAATATTGTTCTATCCTAACAAACCATACATCAATGGAAAGCTTACATTGATGAAATATTTAAATATTTATTCAGCTTCTATATGAATTTACCCTTATGACTGGTTTTGTGGACCCGGGTCACATTTTCTTTATTATTTTAAAAAAAAAAAATGATATATATATAATTTTTTTTTTTTTTTTTAAAAATTATAACACACCACACATATATATATATATATATAATTAAATACTAAAGTCCAATTATATTATCATCATTATTTTTTTTTTTTTATATATAATGGGTCACACAAGCTTAAAACTTATGTGCACCCCTAATAATAATAAAATGTTATTGTTGATAATTTTCCATCATATAAGTAAGCCTGATTATTAACTTTGTGAAATCCAGTAATTTTTTTGCACCCTCAGATTCCATATATTCAAATAGTTGTATCTCGGCCAAATATTGTCCTATCCTAACAAACCATACATCAATGGAAAGCTTACATTGATGAAATATTTAAATATTTATTCAGCTTCTATATGAATTCACCCTTATGACTGGTTTTGTGGACCCGGGTCACATTTTCTTTATTATTTTATAACAAAAAAAAAAAATAATAATAATAATAAAATGTTGTTGTTGATAATTTTCCATTATATAAGTAAGCCTGATTAATAACTTTGTGAACTCTAGTAACCTAATCCAAATATCAGAAACTCAGTGTGACTATTTTTAGTTAGTATTGAATGACCTCACATCCTTACATGTAAATATGAAGAAAACCTCAAACAAATGAGCACAGTGTTGGAAACTATTTTATTACAATTTCTGTTTACTAAAATAGTTCCACTGTTTCCTTGTCACCAGCAGTTTGCATGTGTAACATTTTTATTTAACATTTAAGTATGTACAGAAACATGTAAAAGTTTAGGGTTAATATATATTGTTTTTGAATGTTTTTCAAAGTTGAATTTTCAGCATCATTACTGCAGTCTTCAGTGTCACATGATCCTCCAGAAATCATTCTAATATGCTGATTTTAATTATGCTGATATTTTTGTTTAAACTGTGTTCATTTTCTTTTAGGATTCCTTGATAAATAGGAAATTCAAAAGCACTGCATTTATTTAACAGAAAATCTATTTAAATAGAAATCGTCTGTAACACTGCACAAAAAAAACAAATAAATCTTTACATCCCTACAATATATCCTCATTTTCACGGCTACATTAAAAAGTAAGCTTTGATACCACAAACTGAAGTGACTTACCTGACATGAGCTTTGGTCATCAGAAGGACGGGAGTCATCTGTTCCATAACACTCGATTATTCTGTGTAAACCATCTGGAATTACAACCAAACAGAAATCAAGCAGTGACACAGCGGCAGTCTGCTTTCATTCACTCATGTGACTCACTTGTGCTCACCTGTGTACTGCTGCTGTCTGTTCGCATCACCCGTAGACCTGTGCGGGGCGGCCGCGTGCTGCCTGACGTCGTCCAGCTCATCCGAACCTCCATCAGCGGGCGGGCTGGAAGAGACAGCAGTGCTATGGGCTTGAGTTTGAGGCTGGTACAGTGGGTTTGGCTCAACATGAGGCTTCTCCAGACCCGGAAAACAGATTATGGCGAGATACCAGTGTGCACTAGATGGACACAGAAAGACAGGTCATGAGATTAAAAGTCAAATAAAAAAAAAAACATAACAACACATGCATCACTCAGGCAGTTGATTTGAAATGAATCACTAAGCATTTGAAGCAATTTAACATGTTAATTCAGTGTGACATAACCAACAAAATGATAAATAAGCAATTCAAGCTTTCCATTCCCCCCGACCCATACAAAAATTGATTTTAGAAGTGTTTTTTCTACCATCAAGTGTAATAATCACATTATGTAACCACAAGTTTAAAAAAACAAAAAAAAAAAACAAACACAAGCTGATACTACAAGCAACGCCCTTCTATAAACCAAAGAAACAAACTGAAGGAAGACTTTACGCTGTCAAACCTCCACTGAATAACAATGAAAGACAATCACCTGCATCTTTCCTGTCATGATCAATTCCTCATGTAATCGATAGTTAAATGAAGACAAATAAACAGTGTCTTACGACTCATTGATGGGCACAAAGATGAAGTCTTTCTGAAAGAGATCCACGTGACGTGTCCACGTCTTCACTCTGTTGTGTTTCCTCTTCTGTATGCTACAACACATCAAACGTGAAATTCATCTTAGTATTAAACCAACAGCACAGCAGCTAAGCTCTGAGGAAATGTGTATATGTGCGTAGATGACGTGAGCTCACGGTAAGCTGGACGTGTCGACTGTGTTTCTCCGTTCTCTTTGATTGAGTCTCTTATAGAAGAATGAGCTAAACACATGACTGCGGACAGCATCTTCCTTCTTCAGCTTCTCCAAAAACAGGTATCTAGTAGCACACAATTATTAGATAATGTCAAATTGATGCCCACATACAAAGAATCTTTCATGGGGTAAACATATTATTTTGAAAAACACTGTATTTGGTCATTATTGGCACAAAAAAAAGATAATGACTTTAAATAGAAGTCGATGATGACGTCGTTGAGAAACTCTCCGTCGTTCAGACAGTGGAGGTCCTCGTTGGTTACAGAGATTCCTCCTTTAGCAGGCGGCGGGGGGTAAACCAACAACCTACAGAAAAACACAAAAACAACAACTTTATCAGCTCAGATTATTTTCATTTAGATCTATATATACAAATGTATAGCAAAAATGTATTTTTTTGACAAAATGTATTGAAAATATTGAAAATGGAAATACATTTTTGAGGTCAAATCATTTTTACAAAACATAGCAAAAAATGCATATTTCTGAAGAGAATATTTTTTTCACATGTTGTGACATACATACAGTTGAAGTCAGAAATTTACATACACCTTGCAAAATCTGTAAAATGTTAATTTTTTTACCAAAATAAGAAGAATTGCATTTTTTTTTTTATTTAGTAATGACCTGAATAAGATATTTCAGACAAAAGACGTTTACATATAGTCCATAAGAGAAACATATAGTCCGTAAGAGAAAATAGTAGTTAAAAAAGTTTAAAAGTTCAAAAATTTAACATATACTTGATTCTTAATACTGTCTTGTGTTTTTTTTCTTCTTTTGTTTAGTGATAGTTGTTCATGAGTCTCTTGTTTGTCCTGAACAGTTAAAACTGCTGCTGTTCTTCAGAAAAATCCTTCAGCTCCCACAAATTCTTTGGTTTTTCAGCATTTTTGTGTATTTGAACCCTTTCCAACAATGACTGTATAATTTTGAGATCCATCTTTTTACACTGAGGACAACTGAGGGACTCATAGGCAACTATTACAGAAGAAGCAAAAGTGCTCCAGAAGTAAACATGATGCATTAAGAGCCGGGGGGTGAAAACTTTGTGAATTTGAAGATTAGGGTAAATTTAACTTATTTTGTAAGTATCTTCTGTAGCTTCTGAAGGGCAGAACTAAAGTAAAAAATATGATATTTAGGCAAAATAAGAAAAATGTACACATCTTCATTCTGTTTAAAAGTTTACACCCCTGATGTTTTATGCATTGTTTTTCCTTCTGGAGCATCAGTGAATGTTTGAACCTTCTGTAATAGTTGCATATGAGTCCCTCAGTTGTTCTCAGTGTGAAAAGATGGATCTCAAAATCACAGAGAACTTGTGGGACCTGAAGGATTTTTCTGAAGAACAGCAGGCAGTTTAACTTCAGGACTAACAAGGGACTCACAAAAAACTATCACTAAAAAACAAACAACAACAACAACAACAAAAAACGGCTGTGGATCATTAGGGTAACAACACAGTATTAAGAATTTAACATATGTAAGCTATTATTATTATATTATAATTCCTATTACAATAGTAAACTATTTTCTCTTGTGGACTATTTGTAGGCATCTTTTGTGTGAAATATCTTATTTAGGTCAGTACTAAAGAAAAAAAATAACGTGCATTTTGTATGATCCCTCTTATTTTGGTAAAATTAACATTTTGTAGATTCTGCAAGATGAATGTAAACTTTGACTTCAACTGTATGAGTGCAACACATTATTGAAAAAAGTGTAGTTTGTTGATTGGCAGAGAGAAGTCTGTCATTTTCATCACAATATCAGGTTATGACATTTTGATTAAACACAAGCTGCCAAGCTGAAATTAAATGTTGGAGCCAGAGGAGATAATAATAAGGAATAAAATAAATGTGAACTACTGGCCAGACTGAGCCCTGTGCAAAACATTATTAAAAAAAATAATACTAAATTCACTGTGCCAAACTGTTACGTTTGGTCAGATTCTCACTTTATGATAGGACCAGTGAAGGTTGGCTGGAGCTCTGCCATCTCGTCATCCTCTTCACAGAACTCCTGGAGCCGAGCAGACATGCGCGTTCGCACACTCGTCGCTGCACAAGTGACGGGGGCCCCAGGGGCTGTATTTGCTGTTGCCACGGTAACTGTGACAACCGAAAGGGATGCAGAGGCTGATACGGTTGTAGATGAAGGTGCTGCTGATACTGCAGTTTTCACCTCTTTAACCTGAGGTGAAGGACAAACATTGGCATTGAGCATGAATACATATCAAGTCAAAATTAACACGACTGAGCGCAACATAAGTCACCTTCTCTTTTTCTTTGGAGGCTTTATTGTACTCAACCAGTCGAACGTTGGCCTCATCAAAAGTGATCTTCTTAGGGAAATCTTGCAGATTGTTATTTTTGCCAATTTCAGCAAGGATATCCTCCAGAATCATCTGTTCTTGCAAGCTGGGGCCGATCTCGAAAATCAATACAATATACTTCTCATCAGCTGGAGAGCATCGACAGAAAAAAGAGAGGAGTAAGATGTCAGATCTAGTCCAAATTTTAGCAGTAAAATCACCAACAAACAAAAACACCAAAAGCATAAAGTGGCCCTGAAACAAAATCACTACCAGTTCTGAAAAGAAAGTGTTTTGAACAGGGTCATATGACAATAAAACAGATCTAAAAGTAGGGCTGGGTGATTTTTCAGATTTTATCAATTAATTTGAATTTATTGTTTTTGTCACAATTTATTTTTTAGAAATTGAGGAATTGCGATTTTGAATAGAAATAATACCAAACATTAGAATTAGACCATTTGACAATATGGCAATGATAACAGTAAAGAGAAAAGAATGATTCAACCACCTGTCGGCGCACGTGATTAACCGCTCACATCAATAGGCGCCATTCACACAAAATGCGCTTTTGTGTTAACAAAGAAGCAAAGCAGGCAGTGGAATAGGAAAAACATGTAAGAAGATGGGAGTGAACTGCTTTTACTGAACTGCTTTGAATTTGAATTACCTTGACTTTTGATTTTTTAAAAGCATCTTCCTCTTAATATTTCTAAACATATAATATGTGTAAGACATGTCTGTACAAGATGCAGTTGTAGTTCATCATCTTTTCTGCAAAGACAAGTGATTTGTTTAACATTTACATCATTTTGACAACTTAATGTGTGGTGCACTTGGAATAGAATTTTATTTAACCTGAGGGTTAATAAAGAAAAAGTTACTTGAATCATGTTGTAGTTACACTTTCAAGTTGATTAGTTAAAAATAAAAAATTAATATTAATCGAGAATCGATTAAACATTCTAAAAAAAAAAAAAACGTAGCCATATTTCATATTTCCAATAATCTTTAAGAATCTTTGTAAAACGTTTTCATGTAAAAAGATATTAAAAGGATAAGCATAACTATAGGGGCATGATGAGTGTAAGAGGCATTTGCAAAAGTTATCTGAAAATAATGCGATAGTATTATCGCAATGTCCAATTGCAATAACCAATTGTTTCGCTAGAAAAGACCCTTCTTCCTCAGTTGGGATCATTTAGAGCCCTTTGAAGCTGCATTTAAACTGCATTTTGGAAGTTCAAACTTGGGGGCACCATAGAAGTCCATTACATGGAGAGAAATCCTGAAATGTTTTCCTCAAAAAAACATAATTACTTTACGACTAAAGAAAGAAAGACATGAACATCTTGGATGACAAGGGGGTGAGTAAGTTTTTGTTCTGGAAGTGAACTAACCCTTTAAAAGGAACGTAATGTGATCGAGTTCTGATACTCACTGTTACCGTTGCAGTCATACCATATTCCTCCTTCGTCCTGAGACATCTGCAGCTGAGTCTGTAATCGCTGGCACCCCTTTTCGGTGGTCTGCAGAAACAGGACCGGCAGCTTCTTGACGGTACACCACTCACATCTGGTCAGCTCCGACGACAACAAATAAACGCTCTCCAACACATTTACCTCAGGACCTTCGATCATGACACCATAGCAAAGAAATGACAACTTAAGTCGTATTTTATGACTGAATTAACAGCGTCCTGCTTTTTACTTTAATGTTTTTAGAGCAGATTCTTACCTTCAGTCTCCAGATTTATGTACTCTACTGTAAACTAGAAGGTAGAGAAAACCCACAATGAATAACAATAAAACTCACAAACAAAACATACACTAGATTTAAAAACTCAATTCCGTTCTCTGCAGGAAAAATTAATCTGTATTTTGGTTGATCTCACCACAACAGGTTTGGTGACCATCCTGCGTAGAGTGCCAATTCTTACACTCCTGCAATCCAGAATAATACTGCTCAACTTCTGCATCTGACCCATTTTCCTCTTCTTAGCAGATGGATCTTCACACACAGTGTTCCCAAACTACATGAGAAAAATTACGGTTTAATAATAATAATAATAATAATAATAATAATAATAATAATAAAAATCATACACACTCACATTCATCCTTTCAAACCAAAGTTTGAAAGACAAAATAAAGACTGTACATTGTTACAAAATCTTCTCTGTCACGTTTAAAATAAACACACACTTCAATAAACAGAAATTGGTCAGTGAAATGTTGGCAGGGCAAGCAAAAATCTGAAATACTGAGCCCTGATTTCAACAGACAAAAATGTAGCAACAGTGTGGAAAAAAAACTTCAGACGTAACACCGCTTACTGGATCTCTCATGCGACTCCTCCTAGGCACCAAGGTTCTCTGGTTTGTCTGTGTGAAAAAGTCACTGTTAGGGTCCTCATGTTCATCTGCTGCTTTAACCGCCGCTTCCACCCGACCACCAGAGGGAGCAGGAGAGGAGTGGGCAGAGTCCGCGGGCCGCGGCGACACGCTGTCCAAGCGGTTAACGGTCCCTGTGCTGCTGACACCATCACTTTCTTCATCCTCATCGCTGGACAGCACAACTGCGTTTCATGAAAACACGTGAACGACACAATCAGGATTACTGGTGTCAGTTTCTGGTTGAAGTCGTCGTCCACTTCCAGAACAATAATTTACAGATAATTTACTCACCCCTTTGTCATCCAAGATGTTCATGTCTTTCTTTCTTGAATCGTAAAGAAATTATGTTTTCTGAGGAAAACATTTCATAATTTTTTCTACATACAGTGGACTTTAATGGTGCCCCCGACAAAAATGTAGTTTAAATGCAGCTTTAAAGGGCTCTAAACGATCCCAGCCGAGGAAGAAGGGTCTTATCTAGTGATCAGTTATTTTCTATTAAAAAAACAAAAAAAAACAACAATTATATACTACTTAACCTCAATTGCTCGTCTTGTCTAGGTCTGCGTGAACTCTGTGTATTCCATATAGTTAAAGTATGTTGAAAAAAATCCCATCTCATTTTCTCCTCCAACTTTAAAATCGTTCTACATCTCTGCAGAAGTACTGATCCAGTGTTTACAAAGTGAACATGCAAAGAAGATCAAACAGCCTTAACAAAAAAAAACAAAAAAAACAACAAAGTAAAACAGCGATGTAGGGTGATTTTGAAGCTGGAGGAGAAAATGACCTTTCTGACCCTAACTGTATTGACCTGGATTACAGAGTTCACACAGAGCTAGACAAGATGAGCGTTTAAGGTTAAGTAGTATATAAATTGTACTTTTTTATTTTTTTTAAATTTATTTTAGAAAATAACCAATTGTTTCGCTAGATGAGACCCTTCTTCCTCAGCTGGGATTGTTTAGAGCCACATTTAAACTGCATTTCTGGAAGTTTAAACTCGGGGCACCATAGCAGTCCATTATATGAAGAGAAATCCTGAAACGTTTTCCTCAAAAAACATTATTTCTTTACGACTAAAGAAAGAAGGACATAAACATCTTGGATGACAAAGGGGTGAGTACATTATCTGTAAGTTTTTGTTTTAGAAGTGAACTTCTCCTTTAAGCCTGATCAAATATGCTTTTTAACTCAGTTGCAATTAAACAGTACAAGAAAATACATAATACAGTATACTTATGTTGTGATGGTTAATATTAATAGTAACATTCATTGTATATTGCTTAGTTGCAAGTTGTATGATCTTCTTTTGTTATGCACGATGAAGCGTCCTTGGGTTTGTTGAAAGATGTTCTAAAAACTAAATAAATCCAGCAATATTACGTGCTATGCAGTGTTGCCAAGTCCGCAGCTTTCCTGTGGAATTGGGCTACTTTAACACTGTTGCCGCGGGTTAAAGCGACCCCGATAACGTCATATTTAGCCTGAAATATATACATTTACCAGGGGAACCCCAACAAAAAAACATGTATTTTATCCCCCAGAATGCAATTTTTAACGGTGGACCCCCCTCAAAATGCGAATGGGCTAGTTTTGAGTAGCAATTGGGCGTGTTTTGTTGTGAAAACCTGGCAACCCTAGTGTTATGTCACCAAATCACCTCAAACTGGTTTCTTGAACATGACAGTTCACTATACTTAAATGGCCTCCTTTGGGATGTGGTGAAATGGGAGATCTGCATCATGGATGTCTAGCTGTCAAATTGGACAAAACTGTGTGATGCCATCACGTCAATATGGACAATATAAAATCTCTGAGGAATGCTTCCAACACCTTGCTGAATCTATGGCATGAAGAATTAAGGCATAAGAGGTTACAACCCAGTACTTGCAAGGTGTACTTAATAAAGTGGCCAGTAACGTACGGGTTACTTCTCTGCCTTTTAGTCCTTGTTAATGATAGGGTATTGCTAATGGGAAAGGCTTACTGAAAACGAATCAACAAATGTTTGACATGTTGATCATTTGCAGCATACAGTGTTATGTGGTGTAAAAGTGTGAGGTGTACTTACTGGGGTCATTTAATTCACATGGTTTGGTGATCTGCT